>JAPDPK010000035.1:0-1200000 GCA_031772115.1 Heritiera littoralis
TTCTCTAATTCAATTTATTTTTTATATTATTTTATTTATCTAATAGTTATCATATCATACAAATTAAACTAAACAAATCATATCAACATACAAATTATTTATTCAACACATATATATTAATCAAATATTATCAAAGTAATTAAATCATGCAAAGTAAATCAAATCATATTATACAAGTCATGCAAATAAATACACAATTAACTAATTCATATTAAACCATTAAGTTGTTATTAAATTAATTAACTAACATAAATTATTTTTAACCACAAATTAAATTATCATGCCAATTATTAAAACCCATATTATACATTATCCTATACAATTAAAACATTTACATTAAGTTAAATATTAGTGTCAAGTGGTTAATATATTAAATTATTAAAATATCATGCAAATGTTTACCAATTTAATATTTTATTTTATTCATTAGCTTTATATATACAAACATATATATATATATATATATATACGTACCTGCATGTGTCTACCTTTTGTTGTCTTTCTTTTCTTTATTTTCTTGTCTTCAGGCCTTGTTTTAATGCTGCAACAAACGGCTAAAAGTGGCTAACGGTGAAGAACAGAAACGCAACTGCATGCAGCGGTGATAACCAAGGCAGCACAAGGTGCACTCGAGCAATGAGGAATTTCAGGCAGCAGCTAGACAATGAAGGAGCAGTGCGTCGACGTGGATGCAACAACAGGGGGATTTCTCTTCACAGGGGCGTGGCCGCAACAAGTGGAAGAAGGGAAGGCGTGGTGGCTGGACTAGAGGCAATGCAGCAGAGATGCAGTGATGGAGATGGAGATGCAGCAAGGGTCGGTAAAGCTTGCGACTCGTAATGGCTCTCAACCCAGAACCAGAAACGTAGCAATGCAGGAGTGGTTGACTTAAAAACCAAAACCTTATCTTCCTTTTCAAACAAGCTCCACGTCCCTTCACTATAACGAGACATGATAGCACAACAGTGTGGCATGCAGCAAAGGAAGCGATGCAGATGGGGACACATGCAGCGAAGATGAGCCGAGTAGCAACTACAGGGGAACAGGACACTGAAGCAGGAGCGACGGAGAAGATAGGTGCAGCATGAAGTGGCCGGGCTGGAAGCAGTGGCGTTGGTGTGATCTCGTAACACCAGCCGCCAGGCTCTCTTTTTCTCTCTGTTTTTTTATCTCCTCTTTCTAAACCTATCCGCCCCCCTCCTTCTCTCGTGGCCAGCCCCCTTTATATATATTTTTTTTCAAAACCCTAGTCCCCTCTTCCTTTAAACCTAGCCGGCTTCTTTATAATCTTTCCTTCCTTTTTTTTTTCAAAGTTTTCTAGGGTTTTTTTTCTTTTTATTTCCTTGTGTTGTTTTTATTTTTTTTCAAGTTTTCCTTCTTTGACCACTTTATTATTTTTTGTTATTATTTTATTATTTTTTTCTATTTTTTGTTATTATTTTATTATCTTTTTTTCTATTTTCTATTTTTTGTTATTATTTTTATTTTTATTTTAATAATAAACAAGGTAGTAATACAAAAATTAGATTCATCGTCTAATTAATATTAAAACACCCCGGACAAAATGAGGTGTCTACAATTATTACGTTTTTTATTTACTTTTGCATTTTTTTAATTTACGCAAAGCCAAAAAGTAAAAAGTAAAAAGCAAAATAGGAGTTTACTTTCATATTACTTCAATATGATTAATTTTCTCTTTAAGCTTAGTTATATTTTATATGTGCATGCCCTACGACTTAAGATGCCCTATTACTTGAGGTGACAAACAGACTAGTTCAGGCTAATTCGGTCTAGGTTGTTTTAGTGTTCGGGTTATTTTGGATTCCGGTCATTTTAAGTTTGAATTTTTTCGGATTCGAGTTTTTTCATGTTTGGATACTTTCTAGTTCGGGTTTTTTTTGGCTTCAGTTATTTTCGAATTTGATCCAGTTTCAAATTTGATCCAGTTCTAACTGGACAAGTTTAGCAGGTTTAGTAAAATTATTTTGAAATTTTATTAGTTATAAATATTTTTTTTATAATTTCGAATGTAATAATTAATTTAATTTTTTATATAGTTAAATAAAAATATGATAGAATTGTTAAACTAAAGTTAAAATTTAATAAATATTTATACAAATTTAAAATTTTAATTTAATGTTTTCATTACATGACAATGATTATTTATTTTTTAATTTCCTGTGATAGTTAAATTTATTATAGAATATATAATTATATATTAATAATTATATAAAAATTTATTTTTTAAGTGAGCCAAAAAATATATATTTTAAAACTAAAGGAAAGTCAAAATCCAAAAGTATTAGCTATACAAATAAATAGCTAAGAAATTATAAATAAATCAAACTAAATAATTAAATATTTATATAAATGTCTTTATACTTTTAACAATAACTTATTAGGTCATTGCATTTTTTGGGTCAAAGTTGGGCCATTGGAATTTGGACACTCTTAGTTCAATAAATTTTTTTTTTACTTTGTTTTATTAGCTTTTTTTAATAATTATATTATATTTTTAATAAAATTTTAAAATTTTTAATTAAATTAAATTTAATCGTGTAACTTATTAACTAATTGTTCAATTATAATGTTGAATAAAACTATAGTATACATTAAAAAAATACTTAATATTATTAATAATTGGTCAATTAATTACCTCAATTTTTATATTTGTTTTGTTTTTTGGTTCATAGATAAATCATAATATTAACATTATTACATTAAATATAATCGTATTCGTACACACTAATTAATCAAATATCTCATTAAAAATTTAGAATGTTGAATTAAAAAAATTATATACACCTAATGACATTATATTAATAAATAATAACATTTGATATAATCATATCATTTATAGTTATACACTAATTAAGAACTAATTTTTTCATGTTCACATTAACGTAATAATATTAGATATACATTAATTGATCGAATGTCTAATCAAAATGTTTACTAGTAGATATTACCGTGAAGACTGCAATTTCAATACTTATTTTGTAAATAAATAAAAGACATTAAATAAGCTAAGTATCAAAATGTATTACGTAATTTTGTATTATCTTAAGTAATGAAATCAAAGAGTGGAGTTAGTGCATTTAACAATAAATGATCAACATATATGTATTGGATTTATATAAATAAGTTCAATATATACTAATTTAATAAAGAAAATAAATAGATAAATTGTACATTAATAAACAAGTTAGTGAATATATAAATGCACTACAAAACTTAAGTGTAAATATTGTAAGTGATTAAATAATTAAAAGAACAGATAAATATATATTTATTAATTTAAATAAAGGATATAGATATATTAAATTAAATGTAAAATACATGTATGTGAATAATATATATATATATATATATATATATAATATTAAGTATGATAATATATGTATATGCAATTTAAAATAAAGGAGAATAATATATAAATTATTAAATATACAAACATTAGACATGAGAATCTATATATAGAATATATATATATATATATATATAAAATTGAGATAATAAATAGATATTATACATATAATATAAAATAAATAAATATGTCGATAAAAAAAGGTAAAAAATTATAATATAATAATAATAATTAAATGTTGCTGATTGGCTTCCTGAGTAGAGGTGGTAAAAACTGGCCCGAGCCCGAAAACCCACCTGAGATCGAATCGGGATCAGCCAGAATTGACCAAAAAAGTCAAAGGCCTGTAACCGAAAAAGCCCAAAATTGAAAAAGCCCGAACCCAACATAACCCGAGCTCGATACGATCCGAAACCAAGACTGATCCGATCCGAAATCCGTAAAAAATCGAATTTATAACACGAGAAAACCCGAATTATAATCATATAATTATTATTTAAAAATAAATAAATAATTGATACACTTTTTTAATTAAAAAGTTTAAAATTTTGAAAACAATTATTTTTTATTATACAATTTTATCAATTATGTATTACCAGCAAAATAAATATTAAATATTTTAAATTAAATTAATTTAAAACACCATAATATATGATATCAAATAATCTTTAATATTATACTTATTGCATTTATAATAATAAATATATTATTAATTTAACATTTAATTTTATTATAAAAATCATTTTAACATTTTATTATTTTTATTTTATAATAAAATTTTAATTTTAATACAATAATAAATCAAATTTATAAAAAAATTATATAATTTCAATATTTGTTTGAAACTTTGAATTTGATATTTTGTGCAACACATTAAAAGTATTTTTAATAAAATTAAATTTAAACTATATTTTCTTAAAGTTTCAAGTATAGAAAGATATTGAATTTAGATTAAAAAAACCTAATCTTAAAATTAAAATTCAAGTTTTTAATATTAGAAAAAGTTAAGTAATTAAATTAAACAATATAAGTACAATTTTTTTTATAAGCTTGGATATCATTGAAAGAGAAAATTATAAATCAAGCTATAAGTACAATTTTTTTTATAAGCTTGGACATCATTGAAAGAGAAAATTATAAATCAAGCTAGTGGTAATTTTACTTTTAGCTTTAAAACAAAAGACATTAAAAAATCTAGAGATAATTAATTATTTATTATATTATAATAATCTTATACATGAATAAACCAATTTGGTATCTTATAAGAATGATTTGTATATTATATTAGAATAATCTTTTAAGAATAAATGTAATCTCTTAGTGTGTAAGCATTATTTTGATAGAATTAAGTATTTATGAAAAATAATTTTATTTATTATTTATTAAATGTAAAATTAAAATGTGGATAAAAAAAATAATTCTAATAGTAAATTAAAGTGTAATTTAATAATATATTAAAGTAGTATTACTATGTAAATGATAATTTTAATAAAATTTGTTTTTATACTTTATTAATATTATTATTAACTATATTTAAATAACTAGCATTATATTAATTAATTTAGTAATACTATTATTTAATATTTTAATTAGATATTCGATCAATTGGTGTATATCTAATAATATTATGTTAATGTGAACATTGAAAAATTAATATCAATTGGTGTATAATTGTATATGATATAATTATATCAAATGTTATTATTTATAATATAATGTCAATTGATATATATAACTTGTTTAATTTAACGTTCTAAATTTTTAATGAGATATTTGATTAATTAATGCGTACGAGTACGATTATATTTAATATAATAATGTTATATTATGATTTATGTACAAACCAAAAACAAAATAAATATAAAATTGAGGTAATTAATTGACCAATTATTGATAATATTAAGTATTTTTTTAATGTATACTATAATTTTATTCAACATTATAATTGAACAATTAATTAACTAGTTATGTGGTTAGATTTAATTTAATTACTAATTATGTTGGTATTTAAAAGACAAAATAAATGTAAAAAAATTCTTAAAAATTTAAAATTTTATTAAAAATATAATAGAATTATTAAAAAAGTTAATAAAACAAAGTAAAAAAAAAAAATTTATTGAACCAAGAGTGTTTAAACTCCAATGGCCCAATGTTGACCCAAAAAAATGTAATTAACCAATAAATTATTGTTAAAAATATAAAGCCATTTATATAAATGTTTAATTGCTTAGTGTAATTTATTTATAATTTGTTAATTATTTATTTGTACAGCTAATACTTTTGGATTTTCACTTTCTTTTAGTTTTACTATATATATATTTGACTCACTTAAAAAATAAATTTTTATATAATTATTAATATATAATTATATATTTTATAACAAATGTGAATATCACAGGAAATTAAAAAAATAAATAATAATTGTCAGGTAATAAAAACATTAAAATGTAAAAATTTATATTTATATAAATTTTTATTAAATTTTAACTTTAATTTAGCATTTCTATTATATTTTTATTTAATTATATAAAATTAAATTAATTATTACATTCAAAATTATAAAAATATTTATAATTTATAAAATTTTAAAATAATTTAACTAAGCCAGCTAAGCCCACCTGATTAAAACCGGATTGAAACCACAAATAATCGAACCCGAAACCAAAAAAATTAAAATAAAAAAATTTCAAACCCGAATATAACCCAAACCGAACCCACTAGAACTGACCCGTTTGTCAGCTCTATTTCCGAGGAAGCCAATCAGCATTGCAAGAGCAGTTGCCATGTTTCAAAGAATAAAAAAAAAAAGAAAAGATAGCAAAGCACTTGTATCCTCTGCAATATGAAAACTTAAGTCAAGAGAAGGAGAGCAAAGCACGGCGAAGAGAAAGATCAAAAAAGGAGGGTATAGGCAGAGGCATTCGGGCGAGAGAGAGAAACCTGCAAACCAATGGTGAGACCTTGAAAGAGTGGTGAACTGCAGAGGAAGAAAGAGCAGTAGGAGCACTGCTGCAACGAGAGAAAGAGCCCAAAGGGAGAGAGTAGATCGACAACCAAGAGATCAGACCGAAAGAAGAGGGACTGAAGCAAACTGACAATTAGGCATTGAGAGAGTTGAAATGAAAGAAAAAGGGAGGGTAGAGAGGAGGAAGAAGCAAGCTGCAGCGGAAGAGTAAAGACGGAAGAGGTTATGCGAGAAGAGGAAGAGTGAAACAGAAGCGAGCAGGTTCGGTTTAGGCTTTGGTGAGATCGAACAAGGCAGCTCACGCAAGGGAAGAAGGACTAAATGGGATTGGCTTGAAAATGCAGAAAATAGGGGATTTTGTTGGGTGTTCGGTGCTGGAAAACAAAGGGGAATTAAGGCTGTAGTGCAGGTGAAGAAGTGGGTGTTATAGGTTGGAATTTGTGTTGGTTTCAAAGGCTAAACATAGGCTGTTGGCTGGTTGTTGAAGCTAGCATTTTTGCTGGTTTTAGGAACTGCTGCAGGGAAGTTCAGCTGAGCTATAAGGGCAATTCAGTGGCTTGAAAAGGGATTGTATAGGGCTGATCGAGAATGGTTAATCTAGGGGCTATATACTGATCTATGTGTGTGCATGTGAAACTAAGGCAGAAGGCTGGGGTGTCGATTTGGTGTAGCGGCTGTTCAAGCTGGTCCAAAGCTAGTGTCGACTATGTTGAAATCTAGGCAGTGGAGAGGTTTTTTTTTGGGTCCCAAGGTAGCCATCGAATTAAGGGAAAGCAAGACTAAACCGAGAGGCATAGTGAGCCTTAAAAGGGAATAAAATCAATGGAGTTTAAGTATAGTAAGGCCTCGTGTTGTTTAGTTTAAAGTTTAATATTTGTATGTATGTATGCATAGCCGAAATAGGTAGAGAATGGGTAATGCACATTTTATATATATATATATATATATACACGCGCGCGCGCGTATATAAGCACATATGACTTTATGTCATGAAAGTATAATTAAGAATGGATTTGGTATAGGATTTGATTTAATATGTAAGGAAAAGAAATGATATGAAATGCAGCTAAGCAAAGTCTTTCAAGAATAAGAGATTATACACTTGGTTGAGATTTGTATGGGTAAATATAAATATATATTGTACACGTCTATAATTGCCAATATATATGTGTATATATTTGTACACACATGCGGAAAGTATACGGTAGTGAAGAGTTAAATTCAGGCATAGAAATAAACTTAGATAATTATGATTTTGTAAGACGTGTGCCTTAGTACATAATTCAGTTTGATGGTAGTGAGTTACTGAGACGGAAAATGAATTGTATTTGTAGTGAAACGAAGCAATATTGGAGCTTGATTGTGGATTGAATGCTCGAAGAGGATAATTGCTAAGCATATAAGGTAAGTGGGTTAAGTAAAATCTGTTAGCACCATCTTGTAGGAATGGTTTAAATTTTATAAATATTTAGATTAAATTTTTTTATGTTAAGGAAATTCTGTTTATGCTTGGGCTGGATTTAAACTTGTCTTCTACTTTGCGTGTTGTGGCCAGCTAAGTGTGCATGCTAAGTGAAGTGAACTAATGCATATGTGCATTCACGTATAACATGTTTTGAGTTTAATTACTTAATATCTATCTTTTAAAGACTTGCATTATATTTTAAATCGCAACGTCTTGGTTTGAACTGACTTTTGAAATAAATCGAAACTTCCTTATATTTCAAACTCAAAACCGATTTAATAAGTGCTTTGAAATCCGTACAAGCCAAGTGCTACACAAGAACATCGTTTTTGAACCGTTTTTGAGAGTAGGCATATCCTACGACTTTCGAGTCATTTCTAACCTATCAAGCTTAGCTTTAGGCCCTATTACCCGTTTATCAAGCTTTGTGCTCTAGACTACTATACTGTATTGTACCTATCGAGCCTAGTGCTCTAGGTAAACTGTTACTTGTTTGGAAAACCAACAGGTAAGTTCTAGCTCTCGACTGATTAGCGAGACTAGAGTACTGTTCTATGGCCATATATTTTATATTGCTTGCAACACCATTCCATTACTAGCTAGGATGGACATCGTTATTGTTATCGATCACTGATTGAGGATTAATTCCTAAACTCTATATACTGTCGTTTTACTATCAGTATTGATTTTAGTGAATCGAGGCGAGGCTATATGCCTAACGAGTCTCGATTATTGATTTATTGAAGTTTATATTGATTGATTTATCGAAATGTATACTAATTAATTTATTAAAGTGCCTACTGATTGATTTATAAGTGCCTATTGATTGATTTATCGAAGTGCCCACTAATTGATTTATCGAAATGCTTACTGATTGATTTATCGAAGTGCTTACTGATTGATTTATCGAAGTGCATAGTATTTTGATTTAATCGAAACGCATAGTGACTAATTTATCAAAATGCATAGTGAATTGATTTAATCAAAATGCATAGTGATTTGATTTAAATAAAGTGCATAATGAAAGTGTTTTGAACTGAAATGCATGGCGAAAGTGTTTTGAACTGAAGAGCGTGGCAAAAGTGTCTTGATTTAATACTGTGATTTAATACCATGCATCTATATCACTTCAACATTGCTTTTTCTAAACTTGCATGTAGATTGACATGAGTCTAATATGCATTTACTTAAACTACTTACTGAGCTGTGGTTTGCTAATCTCTTTTTAGTAGGTTAATTAACTGGGAAAAATTGATTATGTATAAGGGGAGGTTTTCGATCTTTTTTTTAGTAGATTAAATCTTGAATTAAAATATTGAGGAAATAAGTTGAGTTGCTTTAGGAGTTAATAACTTAAATAGTAACGATAAGTCAAATCAAATTAAGAAAGATGAAAATTGTTTAGCAGTGACATTGATACCGAATATAAACCTTAAAGTAAAAAAAAATTTAGTTCGTAAATTTAGGAAATAGTATAAGTGTGATTGTTAAGTGTTCGTCATGGTTTTCGGGTTATGACAATTACTAAAGTAATTAATATAATGCTAGTTATTTAAATATAATTAATCATAATATTAATAAAGTATAAAAAACAAATCTTATTAAAATTTCCTCTTACACAATAATACTATTATAGTATATCATTAAATTACACTTTAATTTTCTATTAGAAATATTATTTTTATCTACACTTTAATTTTATATTTAAAAGATAATAAATAAATTATTTTTAATCAATAATTAATTCTATAAAAATAATACTTACACACTAAAAAATTATATAATTTATTCTTAATATAATAATTAAATTATTATTATAAGATACCAAATTGGAATTTCATTAATATAACAAATAATTAATTATCAATAGCTTGATTTATTCATGTATTCTATTATAATTACCGTTTACATAATAACACTACTATAGTATATTTTTAAATTACACCTTACTATTAGAAATAATTATTTTTATCCACACTTTAATTTTAAAATTAAAAAAGTGTATCAATTATTTATTTTTTAAATAATAATCATATGATTATAATTTGGGTTCTTTCGGGTTATAAATTAGATTTTTTACGGGTTTTCAATCGGATTGGTCTTGGTTTCAGATCGTATCGAGTATGGATTATATTTGGTTTGGATTGTGTCGAGTTCAGGTTTTTTCGAGTTCGAATTTTTTTAAGTTTGTGTTTTTTCAATTTCGGGCTTTTTCGGATTTGTTTAACTTTTTTTGATTAAGTCGGGTTGGTTCATGTTTAATCTTGAGTGAATTTTTGGACTCGTGTCAACTTTCCACCTCTACCTACTACCCAAGGGTTTAGTAGAATTTCATATAAGAAAGCATATTAATATATATATATATATATATATATATATATATATATTATATTTATGATGCATCTTGTACACAAAAAAGTGGGAAAAATACAACCTTTTGCACCAAAGAATAAATTTTTCTTTGAAGTTTAGAAAGATCCATGCATGCACGCTTTTTTACTCACAGTTGTTTCCCACGATCGCAACATATCAGGTTCATGAACCTAAACGCTACGTAAAATCGCCATGCACTAATTATTTTTAAGTGCCATTGGTCATTTATTTTAATTTATCTTTTTAAAGATTTTTAAATTTAATTAAAATGCTCTAAAAAGTGACTTATTATTGAATATTTCTTTAAAATCTTCTAAAGCTCTAGTTGAACACTTAAAAAAAATCTTCTTACCTCAAAAAACTTTAAAAGAACACACGTTCATGGAGGAGCTTTGTCATTGTATTCATTAAATATCTTATGCAAAAATAGTTTAAATTTAATTCTTATTCCTTTTTATTCTTTTATGGCTTAATAGCCAAATGTGTCCTTTACGTTTGCCACATAATGAAATTAAGTCCTTAACATTTAAATGTATAGAAATCAATCCTAAACGTTACAAAATAATTGAATTAAGGACATTTTCGTTAAATCCTTTAATTTTCATTAAGTTTTATTACTGGTAAGGGTAATGAAAATTAAAGAATTTAATGAAAATGTCCTTAATTCAATTATTTTGTAACGTTTAGGACTGATTTCCATGCATTTAAACGTTGATGACTTAATTTCATTTTGTAGCAAACGTGGAGGACACATTTGACCATTAAGCTTTCTTTTATAATTTGTTTTTATCTTTTTTTTTTTTGAAAATAAGTAGATCTTTTATATTGAAATTAATTTTTTAAACTTTCCAACATTCTAATTGAATTTAGAAAAGTTATTTCTCATCTAAAAACTTTTTTGTGTCTGCAAAACTGTCTGAGATGATCAATAGTGGTTGCCGAGGGAACATGGCAACCTTTTTTGGTTTTGCAAGGTGTTCCTCTTCTCTCGCATCTCTTCTTCGTAGATGACTTAGTGCTATTTGGAAAAGCAATTCAACAACAATGTGAGGTGATAATGGAGTATTTGGATTTTTTTTTGCTCAATCTTGGGTTAGAAAGTTAATGGTAGTAAATCTAAACTCCTTACCTCCCAAAATGTTTTCACTTCTTTAAGAAAGGAAATTAAAGGAACTATTGTATGAAATTTCAGAGGATACGTTGGTGTACCAATACAATCTAAATGAGTAGAGCGTGCCTCTTATCGGTATATTATTGATAAGGTAAGCAAGAAGTTAGCTGCTCGAAAAATTAATCAACTCTCACTTGTTGCACGTGCAACTCTTATACAATCGATTTCAAACTCCATCACAACTTACACAATGTAGACTGCGAAGCTCCCAAAGTCGATACTTCAAAATATTGACTAGCTTAACATGAATTTTCTTTAGGGCTCTTCAAATACCAAAAGGAAAATTCCATTAATTGAATGGAATGATGTCTGTAAACCTAAGGAAGATAGTGGTTTGGGATTTAGGAAAACAAGGGATATAAATGTTGCACATACTAGGTTGGAAGTTAGAGATTGGAGATACAGGTTTATGGGCTAGGCTGTTATCTTCTAAATATCTTAAAGGAGAATCATTTATCAAGGCTAGGAGGAAGATGCAAGCTTC
The DNA here is from genome assembly GCA_031772115.1 of Heritiera littoralis. Taxonomy (NCBI): domain Eukaryota; kingdom Viridiplantae; phylum Streptophyta; class Magnoliopsida; order Malvales; family Malvaceae; genus Heritiera; species Heritiera littoralis. The sequence goes on from JAPDPK010000035.1 coordinate 11,826, forward strand.
ATCAACTTGGAGGAGTATAGATGCGAGCAGGGATATTGCAAGACAAGGTTGTGCATGGTTGGTTGGAAATGGACAAAAGTTTTCCTTTTGGTTTGATTGATGGTTGGGGAACAAGCCTCTTTTTGAGTGTGAAGGGTTGAGTCCAGATATGTTTACTGATGCAAAGGTGGCAGACTTTCTCCTTAATAATGGTGGCTGGGATGTGCCCAAACTAAACATGCTTCTTCCACATTTGTTGAACCAAGTTAAACTAGTAATAACTTCAAGAGTATAGAGGATGATAAAATTTACTGGTTCGCTTCTTCAAAAAGGTGTTTACGGTGAAATTAGCTTATTTGATGATGAGAGGAGTGGGTGGTTTAGAGTTTGATTCGCAAAAAATGTGGTATTTAAACATTCCACCATGTATCAAACATTTCTTATGGATTACACTGTATGGGTGTCTACTAATCCGTGAACATTACATGAAGAGATGCATTACAGTGGATGCCAAGTGACTGAGATGCGCTACAAAAACAGTATGTGTTAAGGGAATAATCCATAACTTAAGCTTTATGGACTTCTTGGAAACCTGATATTACTTCAATCTTCTGGCATCAAAGTAATGCAAGAAAGTGGTTATGCAATAACTTATTCTCTCAAGATGTTGCTATTGGTGTTAATGTGAAGTGGTTGATTCTCATGTTGGTTTATTTGGAAATGGAGAAACTAGTTAGTATTTGAAGATGATTTTGTTTTGCCGAATTATGCTAGTCAGGTTATTTTAAATTATATGAAGGAGGTTCAGTCTTATGAGAAGTTTACTGATCGACTTTTGCAGAAGAATGAAACCTTTGTCTCATGTAAACTTATTCCACCATGTGCTATGTGAGACCTTGTATCTTGAAGCATTGTTTAATTTTATTTATATAATTAAGAATATGGAATATTTTATAATTAATAATTGTTAATTATATTTTAGGTATAAAAGCAAAATAGTAGGTGGGCCTACTGCTTATATGAGGTCTCGATGGAGGTGGAACTTGGTGGATTCGATATTTAGGGTTGAAAATTATGATGGTAAGAATCCTAACTCTAAATTCAATTATTTATGCATATTCGAAAAATGTGCAACAATTTGAGAAATGACGGTTTAGTCCATAGGCTGTCAGAATTTTTGTGAATAACGGTCAAACTAAAAGGACTTCTGACCCATTGTTTATAAGAGATAATTTCTCATGAAATATAGTTTTAGAACACGTAGACAAATGGAATAAATGAGATGTAAAAACAGAAATTTACGCGATTTTACAATTGGGTTATTCGGTAATTTCACCCAAATAAGAACCTGAACCTCAACAAATGCTTCACCAACCATTAGAGCATGTTAAATAAAGGTGTTTTATGATTAAATAAAATATTTTGGAGGTTGGATAGATTGTTTTTAACTAAGTCAAACTTTAAGGGCAAAATTGAAAGAAAACTTTAAGTATAAGGGCAAAATGGTAAATTGGCCCATAAAATATCACTTTTCATGAATTTTCCAGCTTCTTCTTCTCTCATTTCCGGCAGAAAACCCGCAGCAAAAATTCCTCCCTATCCAAGCTTAGTAGAAGAGAGAGAAAGTGAGAAAATTTAACCAAAATCACACTAAAACCAAAAGTTATCTTCACCAACCTTGTTCTCTTCACCTCCTCTACATTTTGGTGCCAAAATCAAGTGCCAAAATGGCAAAAATCAGAGTGTAGAGCTTCCCATTGGTTTTGGTCAATGTGAGGATGTAAGACTCGAATTTTATTATACTATATACCATATTTGTACATGATTGATAGTGGAAATAAATTATTTTAGTAAAATTAAAGAAAACAATTGAATATGAATTTCCACTTTTCATTTTGAGTTATGATTTATAATATGGTGTATAAAAGGAAGAAAAAAAAAATCAAATTGTAACAAGAAATATATGAGATTTAATCTTGGTAACGAGATTGAAGATAGTGGTATGAAAGCATTAAATGAAGTGAGGACAAATGTGAAGAATTAAAGTTGAAACCAAAATGGAAAAGTATAAGAAGGGATTAATGGCTAGAGGACAAAACGAAGAAAAGAATGAGAAGATAGCCAATAAACGTTGGCTGGAAGTGAATTGGCGTGGAGAAGAGAAGAAAAGAAAAGAGAAAAGTCAAGGAAAGGGGCTGTAGTGGACTTCTCGCCACTTTGCCTCTCCTGACAAAATTGGGCTAAGCAATAAATGACAAGGTAAAATTAGTCAAGAACGGATTGCATTAAGGACTTTACCACCGTTCCTTTTTGCTACAATTTTCTTTGGTTTTTAATGCAGGAAATGATGACAGAAAATGAGATAAGAACAGGCAGTAGGTTCTAAGTGAATGTGAATGAGTATATAAGAAGGAATACATGAGGAAAACTGATTTAGCCAACTTCATCTTACTCAAAATCATTCTCGCCCATTTTGTTTTCATTTCAAGTTCACAATTAGTTCTTCCATTACTCCCATATATGAGCCATGAAACTTCATCTGGTAGTAGCCAAGCTTTTACTCCATAGTTGAAGAGCTGAGGAATAAGCAAAGTTAAGCTAAGTGAGGCAAGAAAACATTCTATGTTTGGAAGAGCAACTGGGTTAAGGTGAGTTTCATATTTTCCATGGTTCTCTTGATATTCCATACTAGATTTCTATGTTTTATAACGTGATAAACATAGATATAGCTTGGTTTTAGTTAAATATTGTTGGAATACATAAGAAATTAGATTGAAAATAATCAAGAATGATTAAGAAAAACAATTGGCGAACGGGCTTATCCAACAGCTTGCCAAACAGGAGAGCAAGAAGTACTCGCCCAAAAGTTGAGGCGAGCTCGAGAGTTGCATGAGTTGGCGACATATGTGTTCGCCAAACTCTTTGGAAAGTCAGACAATTCCCGAATGGGTGAGGGCGAATGGCGAGGACTATGATCACCCAAAATATGTGGAGTTAATGATCGCCAATGAGGTGAGTAGGAGATAAAGAGGTCGTCAAGCGTTATCCAATTCATGGGCGAGCCCATCTATGAATGAAAAGCCACGAATGATGAACTGAATTGATGAGCATGGCGAGTTGAGTTAAAGTGGGGCGAGCTCCCATGTTGGGCGAACTCTCATGAATAAGCCATTAACGGATGGCGAGCTCTATGGGCGAATGGCGATCTGAATCTCGCCAAAGTGTCACAAATATTAGGAAGGAAAATATAAATAGTTTTGGATAATTTTCGAAAAAGGAATATTAATAGTTTTAATAAATTTTTGTAGACGGGAATTGAGAAAGGTGAGCAAGAAGCAAGGCTTCATCAGACGAGGTAAAGGAGATGTGTGTGAAAAAGAATGCATGTCCTGTGGAGTTAAATTTATGAAATTACTGAGAAACTGTTTTGGTTTATGACATGCATTGTTTTGATAAATTGCTTTGATTTTGGGCGGGCTACAAAGCCGGCCCTATGATATTTAGGCGAACTGGTATTGGCGGGCGAGCCAAACTTGCTATGTTGTTTTAGACGGGCGAGCCCTTCTATGAAAGTTGGGCGAGTGACCTTGTTTTTAAATAGAATCCGGGCAAGCCATAGATGGACGAACCCTTTTGTAAATGCATTAGGGCGGGCGATCCCTTTTTGTTGAGAAAATGGTGGGCGAGCTCATGAGGGCGAGCCAGTTTTACTTAATGTTTTAAAAGTAAGGAGTGGAGGGCAAATACTTGTTCACCCCATTCCAATTGACCATGGGCGAGCTGGACTAGGCGAACTTACCATGGCGAACAGGTTTCTATTTACATTTTCTCAACGATAAATTAGCTATTTTTAATATTTTTGAAAATAGAAAATATAAATTATTTCGGACGATTTGACCATGGAAATGCCATAGTTGGGCGAATTGACCATGGGAATTGCCATAACGGGCGAATTGGTTGTCTGGTGAGCCGTTATGAGTGAGCCAGTGTTTTGTTTTAAAAAAAAGGATGGCGGGCGAACACAAGTTCACCGCACTGGGCGAGCTGCCATGGGCGAGCAGGTTTTAAATATTGAGTTTTCAGACTGTTTTCAAGGTGTTTGTAAACAGAAAACCTAAACTTTTTTGGGAATCAAATCATTTTGAGAAAATGATAATAAAGGAGAGATAATTTCCATAAAGGGTTTTCATGAGATATAAAAGTCATTTTGAGTTTGAGACTTTAGACCCTGAGTTCATGCAGTATTATTCATGTAGTTACGAGACCCACCTGGGGCGGTGGCTTAGGTCGATGGACTTACGGGCGCACCTCAAGGCGTCACAAGGCTGATGGACCCGCCAAGTCATCAGCGGTCTCGAGGTCACTTGGCAAGTGGACCCAAGGACCATCTATAGATTATGGCCATAGATCTAGTTGAGATAGCCGTAAGGGGCGATGGCCTACGAGTGCACCCCAAAAGCGGATGACTTGTGTTCCTGAGGGAACAATGAGAGCATGATGTGTTTGCTGCCTAGTCTCAACTTATTGACTTCTGTTTACTGAAAGGATCTATGGGATCCTGTTTAATATTAAATGGGTTTGAGTGATTGAATAAATAAGATGTTTTGGGAATATAATCTTTATGTTTATAAAGCAACATGCACCTTCCTTATTGAGCACGTTATCGCTCACTCCCTATTTTCCACTCCACAGATTATTGAACTTGGGCTAAGCGAATTACCTTCCAGAGATCTGATATCGAAGGTATGTTGTATCCTTTTATATATTCAGTAAAATGGTATAGTACTACTTTAAATTGAAGGAAATATATATACATCTTAAGAAAATAATTTAATAATCCTTATAAAAGTGATGAGAGTTGATAAGCATCACAGACAGCCCAAGCGGTAAGTGAGTTTAATTGGTAAGTGAATACTATGTATTTTGTGGATTTGGGATGTTACATATTTAATGGTATCAGAACAGAGTTGGTCTGATGTTTAGTGATGCTTAAAATAAATGGTATACATTCCATGTAGTATTGTATAATCTGAATATATAATTGATGTATTGATGATAAGTGATAAATGATTTCTGTGGTACAGATATGAGTGGAAGAAGGAGTATACGCTCAGTGAGAGGTATAGGCCGAGGTAGGGAGGCACAAACTCCGGAACCACAAACACCGGAACCTGGAACTGCCCAAGACCTCCACGTCCTCTATAGCTAGAAAGCGTTGATTCTCGTGTGAACCAAGTAGAGAGGTTAGTAGCCGATTTTATGGCTATGTACCCGGCAGATAGAGCCGCGGATAGAGCAGAGAGAGAGAGCTGCAGCTCTCGCAGCTCCAATAGAGGTGCCAGTCCCACCACAGCAGGCACCGGATATACCGAGCCTTAACCTATTCCACCACCAGCACCTCAGCCACAGGTAGCTCCACCATAGCCATTGATTCAGCTGCTTAGAAATGTGGAGTCATATTGTGATGTGGCATTAGTGAAATCATTTAAGAAATTGGATCCACCTAAGTTTAAAGGTACTAGGGATCCATTGGCGGCAGAGTAGTGGGTTATTGAGGTTGATAGATTACTTCAGATTATGAGATGTTCGAGACAGAGAAGGTAGGCCTAGCAGTATTCCAGTTGGCAGATGATGCGAGACATTGGTGGAAGGCCACCCAGACCGTCTTATTTGCTCAGCATTAGGAATTGTCCTGGGATATTTTTGTTGATGCTTTTCGGAGGCAGTATATTCCCGACACTACTTAGGAAAAATTACAGCAGGAATTTATGGATTTAGTACAGAGTAGCATGTCAATGGCCAAGTATGAGGCCAAATTTACTACATTGAGCCGTTTTGATCCACAGACTAGTGCGAATACCAGATATAAGATTTCGAGGTTTAGGGTGGTTTGAGGCCATCTATTAGAGTGAAGCTAGCCCCATTTGATATACAGACTTATGATGAGATAGTTAAACGGCTCAGCTATGTGAGAGGGATTATGAGCAGTTACAACTTGATTTCAGTAGTAAGAGTAAAGGCAAAGCAAAGGGAAAGGCTAAGAGGTTTATGGAGGACAGACCAGGTAGAGAGCAGTCTAAGAGGACTAGATCTACGGGTATACAGATTTTAGAGGGCAGATTTGGTAGACCAACAGTTTCTACTCCTGCCAGTGGCCCCACCACTACTCAGAGAAGTGTTGCGCCCTTATGTAGACATTGTGGAAGGTCGCATGGGTCACGCCCTTGTCCTTTAATGTCTGGGGCATGTTTTAGATGTGGACAGACGGGGCACTTTATCAAGAATTGCCCGATGCTCAGAGAGTCAACTGCTTATACTAGACCTCCTGCATTACCTCTGATACCGGCCCTGGCAGCTCAGAATGAGCCAGAGAAAGCGACACCCTCACAGCTTAGGCGGGCGACAGCCGCAGAGAAGAGTAAGAAGGTTGTGACTCAGGGTCGGGTGTACGCGTTAGATCAGGAGACTGCTGATGCCTCTATCGACGTGATTAAAGGTAAGGTTTATCTTTTTGATATCCCCGTAATTGCCTTATTTGATCTGGGTTCTACTCATTCATTCTTATCGCCTACATATGCTAACAGGACCCCAGTAGAGCCGAAGTTGTTAGAGTATACCTTGCAAGTGAAAACTCCTTTTAATGACTTCCAGAGGACGGATCTTATATATAGGAATTGTAAATTGACTATAGGAGAGAAGGTTATGACAGCTAACCTAATTTTGTTGGATATATATGATTTTGATATCATTTTAGGTATGGATTGGTTAGCTACAAACCATGTTAGTTTGGATTGTAATACTAAGTTTATTACCTTCTCTCATCCTGAAAAGTATATTGTAAAGTTATTGTAAATTAATAAAAAATATGTTTGTGAAATGTCATGTGTACTGAAATTGTGGTTGTGTATGAATGTTTATGAAGGATATATTAATAGTGTGGAAGATGAAGAGAAGAAACATCCAGAGATTCAAGAGATTCCTGTGGTCAAGGACTTCTCGGATGTATTTCCAGAGGATTTGCCAGGGTTACCATCGGATCGAGAGACAGAGTTCATGATCGAATTGGTACCCGGTACGGAGCCAATTTCTAGACCCCCACACCGGATGGCACTAACTAAATTGGACGAGCTCAAGAAGCAGCTCCAGGAGTTACTAGATAAGGGATTTATACGTCCCAGTGTGTCACCGTAGGGAGCTCCGGTATTGTTTGTTCGGAAGAAGGATGGTAGCCTTCGGTTGTGTATAGATTATCGAATGTTGAATCGGGTTACCATTAAGAATAAGTATCCATTACCTTGGATTGATGACCTGTTTGATCAGCTCAGGGGTGCACAGGTGTTTTCCAAGATAGACCTACGATCAGGCTATCACTAGTGGAAGATTAAGGAGTCGGATGTGCATAAGACAACATTTTGGACTCGTTGTCATTATGAGTTCTTGGTGATGCCTTTTGGATTGACAAATGCTCCTGCAGCTTTTATGAGTTTGATGAATGAGGTGTTTCATCCTTTTCTGGATAAATTTGTCATAGTATTTATAGATGACATCTTGATTTATTCTAAGACTTCCGAGGAGCACGAGCAGCATTTGCAGATTGTTTTATAGACCCTCAGGGACTGAAAGTTGTATGCTAAGCTTAATAAATGCGAGTTCTAGCTTGACCATATTACATTTCTCGGACATGTAGTGTCGAAGGACGGGGTATCAGTTGATCCGTCCAAGATAGAGGCCATTGTTAAATGGGAAAGGCCTAACACGGTTATCGAAATACGGAGTTTCTTAGGTCTTGCTGGATATTATCGCAGGTTTGTGGAGGGATTTTCTAAACTTGCTGCTCCATTGACACGACTCACACGTAAGGATGTGAAGTTTGAATGGAATGATGCGTGTGAGCGTAGTTTTCTTGAGCTTAAGAGGAGATTGACTACTACCCCCGTATTAGCCCTTCCTAGCGGATCAGGGGGATTTATAGTTTATACTGATGCATCCGCTCAAGGTTTAGGGTGTGTGCTTATGCAGCATGGTCGGGTTATAGCCTATGGTTCTTGACAGCTGAAGGATCATGAGAAGAATTACCCGACACATGATTTAGAGCTAGCTGTAGTAGTGTTTGCACTAAAGATATGGCGGCATTACTTGTACGGGGAGAAATTTCAGATATTTACAGACCATAAGAGTCTGAAATATATATTCTCACAACGAGAGTTGAATTTGAGGCAGTGACGGTGGATGAAACTATTAAAAAATTATGATTGTGAGATTTTATATCACCTAGGTAAAGCTAATGTAGTAGCAGATGCACTGAGCCGTAAGCATGTTGGTATGGTATCTTACTTGATCAGGGAACATGATTTGGTAGAGCAGTTTTCTAACCTCAGCTTGACAGTTGTTTCCTCTGACCAGTATGGATTTACGGCTAGTTTTCGTATAGAGCCGGATTTGATGGATCAAATCAGGGAAGCTCAGAGGAGGGATGATTATTGCATTGGGGTTGCCAGTCAGATTCAGATGGGAGTTATGTTAGATTTTGAGCTTGGAACCGATGGGATACTAAAGTTTAGAGGTCAGATATGTGTTCCCGGTGATCGACAGATTCAAGATTTGATTTTATCAGAGGCCCATACCTCTAGATACACATTACACCCGGGTAGTACTAAGATGTACCAGAATCTCCGGAGAGTGTATTGGTGGCCTAAGATGAAAAAAGACATCGTTGAGTTTGTTGCTAGATGTCTAACATGCCAGCAGATTAAGTTTGAGCATCAGAAGCTGGTAGGTATGCTTCGACCATTATTGATTCCTATGTGAAAATAGGAGCATGTTACTATGGATTTTATTATAGGATTACCACGGACCCGGAAAGGGTATGATGCTATTTGGGTGATAGTAGATAGATTGACTAAGTCTGCTCATTTCTTGGCCATGAGATCTACAGATTCAGTTAGTGCCTTAGTCGATTTGTATGTCAGGGAGATAGTGAGGTTACATGGTGTTCCGATGAGTATTACCTCTGATAGGGACTCCCGCTTCACCTCTCATTTCTGGGAGAGATTTTAGTAGGCTATGGGATCCCAGCTGAGTTTTAGCACCGCTTTTCATCCACAGACTGATGGACAATTCGAGTGTCGATACAGACGCTCGAGGATATGTTGAGAGCGTGTGCATTGGATTTTAGAGGCTCATGGGACATCACTTACCCCTGGTAGAGTTTTCTTATAACAATAGTTTTCATACGAGTATCGGCATGGCACCTTATGAGGCCTTGTATGGTAGACGATGCAGATCGTCGATAGCATGGGAAGAAGTGGGAGACCGTAAACTGTTAGCTCCCGATTTGGTCAAGCAGGCTTCTCGTGATGTACGATGATCTGTGAGAGGCTCAGAACGGCTCAGAGTCGGCAGAAGAGTTATGCAGATACTAGACGACGACCATTAGAGTTTGTAACGGGTGATTATGTGTTTTTAAAGATCTCACCGTCCAAAGGTATAATGAGATTCGGGAAGAGAGGAAAATTGAGTCCCCGAGATATTGGGCCTTATGAGATCTTAGATCGCGTGGGAGATGTGGCATATCGGTTAGCACTACCACCAGAGTTATCAGGAGTGCATAACGTATTCCATGTCTCGATGTTGAGAAAGTATCATCCAGATCCTTCTCACGTAATTCAACATGAGCCACTAGAGATCAGAGAGGACATGAGTTACGTTGAGAAACCGGTACGGATCCTGGATAGGAAAGATAAGGTATTGCTATCTAAGACGATTTCTTTAGTTAAAGTGCTCTGGCAGTATCATAACAAGGAGGAGGCTACTTGGGAGTTAGAGAGCCTTATGCGTGAGAGGTATCCAGAGCTCTTCCAGTGACAGGTCCAAGTTAAATTTGGAGGACCAAATTTCTTAAGATGGGGAGAAATGTAAGACCCTAATTTTATTATACTATATACCATATTTGTACATGATTGATAGTGGAAATAAATTGTTTTAGTAAAATTAAAGAAAACAATTGAATATGAATTTTCACTTTTCATTTTGAGTTATGATTTATAATATGGTGTATAAAAGGAAGAAAAAACAAATATCAAATTGTAACAAGAAATATATGGGATTTAATCTTGGTAAAGAGATTGAAGATAGTGGTATGAAAGTATTAAATGAAGTGAGGACAAATGTGAAGAATTAAAGTTGAAACCGAAATGGAAAAGTATAAGAAGGGATTAATGGCTAGAGGACAAAACGAAGAAAAGAATGAGAAGATAGCAAATAAACGTTGGCTGAAAGTGAATTGGCATGGAGAAGAGAAGAAAAGAAAAGAGAAAAGTCAAGGAAAGGGGCTGTAGTGGACTTCTCGCCACTTTGCCTCTCCTGACAAAATTAGGCTAAGCAATAAATGGCAAGGTAAAATTAGTCAAGAATGGATTGCATTAAGGACTTTACCACCGTTCCTTTTTGCTGCAATTTTCTTTGGTTTTTAATGCAGGAAATGATGAAAGAAAACGGGATAAGAACATGTGGTAGGTTCTAAGTGAATGTGAATGAGTATATAAGAAGGAATACGTGAGGAAAAATGATTTAGCCAACTTCATCTTACTCAAAATCATTCTCGCCCATTTTGTTTTCATTTCAAGTTCACAATTAGTTCTTCCATTACTCCCATATATGAGCCATGAAACTTCATCTGGTAGTAGCCAAGCTTTTACTCCATAGTTGAAGAGCTGAGGAATAAGCAAAGTTAAGCTAAGTGAGGCAAGAAAACATTCTATTTTTGGAAGAGCAACTGGGTTAAGGTGAGTTTCATATTTTCCATGGTTCTCTTGATATTCCATACTAGATTTCTATGTTTTATAACGTGATAAACATAGATATAGCTTGGTTTTAGTTAAATATTGTTGGAATATATAAGAAATTAGATGGAAAATAATCAAGAATGATTAAGAAAAACAATTGGCGAACGGCTTATCCAACAGTTGCCAAACAGGCGAGCAAGAAGTACTCGCCCAAAAGTTGAGGCGAGCTCGAGAGTTGCATGAGTTGGAGACATATGTGTTCGCCAAACTCTTTGGAAAGTCAGACAATTCCCGAATGGGTGAGGGCGAATGGCGAGGACTATGATTGCCCAAAATTTGTGGAGTTAATGATCGCTAATGAGGCGAGTAGGAGATAAAGAGGTTGCCAAGCATTATCCAATTCATGGGCGAGCCCATATATGAATGGAAAGCCACGAATGGCGAACTGAATTGATGAGCATGGCGAGTTGAGTTAAAGTGGGGCGAGCTCCCATGTTGGGCAAATCCCATGAATAAGCCACTAACGGATGGCGAGCTCTATAGGCGAATGACGATCTGAATCTCGCCAAAGTGTCACAAATATTAGGAAGGAAAATATAAATAGTTTTGGATAATATTCGAAAAAGAATATTAATAGTTTTAATAAATTTTTGCAGACGGGAATTGAGAAAGGCGAGCGGGAAGCAAGGCTTCATCAGACGAGGTAAGGGAGATGTGTGTGAAAAAGAATGCATGTCCTGTGGAGTTAAATTTATGAAATTACTGAGAAACTGTTTTGGTTTATGACATGCATTGTTTTGATAAATTGCTTTGATTTTGGGCGGGCTACAAAAGCCGTCCCTATGATATTTGGGCGAACTGGTATTGGCGGGTGAGCCAAACCTGCTATGTTGTTTTAGACGGGCGAGCCCTTCTATGAAAGTTGGGCGAGTGACCTTGTTTTTAAATAGAATCCGGGCAAGGCATAGATGGGCGAACCCTTTTGTAAATGCATTAGGGCGGGCGATCCCTTTTTGTTGAGAAAATGATGGGCGAGCTCATGAGGGTGAGCCAGTTTTACTTAATGTTTTAAAAGTAAGGAGTGGCGGGCGAATACTTGTTTACCCCATTCCAATTGACCATGGGCGAGCTGGACTAGGTGAACTTACCATAGCGAACAGGTTTCTATTTACATTTTCTCAACGATAAATTAGCTATTTTTAATATTTTTGAAAACAGAAAATATAAATTCTTTCGGACGAGTTGACCATGGAAATGCCATAGTTGGGAGAATTGACCATGGGAATTGCAATAACGGGCGAACTGGTCGTCTGGTGAGCCGTTATGAGTGAGCCAGTGTTTTGTTTTAAAAAAAAAGGGTGGCGGGCGAACACAAGTTCACTGCACTGGGCGAGCTGCCATGGGCGAGCAGGTTTTAAATATTGAATTTTCAGACTGTTTTCAAGGTGTTTGTAAACAGAAAACCTAAACCTTTTTGGGAATCAAATCATTTTGAGAAAATGATAATAAAGGAGAGATAATTTCCATAAAGGGTTTTCATGAGATATAAAAGTGATTTTGAGTTTGAGACTTTAGGCCCTGAGTTCATGCAGTATTATTCATGTAGTTGCGTGACCCCTAGGGCGGTGGCTCAGGTCGATGGACTTACGGGCGCACCTCAAGGCGTCACAAGGCTGATGGACCTCCAAGTCATCAGCGGTCTCGAGGTCACTTGGCAAGTGGACCCGATGACCATTTATAGATTATGGCCATAGATCTAGTTGAGATAGCCGTGAGGGGCGATGGCCTACGGGTGCACCCCAAAAGCGGATGACTTGTGTTCTTGAGGGAAAATGAGAGCATGATGTGTTTGCTGCCTAGTCTCAACTTATTGACTTCTGTTTACTGAAAGGATCTATGGGATCCTGTTTAATATTAAATGGGTTTGAGTGATTGAATAAATAAGATGTTTTGGGAATATAATCTTTATGTTTATAAAGCAACATGCACCTTCCTTACTGAGCATGTTATCGCTCACTCCTATTTTTCACTCCACAGATTATTGAACTTGGGCTAAGCGAATTACCTTCCAGAGATCTGATATCGAAGGTATGTTATATCCTTTTATATATTCAGTAAAATGGTATAGTACTACTTTAAATTGAAGGAATGTATACACATCTTAAGGAAATAATTTAATAATCCTTATAAAAGTGATGAGAGTTGATAAGCATCACAGACAGCCCAACCGATAAGTGAGTGTAATTGGTAAGTGAATACTATGTATTTTGCGGATTTGGGATGTTACAGAGGAAGTTGAGAAATTTGCAATTTTTCATGGTTTTCTAGCTAATTATCATGTGCTTAAGATGTTTTCATGTTTCCTTTAGCTTGAATATGTTAAAATATGTAATTGAGCACTTAAGGGTTTCGGCCACCATCCACTCTCCATGAATATGGTGTGTTTTGATGAGAACTTAATATAAGAAAAAGGTTAATGTATAATTTAGCCCCTGAACTATACCACTTTTATCACTTTGGTACTTAAAGAATTTTTGTTATCACTTTGGTATATAAACTTTACTTCCGTCACACGTTTTGGTACCTATGACTAACGCCGTTTAAAAAAAGTGACATGGCATGGATTGCCCAATCAAAGTTTGACACATGGCAATAAATACCACATCGTTTGTATGCCACATCAATATTATTTTTTCTTCCAAAAATATTTCAAAAATATTTAAAAATATCTAAAAATATTTAAATTATTTTAAAAATATTTAAAAACTTTTTGAATCAATAATAAATTAGTTTTAAAATTTGATTAGAATTATTGTTTACTAGAATTCTTATTTAAAAAAGAAAAACGTGAAAAAAATTGTTAGTAGTGTTTGAATTGGATTCAATAGTCTTGCAACCTAAAATAAAACCTAGGATCCCCATTACCACCAATCCATACCTAGTTCAATTTTAATCTAAAAAAAAAAAATCAGAAAACGTATATCATCATCAATCAAAATTACACCAAATCGAAATCAACTTAATCAGCAAAAATCATAAATAAAAAGTTTCGATTTTGGGTTTTTAATTCTTCAGGCAGTGAGGTTTTCCTTTTTTATTTTTGAGTTTTAGATCCACATTAAAAAGTTGGGATTTTGGGTATATTAATTTTGGATTTGGGTTTAAGAGGGTCTAAAGATTGGTTCTGGAGATTTTCGTAGAGTTTATGGTCGGCAACGAGTAGTTATGTTCTTGGGCTTGGATGATTTATAAAGAATGCAGAGGAAAGGGGACCTTCAACTACATTGAATCCACCAGAACAACACACCCACATTCATCCACAAACCCAAAAAATAGATTCAAAGCCAAATATCCTTCTTAGTAGCACCCAAATTGAAGAAGCTTGAAATTCAAATCCATAAGCCCATCCCTCAGTTCATCCTAAATTGATTAAAAAAAATATTTTCACCACCAAAGAAGTAGGGAATTGAACAGAAAATTTGTGCACTTTTTGAAGAATTTTAAACCACCAGAGAAGTAGGCACAGTAGCCGGTGGTCGTTGGGCTGATTGGTTCTGTTTGCAGAGGGAGAGAATGTGGCTGCTGACCCGTGATGGATTGACAGACAACATAAAGAACAACCACTAAGCAAGCCATTCATGACTAGCAGTTGAAATAATAGTGGAAACTGGATGAGTGGCATCATTAAAGGGTTGAAGGCTGATAGGAATAGTTTGAGTTGAAGGGGTTGAAGGTTGATAGGATTAGGAATGATTTGAGAAAGTTTAATGAGGAGACAAAATTTTTTTTTATATATTTTTTTTGAATATTTTTAAATATTTTATTTAAAAAATTGTATTTTGAAATATTTTTTTTGAAGGAAAAAATAATGTTGACGTGGCATGCAAATGACGTGGCATTTATTGCCACATGTCAAAGTTTGATTGGACAATCCATGCCACGTAACTTGTTTTAAACGGCGTTAGTCATAGGTATCAAAATGTGTGACGGAAGTAAAGTTTATATACCAAATTGATAACGAAAATTCTTTAACTACCAAAGTGATAAAAGTGGTATAGTTCAGGAGCTAAATTATACATTAACCCTAGGAAAATGTAGAAATTATAAAAAGTATGAAAGTAAGCTTGATTAAGCTTAAATGGAAGAAAACACAAGAGAATGGATGAGGATGCTATTCGGCCATGGCTAGGGAGACAAGATTTTGATGCCATTTAATGTGAAATTCATGTGGAAATGGTGTAGAAAATTTAATAAATAAGCTTAGATTAAGTAGTAATGCTTAATTTGAAGGAATACCTAGTGTAGGAAAGAAAGTGGTATTCGGCCTTGAGAAGGGGAAGCTGAATTCTTGCTCATTTCAATGTAATTTAGTCTCTAAAATAATGTACGAATTATTCTGAGACTATAAGCGCAATTGGAATGGAAAACGGAGGTGTATAGCAAAAGATGTAATTTTGGCACCAGTAGAAATTACATTGAATTTAAAGTTTCCATAGACAATGCCCTAGTATTTAATTAGTTAAATATTCTTTTAATTAAATTATGATGAATTTACCAAGTTTAAATGGTTATTCTGTAGCCCCAAAGTCCGGAGGTGCTACCAGTGATGAAGAGTCGGATACTGGCAAACTAAGAGGTAAAGGATATTTGTATGAAGCGTAGAGATACTTTTTGCATGATTTGATAAAAATTGTTTTTGTGGAATTGAAATTGATATTTTGGATTGAAATTAGAAACTAGAAATTGTGGTTTGAAGCTGTGATTTGTGTAGGAAGGTTAGGTTAAAGCAAAGCGTTATGCTGTCGAAATTTTTCTAAATTAGCCTAACTCTTCAAAACCATCCTTTGGCATAAGGCTTAAAAAAAAAAGAAATTTATTTTAAATATTTGAATCTTAGTTCTTGAATAAGGTTTTACCCAATTAAATCACAAATTCAATATATGATTGAATAATTTTATAAGAATTATATATATTGTCTTAATGCTTGAATATTTTCATATATCGTGATATTTAAATAAATTATTTTGAATGTTAAATAATGTTTTGAGAATATGTTTTATGAATTATTATTTAGATATATTGATTTTATAAATTTGATTTCATGAATTTAATTTTTAGAATTTCTTTGAGACATGATTTATTAGATTTATCTCCGTAAACAACTTTGAAAAGTTTTGAGACTATTGGCCCTTTAGCTACTGTGGGTACATGCATTTGTGTTCCGTTATAATGCTACTAACTTTAGCCTAGTCTTTAGCTCCCACAAGTGTCACGTGGTTAGTGTACACACTGTGGCCCTTAACTATGGCTATACGTCTACTGTAATGCATGTGTCTATTGGGTGTAGCCTAATCTCCATTAAAATTATATTGGGGTGGTAAATCCTTGGTTAACTTAGATCCAGTGTGAGAACTCATTATTTTATACTGTACGTGTACGGACATAAAAATTTTAATTAATAAATAAATTATTTTTGTTTATTTTTATAAATATTAATTGAAGAGCCACGTGGGCCCCACTTAGATTTCAGTACCCGGATGAGGCTATGAGTGAGAAAATAAATTTTTGGAGGTTAAATAATGATATTGTGGTGATTTGGAAGTCAAAATACCAAAGTTACATTATTGTGTGAAATATGAGAAACAAATTAGAAAATGACGGATACGTCTTGAGGGTATTTTCGTAAATTTCTCTCAAATCAAAATGAATTGGATGAAGTAAAAATATCATGTTATTCTACATAAAAAGTACTTCGACATGGTGTCAAAGGATTTGTCGAAATGGTCCCAAAACAGAAAATTTCATTATTGGCTCACGGGGGTAAAATCATAATTTCTTACTATCTGTGCACCGCGCGTCAATGAAACCACTTCCAATCATCTAAATATGATTAATATGACCATTTGGAACTGGAATCAGAACTTTTGGAGCCCATTTACATGGTTTTTACGCTAACGGACCATAAGGGCAAAATCGTCCAAAATTTTTATAACCAAAAGCATTTTGGTCATTTGGCAAATTTTCCAGAACTCTCTTTATTTTTGCTAGCTGCTGAATGGCTACTATTCATCTTCTCTTCAGCTCACTCCCACGTCATTCCCACTTGAAAGAAAGAAAAGAAAAATTCCAATCTTAATAACTAACAAACTACTTAGAATTTTAACAAGGTTTTTATACCAAAATTTATCTCCTCTCTCCTCTACAACCCTATACCCATATTTCCCTCTATAAGGCATCATACAAGGAGAAAGAAGACTCCCCATATTCAGCCAAGAAAGGTACTTTCACTATGCTTGTGCTTTTCTTAAGTTTAATGGCATGGATTTAATCTTATAGGCTAGTGATTATGTTTCTAGCCATTATTTGTTTAAATGTTGAAAAATAAAAATCCACCATTAATGTACCATTCAGCCAAGCATGGAACTAGGGGGTTTCATGGTGTTTCAAATTTTATAAAAGGTGCCAAATTAAATGTAGAACATGGGAAAACAACTTAGGAAGATTAAATTGTTGAAAATCCAACAAATTCACTCCCCACAATTTCAATCAAGATGAAGGGGAGAAGATTCATGGCTGTTTTGGATGTTTTGAGGGTAGATTCGGATTTTAGAAATTACAAGAGTCTGCCGGTATGCTCGGATTTAAAATCTGACCAAAACGAAGAAGTTACATTATACTACCGGTAGAAATTATACTGCAAAAATATTTGCATATTCAATGTGGTGCATTTTAATATGAATTTTAGCTTAAAAATAAGATTAAATAAGCTAATAATTTTGGTGAAAATAATTGCAGCTCGAGAATTACGGTATTCAAGTGGTGCAGTTGAGAAGCGCAATCTCAATCGATAGGTAAGAGACACGTGTGTGAATTTGTAGGGATATCCGAATGCATGCTTTTCATGATATGAATTTTATAAGATTTATGGGATATTGATTTGCCTTGAAATGCTATGGAATTGTAGTTTTTTGGCTGATGAGACTGTGTTTGAAGTGCAGGGAGGCTAGGACTCTGGCAGTTGTTATGCTGCTGAATTTAATAAAAATATTTCTAAAAATATTATAAAATATTTTAGTGCATTATTGATTTTTCTCCTATTCTTTAAAGTGATAAATTAATTATTTTTCATAAAGGGTAAATTTACCAAAAAATATTTATTAAATATTCATGAGACCGATCTCGATGAAAGTTAAATTACTGAAAATTCCTCCCACGTGTTTTATATTGAAATGTGTGATTGGTGAAGTGAAATGATGAATAGTGAATATTTTATAAATTATTTTCAGTATAATATTCACTATTTTATTTATGATTTTCTTTATGATTAAATAAAATTTTATCACGTGTACTAAATTCTATAAAGGCTTTATCACTGTGTAAATACTGTTTTGAGACTGTTATGCCCCATATCATGCTCATGTGTCACATGTTTCATGTGTTACTCATGTGTGGAGCTGTTGACATTGAGCCGTCTTCAGCGTCTCGGTTGACACCCGCTCAGTGTACGACGAGGACATTTATAGACTATGACCATAGATCTCACGTGTTTATTCTTACTGGTCCCTATGGGGATTATTATAGCATGATATTATTAGGGTGTTACCTGATCTCCACTATTATTCCACGTGTTATTACTGGTTTTGGTGATAATTGTTGAAAAATACTGTTTATTGTGGTGCTTTATCATTGATTTGGTGAGATATTTGAACGGTGTATTTTACTGTTACACGTGTTTTAAGTGATTGATTTCAATGGTGGAAATCAAAATATTTTCAAGTGTTGTTCACATGATTAAATAAGTTATTTTACTTAAACATGTGATATTTTTTATATGCAGTGAATATTTGAATGAGTTTTATATTAAAATAACTTTTACTCCCTATAGTCGCTTTGAGTTTCCGGGACAAGACATGTATTTCAAAATACCTTCCATGCTCTATCTGGATTTTCCCGGCCGACTATAGTATCCTTTCCTTTTAGTGTGCCTAGCATACAAATAGGAAATTAAGGATTTTACTGCATATAGTCTTTGAGATATCAAAATTTACATACAACTTTTATTGAGCCGTGGTTTGCTCACCCAATATTTTATTTTTCCATAGTATTTCCAATGACTGTCGGATATATCATCCGAGGATTAGTAGCTGCATATTGAGCACCCTGAGGCAGCTGTTGTTTATCTCGGAGGTATATTTATTTTCTACTATATGTTCAGACTTTTGTTTATAGTACTACAGTGTTATATTAGTTAGGGGATGTATGTGGAAGATTTAAATACTGTTTGTAACTAATTTTAATTAAGTAAATTAAAGTGAAATACAATATTTACTGTTCACTAGTGTTTTCAAAGTGAGAAATAAAGGCATCAAGACAGCCCAACCGATTCACGTGTATGGAAATGTGTGAAAAGTATAAAATACTGTGTACTTGGACTGTGACATCCAGACACTCCTAGATTTGATTTATTCCGATTTTCAAATTATATGCTGTTTATGTGTGATTTGACTACTGTGATATGCAAATTATATTTATTTGAATTATCTATTTGGAAAATGATACCTATATGATTTAATATTGTTTACGAAGTAAATTGTGATTTTTCGAATAAAATATATTTGTTATATGATACTGGACTTATTACTGAATTTGTGATTTAATTAAATAGCATTAAATTCCCTATAGTGGACTTGGATGTCAGGACATGTAAGGTACTTCAATTATCCTCTCATACTCACTTGGTTATCCAATCCACTATAGTATCCTTCCTGTTAGATCATGCCCATTTGATTTTGAAATTATAAATTTATGGTATTGTATGAAAATCCATTTATTAAATTACATATAGGATACGTTGTATCAGCTTTTGTATATGTATTCCTTACTGAGCAAGTTAGCTCACCCCTTTATTTTTCCACTCCCAGATTATTTGCAGTAGGTTTGGGTCTGCGTTTCTAGAGGATTTGATCTTCGGTATTCCTCTGGCAACTTTCCTATTTTGTCGAGGTATACTAGGTTTACTTTTACGTATTCAGACTTTTGTGCAGTACATGTTTATGTAAATAATACTTGGTATGTAAATTACTTTTATCCTATTATGTATAAAATTTTGAAAATTGAATCTTGGGTTTTGTGTAAAAATAATTAAATTCATTTTAATTTAAGTTTGATACGACAGACAGCTCAACTGTAAGTGATGTATTAATACAAAATTAATAAAATATTTGATATTTTGGTACATGACATGCTATTAAAGTAAATGTAGATGCAGCTGCTTACTCTAACCCGGGTCAGACTACAATTGGACGTGTATTGAGGAACCGGGATGGATCGTGGGTATTTGGTTTTATTAGAAGGCTGGGTTGGGGAACAATTCTAAGGGTAGAACTTTTTGCGATCTATATTGGCCGATGGTTAGCTTGGGAATCTGGTTTTAAGAAGGTAGTTGTTGAGTTTGATTCACTTGTCGCTGTGCAGAAGATTAATTCCTCGGTGAGTGGCAGTGACCCTTTTACTGGCATTCTTAGAGCTTGTAAGGAGCTAATGAAAAGAGAATGGGAAGCCTCAATAATCCATATATATAGAGAGGCAAATAGGTGTACCGATTTCATGGACAATCTTGCTCATGCTAGCAAGGCTGACACCATGATTGTTACTAGGGAATTATCAGTTTGTTGCAATATGATTGACAAAGAATGGGCTGTAACAGATTTGTATACGATTAGCACAAATTTTTTTTTTAACAAAACTTCTTTTTTTCATTCCAATCTGAATTTTATACTTTCATAATTTCATTTTTTTAACAATATACATGAAATTAAAACTTGTTTTCTTAATGTTCTTTTTTTGGTTACAAAAAAACTGTTCTTTAATAATATAACAACATATATGTACACGATACAACCTTTATTTTTATGGCCATTTATGATTAAACTGTTCAAAGGTTGGACTACCCACTCAAACTCGAAGACCCATCCATTTTTTTAATAGGTTTAAACAAAAATATTAAGCACGTTAAATGAACTTGGTTAGAAAATCTAGGCCCGTTAAAAAATGGGTTGGGCTTGGATTCACAGTGTCAAGCCCAAGCCCAACTCAAGCAGCCCGTTTCACTATAATTTTTTTATTATTTTATTAATATATATTTAATTATTTTTGCTTTCTTTGTGTAATTTATTTCAAGTTTGTATAATTTTTTTATACTTTAATTTAAATTTTCATATTTCTTGTAACTTTTTTTGTAATTTATTTAAACTTATTGTGTTATACTTGTAAACTATTATATATTTTAATATTTTTTATATTTTATTATAATTTTTTTAAAAATTAATAATATTTGGACAGACTTGAGCTTATATATTTTATGTAAAAACGTGTTTGAATAAAAAATTAAGTCCAAAAAACAGGTGAAGCATGGTTTGAGTTTATGTTCACTTCCTTAATACTTTGTCTAAGCTCGGACCAATCTATGAACAGATCTATTTATGATTACCTTGTGAAAACTAATAAATTTTTTTTTTTTGCTTTAAATTAATCCTATGTCAAGCCTTCTTTACATCTTCGTTTCAAAGACTAGTCCAATTCCAAATACAACTTTGGTGGACAAATAGAGAATTAAGAAAATATATACTAGAAAATTTTTAACTAATAATTTTTACTCTATCTTTATAATTAATCTTTATATTCCAACGATTAATTTATATATTACAGAACAGTCATATTTTTTTAAAGAAATACATAACAATCATTTTTAAACCTAAAAAAAGTCGTAAACACTGAATAAAAGAAAAAAGAAAATTATTATCTTGGTGAGAAAAATATTGTTGACAAACTTTTTTTTATTTAATTTAGAAATATGCCAAGTCAAACATATTGTGTAATACATATTTTAAATCAATTCAAGTGTTTTTATACGAATATAAATTCGAGGAGTAACTTCTAAATATCGAAAAACAATCATATATTTCCACAAAATGAAAATTTTCATGTATTAAAATTATTCCCTTATTTCATTGCAAAATCTGGGAGTAGAAATGCCCTACTCCAGATACTTACTACATGCGCACTTCACAGCCCATTACATAAACGGCGGAGGAGGAGGAGGATCGGATGTACGCCTACTAGGGCCAGACGGAGGGATGGGCACGCCTTTAGGCAGCATACCAAAGCTCAAAACCGAAGGCTGCATCCTGGAATCGAAGGTGGTGGGTTTGAGTACCGCTCTTGCATTGGCCGAAGGAGAGACATGGCCTAAAACTAATGCAAGCATAACCAATATGGATAACCAAAACCTGTTTTCCATCATTGTTAGTACTGTAATTTTTTAGGGTTTTTTTTGAGGTAGCGGTAATACCTTCTTTTTGTTTATGTAGGAGTTTTGCTGGTAATAAATTCATTGAATAAACTCAATTTTTTTCTTAGTAAATATTTGATATTTTTCCTATTTTAGATTCTCAATTATGATATTTGATATTTTTCCTATTTTAGATTCTCAATTATGAAAATATCTTAAATTCATAATTCATTGTCCCACCACTTTCCATTTTCAAATTTTAATTTACAATTCCTAATTAGAGAAAGGATTGTATAAAAACAATTACGCTAATCACATAATTGTAAAAAAGTTAATAATTTATTATCAAAATTATTAATGAATCTCTTGAAATAAATATTCATTATTTAATTATCACATGTGATATGTAATGAATGATTGACTTTTTTAATAATGTGATTATATGACATGATTTGAATGAAAAAGATATATATTGACATAAAGTAACTATTACATATAATTCTTTCTCTTCCTAATTATTTCTCTTCTCCCTATGATTGCCTATTTTGTTTTCCTTCTGTTTTTCTCCATAGTGTAGACTAGGAAAATCTTTTTATTTGTTTACCTCTCTCCTCTTTGTAAAATTCAATAGTATAAAAGAATATGTATTTCGTTGTCTTTTATCTATTTTCTGTTCACATTTTATCGCATAAAAAAGTCACGGGAGAATTATAATCACAAAAAAGTTGTGTTCTAGATTAGTGGTGAGAGGGAGACACTTGTACTGGTAAATAATTCATGCTCGGTTCAAACAATTTTTGATTTTAGCTCAATTATTATTGAGTTGAGTTCAAGTTCAAATAACTTGAGTTATAGAGTAAGTTGAGTTAGTATTCTAATGTCTGGCTCGAGTAACTTGAGTTATTAAGTGAGTCAAATTTGAATATTTGATTTAAATAGTTTTACGAGCTTAATTGTGTTTTTCGATTTTAAAATATATTTTTTTTATTAATTTAATAATTAATTTATGAGTTTACCTTTAAATAAAGTTGGTAAAATATTTTACTAAACAAATTCAATTTCGAGTTCCAACTCAAGCACAATTAATCAAGCTTAAGATCGAGTATGAGAATCAAACTTGTTTTTATTTGGTAAATGAAGTTAATAAAGTAGGCTCGACTAACTTGATTTTTATATCAAGTTGAGTGTGAACTAAAATAATAAAATTCATTTAACTTAAATCGACTTTTGAGTCCAAATTCAAAATAGAGCACGAACTTTTCATTGTATCAACTTGACTCACTCACATTCTAGAGTATTCTATTTTGTTTGTATTTTGTGTGTAATGATACTAATAGAATTTCAATTATCATAAAAAAATAATTATTTGATGCTTATCTAACTAAAAAATGAAAATTCCTATGAATTTTAAACTACTTGTAGCGTAACGTTACTAATGTATTTTTGAGCACCGATGGCTTCCACATGGATTTGTAGTTTTTACCTTTTGGAAATTTGAAAAACATGCCACGGAATAGGACAATTAAAACATTAGCGCCAACGCATGCTTTAATTACCATAAAGGAAATGAAAAACTTATAAAGTTAGTATGAAAGAAATTGAAATGACCATTTTCACCCTCAATGAACCCTTTGAAAAAAAGTCATTCTTCTTCACGTTTTTCTCTTCTGACTTTAACACTTCTCATTGTTAGACTTGTACATAAAAAAACACCTAATTTAGTTATAACTATTCACCCAAACTCTCATATTTGTTTGTAATTACAAAAAAAAGCTCAGTTTTTTATTCCAGATAATTAACTAAGCAAAAACTTGTGTTTTTCTTACTTTATGAAAAAGCTCAACTCTTTGCTTTCTTTGATCCCTCTTTTCCCAAAGGTACTGTATATGAAAGTAAAGTAAAAAGTCAGAACTTTAGAAAATATGAAAGTAAAGCAAATGCGGCTCTTACTACCAAGTTAAGCCTCAAATGAGTTCAAGCTTGGACAAGATGTACTAATATTTATAAACATATGCACGTTTTAGGATAAACATATGTATTTTTAATGGAAAACACATAGAAGTTATTCCAATAGCAATTAATATTAAGAATTTAAATACCTTTTCGAGATATTTGAATAAATATACGCACAGAGCTATAAAAGATATGTATATTTTTTTTTTGATGAAATAAAAGATATGTATATTTGTTGATCTTTATATGTACATCTTTTATGAACATATGTGCTTTTCTTCAAATTTAGAAAATAATATACAAAATTCGATTACCTTTAGATAGAAATTTTAATGCCTATTTTGATAAAACTCTATCAAGAGAATCGAAAATAATATAAAGAATTAGAAATTTTAGTTGTGAATTTCCAAATTTTAAGTACCATGTGTTTATCGTTGATTTGTGTGCATATTTAAAGAAAGCTTAGCCTTATGTGAATATAGAGTAGCATTAAATTTTAAAGAATGTTTCTCAAAGCGAAATCTTATATTACAATTGATTGAGGAGATGATTTAAGCCCTCTTTGAATTGTTGGAGTTTTTTGAGCCTACCTTGATATTCATTTATCCTTAGTACACCCCTTTTGAGCTCAATTATACCTTTCTGGTTGATAACCTACATAATTAGCTCAGCCTTTAAATAACCCAGTCCTTACCCTAAAAAATATGTGGATCATTCAAAAAAAATATAAGAGCTATGCTTAATTAACGGAGGAAGGATGGAGATTAAAAACAAAAGCAAATGTTGAAAAAAAAAGAAGAATAAAGGTGAAGACAAATAAAGAAATAAGAAAATAAATTTGGGGGTTACAATGTGAGCTCTTAAAAAGACCTATGAAAATAATGTATGTTTAGGGTTTTGAGCTTAGAATTATCTTTATCCTACTTTAACCCTAACTTGACATTACAAGCTTAATAAACACCTAACAATCTTTTGTTCAGTGTGACTACATTACTGGAGAGAGAAGAGAAAAGCAAACCTATGGGACTTGAACATGCTTTGAGATTTTTACAAATTTTATGTTGGCATAATCTCATTCGAATTGTATGTAATGAAATGATAAAAGATATTTCACACACACAAGGAAATTTCAATTGAAATTGAAGCTTACACTTGAATGATTTTCATTGCTTGGTCTGTATTTGTGTTATTTCTTTGAGTTATGAAAATTATAAAACTTTTGAGGAAATTATGTATGATCGTATTTTTATATGCATATGTCTCTAGCTAGTTTTTTGTTTGTTTTGCTTGAGGGCAAGCCAAATATTAAGTTTAAGTGTGTGATAAGTCTCTAAAATATCATTTTTTAGGGAACTTTATTACTCAATTTTTGAATAATTTTTGAAATTTTAATTTATTTTCTTCCCTGTTTATTTGATTATTTCCATGTGCAAGTATTTTGAGAATAAGTCGAGAAGTCTAGAAAAATGACAATCAAATGAGGACAATGTGATCGGTTTTGTGTTTCAAACATGTGTCCTAACCCTAAACCTACCTTAAAGTCACTTTAAAACCCTTACCCCTAACTATCCCAAAACCTTAAATCCCAAAACCACCCTAAACTAGCCAAAACCTAACCGCAAGTAAGACATCATAACCCGTAGCTCATGAACCATGCATAAACCTTACCTTAACCAAACCCATGAGACCCACGTAAACTATCCAAAACCCTTTGAATCCTAAGCTACCCAAGAAACGTGACGCTAACCTTAAAACCCGATAGCCTTGAACACTATGCGATTAGCCACTTCTTCATGCAAGGCCAAAGCTCCATGCAAAGCCGAACATCCTCAAATCTTTGCAGTACAAAGAAAAATAAGAGTAAATTGCACCCGTGGTTCCTATAATTTGGGCTTTATAACAAATTGGTCTCTAACGTTACATTGTTGTAACAAATAAGTCCTTTTATCACTTAAACTTCTATTTTTTTTGTTAAATGCCCGCTAAGCTACATATGGACCACAC
The DNA here is from genome assembly GCA_031772115.1 of Heritiera littoralis. Classification (NCBI taxonomy): domain Eukaryota; kingdom Viridiplantae; phylum Streptophyta; class Magnoliopsida; order Malvales; family Malvaceae; genus Heritiera; species Heritiera littoralis. Next base: position 37,836 of record JAPDPK010000035.1, read on the forward strand.
TTGTGTCCACTAACTCTCTTAAAATGCTAATATGGAATTTGAAAAAAGATAAATAAAAAATAAACTATTAATAAGCTATCGTTTTGATGGTCATTATTATAAAGGTTAAATTTTTTTGTTCACAAATACAACTTCCAAAAAAAAAACATTCCCAGAAGCCTTATGTTGTTCTTCCTAATTTTGTAGAAAACGATCGTCGCGTGACTTGGACCGGTCGTTGCTAATAGCCGCCTTGTTTAGGCATCGTGTTCTGGGTTTTCAAAGAGTTGCCTTTTAAAGATTTTTCTGTGGGAAATAGCTATTTAAGAAGATGCTGTGGGAATAAGTCCACTAGTGAATTAGCAGGTATAGAAGAAGCTATTATGTGTGTAATAAAAGGTGGAATGTCATTTAGCTGGCTTCGAGGGGTGCGATTGACACCTATTTTCCCACCTTCCACCCCTTTGATTCCAAGAAACTTGATGCTGCACCCACTACGCCCCCCTGGGCCTTTTACAAGGAATAGAATGTGATAACTGTGATTTTCGACCCCGATAAGTAAATAGATATAACTTAGACGAGTATAAGTTAATATAAGTATTCAAGAGTTATGGGAATTATTTAATTAAATAATGATTAAATTTTAGGAATGTAATTAAAGTGAAACTTTAGTATATAAATTAATGGAATAAATATATATGTACAATAAATAAAAGGATATATATATATATTAAAGTAATAAAAGAATACATATATATATTTAAATATATTTATAAAGGATAAAAATATATATATATATATTATAAAGGGATAAAGGAACTATATATATAAAATATATATATATATTTATATATATGAAAAGAGAAAATATCTATATATAATGAATATATATATGTATAGATATAATAAAGAATAAAATAAAAAAAATGATGAAATGAAATATATACATATAGGTATAAAATATTATATATATATATATATATATGTAGACATCTTATTTTGTCCGGGTTCTTAATTTGTAAAAATAATTAATTAGGTTGGGTGAAATTGTATTTTAACTTAACAATTTAGAATTAGGCTAAAATTAAATTAGAATTTTTAGATTTAGAATTAACATTAATTAGGAAATTACAATTAAAATAGGATTTAGGAATAATTAAAAAAAAGAGAGAGATAAGAAAAGAAAATAAAATTAATTTTAGTATAGGATAATTTAATTTTTAGGATAATTATTTAGATTAATAGAGTTGGATTAGGATTAATATAGGAATTAAGTAGATAAAATATTAAAAAAAAGGGAGATAATTATTAGAATAAGTATAGTTGTTTTAGGACTCTAACTAATTTGTGGCTATAAAAAGGATTAAAGCTCAGGGTTTAAGGGAGAGAAAAAAAAAAGATACGCAATCAAGCACACAACCAGCGAGTTTGCCTGTCACGCACCCTGCTCTGCTATCACTTGGACGTCGATTACCACCGCTTGCCATTGAAGAGTGAACCAACCTGTTTTGGATATACATCCTCGGGTGCCGCTCGTTGTAAAAAAGGGAGAACCGTGAAAAGCATAAGGAAAAAACAAAAGAAAGCAAGGGATTTCATCACTCATCAGGTTCGTTTTATTAACATTAATATTAATTAATGCATTAACAATATTATTAGTAAATGACTTTGTATTTAGGAGTAATAATTTAATATGAATTGATGTTTTGGACGTATTTAACCATTGGTTTGTATAATTGATTAGCTTTTAGTTTAATAACATGATTTAATAATTGATTTTAATTTGTAAATAGAAATTTTGTATTAGAACTAATTAATTTGGTTAACAGGATTTAATAATGTATTTAATATGATTAATATAACATGACAATTTAATAATTTAACTTGAATTAATTTACATGAATTTTATTTGCATGACTTGTATAATATTATTTGAGTGATTTTGTATGATTTAATTAATTTGGTAATATTTGATTAATATATATTGAATAAATAATTTGTATGCTGATATGATTTGTTTAGTTTAATTTGTATGATATTTGTATGATATATTTTATGTTTTATATGTTTAGTATGATATTAGATAAATAAAATAATAAAAAAAATTAAATTAGAAAAAATGCAAATAAGAATAAATGGAATAAAGATTGAATAAGGAAATAATAAAATTAGTTATCAAAGATGAATATGGATTTTGCCGAGGATGAAACTCCAAGAAAGTCAATTGGTACTCCTTGGATTTTCTAGGTGAGAGGATTCTTTTTGAGTTGAGCCAGATTGATGGAATACTTGAGGAGAATTTTCAAGAAAACATAATTCATGTTCACTTTAAAGATATAATGAAATAAAATAAAATAACGAATCGAGAATAAAGAAATATAAAATAATACCATAATAATGTAATGGGATGATAATAAAAGAAGTAAATGTGACATATGCCGATGATGAAATTCTAAGAAAGTCAATTGGTACTCTTTGGAATTTCTAGGCGAGAGGATTCTTCTTCGGTTGAGCCAGATTGATGGGATACTTAAGAAGAATTGTCAATAACCCATATGTCATGTTTATTTTTAAAAATATAAAATTAGAACGATACAATAAGAAGAATAAGATTAGAAAATATTTAAAGATAAGAATTCCATAATATACTTAATCAATCCGACGACGGAGTTCAAGAAAGTCGATTGGTACTCCTTGAACATCTTGAGGTGAGGGGAGTTTCTAAGATTTGAGCCAGATTGATGGAATAGTCTTAGAAACTTTCTCCATATTTAATTATCAAAACTAATACAAACATAAAGGCAAATTAGACTAAACTTAGAACTAAGTGGTACCATTTTAGAATGGGCGTCGTGGGGGTGCTAATCCTTCCCCACACGTAACCGTACTCCCGAACCCTAGATTCTTTGAACGTAGACCATGCCTTATCCTTAGACAAGAGTAGGTGACCAATCACACCTTAGATTTGAATGGTTGGTGGCGACTCCTAGAATTTTAAAGTCTAGCGGGTTAGGTTCACGGACCTAGACGTTACGACAGCTTGGCGACTCCACTGGGGACTTTAGAGAGTCAGGCCAAAGATTAGTTTGAAGATTAGTCTAAGTTTGCCTAGAAGTATTTGGAAAATGTATAATAAAATGTTAATTCATTCCTTCAACACACACAACACTTGCATTTGCATAAGCCCTCAACCCGGGCTCTTCCTTTTTTAGGAGGGAGTAAAGTAACTACGCTTTCGTGAGGTGATAACCTCCACATAGGCTAGCGAAATACTCCCACTCAGATTGAACCTTTCCGTTTGTAACCTATAATGGGTGAGGATTGGGTGCCTTACTAGTCCTGTATGGATGATAGTGAGGAATAATTTGGGAACCTTTAGACCTTGAATTATCCAAACCCAGCATGTAATGAAACATAAGGCTTAGCCTTAGGGTGGAACCATATTAGATTGGAGTGTAGACTCAAACCTAAGATAGGACACATGAAGGAATAAGTTTTACTTCCTCTTTTGTACATTGTTTAAAAAAAAAATTCAAAAAATATAGTTTTTCTTTCTTCCATTCTTCAAAATAAAAAAGTAAAAAACAAAAAAAAAAGAATTTGTCTGTATCATTAAGTCATGCATAGTTGTGTTTGATTTTGCATCACATAACATATCATTCATGTAAGTTTGCACCTGTCTTATCATGAGAATGAACACACTTTTAATTGTTAGGAGAGATTGCTAGACCTAAGGGCATTCCATGTGTATTCATTTTTGTGCATAAACATATCATCACACTGAAAATAATTTCAACTAAATTGTGGCACAAGGTATCAAAATTGCATCCACTAGACGATCTGCCCTCCACAGATATCATACAAGGTATCAAGCACGCATAATGGAAGAGGATCAAAATATTAGGATAGAAAAGTTGGAAAGGGAAAATGCAGAGATAAGGGGGCAATTGAGTGAAATTACCCAGTTGCTAAAAGCCATGATTAAAGGAAAGGAGAAGATGGGTAATCAAGAGGAGTCTATCCAAGAAGCTCAACAAAGCATGCGAGACAACCCTATGTTTGTTCCTGAAGGAAGTACTGTCAATGCTCCAACACCTCTACAGATACAAGTTCAAAACCCAGTGGAAGTTCCAAATCTAGATGATCCCACAGAGTTAGAAAAGTTGAAGCATAAAGAAGAATATAGTGGTACTAAAGCTCAATTGAGCTTGATAGAAGAAAGACTAAGTGCTGTGGAAGGAGTTGACTATTTTGGACCCGTTGATGCCGAAAGGTTGTGTTTGGTACGTGGTGTCGTGCTTCCACCAAAATTCAAGGTGCCTGAATTTGAAAAGTTCAATGGAAGATCGTGCACAAAAGATCATCTCACCATGTATTGTAGAAAGATGGCGGCATATGCATGGGATGACAAGCTATTAATTCATGTTTTTCAAGACAGCTTGACTGGGTCAACCGCTAAGTGGTACAACCAATTGGAAAGGAGCAAAGTTTCTTTTTGGTCTGAGTTGGCAAGAGCTTTTATATCTCAATACAAACATGTGTCTGATGTAGCTCCTGACCGCTTATCTCTCCAAGGTATGGAAAAGAAGAAAGATGAGAGCTTTAAAGAATATGCCCAACGATGGAGAGACGTGGCATCACTAATTCAACCTCCCTTGACTGAGAAGGAAATCACCATGTTCTTTTTGAATACTCTCAAGGCTCCTTATTATGAGCGTATGCTTAGTAGTGTAGCTAAGAACTTTGCAGACATGGTGTTAACCGGTGAAGCCATTGAGAATGCCATCAAGAGTGGTAAGATTGAAACACCAGTGAATGATAGTAGGAAGGGTGGATTCTCGAAGAAGGAAGGAGATGCACAAGCTGTCTCAAATAATTCACGCCGCCTTTATACCCCTTACCCACCTTCAGTGAATTACGCCTATTCCCCATCTTACCCACAAACTCATCCCCAAAACACATATCAACCTGTTTTCCCTCGACAAACTCCTACAGCCTCAACAAACCCCACTTTCCCACTTAATGACCAAAGGAACACCCGACTTAGCCGAAATGTTACCATAGACCCTATACCCATGACATATGCTGAGCTATTCCCAAAGTTGGTGGAAGGTCATCTTATTGCCCCTATTTATATAGAACCCTTGAAACCTCCTTACCCAAAGTGGTATAATCCTAATGCAAGGTGTGCCTATCATAATGACAATGTTGGCCACTCTATTGAGAATTGTATGGGCTTGAAGAGGAAGGTCCAAGCACTTGTCAACGCTAGAGTTTTGAGTTTTGGGGCAAAGAATAACCCAAATGTGAAGGATAATCCTTTGCAGATCACACAAGGGGTAGCGGTTAATGCTATGAAGAAAGTGGATGATATTGATTGATTCACTAACTTGAAGATTATGGTTGTTTCTTTGTTTCTAATTTCATTCATCTTATGACATTTCAATTTCTTAGGTAATATAGGAGTGCCTAAGCCCAAAAGGCATTAAGAATTCTCGTATGTATTGGGCCAGTTTTCATTCATTTTCATTTCAATAAAGGATTAGTGTGATGCATATTTCTTAATTCCTCATTCCAATCTTGTTCTTTAATGCCAAACACTAATACCCATATTCTCTACATTGTTACCAAGCTTAAAAGTATCCAAATAATGAACATGATAATGATGATGGCAATGAGTATAAAATTCAATTATGAAAAGGATTGCTTTGGTTGGTTTAATGGATTTTTAGTTTGCCGAGATTGTTCAAGCAAGAAGAGAATAGAAGATATTTGTCTAAAATCTTCACCTATAGAATGTTATGAGTAAAGGTGAATCTCTACATGAAATTCTAATGAGTTTGCCTTTGTTCAATAGATGACCTTTAATGAGAGTACTTGTAATGAGATGAGAAATGACCTTCTTTTACTACCTTTCAAGTGTGAGTAAAATTATCCATTGATTACCCCTTTTGAGCCTATTATATTCTTTTTGATATAACCCACCAAGAATCACCCTCTACACTAAGGGGTAAAGAGAATGGAAAATGAAGGATTAGTGGGGCAAAGTAAAAAAAAAACATTTTGTGAAAAAAAAAGAGAACAAAAAAGAAAAAGAGAATGAAGAATGAAAGAGGGTTTGAATCAAGAAAGTGAAAACCCTAGTCACATTTGAATAAAAAAGGAGAGAGAAAGCAAATTAGAATGGGACAAAAGTCGATTCATGAAAAACGATTCTTGGTTTGATGAACCCTGAAACACTTATTTTGGGCCTATATTATCCTTTCTTTCATGAACCCTCACCTGAGCTTACATTACGTGCCTTAAAAGTCCATTTTGATCAAATATAAGTACTCGCATTGAAGAATCATGTGTTGAATGAAGGTATACTTACATAATGAGATGATGATCCTTTGGATGGAATCAGGAGAAACAGATTAAGATAAGGAAAAAGATTTCTCTAGATGGAAGAAGTGGGATTCCGAAGACTCTCTTGGATCTATGTGAGCATTAAATTGGGTGAAGAAATATATGATGTTGGGGCATGAATCAAAATGGAGAACAAATAAAAGAAGTTTCATCAAGGACAATGAAGTTGAAAATGAAGAGAAATAAATTAAAAAAAAAAGAAAGAAAAGAAAATGAAAAAAGAAGAAAAAAAGAGAAGTAAAAAAAATGAAAAAAAATGAAAAAAATGAAAGGAGGATTCAGACTGAAAACCCAAAAAGGGCGGTTGGATCAATGAAGTACATCTAAGTTGAAAACCTGAAAAGGCGGCTTAGATGCCAGAAAAACTAGATGTCAATGATACTAAGGCAAGGGGATATTTTAATGAACTCAACATGATCAGACAAGATGGACTTTTGAAGGGAATTTTGTATTCAGAATTGTTTGAATTGTTGTTATTTGGATACTATTACTTAATCTTGAAAATTCTTGCTTTTCATTCAAGCCTACTTTCCTTTTATGCTTGGCAATTTCTTGTTAAATCTTTCCAAATGTTGAATAATACCACTCTTTTCTTTTCACCTATCATTTCTTTGCTATATCCTTACCTTGAGGGATTGAGAAATTGTGTTGCATTGATCTTGAAATTAGAATGGTAATGAATGTTTGCTTGGCAAAATATGTGAAAGACTCCTATATTATTTAGGAAAATGAAAGAAAAGGAAGCTTGTGGATGAATGGAAATTGGAAATCAAGAAAAACCAATGAATAAGAAAGAATGAATGATGAGGTCTCAGTAAAGATTTTAATGAGCAACTGAATGACCAGATAGAGAGGATAATAAAAAGAAGAAACAAGGGATAAGATAAGATATAAAGGGCACGAAGTCAAGAGCTTCGTTGGGAAAGAAAATTGGCAGAAGGAAAATGAGAAAAGAAAAGGAAAAATAAAGATAGGATGACATTTGAAAAGAGAAGAATGCATGAGATAGATTGATGAAGAAGAACCTTGTTGTTGCTACATTTAAGGATGAAATGATTTTCAAAGAAAACATTGCATGAATAAAATGGATGAATGACATTACATATATAGAATAAATTGCATAGATAGAATAAATGGCATGAATGACATTACATGAATAGAATAGATTGCATGAATGATATTACATGAATAGAATAAATTGCATGAAACATGAATAGAATAGATTGCATGAATGATGTTGCTTGAATAAGATAGCTTACATGAATGACATTGTATGGATAGAACAGGTTGCAATTGCATGGATAAGATAAATTTCCCAAGATTTCAAATTTTAACAAGACAAGAAATTTTAGAGGGGTTTCCTAAAATTTCAAAAATTAGACAAGATAGAAGTCTTAGAGGAGTTTCCCAAGATTTCAAATTTTGGACAAGAAAAAGAATTTTAGAGGGGTTTCCTAAAATTCAAAATTTGACAAGAAAAGAAGTTTTGGAGGGGTTTCCCAAAATTTCAAAAAAGAGAAGAAAAAGAATTTTAGAGGGGTTTCCTAAAATTCAAAATTTGACAAGAAAAGAAGTTTTGGAGGGGTTTCCCAAAATTTCAAAAAAGCGAAGAAAAAGAATTTTAGAGGGGTTTCCTAAAATTTCAAAATTAGACAAAAAAAAAAGAAGTTTTGGAGGGATTTCCCAAAATTTCAAAATTGGATAAGGAAAGGAATTTTAGAGGAGTTTCCTAAGATTCCAAATTTTGGCAAGAAAAGTTTTAGAGGAGTTTCCTAAAATTTTCAAAAAAAAAAAATCAATGTTTTTAGACAAGATTTTAAAGTTTGACTGCCTGCCTGTTTAGGAGGAGCTTTTAGACAAGATTTTTAAAGTTTGACTGCCTACCTGTTTAGGAGGAGCTATTTAGACAAGATTTTAAAGTTTGACTGTCTACCTGTTTAGGGGGAGCTTTTGGACAAGATTTTAAAGTTTGACTGCCTGCCTGTTTAGGAGGAGCATTTTGGACAGGATTTTTAAAGTTTGACTGCCTGCCTGTTTAGGGGGAGCTTTTTAGATAAGATTTTAAAGTTTGACTGCCTGCCTGTTTAGAGGGAGCTTTTTAGATAAGATTTTAAAGTTTGACTGCCTTTTTGTTTAGAGGGAGCTTTTTGAAAAAAAAATTAAAAAAAAAAGAGAAGTCAGACAAAATAGGTGTTTATGTCTTTGTGCAATTACTATTTCACAGCAAATGCACAAAGAGGGGCAGCTGTAGACATCTTATTTTGTCCGGGTTCTTAATTTGTAAAAATAATTAATTAGGTTGGGTGAAATTGTATTTTAACTTAACAATTTAGAATTAGGCTAAAATTAAATTAGAATTTTTAGATTTAGAATTAACATTAATTAGGAAATTACAATTAAAATAGGATTTAGGAATAATTAAAAAAAAGAGAGAGATAAGAAAAGAAAATAAAATTAATTTTAGTATAGGATAATTTAATTTTTAGGATAATTATTTAGATTAATAGAGTTGGATTAGGATTAATATAGGAATTAAGTAGATAAAATATTAAAAAAAAGGGAGATAATTATTAGAATAAGTATAGTTGTTTTAGGACTCTAACTAATTTGTGGCTATAAAAAGGATTAAAGCTCAGGGTTTAAGGGAGAAAAAAAAAAGATACGCAATCAAGCACACAACCAGCGAGTTCGCCTGTCACGCACCCTGCTCTGCTATCACTTGGACGTCGATTACCACCGCTTGCCATTGAAGAGTGAACCAACCTGTTTTGGATATACATCCTCGGGTGCCGCTCGTTGTAAAAAAGGGAGAACCGTGAAAAGCATAAGGAAAAAACAAAAGAAAGCAAGGGATTTCATCACTCATCAGGTTCGTTTTATTAACATTAATATTAATTAATGCATTAACAATATTATTAGTAAATGACTTTGTATTTAGGAGTAATAATTTAATATGAATTGATGTTTTGGACGTATTTAACCATTGGTTTGTATAATTGATTAGCTTTTAGTTTAATAACATGATTTAATAATTGATTTTAATTTGTAAATAGAAATTTTGTATTAGAACTAATTAATTTGGTTAACAGGATTTAATAATGTATTTAATATGATTAATATAACATGACAATTTAATAATTTAACTTGAATTAATTTACATGAATTTTATTTGCATGACTTGTATAATATTATTTGAGTGATTTTGTATGATTTAATTAATTTGGTAATATTTGATTAATATATATTGAATAAATAATTTGTATGCTGATATGATTTGTTTAGTTTAATTTGTATGATATTTGTATGATATATTTTATGTTTTATATGTTTAGTATGATATTAGATAAATAAAATAATAAAAAAAATTAAATTAGAAAAAATGCAAATAAGAATAAATGGAATAAAGATTGAATAAGGAAATAATAAAATTAGTTATCAAAGATGAATATGGATTTTGCCGAGGATGAAACTCCAAGAAAGTCAATTGGTACTCCTTGGATTTTCTAGGTGAGAGGATTCTTTTTGAGTTGAGCCAGATTGATGGAATACTTGAGGAGAATTTTCAAGAAAACATAATTCATGTTCACTTTAAAGATATAATGAAATAAAATAAAATAACGAATCGAGAATAAAGAAATATAAAATAATACCATAATAATGTAATGGGATGATAATAAAAGAAGTAAATGTGACATATGCCGATGATGAAATTCTAAGAAAGTCAATTGGTACTCTTTGGAATTTCTAGGCGAGAGGATTCTTCTTCGGTTGAGCCAGATTGATGGGATACTTAAGAAGAATTGTCAATAACCCATATGTCATGTTTATTTTTAAAAATATAAAATTAGAACAATACAATAAGAAGAATAAGATTAGAAAATATTTAAAGATAAGAATTCCATAATATACTTAATCAATCCGACGACGGAGTTCAAGAAAGTCGATTGGTACTCCTTGAACATCTTGAGGTGAGGGGAGTTTCTAAGATTTGAGCCATATTGATGGAATAGTCTTAGAAACTTTCTCCATATTTAATTATCAAAACTAATACAAACATAAAGGCAAATTAGACTAAACTTAGAACTAAGTGGTACCATTTTAGAATGGGCGTCGTGGGGGTGCTAATCCTTCCCCACACGTAACCGTACTCCCGAACCCTAGATTCTTTGAACGTAGACCATGCCTTATCCTTAGACAAGAGTAGGTGACCAATCACACCTTAGATTTGAATGGTTGGTGGCGACTCCTAGAATTTTAAAGTCTAGCGGGTTAGGTTCACGGACCTAGACGTTATGACAATATATATATAAACAATTTGGATTTACTGAACCAACAGCAGACCTATACTAAATATATATAAATATAAATAACTATAAATAATAAAATGCATTATTAAATGTATATAATATGTATATTATATATATTTAACAATAAAATAAAATAAATATTTAAAAAAAATAAAAGAAATATGTGGCAAGCTTCTTCCGTGTTCCATGTATGTATGCGAAAGGCAGACTGTTAAAAAAATGTGTATATATAGTACATGTTAAGACTATATATATGTAAAGTTGTTAATATGAAGTATATTTATATAGTGTTAAATAATAATAATAATAATAATAATAATAATAATAATAATAATAAAAAAAAGAAAGAAAAGAGGGAATCGGGGTTCCCGATTCCCTTTCTCTTTTCTTCTCTGTACAAAAACAGAGAAGCAGCCTGATCAAAAAAAAAAGGGGGGGACAGTAAGGGCTTGCTGTCGGCGAGAAGAGAGGAGAGAGAGTCACCGTCGGGAGGAAGAGAAACGAGAGCAGGGAACGGAACAAAGGCAGATTGGAAAGAAAAGAAAAGGAAGAAGAAAAGAAAAGAAAGGGGAAAGGAAAAGGAGGTGGCATCACCTGATTCACGCCCCCACCACCACCTTCGTCGCCGGTGAAAGTAGATTTAGAGGAAAGGCTAGGTGATGATGAAGAGGAAAAAAAAAGAAAGGGAGAGGAAGGAGAAAGAAGCTTTAGCGCCGCCCTACTACCACCGCCGCCGCTGCTAGTTGATTTGGAAAGGAAGCGAAGGGAGCAGCTCCACCACACGCTCAACTGCTGTCGAAGTGCCTGAACCAACGGTGGTGAGGGGAAATGAGGGCTGAACTGGCCAAGACAGTGTTGAACTGGTTCGGCCAAAAGAAAAGACAGAATAGAAAAAAAGAAGAGAGAAATAGAAATGAAAGAATGGTAAAGGACTTTACTGTCTTTTATTTAGTTTTATTTATTTAATAGATTATTAAATTGCTAAGAAATTTCCTAAGTGTGAATATGGATTGGATTTGAATTGTAGAGTAAGCGTAGAAGGTGCGATTTGGAATGCGATGAAGCTTGGTGTTCGTCAAAGCCCTAAGCTTTGACGCTTGATAAGATACTTTTATAAGGTTGCGTTAGTATTATATTGTGTAGATGGGAAATCATGTTTATGTGATTGTGATTGCATGATATTGGGGCATCATTAAGTTAATGATATAATATTGATTTTTGAGCTTGAGATATTGACTCGAAATTTTTGGGATATGTGTTAGGTATCTTAAGGGTCTTTGATAGAACGTTTAAGAAATTGATTATTTTTTTAATGGACAAAGGTTACGAAAAATTGTGGACTGTTGCTAGGATAGTTGATAGTTGTCGAATGGTATTGGAACTTGAAGTTTAGTAGTTTTAATATTTAATTTAGTATTAAAATAAATAGGAAATAATGTCCTAAGAAGTGTGAAGATCGGTAGTGTTTTAGAAAATGATGTTTGGACATTGAGAGTTATATTGAGGATTAATGATTGTGACGGTGTTATGATAAGTACATATAGACAAGTATAACTTTGTGTGAGTATCTGTGATAATTGTGTGGCTTTATTATCTAATGGGAGCATAATAGTTCATTGGTGCATGTGACTTTGATATATAGTGCCAAGATTTTAAGTCGAAGAAAATCGTTACGTGATAATTGTGTTGGCGTAACTACAATACTATATGGATATGATTCAAGATAGTTTGTGGAAGAAAGTATTGAATTGTGTTGATTAAAGGCATTTGAGTTATTGTATATACTGAAATGAACTGCCTTGGAAATTGTGGGTTTTAAAATGGTTTGAATTGGTTGAAAATTTTCAATTTTACTTGCAGGAGGTTTCAATTTTATTAAACGTTATGTTGCCGAATTTTAGTTAAAAATGTCCTATGTAAGGTTATTTTATTCCTGCACAGGCAGAGATTTAGAACGATAAAAAAATGATTTATGGAGAAAGATTTTAAAGAACAGGGTTGAAATTGAATTTATGCTTTAAAATAGAAGGAGACTATCATGGGACAATGGTATTGGCATAACGTTAGGATCATGTGTATATGAATTGGGATAATTACCTCATAATGATAATTGATATTTTTCTTGGAGTCATAATGTTGATTTTGGTCTGATAAAATGATTACAAAATATGACTTACGATACCTTGTGGAAATGAAATGGATAATAAAGGTTGTATAATTAGTGTTACGGAATATGCAATGTATCTTTTCTTAAATAAATTAGTAATTATGTGTGACATAGTAATTGAGACTGTAGTAAATTGTTTTATGGTACTATGTGATATTATGGATGATATTGAAATATAGACACTGTGTATTGATGCGACATTGTGATCTTGACAAGAAATGTGTTTTTAACATTCGGTAATTTTATCAAAATTATATAGACATGTACACGTGAGTATGGATAGATATGCATTTTGTTTTCAATAAACTATGAATTGATGATGGAAAAGGAAAGTGAATTGATATTTTGGGTGGATGATATTTTGATATAAAAAGATATATTTACACAATATTGTAAGTAAGATGAGAGACCTATGATCTAGTAACATGTGGATGTTATTGAAATATATCAAAATAAATATATACACAAACACATTGTGAACTCTTACTGACTCGTGAGGGCATGATAGCCATGTGGTGTTTGTGGTATAAGCTGATGTATAAATACTTTTGAGGAGTGACGGACTATATGTAAATGCATAATGATTAACAAGTTATAACTGTACCAAGGTTACGCGTGAATGAGGAATCGAGGTTAGTGCAGATATAGCCAAATTTATTTACCTAAGCATGCACAATATCATATTAAATAAAAGTTGAACTATATCTTGGTGTAAGTAGGTCCATTCATGCATAGCATATGACTTTCGAAAACATGTATCGCTTTAAAAGAGAAAGTATTGTTTTAAAAGTGAAATGCATCAAAGTCTTTTAAATGAAAGTAAATGCTTGAAATGTCTAAGACAGCCACAATTACTGATGTTTAACTTATGCTTTGACATTACGCATAACATATACAAATTGAACATGCAATTTAACCATTCATTGAATTGAGAAAATAATGCTATTTGAAATGCTTTATCGTGTGGCTTGTCTTAAAGGATTTGAAAAAAAAAAGAGATTTCGATTTAGAGACACGTACCCTATGGAAATGCCTATGTGGCATATGCCTTCGTGGCATAGAGCATATATACATCGAGTGGTTCTGCCTGTGTGGCATGGAACCCTATTTATGTATACATGATATGTACATGTTGCCTGATGGACTATCCCAGGCTGTCCGACAATAGCCGTGGACACATTCCTTAGTTTCTAACTGATCAGTAGGACTGGGACGATCTATGATCATAGATAGATGCCCATCGAGGGAAACTATCTCATTGATAGTTACAATGGGTTAGAGATGATATGATAACAGAATAGGGATCCATGCCTAGTCTTTCACTAAATGTTAAATGTTGTCTAGAGTATACCATATGTGAACTCTAGACATGATATGTTTTTATAGTATATTTGATATGACTGAGACTGTAAATGATTTACACATGGTTTTATACCACACATGATATGATTTGAGATTGTATATGTTTTGAAATGTGTTTTAAAGCATATGTTAAATGATTCTGAACTACATGAGTTTCGTACATGATTATGTACTACTTGAAACAGGATTTGAAATGGATATTTTATACAGCAAAATTTTTATACGTTACATATTGAATTCTGTCATGACAGTACATGTTGCATTGATGCATGATTTGTAGTGATTCAAGGATACTGAGTATCATTAGGGCATGATCAAATAAATACTCAAAGGATGTTGACTTCTAAATGATATTGGGAGATACACTTGCAGGATTTCATGCATTGCATTAGAGACGATATGATCCTAATACAATTATTATATTAGGAACTTATTGAGCCCTCACTCGTTAAACGAGAACTACTTTTCAGATTGACTCAAGGGATACATTGGACAGTTCTGGAGATTTATTAGCGTATCGACTTCCAAAGACCTCGCTATTAAATATTTGGTATTGTAATACTTCTCTCGTACATGTTTTAATTTTCAGGCAAATTCCTGTACAGTACTATAGGATGGGATGTAAACTAGGATAATAAGTAGTTGATATAATATTCTGATATTATATGATGTATATGTGGTGATTAGCTGTGGATATTAGGACTGTTGAGATGATACTCATTTGATAAATATAAAATGGATTGTGAAAAATGTTGTGTTGCATTGTGATGAATTACAGGTAATTAACTGGGAAAATGTCGAAATATAAGGGGGAATATTTTCAACCTGATTGTAAGAAATAGTAAGTTATGGGCTACAAATGAATGCTCCACATCTTAGAGAGTAATTGAAATTATAATTGAATTAAAGAATGAATGAAAATTGCTTAGTGACTACATTGACACCGAATACAAATTGTAAAACGAAAAGAAAAATAATTTTAGTTCGAAAATTGTAAAAGGGAAAAAGTATAAGTATCAAGTGCTAGTCACAGCCTTCAGGTCGTGACATAGAAAGAACTAACCCCCCCTCCCCAATTTGCTTTTCAAGGAATAGATAAGTCCAAAATCAATGGGTGTCGGAGCAGATGCATGGAGCTACATGCGACGCATTGGTTTGTTTATTTCGGTTTTCCTGCTTCAAAATAGTTCAAGTTGTAATGTTTTTTTTGTTTAATAGTTTAGCTATTTTAGTTTATTAGTTTATATAAGAATAGTTTACCTTATTAGATATTTAGTTTATGATTAATATCTCATACACTGTCACTAGATTTTTTGACTCCACAATTGAGGTTAAGATGATGACACAATTCGTTTAAAAATATTAAGAAAATAAAAAAAAAAAAATATGTGTCATCATCTTAATACCGCTTGTAGAGTTAAAAAAAAAACTCCACTGACGGTCTATAGGATAATTATCCTTTAATTTATTAGTTTATTAATTTTAGTTTAGTGGTTTAATTTAATTTAATCAATATTATTGGGTATTTAGCTTTAAAAATTTTAGTTTATGATTTAGGTAATTTTATTTTATGTTCTTTTAATTTATTTTGTCCTTTTAAATTTGATATTCTTTGAAGTTATTTTGCAATTTAAAATTTATACTATTTAATTTTTCTTGCAGTTTAATTTTCATATTCTTTAATTCAATTTGAACAATTTATTTTATGCTTCCTTTTTATTATTTTAATAGTTAATTTAATTTAGGAAAATTCGAATGTTTGAATAAACTTAGGGTGATAAATTTTAGTAATTAGCTAAAAAAAATCTAATTAATTCTCGAGGGAACGATATAGAGGTATTTATGGGTTTGGTCCAAGCCTAGGTCATATATTAACGAATCGTATACAAACCTGAATCCAATCCAACCCGCTTCTGCTTATTCAGGCTTGATTTTTTGTGAGAACCCCATTTTTATCATATACAATATAACTTATAAATTGTAGGAAATTAAAAGAAAATATTTATTACTAAAATATTTAAATGAAAGGTTTGTTTGATAAGGTTCAAGGAAGAACTCAATGTGAGCCCCACCAAGATTTTCTCCGTCCAGATCGAAGTGAGATCTTAGCATGATAATATTTAAGGTGAAAAATGAATATAGCAAGAATCTGCATCTCAAAATCACCTCGTTTGAGTATATTTTGAAAAGTGTGAAACAATTTCAAAAATGATGATTAAGGACTTAGGCCAAAAGAATTTTTGTAAATTACGATCAAATTGAGATGACTTTTGACCAATTATCAGTGGTGAATAATTATTCATGTAATAAGGTTTTAGATTATGTATACTGATAGAAGAAATTAGGCGTAAAAGCAAAATTTTACACGATTTTACGATTAAGGATATTTTGGTAATTTCACCCAAATCAGTAACCGAACCGTAACAAAATCTCCACCAACCATTAGAGCAAGTTTAATAGAGGTGATTTATGATTAAATGAAATATTTTGGAGATTAGATTGATTGTTTTCAACAAAGTCAAACTTTAAGGGCAAAATTGGAAAGTTTCATTAAGTATTGGTAATTTCACCCAAATTGGTAACCGAACCCTAACAAAAGCTCCACCAACCATTACAGCAAGTTTAATAGAGGTGATTTATGATTAAATGAAATATTTTGGAGATTAGATAGACTGTTTTCAACAAAGTCAAACTTTAGGGACAAAATTGGAAAGTTTCATTAAGTATAAGGGCATTTTGGTAATTTTCAAGAGATATTTAAAATTGGATTTTTCTACCAATTTCTACACCATTTGGCCGACCATCTTCAACCTTTCTCCCTCACCTCCATAGCCTAAGCTTCCAAAAAGAAAAACCCTCTAAAAACATAGTGAAAACAATACTGAAACTGATAAATCTCTTAACAAACCATGTCTATTTTTCAGTGCTCTTCTTCTTGGTACCCAAATCATAGCCTATAGTGGCCATTTTCATATTAAGAGCTCTCCCATAGCATTCTGCCAAGGTGAGATAGTTGGAAACCTTGAACTTTTTTATGGAATTCTAGTTATTTATCATGTTTTTAAGTTGTTTTCATGCTTCTTTAAGCTTGAATCAAGTTGGAATAATGTAATAGGGCACTTGAGGGTTTCGATCACTATTCATTCTTCATGAACATGATATGTTTTGATGAGAATTTGATGTAGGAAATCATGTAGAAATCATGAAAAGTATGAAAACAAGCTTAATTTAGCTAAAATGGAAGAAACACTAAGTAAGGGAAGAAAGAACCCATTAGGCCAAGGCTAGAGGAGCATAAATTTAATGCCATTCAATATGAATTCCATGTGGGAATGATGTAGAAAAAATTAAATAAATAAGATAAATTTAATAAGGAAGCTTAATTTTGAAGAATTTAACGTGTGGCATAGAAAGGAGTATTCGGCCTTGTGAAGCGGAGGAAGAATTTGTGCACATTTTAATATATATAATTTAGGTCCTAAAATAATGTATAAATTTTTTTGAGACTGTAGACACAATTGGAATTGAAAACGGAGTGGTGTAGCAAAAGTTGTAATTCTAGCACTGGTAGAATTTAAATTGAATTCTAAAGTTGCAACAGACAATGTGTTGGCATTTAATGAATTAAATTTTTTTTAATTGAAGTGTGGTAAATTTACCAAGTTTGTATGGTAATTGCAGCTCAAAAGTTAGAATGTGCGACTGGTGCTAATGAACAGGATAACGAACATTTAAGAGGTAAGGGACATATATAGAAGATGTAACAATATCATGTTTTGCATTATGATTTGATTTCTAAAGCTCTGATATCTTAATTTGATTTTCTAAAATGACTTTGATTTATTTGGATTTTTAACGATTTTTGAATCTTTAATGTCTGATTCTTGATGAGTTAAAAATGGTTTTGATATTGACCATGATTCTGAACTCGATATTGGTTTTGACATTTATTGATATGAAACTAGAATTATTGAATGGTTTGACTCTAAATTAATATGCATGAATTCTTTCTCTGTTTGTTCACTCAAAATTCTCTATAAATAAAGATAGGGAACCAGGACAAGTGAGGTGCTCTAAAGCATCCTTTCAAACTCACCCAACTTCCTAACTCATTGTAGAGATTTTCCTATCCAAATTTTCTGTAAATGGTTATTAGTTTTATTCAGTACCAAGAATATAAGGTTAATATTTTAGTTAGTGATGAGCTTCGTAAACAGAAGAAAATTTAGAAATTGATAGGTTATAAGGATGATTATTCTTGAATGATTATGATTTGATTAATGGATCTAAGAAATGCTTACTGTTTGTAGATCTATGGATAATGAACTAGACTGTGAATATATGGATTTGTACTAATTGAACTTGCCGGAGGTTCCGATTGTAAAATCGTTATGCTGCTAAAACTTTTATAAATGATTTGGAGTAAAAATGTTATGATTTTTAGAAAAATGTTGTACGTTAAGTTAGTGTTGATTTTGAGGTTATATTTTGAAGGTACTAGAATGGATTGATAGAAATGAGACACATATGTTTAAAGAGTATAAGACTGAACTGTTGAAAATATTTAGAGAAAATTGACTCGTATCAAATTTGATATCGGAAAGTATATGACAGAATTTTGATGGAATGAATTAATATTTGAAAGCATGTGATTGACTCTTGTATATCGATTTGATAGTTTATGAAATGTATCGAAAAATCTGAGACTGACCCTATACGATGAGGTATGAATTGAAGGTGAATAAAATCATATTTTGTTGTTATTTGATTTATGCATAAAGCATAGTTTTGTATACATGTCAGTTTTTGAATATGCATGATATCTAGTTTATTAATATTTGCAATAATGATTTGTATTTGATTATTTTAAAATTGGTCTGATGCCATCGCATGTATTTTGGTTTATGAAATGTATTATTTATTGTTTTTGAATGTCAGTTGAAATAATATTTCTAATTATTTGAATTTATCTAAATATATTGAATGAAATGTTTATTTTATGAATAATATGTTTTGAAATGAAACTTGGTTCCCAAAACTAATATTTTGATTTCTGGGGTGGTAAATCCCCGGTTAACATAGATTTAGGCACTCCCAGACTCTAAAAATAAAATGTGCGTTTATATTACTCTATTTGGTTTTGAAGATTTACTGAACTATTTTGTTTCCTTTTAGAAATCAAGTAAATGTATGGTGACTGTTAGCCCGTAGCTACCTACAGGTACATGCTTTCCATTCTGTTCCGAATGCTGTTGACTCTAGCCCAGTCATCTAGCTCACATAGGTGTTACTTGGCTAGTATGCACACTGTGGCTCCTTGGACTATTGGCCATATGTCCACCCGCATGAGTATATTGGGTGAAGCCTAGTCTCCACTGTTTTCTTTATACTAGGATGGTAAATCCTTGGCTAACTTAGATCCAGGCACTCCTAGACTTTTTAAATATTTGATTTCAGTGTTTGGTTAAATATATTTTCTAATCTCTGTACCATTATTGAAAATAATTTATTTTACTGTTTAAAAGAAAGTTAATTTCTAGTGTTTATTAAACTTTGTGACCAAATAAGTTTAAACGAATTTTCGAATTCGATACTAATTTTTGTTAATGATTTTAGCATCCTTGGCATCAAATTTAAAATGATACTCACATATAGTTACATGATACTAGTTCTTTTATGTATGTTTCTTACTGGGCATTTTCCAAAGCTCACCTCCCTTCTCTACCTTCTAGATTTAATTGCAGATAATAGTTTGTTGAGAGAGATTCCTGATGAGATGCTTATGGGATTTTGATGTCGTAATTTGTAGGTATGGTATTCAAACCTTTACTGTACAGTACTTTAATGTGCAAAAAGGGATGTAAACAGTAAATTAAAGAGATGTGTAAATGAATCGTGGTATTTGTTATAAAGTATTTGTGTAAGAAAAACAATCCATACTTGAATTATGTATACTGGGACCTATGTAAATAATTAAAGGTTGTTTTATCTATTTAATTTTGTCATAAAGTTAGAGTGAGGACACCAAGCACTGCCCAACCATTTGTGTGAAAATGGAAAAAGTCAGTCATGATTTTCAGGAATCGAGGTGTGACATTTTTAAGCCAGGCTCGTTTTTAATTCTATTATACAAATCCGAGCCCAACCCAATAATAATAATAATAATAATAATAATAATAATAATAATAATAATAATAATAATAATAATATTATTATTATTATTATTATTATTATTATTATTATTATTATTATTATTATTATTATGCATTTTAATTTGATTGGTCAAACTTTGCATTTCAAATTTTATATTAAATATATATAATCACGCTTATGAATCAACAATGTGTCATATATATATATATATATATATATATATATATATATATATATATATATATATATTTAAACTTAATACTAATTTTTTCGAGCTGGGCTAGACTTAGGTCTCAAATAGTAAATCTCAAGTCCAGGCCAAAAATTCATCGGGCTTAATTTTTTATCCAAGCCCATTTATTGCACTTAAAAATTTGTCTAAACATACTAAAAATCAAGCTAAATTTCGAGCTCTAATAGGCCACTTGACCTATGGACAGGTCTAGAACAATACTCTACTTCACTCTATATTACTTGTCATGACCTGTACCATTGCGACATAAGTTTAGCACAACAATAAAAAATAGGAGATTGTTAGTTTTGAATTGTTTTATATTTTATATGAAAGAATATGATTAATTAAGCTTTAATTATCAAATTAGTAATTTTTCCTTAAAGCATGTTTGACAAATCGTTTTGGTAAATTACTAAATATTTGATAAATCATTAAGTGTGAAGAATACATGTTTCTAAATGTTTGAAAATCATTAAAATATTTTTGGAAACTTAAAAAAATGTTTTGGAGTGATAATGAAAGTAATTTTGAGCCAAAATCTAGTTTTTTTTTAAGCAAGAGGGATAAAAATCCTAGGGAAAGATATCGACCCTTAAAGTCAAAAGCTCAAAATTTCAAAATGAAGTAGAAGGGATCGAAACCATGGTAAGAGGTATCAATCCCATCCTAATGAAATGTTTGAAATATGCAAGAGGGATAGATACCCTCGAGGCAAGTATCGATCCCCTACAACTTAATAGCCTTTTCCCCGTTTAAGGATTAATACCTAGGGTTAACATATCGATCCTCTAAGCTTAGCAACAATCAATGACTAGTTTTTATAGCTTTTTACAAAAAAATTTGCAATTGTTTTAGTGTATGCCTTAGAGATAACTCACTTGGTAAGAAGTATGGTATCATAACAATGAATGATCACGTATGATAAGTGACATAAATGTTCCCTTTCACTATTTATATCGACAATAATATGGATTATTTGTCACCAAATAAGGTGGAGCCTATGGGACAAGATAGGCCTTGCAAAAGAATTATAAAGGGTTATAATTATAGGAACCTAATACATCAAAGCCTAGTTCCTAAAAACTATTCCTTGTCAATTATTTCTAAGAATGGGCATTGACAATGCTTTAGAGCCTAACCTATGTTAAGCCTCTTACTTGTGCCGTAAACATTTGATATCATAAATTGAAGTATGCAAGATACTTAAGGATAATGTGTAAGTGCTTGTTAGAAAACAAGTTCATTGAAAGTGACCCAACATGAGAATTTCGTTTGGTCGTTTAACTCGAGTGTCTATGAAAACATTCTCATGTGATATTTGTGTAAGTGATCATTTGAATTGAGACGCTAGGTCATCTTGTAAGTGGATCATAATCCAAGCGAGATTGGTAGACCAAATGCTTATATAGGATGCTTTTGGGTATGGTATAAAGAATGTGAAGATGGATGAATGGTCAAGAGAGAATCCATCACCTCAGGTGACTTTAGGGGACAAATCTCGATTGTTCTTGACTTGTACAAGTCCATGCCGTGGCATAATGAATTCTTGATGAAATTGTTTTCATAGGATTCATTGAATTCAAACCTAAAGTTACAAGAACTGATAATAAAGAATAAAAAAGTAGACACCAAATCATGTTTATTTATTCTTAGAGATATAATTGATGGAATGATATTAATTAACATTGAGAGACTAATCATTGAAAGACTTCGAGTTAAGAATCATTCTTAAACTCTCTAACATTGTGGTGGTCATGAAGTATTGCTAGATGCTCAATCATGATCTATGAATACATTGTTAAAATCATAACTGTGTATTATGGATTCAATATATGGTCACTACCAATATGTTAGGAGCCTAATGGGTCACACAAATATAGAGCAATAGATGGATTAAATTGGATTGGAAAAGTTTTGGGAAATTTAAAATTTTTCGTATGAACTTATAAAATAGATTTAACTATTGGATTTAATTAAAAGTGTTTAATTAAATCAATAGGCCTAATTTTAATTAAAAGGAATAATGGACTCAATGAAAGAGTTTAATTAAGCCATTATGCCTCTTCTCGATTAAAAGAGCAAATTAATTGTTTAATTAAATCATAAGGCCCAATTTTAATTAAAAGGTTTTAATTAAGTTGTGTGGTCATCCATCATTAAAGGGTTTAATTAAGTCCAAAGGCTAGTAGGTTTCGAGAAAACCCTAGCCTATAATAAACCCCTTATGATCGGCCTCCCCAAGTGATGAAGATCATGCATTGGCGACTAACGTTGTACAAGCATTATAGAGCTTGTGTCATCCCTTTATTTCTCTCTCTTACTTTCTCTTTATTTCTAAAGAAGAATAATGTTTCTTCATGGTTTTATGCTTCAAAAGCTCGACAGATAGCTAGAGGTGAGTTGTTGAACTCAAATTACAAGCATGGTGATGATCATGACACAATCTAACCTTTTTAAGGCTTCATAGCTACTTGTGTGGATTACCATTTGAGACTATTGCACTGGGAATAGTTTATGTGATAACCGTAAAATTTTTCATTTATTGGAAATTATTAATACTGGAGATTGAAATATAATGCAAAAGATAAATTAAAGTAAATAAAGGAATTATTTACAAGATCGGAATATCAGTGAAAATCCCGAGAATTGAGGAAGTGACAAATTGAGAAATTCGAGTGAAAGAAAATTAAATTGGAAATAAAAATAAGGTTGGAATTATGGAAAATAATGAAGAGAGAAAATTTAATTTGGATAAATTGAAATCCAAATTAAATGAGAAAATGAGAAAGGAATATGAAATATATTTATATAATTATATATTATATAAATGTATTTTTATACAAATACATATGTATTTAAAGGCTATATAGTATATATTAATATACATTGGTATGTATATATGTATATATACTATTTTATAAATTTAAATAGTACATATGTATACAAGTATAACATTTTATGTATATATAAATATATACATATATGAAAAATGTAAATATTAATTTACATTAAAGTTTGAATATATATATATATATATACACATATATATTGTAAATACAATATATATTGTAGTATTACATTTATATAAATATATATAAATGTTATTTAATTTTAAAGTGTATAAATATACATACATATATATATATACTAGATATATATATATATATATATATATATTTAATACACAATATATGTGATAACCGCAAATTTCAATTCACAGTAAATATAAATCAATATAGTGAATTGGAGTAAATGGATTTTTAAGGAATTTTTAGAGGAATCAAGAGAACTATAAAATAATAAATTAAATGGAAATGTCATGAGGAAATTAATGAATTAATTTATGTGTATATAACAAGTATACATGAAAATGAATACATGGAAAATAAATAGAATTGATGTATAAAACATACTGTACATTAATTTAATAAGAAATGAGTATATTTGAATATATATATATATATATAAACACACACATACACACACACACATACACACACACATACATATATCAAGTAAATATGTTTCATTTGCATGTATATTTATACGTGTATATAAACAAATAAATAAGGAAAATATATTGAAATATATATATATATATACACACACATATATATATATAAATATATACATATATATATAAAATATAAATATATATATATATATATATATATATATATATAAAAATATGAAGATATGAACATATGTAGATGTGTGTGTATTTCAGATAAATATATTTTAAAAAATATATATAGCTATTTATCAAGAATAAATGTTATATATATATTTGATACATGCTATAAAAATGTATAATTACAAAAATATATATAATATAAATATTATATATATTATTATAAAATTATATATATATATATGTTAAAATAGTGAACATGGGACAAGCTTCCAAAGGAAGCTTGCCCACGTTAATTGTCTGCTTAGCAGACTAATGATCTGCTGAGCAGACCAAAAAAGTCTGCTTCGGTAGATGTTTTAAACAAAAAAAATAATATAATAATAAAATATATATTAAATATAATAATGAAAAATATATAAAAAAAAAGAAAGAAAAGAAGTCTGCCCAGCAGACTTTAGAGAGCAGACCCTACGGTCGGCTTCAGCAGGCCAATGTCTGCCAATGCAAATAAAATAAAAAAATATAATACATATTAAAAAAATAATAATAAACAAAGAAAAGGAATTGCTTCAGCAGAACGCGTCTGCTGAGGCACAAGACTTAGTATATATATATATAAAAAAAACAGATAGAATGAGGGAGAGCAGATCGGAGGAGCCAACCGAGAAGGGAGGTTGGAGACGTTGCCGGCCAAGAAGAGAAAAATGATTGACTGGCGACTGAGAAAAAAAAGAAGGAGAAAATAGTAGATCGAAAAAGAAGGAAAAAGGAAGAAAAAAATGAAAGAAAAAGAGAGAAAAGGAAGGAGAGGAAGAAGGAGGATGTAACGACCCGTTACCACATTTTTAAACCTTATTTTACACAATTTATCTGGTTGGGCTGTCTGTGATACTTCACTTTACCCTTGATGTTAAACAATTTAATAAAATATTGTTAACGTTATACACATCCCCTATCTTATTTACAAATATGTAGTACTGTAGACATGTCTAAATATAGAAAATAAATGATCGTACCTGATATATCTTAGTCGGTCTGTCACATTGTCCGTTATGTGCAGCTGTAATCCACAAATATTGGATCTCACCATCATCAAAACCTGAAATGTTAAAATTGGGGAGTGAGCAAACCACGACTCAGTAAGAGAGTTATATGTCACACTTGATATTCAGCTATCTATATGCTGAAAATAATTTTTTTCATGTTCTTTAAAATCTTCCTAGCTGGCTCTAGGCACACATGTAGGAAGGATACTACAGTCGGCTAGGGATCCAGATAGAGTAAGGCAGGTATTTTGAAATACCTGACTTGTTCCGGAACCTAGAAGCAACTGTAGAAAGTACTATTTCCGTTGTTTTCAAAACGATATAATTTTCGTTTTCCACAAAGTAAACCACTTATTTCTTTTCACTTCAGTATACTTTAAAACACGTGACAGTTCAGTAATAAAAACAGTGGTTTACTTCTCTTCTCTTCAGTACAGTAAAACACGTGACAGTACAGTGATTTGTAAATATCCAATTATTGGATAATTACTTTTTTGATTATTTCTATCTTAGAAATAATTCTTATATTGTTCTTTTAGAATAAACATTTATTTCCCTTTTCAAATCAGTAATCGTATCGTACAGTTCAGTAAAACAGTATATTCAATAAAACAATAATTCGATACGGTTCACTCAGTAACAGTAAACAGTAGCTACCAATTCAGTACATAGTATAAGGTACCTTTCAGTTTAGTAAACAGTAAATGGTAGCTTTTTCTTCAGTAAAACAGTAATCAGTGGCTACTATTTCAGTAAACAGTACAGTTCAGTAAACAGTGTTTTGGTACGATTTTTCATCAATAAACAGTAATCAATACAGTAATTCAGTACAGTAAACAGTACAGTACAGTAAATAGGATTCCGTGAATCCTTTCAGTAAACAATAATCAGTATGTGAGACTAGGCATCACCCTACAATTAAATCATGCTATCATCGTCCAATAATGGACCAGTAATCATCATCCCCGAAGGGACACAGTAACAGTATAACAATGAGATCTATGGCCATGATCTATATGGTGTCCTCGGTGTACACTTGCCAGGTGACATCCGGGACGCTGATGACTGGCAGGTCTATCAGCCACGCGACAGTAACAGTATAAGTGTGATGCATGAAACTCGGGGCCTAAGTCTCAAAACAGTATAAACCGTACCATAGCCTTTATGGATTTTAAATACAGTAAATTGAAATATTTCACAAATATCCATAAGGCTCACATGTAATAAAATCATCACCTTTATGAAATTTATAATTTAAATAATATTTCTCAAAATATTTCATAAAGGTATAAATTGTGTTTTCCTCATGATGAAACAGTTTGCAAAATCATCAATGTAACATATAAAAGGGCAAAACTGTCCTTTCTCCATCGTAAAACACGTATGCACGCTTTTTCGTGCTTTCACTTGAAAACATGATTTTTCAATAATTTATGAAAAATAAAATATTTATTTTTCCAAATTCATAAATCCCGTAACCATGTTTCTTTCTAAAAACACATGTAGAGACCTCTAGTCTCGAAATCATAGTTTTCCATCATTTCTTAACCTTTATGGAATTTATATATTTATTTATCTCACAATTAAAACCATAAAGGTTTTATATTAAATCAAGTGAATATTTAAGAATATTTATAAAAATATTCATTTCGGTCTCTTTTTCATTTTCATCTCGTTTCACGTGAAATATTACCTATCGGGTGAATTTTCGGTGATTTCCTTTTCACCATTCTCGAAAACATTAATATTTTAAAATTAAATATCATTATATTCATGTTTTATGAAATGTACTTAATTTCTCGATTTTCGTACCCGAAAATCGATTCACGTGAAATCAAATCTTTTAATTTTGGTTTTCAGTGATTTTCGGTAAATTTCAGTAATTTTTCAATAATTTTTCTGCAGTATAACGGCTGCCGATTTTGCCAGCCTCCTGCACGGAAAATACAGTTTATATTTCGCAACTAGTATTTAACCATAATTTGAAACCGATAAATCACCACAATTTTCAAAACTAATCATTATAAATTGCATTTATAAATTAAATGCATAATTTAAAACATGTGGCCGAATATCCTTACAGGCGACACATGTCTCCCTTACCTGTTTCGGATCGATGACTGACTCTTGAAGGTCGCGCTCGTGTTCACCTCTCCCGATTCCATCGGCTCGGCCATCGAGGATATTTTTTGGAAATTAAATTCAAAAATTTAGAATTTTTCCATAATTATTTAAATAAATAAATTATTTAAATAATTTAATACTTTCCGGGATTTCTTACCGATTCTCGTAATTCTCGGGATTTCCCGTAATTTTCAAATTCTCGAGAATTTTTCAAATTCTTGAAATTCCTTTTCTTTTCTCTTTCTTCTTTTTCTTCCTTCTTTCTTTTTCTCTTTTTTTTTTCTTTTTCTTTTTCTTTTTCCTTTTTCTTTTTCCTTTTTTCCTTGGTCTGACCGGTTCAGACCAATAAGACCGACTCTACCTTCCTCACTGCCGGTTCTCCTCCGGTGGCCGGTTCTCCGGCAGTTCGGTGGCTCAGCAGCTGGCCTGCGTTGGGACGAACTTGCCGATGGCCTTAGCTCGGCCTGGATCGGCGGCACGGCGACGGATCTACTCGATTTTGCCTTGGTTTCTTCTCCTCCTCCGTCGGCCTTCCTCCGTCGTTCCCCGCCTCTCCAGTGGCCTCCAACGTCTTCCTCTTCCTCCGGCAAAGCTTCGGTTGCAGTGGCGGCGACCAATTCCACCGGCACCGTCGGATCCTCTTTCTCTTTTCCTCTCGGCTTCCGTCGAAATTTCCTTCTGTTTTCGATTCTGTTTCCGTCGTCTTCCGTCGTAGGTTATCTCCGTCTTTCCTTGGCTAGCTGGCCGACGTCCTCTCTCCATTCTCCTCTCTTCCTTTCTCCGGCGAAGGGCCGGTCGCCCTTCGGGGAGACAGAATCGGGAGTCTTCCCGATTCTGTTTGTTTTCTTCTTTTTTTATTTTATTTAATATTATAATTATACATTATACATGTATATTATACTTATATTATATATTATATATATAATATTAGTACTTTATATATAAGATAATACTGTATATATTATATATATAATGATATATATATGTATTGTATATTAATAATATGTATACATATTGTATATAAATAAAATATATGTAATACATATATGTATACTTATATACTTTTAATTTAACTAACATTTATATATTTCTTTATATAAATGTAAAATTTCCAAATATATTGTATTTACAATATATATATTTTCTTCCTCATTTTCTTATTTAATTTGGATTTCCATTTATCCAAATTAAATTTCCTCTATTCCTTATTTTATTTCCAACTTAATTTCCTTCACTCGAATTTCCCGATCCGTCACTTCCTCAATTCTCGGAATATTCCACCATATTCCAATCTCAAACGATATTTCTATTTTCTTTAATATTAATTTCCAATAAATGAAAATTTACGGTTATCACAGAGGACCTAAAATTGGTGGTAGGGGTCTTAGTAAAAGATAAAGAAATTGTGAGAATCAACGACTGCAGTTATAAATTGTGTTTTCCTTGCAAGATGTTTAGTAAAAATTAAGCCGTTATGCTGTCAAAATTTTAGGAAAATGTTTGAGGAAAAAGATTAAGTTTCTCACATAAATGGAATCTTGGAAATAATTATTGAAAATAAACATTTAAAGGACTTTATTGTATTATTGAAAAAAGTTGATATCGAAATCAAGGAGAAGATAGATCGTTGAGTACGATAACATGATGGATTATATGGTTTAAGTCTTATAGAATCGACAAATCAAGTTATCTCAATATTACAAAGTGGCTATCAAGCCGAGATTGAAGTGGAATATTGATTAGGCGGATCACTGATAAAAGTACAATAATTATATGATATAACTTAAGAGAGAAAATCGAAGTTGTAATTTAGATGGTCGAATGACTGAATTGCGAGATGATCAATCGAGAAATGATCTCAGAATTGATAAATTCAAATAAATGGGTGTCATACATGAGACTATACAGAATTTAGTTATAATCTTAGAATGAGTATAGAAAAATATTCTCTCACAATTGAGTGACTTGGAGAAAGTTAGAGGACATGATGAATGGTCTGTCTTAGTGGTATGACTGAGACGATGATAATAAGAAAGTAGATTGTGAGATTTATATGTATTTGATGTGAATTGAAATTTTTGCAACAACATGGATAGTCGCAAGGTGACTTAAACGATTAAAATATTGTTGATAGTGGAAATTGGCAAATTCGTTTAAGTGAGTAAATTGCCAGCCAAAAATTGAAAAGAATGATGTCTTATAGATAATTCTAGCATGCTATTACGTTCTATAGGCCATATGAAAAGTGAATTGAGGATTGTGATATGATTTTATGACAGTAAAAAAAAACTGAACCTCAAGTCGAAAATTTTGAAAGTGTGCCAATAAGTCAAACCATAAATGGATTTGATAAGTGACTACTGATCTTGTGGTTCTGTGATCCTTGATGTCGACTCTGGAATAGATATCGAATGAGGATATTAGTATTGCATAATTTCAGTATCATGATGGCTATATGGAAACAAGGTATTTAAATACTCATAGATACTAATAGGATTCACACTGATGATGTGGTTCTAGTATCGATAATGAAATGTACAAATGATTGTTATAGTCGATAATTATCGAAAAAGGATAATGAATACCGAATGGTTTGAATACCAAGTGATCTGATTATTGAATAATTGGAGTATTGAACAATTTGAAGACTGAATGAAATGAATATTGAATTGATTTGAATAGTGATTTACTGATTGGACAGAAAGAAAGTCTTGAAATCGAATAATTGATGGTGATAAAGTTAAATGAATCGCTTCACTGTATTTGATGAAAATATTACCGAAGTTGCATACTGAAATGTTTTATAGCATCGCATTTAAGCATGCCTTCTTACAACTTAAAACATTATAATAATGTTTATATGAATACTGTAAAGTATTGATTTGTTTTGAAATGAAAGTATATGGTAGATATATATATTGATATATGAAGCTTCATATAGAATGAAGCTTTATACAGAATTTTACCATATGCTTTACATGATATTGAAAAGAAGCTAAAGATTTAAATGTTTTATGAGACTGTAGGCACCCTAAAAGAATTAAATTCAATAAAGCATAGTGGAAACCGCCTATTTAGAGCTTTGCTCATTAGGCAGAGATGCTTGTCCGACAATAGTCGTGGACATGTCTCAGTCACGCCTAATCAATGGGGCTGAGAGAGATGAGGTCTATGGCCATAGATAGCGCCTTAGTTGGTTTCCAGGGGACGATGACATGATTTTCACTGCTAGCTACAGTGATTTAAGTCTTTATTGATAGAGTGATAGGGATCTAGCCTAGTCTCTAACCGATATGATATGAAGTCTAGAGTATAATTTAATTGATATGAACTCTAGACTTGACATGATTTATACAGTACATGAGACATGTTTGAAATGAAATATATTTTGAAATAGTACATGTCTTAAACATGTTTTAAAAGTACATGTGATATAATTTCGACACTTATATGATTTATATAAGATTTTATGTCAAACTTGACATGATATACGGTCTAGAGTATAAATTGATTTGATATGAACTCTAGACCTGATATGACTTACAGTATATGAAAAATGTTTTAAAACCGCACATGTTTTAGACATGCTCTAAAAACGAATACATGATTTGCAAATTGTACATGCTTCGATCATGTCTTAAAACTAAATATGAAATGAATTGAAAACTTATTTGTTTGAGCATGTTCTAAAAGCATATATGATACGATTTGAAATGATAGCGATTTATACAGTGAAGTTACATAAACTGCCTACTAAATCATGACATAATAGCATGCTTTTTACATAAGATATGTCATGACCTTATATGGTACAAAAACATGAAAAGTATATGAGGAGTATCACAACTTGGTGATAACGATATTTCATCTATATGATGATATGATATGATATGATATGATATGATACATGAACATAGAACATGCACGAAGAGAATTATGACTTCGTACCACCGTGATCATGATCTTACATATGGAAAGTGATATGAGATGATAGAATATGGAAGTATGATTATGAAACGAAAAGTGATTGATACGATATCTCAATTGGACATGATGTACTATGAGATTGATGAGAATACGGACTAATAGTAAATGATATTCAAATTCGACACAACATATTGTTGTGCGATGACTTGATAGGATATCTCAATTAAACATGATACACGATGCATTGTTGTGCGATGCATAGTGGTATAAGGATAAGAGGACTGAAAATGATTATTGATTTATTTAAAAGCCTGAGTGATAGACAGATGACAAAAATTGAGATAATGAGATGTTATCGATGAAAAAGGTGAACTGTAATTACAAACTTGCAGGTTTTATTTTGGTTTTAGCATTTGCGGTTTAAGATAGTATAATCCTACTATTGCATTTATATTAGTATCTTACTGAGCCGTGGTTTTGCTCACCCCACTAAATTTCATCTCTTTTTAGATTATTGAAGTTACAATCTGCTATGGGAGATTTTAAGTAGGCCTTTGGAGACGGTATACAGATTTGGCATTGGCCATTATCCTGCGAATCAACTTCGTTACTTTTGAGGTATACATTTTTGTAAATCTCTTGTTTACATGTACAGACTTTAATTAATACACAGTACGTATATTGTTCAGTGAGTCGGGATGTAACTGAGAGATGTGATAAAACATTGTATAGAGGATCAGTGAAATTAGAGTAGTAACTATATTGACACCGAATACAAACCTTAAAATGAAAATGAAAAATTTAGTCCATAAATTTGTAGACTAAGAAAAGTATAAGTATTAAGTGAAAATCGCGGCCTTCGGGTAGTGACAGATTTAATGGTATCAGAGCACGGTTTGTCTAGTACGTATCGGTGTAGTTGAGACCATGACAGTGTGACATCCCATGTACTGTGTAGTGTCTACATGTAAACTTGTTTATTTTCAATATATACCAAGATTAGTCAGCTATTGGTTTGGGTGATACCAGTCGACGGCCTATTGAAACAGGCTGGGCTTTGACATAAAGAAAGCCAATTGATGGCCTATTGAAACGGACTGGGAACCGTTAATGAATGGTATCGATACGGTATAGAAGAATAGTGTATCACCTTAAAGGAATAAGATATTGAATGATCGAGAATAATTGATTGAGACCGTTTATATTTTGAAGATAAAAGAATGAACATATAGGAGATGATCGATATGTAAATTGAAAAGGATTAAAAGAGGTAAAAGAATTGCTAATGGAATGCCCTAACGTAGTTGACCTAAGATATGTCATGTGATGATATGGAACTTGAACTATAAAATGAGCTCAATCTAAGAATTTTATTTTTTAAGCCACCCCAAACTTGTGGCATTGCGCCAATGAAACTAATCGAATAAAAGTATATGGCTTGATTGAAAGCACAATTTCATCTCAATCATGAGGACTATTGGAAATTGAAATTTATGATTTTGAATTATAAGAGGACGTTTATTGCAAAGACTAAAATGACAAAATACATTAGAAGTATAGAGGGACCGATATGGAATGTAGACTGAAAGGAGAAAGCTTTGAGGTCAAGGTCCCTCCCCCTTAATGAAGGTCCTTCAGTAGCATCACCCATGTAAAAAGGTTACATGGAAACTTGAGAACAATGAAAGAGAAAGATCCTCACCTTTTCCTGATTGAACAAAAGAAATAAAGTGATGTGGAAGCGATTTAAGACTGATTGTTTAAATGGAATTACTCTTCCATTTTCAGACTCTTAGATTCTCTCGTGCCACGGTCAAAATGTGACTATGAAATTATAAGAAGGTATGTGAAGTTCCAGTGAGCGTTACATGTGATAGGAGTCTCTGACTTCCCATATGCTTATGGAAAATAGCAAGAGGCCTTGAGATTCCAAGGCTACTGACAGCATTGCTCGATACTGACAGAAATATATGAGCGTAATATGTAAACGCTCCATGATATTGAGAGAGCGTGTGCACGAGACTTGAAGGCTACTGAGACAATTACGTACTACTGATTAAATCAGTAAACGATGGTAACCAAACCATATCGACTTGGCACCAAATGAGAGAAACAGATGATAAATGGTGTGAAACAGCTATTATGTGAAAAGATGTGAAAGTGATAAGTCCCAAAGTGATAAGAAATTTTAGGGAGTATGGATATATGGTGGAAA
Organism: Heritiera littoralis; assembly: GCA_031772115.1. Lineage (NCBI taxonomy): Eukaryota > Viridiplantae > Streptophyta > Magnoliopsida > Malvales > Malvaceae > Heritiera > Heritiera littoralis. The sequence goes on from JAPDPK010000035.1 coordinate 71,393, forward strand.
ATGATATGTAGTGGTATCAGAAGTGATTCTGATGTTAAAAATATGCTGACAGTATTATTTAAAAGATGATATAGAGGACAAGAATCATAAATATACGGAAGCATAACATTTCTAAATCTCAGTTAAATTTGGAGGACCGAATTTATTGAGGTGGGGAGGATGTGATAACCGCAAATTTCAAATCACAGTAAATATAAATCAATTTAGTGAATTGGAGTAAATGGATTTTTAAGGAATTTTAGAGGAATCAAGAGAACTATAAAATAATAAATTAAATAAGAATGTCACGAGGAAATTAATGAATTAATTTATGTGTCTGTAACAAGTATACATAAAAATGAATACATGGAAAATAAATAGAATTGATGTATAAAATATATTGTACATTAATTTAATGAGAAATGAGTATATTTGAATATATATATATATATATATATATATATATACACACACACACACACACACACATACATATATCAAGTAAATATGTTTCATTTGCATGTATATTTATACGTGTATATAAACAAATAAATAAGGAAAATATATTGAAATATATATATATATATATATATATATATATATATATATGAAGATTAAATGAAGATATGAACATATGTAGATGTGTGTGTGTATTTCAGATAAATATATTTTAAAAAATATATATAGCTATTTATCAAGAATAAATGTTATATATATATATATATATATTTGATACATGCTATAAAAATGTATAATTACAAAAAATATATATAATATAAATATTATATATATTATTATAAAATTATATATATGTTAAAATAGAGAACTTGGGACAAGCTTCCAAAGGAAGCTTGCCCACGTTAATTGTCTGCTCGGCAGACTAATGGTCTGTTGAGCAGACCAAAAAAGTCTGCTTCGGTAGACGTTTTAAACAAAAAAAATAATATAATAATAAAATATATATATTAAATATAATAATGAAAAATATATAAAAAAAAAAGAAAGAAAAGAAGTTTACCCAGCAGACTTTAAAGAGCAGACCCTACGGTCTGCTTTAGCAGGCCAATGTCTGCCAATGCAAATAAAATAAAAATAATAATAATAATAATAATAATAATAATAAAATATAATATATATTAAAAAATAATAATAAACGAAGAAAAGGAATTGCTTTAGCAGAACCCGTCTGCTGAAGCAAAAGACTTAGTATATATATATAAAAAAAGAAAGAGATAGAATGAGGGAGAGCAAATCGGAGGAACCGACCGAGAAGGAAGGTTGGAGACGTCGTCGGCCAAGAAGAGAAAAATGGTTGACTGGTGACTAAGAAAAAAAAAGAGAGGAGAAAACAGTAGATCGAAAAAGAAGGAAAAAGGAAGAAGAAAAGGAAAGAAAAAGAGAGAAAAAGAAGGAAAGGAAGAAGAAGGAGCTACCAGCGCCGCCAGCGTTGCCTCCAGCTGCACGTAGCCATCGCCATGGCGTTGCTCACCGCCGACAGGGCTAGGCTGAACCGATTTTGATCTGTTCAACAGAAAAAAAAATACAAGACAGAAAGAAAATGTTAGCAAAAAAAAATGGTAAGGAAATTATTATTATTATTATTATTATTATTATTATTATTATTATTATTATATTGTTAAATAAATTTTGAAAAATTTCCTAAGTGTAAATATGGGTTGGATTTGAATTGTAGAGTAAACGTAGAAGGTGCGATTTGGAATTCGAATAAGTTGGATGTTCGTCAAAGCCTTGAGCTTTGACCTCGGTAAGATACTTTTCTAAAGTAGTGGTAGTGTTATATTGCATGTTTTGGAATTTGTGATCTTAATGATGCATGATTATTGAACTGATAATTGAAATGATTATTAAATGCTAAGAAGACCTACAATTGGTGGTAGAGGTCTTAGTAAAAGATAAAGAAATTGTGAGAATCAACGGCTGTAGTTATAAATTGTGTTTTCCTTGCGGGAGGTTTAGTAAAAATTAAGCCGTTATGCTGTCAAAATTATAAGAAAATGTTTGAGGAAAAAGATTAAGTTTCTCACATAAATGGAATCTTGGAAATAATTATTGAAAAAAAATATTTAAAGGACTTTATTGCATTACCGAAAAAAGTTGATATCGAAATCGAGGAGAAGATAGATTGTTGAGTACGATAACATGATGGATTATATGGTTTAAGTCTTATAGAATCGACAAATCAAGTTATCTCAATATTACAAAGTGGCTATCAAGCCGAGATTGAAGTGAAATATTGATTAGGCGGATGTGAGATCCTCAAATTTCCAAATTTTCCTATAATTATTAAGTTAATGTGTTAAGACATTATAAAGATTAATTCTTGGGAATTTTGTAGGAATCAATAATCCTACCAAGTGGGTCCCACATCACAAACGGTAGCTCGGATGGACGCTGAAATGGCGATTTATGAACCATGGCCTCGAGATGTATAATCGGTAAGAAACTCACTTTTTCACTACTTATAATTGGTCAAACCACCATAAGATCCAAACTTTGACCATATTTAACAAAAATAAATGTAAAATAAATAAAATAAATATTTAAAAATTTATAAAATGCTGATCTAGAAATCACAACACAGTACAATGGCTTAAGTTGAAAATAAAACAATTTCAAATAGGCAATTAGGACCTTTTTCAATTACATAAAAATTTATAAATTAAATTATATGAATAATAACCAATAAAATCCAGCCAACACACCAGCTTCCACTTTATTCTTGAGTCTTCTTCACCGTGCATTCCATTTACTGCTGCGTTTCTTCTCTGTTTCTTCAAAGTTCTTCACCGATCTCCCTTATAGAACCCCTTCCTCTTGCTTCATTTTACTTAAGCTATTTTATAAGAATTATTCTACACCTCCAAGGCTTCCTAGATAACCTAAGAATTCAGCCAAAAGATCACAAACGTGGACTGCTTCACGTTGGTAGAACCAATCCCCTGTACAGGTAAATTCCAGCATGAGTTTTTGGATACTTTTAGTTGTTGTTCATGGCTATATTAATTGAGTATAAGTTGTGTGTGACTTTGGTTTGAGGTATAAATATGTATAAGTCAGCCTTAGATGTTCGGATATGAAGGTTTCTTAGGAAAAGAATGGTGTTTTGATGAGATGGAAGATGAGAAATAAAAGCTGACCAAGAAATAAAAATAGCCATGCGATAAAATGAATTAAAAAGCTTAGATTTATAGGCTGTTGGATGATCAGTCATAGGAGTTTTTAAACATTGAAAATCTATGTTGTTGACGTGAATAAGGAGTAAGGAAAAGCTGACTTTGTTGGAAATAAAAATGGTAGAGCCTTTAATTTAGTCAACAAAAGTGGGCTGAATGGAAGAGCAAAATTGGCTTATTTGTACAGCCGAATATGGAAGGAAAAGAAAGAATATTTGGCTGACTTTTTGGGCTGAATTGGTGTGTGTGAAAGGTAGGAAAGTGCAGTATAGTGTGTGAAAAGTATGACCAAATGAATAGAAAACTTGAACTAGTCAAATAACATGTGTTAAAATGAAAGAAAAGAATTCTATTTGAGCATGCCGGCATTAAGAGAAGAAAAGAGAAATATTTAGTTGACTTGATTGACTTGGAATAGTGAGAATATGTAAGAGATGATTGGATAAAATTCTTAAGATTTTATAAGGCCATTCGGCCATAAGAAAAAGCAATAAGGATGGCGTAAGTAAATGCAGGAAAGTGGTAGAGGAGTAGACTGATTTTGATGGCTGGAAAATGGACAAAGTAACAATATACATAGAGTAAATAAACATGACTAAGTACTTAATTTTATTTAAGATCTCCCACCATATTTAACCACAATAGGAATTCATAGAAATTCTTTAATATTTTTATGAGTAGGAACAATTAAAAATAAAAATCTAAGATGGAAAAGTGAATTATATAAATTGAGCAGTGAATATTGATTTTCATCAAATGTTATCTTGCAGCTTATACTTTGGAGAAATAAGAGGTTTAGTGGTGCAATTCGGAAGATTATCCCACATTGTTATTGAGGTAAGGAATAATTATGGAAGTAGTGTAGGAACGTACTGTGTATGCATGTGGGATATGGATCGAATTGAACGAATTCAAATATGATTTTATGGGGTATAGAGTAGTGATAATATCGACAAATCAATTGAAACTTGCATAATTAGCATTATCCAATATTTCAAAATTATATTTAAATTAAAATGATATGGTATTTTATATATACTTTTATATAAAGTAAATTATGATTAATTTACTTGTAACTGTATTTTATTTATTGTTTTATTTAACTAATTATTTCTCAAGCATTGATTTGATTTATTACAAAGAATTATTATTGAATTATTTATAGTGTTTATCGATTTATATGGTTATTAATTGATTGAAAGTAATTGTTGATCGAAGTGTTTTGCTCATTATAAGTGAAGTGTTTTGAGATGGTTATTTCCTGATGAACATGCACCTAGTGAGTGTTATGGCTACGAGGCCCTAGTCAAGTCCGTAGCTCCCACTGTAAGGCACCTGACTAGTGCTTACCGTGGATCTATTTTCACAATGGCCATTGTAGTGTTTAATAGGAATGGCTTAGGGACGGATACCTGGCCCGTACGCGGGTACGCTCATTCCTATAGTGATATCAGCATGTGAATTTTGGAAGATAGCTTTCTCTAGCAAGTGATTTTATGTAATATCTTACCGAATTAATGTATTTAATTTCAAAAAATAGCTCTAATGATTACTTAATTTGATACGCTACTAAATTATATGACAGTGTTTTCAAGTGAAAGGTTTTGCATGAAACTTGTGAATTAAACTGTTACAAATGTTTTAGTGCATATAGTGGCATAGTACCACTCTTTCATAATTGTTTCTTACTGAGCGTAAACTCACCCCCCTCTTTCTCTCCCAGACTACTTGCAGTGACCTTCCGCTCATACGAGAGGAACACGATTTTGGACCTACAGTATTTCCTTCGAGGCTGGTTATATATATCCAGTGAAGGTATATTGTAATTGTTATATATTTCAGACTTGTATGGTACAGTACTTATGATGTTGTAACGACTAAGGGGATGTAAATTAAAAAGAAAGAAATCTTGTATGTGTCTAGAGACTTGATCTTTTATATAAGGATACATCTAATGCGTGATCTTTATGGACTTAGCATTATGAAATGACATGATATTTAAGTGCATTAGATTCATGCGAAAATTGTGGTTTTCAGCTGGTATATAAACTGCGTTTGAAGTGCAGGAGGTTAGGATATTCGCAGCTGTTATGCTGCCGAAATTTTATCCGAAATTTCTAAAATATCATGAAATAGTCTATATACATAAATCGAGTAAAATGAAATAAGAAATTGACATCGATAAACAGCCTAACCACTACAGTATATCAGTAGAATGAAATAAGAAATTTTAATAATTGGATGTTACAATCACTGATAAAAGTACAATAATTATATAATATAACTTAAGAGAGAAAATCGAAGTTGTAATTTAGATGGCCGAATGACTGAATTGCGAGATGATCAATCGAGAAATGATCTCAGAATTGATAAATTCAAATAAATGGGTGTCATACATGAGACTATACAGAATTCAGTTATAATCTTAGAATGAGTATTGAAAAATATTCTCTCACAATTGAGTGACTTGGAGAAAGTTAGAGGACATGATGAATGGTCTGTCTTAGTGGTATGACTGAGACGATGATAATAAGAAAGTAGATTGTGAGATTTATATGTATTTGATGTGAATTGAAATTTTTGCAACAACATGGATAGTCGCAAGGTGACTTAAACGATTAAAATATTGTTGATAGTGGAAATTGGCAAATTCGTTTAAGTGAGTAAATTGCCAGCCAAAAATTGAAAAGAATGATGTCTTATAGATAATTCTAGCATGCTATTACGTTCTATAGGCCATATGAAAAGTGAATTGAGGATTGTGATATGATTTTATGACAGTAAAAAAAAACTGAACCTCAAGTCGAAAATTTTGAAAGTGTGCCAATAGGTCAAACCATAAATAGATTTGATAAGTGACTATTGATCTTGTGGTTCTGTGATCCTCGATATCGACTCTGGAATAGATATCGAATGAGGATATTAGTATTGCATAATTTCAGTATCATGATAGCTATATGGAAACATGGTATTTAAATGCTCATAGATACTAAGAGGATTCACACTGATGATGTGGTTCTAGTATCGATAATGAAATGTACAAATGATTGTTATAGTCGATAATTATCGAAAAAGGATATTGAATACCGAATGGTTTGATTACCAAGTGATCTGATTATTGAATAATTGGAGTATTGAACAATTTGAAGACTGAATGAAATGAATATTGAATTGATTTGAATATTGATTTACTGATTGGACAGAAAGAAAGTCTTGAAATCGAATAATTGATGGTGATAAAGTTAAATGAATCGCTTCACTGTATTTGATGAAAATATTACCGAAGTTGCATACTGAAATGTTTTATAGCATCGCATTTAAGCATGCTTTCTTACAACTTGAAACATTATAATAATGTTTATATGAATACTGTAAAGTATTGATTTGTTTTGAAATGAAAGTATATGGTAGATATAGATATTTTGATATATGAAACCTCATATAGAATTTTATCATATGCTTTACATGATATTGAAAAGAAAGCTAAAGATTTAAATGTTTTATGAGACTGTAGGCACCCTAAAAGAATTAAATTCAATAAAGCATAGTGGAAACCGCCTAATTGGAGCTTTGCTCATTAGGCAGAGATGCTTGTCTGACAATAGTCGTGGATAGGTCTCAGTCACGCCTAATCAGTGGGGCTGAGAGAGATGAGGTCTATGGCCATAGATAGCGCCCTAGTTGGTTTTCAGGGGACGATTACATGATTTTCACTGCTAGCTACAGTGATTTAAGTCTTTATTGATAGAGTGATAGGCATCTAGCCTAGTCTTTAACCGATATGATATGAAGTCTAGAGTATGATTTTATTGATATAAACTCTAGACTTGACATGATTTATACAGTACATGAGATATGTTTGAAATGAAATATATTTTGAAACAGTACATGTCTTAAACATGTTTTAAAAGTACATGTGATATGATTTCGACACTTATATGATTTATATACGATTTTGTGTCAAACTTGACATGATATGCGGTCTAGAGTATAGATTGATTTGATATGAACTCTAGACTTGATATGACTTACAGTATATGAAAAATGTTTTAAAACCGCACATGTTTTAGACATGCTCTAAAAATGAATATATGATTTGCAAATTGTACATACTTCGATCATGTCTTAAAAGTAAATATGATACTTTTTGAAATGATAGCGGTTTATACAGTGAAGTTACATAAACTGCCTACTAAATCATGACATTATAGTATGCTTTTTACATAAGATATGTCATGACCTTATATGGTACAAAAACATGAAAAGTATATGAGGAGTATCACGACTTGGTGGTAATGATATTTCATCTATAGGATGATATGATATGATACATGAACATAGAACATGCACGAAGAGAATTATGACTTCGTACCACCGTGATGATGATCCTACATATGGAAAGTGATATGAGATGATAGAATACAGAAGTATGATTATGAAACGAAAAGTGATTGATACGATATCTCAATTGGACATGATGTACTATGAGATTGATGAGAATACGGACTAATAGTATATGATATTCAAATTGGACACAACATATTGTTGTGCGATGACTTGATAGGATATCTCAATTAAACATGATACACGATGCATTGTTGTGTGATGCATCGTGGTATAAGGATAAGAAGATTGAAAATGGTTATTGATTTATTTAGAAGCCTAAGTGATAGACAGATGACAGAAATTGAGATAATGAGATGTTATCAATGAAAAAGGTGAACTATAATTGCAAACTTGCAGGTTTTAAGCATTGCGGTTTAAGATAGTATAATCCTACTATTGCATTTATATTAGTATCTTACTGAGCCGTGGTTTGGCTCACCCCACTAAATTCATCTCTTTTCAGATTATTGAAGTTACAATCTGCTATGAGAGATTTTAAGTAGGCCTTCGGAGACGGTATACAGATTTGGCATTGACCATTATCTTGCGAATCCACTTCGCTACTTTTGAGGTATACATTTTTGTAAATCTCTTGTTTACATGTACAGACTTTAATTAATACACAGTACGTATGTTGTTCAGTGAGTCGGGATGTAACTGAGAGATGTTATAAAGCATTGTATAGAGGATCAGTGAAATTAGAGTAGTAACTACACTGACACCGAATACAAACCCTAAAATGAAAATGAAAAATTTTGTCCATAAATTTGTAGACTAAGAAAAGTATAAGTATTAAGTGAAAGTCGCGGCTTTCGGGTTGTGACAATATATAAATATCTTTATATAAATTATATATATAGTATAATACTATATATAAAGTAATAATTTTATATTTATAATATATAGTTATAAATATAATTATATATATTATAATAAAAATAAATCAATAAAAAATAAAAAGAAAAACAGAAGGAAAAATTGGGAAGACTCCCGATTTTCCTCCCGAGTGGAAGCCGACCACCATCGGCTGGACAAGTGAGGGAGAGAGGAGAGGAAGATGACGTCGACGGAGAAAGGAAAAGCCAGTGACCGAAGGAAAAGGAAAAAAACAGAAACGGAGAAGGAGAGAAACTGGCGAAAGCCGAAAAGGAAAAAGAAAAGCGGAAGTGGCGGTGCCGGCCGATTCGGCCGCTGCCACTGCAACCGAACCTTCGGCAGAGGAAGAGGAAAGGGTAGGAGGCCACCGGTGAGGCTGAAAACAGCGGAGGAGGAAGGGAGAAGAGGGAGAAGAGGGTGAACTAGAAGAGTTGGGTGAACCGCCGTCGTGTCGTCGAGTTGGGCTGAACGGAGGCCACCAACAAGTTCGTCGTGACGTCGCCCAGCTGTGGAGCGCCGAACCGTCGGAGAATCGGCTGTCGAAGGAGAACCGACCGTCGGAAGAGAACCGGCCGTGAAGGGGGTTGACCGGTTCAGACCGGTCTGACTAGAAAAGGAAGAAAGAAAAAGGAAAGAAAAAGAAAAAAAAGAAGAAAGAAAAAAGAGAAAAAAGGAAATTTTCGAGAATTTGAAAATTTCGGAGATTCGAAAATCCCGAAAATTCAATAGGAATTTACGGAAATAATTCCAATTATTTAATTAAATAAATTATTTGTGAAAATTCTAAAATGTTAGAATTTGGTTTCCAGAAAATCACCCTCAATGACCGAGACGATAGAATCGCGAGAGGTGAACACGGGCGCGACGTAGTGAGTAAGTCGCCGACCCGGAACAAGTAAGGGATGCGTGTGTGAACCGTAGGGATACTATAAATGCATAGTTGGGTTCACACTATTGTTATAAAATAATTTGGATATAAATTGCCTTTGAAAGTGGTGAAATTTGGTGAACTTGTGGCTGCTGTTGAAATTATAAACTGTAATTTTCGTGCAGGAAGGCTAGGTTAGAAATAGCTGTCATTCTATCGAAAATTATAGAAATATTTAGAAAATATTTCTAGTATTTTTTTAAAGTGGAAATAAGTGGAATTTGGGGAAATTTCCATGAAATTCATTAAATTGCATAATTTTATAGTTTACCGAAAAACTATATTTAAATATTCCTGTTAAGGAATTTTATTTATGTGAAAGTACCAGCATGTGATTTTACTGTTCTATAAATATTTAGAACATTTCCTGGAACGATTTCCACAGTATGAATATTTTATAAATTGTTATTCATAAGATGAAAATATTTTCTTTATGAATATTTATGGATTGATTTGAAGATATATTCAGTGAAATTGATTACATAAATGGTGTTTATATCACGTGTTTACTGTTTTGAGACTGTTAGGCCCATATCATGCTCACGTGTCACGTGTTAGTGGTGATAGATACTGATCCTATTATCAGCGTCCCAGTGGACACCTGATCAGTGCACAGTATGGACCCCATAGACTATGGCCATAGATCCATGTGTTATTATTTTTCCTATTCGGGATATTATTATAGCATGATATATTTAAGGTGTTGCCTGGTCTCCATGATACTGTACTGATGATTGTACTTTTCATTGAACCTTTTGCTGGTACTAAATTATTTACAGCTACTGAGCTTTTGATATATTACGTGTTGAACTAAATATTATACGGTATTTTACAAGTGTGGAAATGAGTATTTGTGAAAGGAATATTAATTCCTTATTTATTTACTTAAGTGTTTTATCACGTGAATATTTAATGTTTTACTGGGATTTGAATATCAAAAGAAAACGATTACTCCTTATAGTTGCTTCTAGGAGCCGGGACATGTACGTTATTCTAAAATACCTCCTATACTTCATTCGGTATTCCTAGCCGGCTATAGTATCCATCCTATTTAGTGAACTGTTATGATACAAATGTTTTTAGCATATAGATTTTATAGTATCGGTTTTACATATAATTCTCTTACTGAACCGTGGTTTGCTCACTCTCCTACTTTTAAACATTTCAGATTTTTATGACTAAGAGATTTGACATCCGAGCATCTCGGGTGTGCATTGAGGACAATGTGACAGCTCGATTGAAATATGAGGTACAATAATTTATTTTATGTATTTAGACTTATCTACAATACTACTTTATTGTAAATTAAAATAGGGGATGTAAACAACATTATAATTTTAATATAAAATAGTTTAAATGAAAATGAAAAGTAAAGTATCATAGACAGTCGAACCGTATAAGATGTGGGAAAAACGAAAAATATTTGTGGTTACGGGCTGTGACAGTTTATGAAACAAGGCCAAGGAGATCAAGAATTATCAACAAGGAGCAACCTTGGATTACAATATCCAAAGGTTCGTATGGTTCTTGAACATCTTATCATAACTCTTGATATTTATTTGCATGATATTAAATGTTCTTAATTAAATAGATTTATTGGGATCAGTTTCTTGAGGTATAAATTTGTTTTCGTTGTTGTTAATATTTGTATGTTTATGTATCATCAATCTGTGCAAGACCCAAGAAACCTACGCATATATTAAAAGAGACCAACTCCAACAACCAAGATCAAAATCTTTAATAACATTCAAGTCATGTAGAGCAGAAATTCATCCATCTTTGTATTATTCATATATCTTTCTTCTTTATACTTAATTTGCAAACATTCAATATTCTTAGAGGTTACACACTCATTTATCAAATTCTTGATTCCAAGAAGAGTGTAATCGTTGAGTGATCGTTGCATAGGATTAGGTAAAACTCTTAGGAGTTTGTGGGATAAAGGTTATACCGTAACCTCGAAAGGTAACTTGTAGAGGTTTATACCTTAACCAAGAAAAGGTATTTGTAATTTCCTGCGAACCAGTGGATTGGTATTCCTTGTGAAAGAAGGTCAAGGTAGAGGACGTAGACAAGTGGAAGGTCGAACTTCTATAAATATTTGTGTATGACATTTTAAATCTCTCTTTTACTTCACAAGTTATTTATTTGTTTAATTGGATTATTTGTGTTATTGAAATTTGAATTGGTCATTAATATTGCAAATTTTAATAATAAATCAATTCACCCCCTCTTGATTTATTTCACTGTTTGAGCTACACTTTTCTAACATCATAAACGTACAGAGGAAGATCCTGAATAGTCTAAACTGGAAAAATTTGCAGCAATTTGGTAAAATGCATAGAATTCATTTTTCTGAGCAGGTCATAAAAGGCAAGTTTTCTATTCCTTTTTTATTTGTTATTACATCGCAAATTTGCAATTTACCTGCATAGATTAGTATGGAATTAATGAGCCAAACCAAACCTTTGAGGAGCCTGTTATGGCCATGAGGCTTAAGCCCATGAGCATCCCAAAACTGAAGAAGGCCATAAACGGGAAATCAAAAGGTATCAGGGGTAAAATTGTGATGACAAGAAAAACGAAAGTGAGATTAGTTAGGGTTTCGTAGTGCTTCTTCCCTTTATAAATGTCAAACCCAGTGTGTTCACTGGTCGACTGCATCTTCTTTCTTGGTCTTCGTTTTGCTCTCGGTTCTGCTTTTATTTTTTAACAGTATTTTGTACCCAGAAGATATATCGTAGACTTGGGCAATGATGAGGAATTGGAGAAAGTCATGCACCACTCTGATTCTGATGTGCTGATAATTTCTCTCTACCCATATTTTTTCTGAGCTCCTTCCCCCTTTTTTTAATTAATTGTTTTTTTTTTCCAGTATTTGATTCATCTTAAATAAACCATTTTTCGACCTTCAGTTTTTCAATTGAAAATACTTTTAAAAAAAGGAACCAAGTGATGTGATCTTCTTTAACGAGAAGATTAAACCATGATGCGGACCGTACAGTTTTTTCTGCTTCTGGGGATAACTTTTGGTTTCTGATGGTTCCTCTGTTATATTTTTCCTTTTTTTTCTCGATTGATCTTGGTTTTTCGTTTTTGGAAAATTCTACGGGCTTTTCAGAACTGTTTGTTTGACCCGAAATGCTACTAAAGACATAAAATATTGGGTACCAAATCCAAATATGTTTGGAGATCAAATGAAGAGAATGAAATATTCGATATTTTCGCCGTTCAATTTTAGGCCTCTGACGGTATAAGAAAATTAATCAAATGAACGGCTGTTTCGTAGTTTTCTGACAGAAATCTAATAGTGGGTTTTCTCCGCATATGTACTTGCGGAGAATGCAGATGGTTTAGTGATGGCAAGAGCACTTTTGCAAGTGCTGAAGCATCAGTTAAGTCAATAATGCATGCCATAACCCTGATTATACTTTTGATTGTCTTTTGTTTGTAATTAGCTTGGCGAACGCGTACTCGTGTTTTATTTGTTGGCACCATTGCATTGCTTGAAATTTTGGCAATAGTGCATCATCTGACGGTTGACACCATTAGCATCCGAGTTTTAAATTTATATAGATTTAGTAATTTTAAACACAATATAATTATATACAACGATTATTAGTATTGTCAAAATAGATCAAGGTTCATTGAGTTGGCTCGGTCTGACTTTTTTATTCAAGCTTGGATTTCATTTTTGTAGTTCATTTAAAAAAGATAGTTTTTTAACTCAACCCATTTAGGTTTGAATTTAAATGTGTCGACTCGTTTAATTTTTTAATATTTTTTAATTATATTAAAATTTTATTTTTATTTTAATTATTTATGTGTTTAATATTTTAATCAAAGTAAAATATATAAAATTAATTTTATTTAGTATTATTAAATTACTTTAAGTCAATCTAATGACTCACAACATATTATAAATGTTAGTTGGAAGGGGAAGAATACATATGCTTTGAGTGATGTAAGTCCATTTTTGCTTTTTAAGTATATATTTTATTTTAAATTCTCTTTTGTAATGACAATTAATTTATTTTGAAATATTCAATGATATAAGCTTTTAAAAGATTTAAAATTATTCAAGAGGAAGAATCAAAATTTCAATTAGATATTTATTTAAAAGAGTTAAAGATTATGGATCGCATGGTTGAAGATTTAAATGTGTTGCAATGGTGGAAAGCTCATAAGACAAGATTTTCAGAGCTTGCAAGGATAGCTTGTGATATCTTGAGCATTTCAATAACTGCGATGGTATCGAAGAGTTCTTTTAGTATTGATTTTTATATTTTAAATAAGTATCAAAGTTTTCTAGATTATGAGAACGTAGAAACTCTCATTTGCATCCAAAATTGAATTCTTGGTTTTGAAGGTAATGTTATTAATTAGTTGACAATTTTTAAATAATTCATAAGTTTAATTTTTATTAGTTCTTATATTGTTCTTTATTTATATTTGTAGATGGTGAAGTTGAAAAAAATGATTGAATGTGATTGACATTATAAAAGAGATGGATGGACATGGATCTGTTTATCATGTTTTTTATTTTTAATATTGTTGAGACATGATTTTCAGTATCTAGGTTTATTAAAACTTAAAACAATTTATATTATGCTTGTTAGACTATTAATATGTAATGTTCAAATGATGTTAAAAACTTAATAATTTGATACGACTTTATTTGATGCTATTTAATAATTAGTTCAAATTTTATTTTGTTTATATACTAAAAAAATGAGATTTTAATATAAATTTTAATTTTTTATTCGGGTTATCTCATTTAAGACCGTTAGCTATGAGCTTGTATTTTTAAGCCCATTTAACAAAAATGGCTTTTTGGCCCAGCCCATCAGAACCGGCCCATTTTGACAGCTCTAACACTTATATACGACATAAAAATGATACCAATATAAGATATAAAGGTGATACGGATTAAAATTGAGTAAAAATTATATATGAATATGATAAAAGCTAAAAATAAGATTTTATGTTTTTTGTATCAATGCGAATTTTGACATAAAATTTTCGTGTTTTACATAATAAGAATATGATTTTTTATGATACAAAAACAAATTAAAAAAAAATAATCGCCAGGTCTAAATTTATACAATCTGACTTAACTATCTTTTTTTTTTCTTCTAAATTTTTTACTGTCGGACAAGTCTGCAGTTGACGTGTTTATCAGCTCTGTTAAAGAATTGAAAATCGATTCAATTAGATTTTCAAGTCTAATTTTTTTTTTAAATTCGTTTTTCATATAATGAAAGGTTAATTTCATTCAAATTCGTTCAATATTATTAATTTTTTAAAAATATATAAAAAATATTAAAAACACATAATAATTAATAAATATAGCACAATTAGTTTCAAATAAATTTTTATAAAATGATTATAAAAAATATGAAAATTTAAATTTAAATTTTAAAAATATGTAAGTTCAAATTAAAATGCACAAAAAAAATTAAAAAATACATTAGTATGCAAAATTTAAAATTATTATCGAGTTGATTTTGAATTGAAAATGATAAACTTATGTCTACTTGGATTTTTTTTATTAGACCTTGATTTTGAAATTCAAATTCATTTAATGGGTTTAATTTTTTTTGTTTAAACTTGCAAAAAAATTAAGCCAACTTTTGAATTAAGATGAATAGTACGACCTTTAAATATATTTTAATTTTTTAAATTTTTGAAATGTGAAATATAGTTTATTATTATTATTATTTAAAGATTAATATTCAATACACTATTAGTGGAGTTTTTTGATTTCATAAAAATGGTTAATTTATTTACAAATATTTTTATATTAATATTTTAATAATAAACATAAATAAATAATAAATATTTTTAGTATAAAATATGACTATTTTAATAGTATAAATACTTTTAATATTTCAACCATAAACATTAATATATGATTATTATTATTTTCTATATTTTTGAAAATAGTAATATTACACTTATTGCTTTCAATTATTCTATAAAAAAATTAAAAAGATGTATAATAGTTTATTATAATATTTAGTAAAGACTATAGGTGTCAAATACATTACACTATAGGTGTCAAAGTCCTATTTAAAAAAAACTTGCATTTACTTAAATTATCAACTTGATTTAACTGAAAATAGCTAACAATCCAAATTTATCTTGATCTGAATCCAAATTAATCTAAACTTAAATTGATCAAAATTTTATTTGATCTAAATTAGAAATAATTAAAACCCGAAATGAGATGAATTTTTTTTACTTGAACCTGACTTGACATATTCAAAATGATTTGATTAAAAAAAATCCAAATTTTCTTTAATAAAAAATGATTTGACCGAAAATAACTTAAACAAACCCGATCCAATCTACCGATTTGTTACCTCTAACAATAGTAGATTCATAAGTCAATTTATATAGGGATATCTCACATTTTATTTCTTCCCTCCATCGACGAGTTCAATGTACTACTAATTTGGTTTAAACTAGAACTCTTAAAATAGAGGCCATGTCAAATTTGAATTTGCTACTATTATTAAACTATAAACAGGTTATGTCCTGGGGCCTACCTGGAAGTCCTTTTATCACTTTTGTCAGTACTATATGTACAGGGTACTTAATAGTTATACCCGATTCATTGCTTCCGCAAGAATTGTAAATTGAATCGGTAATTTAATAATACATTCACTCATTGTCTTCAGTTTCACAAGGTGAATCAGCCACCAATTATCTATTCACTAGATCAGTGTCGAGCTTATAAAATATTTTGATCATATGCTTCTCAAACTGAAAGGGAGCTGATATTATTTTCTTAAACCCTTACTCATCCAAAAAAATTTGACTATTCCTAATTATATATGCAACTTTTTCACGTGGTTGGGAAAATAAACCAAAGAACCTTTGGCAAAAATGATTTCGACTGCCACCTTTGACTGGTTGCTCGCCACAAACAAGTCGTGATGTAGTTTGCTTATCCACTGCAGATTAGTCTAGTCCATATCATATTCAAATATTGGTCTATGCATTGCCTGGTAATCACAATGTTTTCCATTAATCCCTTGTTCGCCATAGTACTTTAAATTCGAAGTAAGAGCTTAAAATTTTTGTTGTCTAAAAAAATGGCTTCTTCAGTCAATAATGAGGAAGACAAGTACCGTTATTATATACATGGAGAGGGTGAGAAGAACACCAGGTGGAGGTTTGGTGCTGCTCCTAACTACGATATTGTTAACAAGCTCTTTGAAGAAGGCAGAACTAAGGTTCTTTTTCCTCTATAATATGCATGAATAAGTATGTCAGTTTTACTGTCTGATTTTTCATTTGGTTGATGACAGACATGGCCTTCTGGATCACTTGAAGAAAAGGTTCAGAACCTTGTCAAGACAATGGAAATGGAAATGTTCCATAAAATATCCTCCGATGACTTTAAATCGGTTAATCTGGAGAATTTTACTGTCAGCGTAAACGGTATCACTATTTCGTTTTTAAATTTTTCCTCTCAGGTTTATCTCTTTATTGTTCAAAAATAAAAGTGCTGGCTTTCTTGGTAACAATATTCAGGAAGGAAACCTTTGACTTTGGAAGAAATCAAAAACCTTGGCGGAGGTTATAACTTATTTATGCAAACCTCCTTACCAGAGAACATGAGGGGCTACAACCCAGCAGAAGAAACTGCGGATTCCTCTCATGTGGTCTTCACAACAACATTTCCAAAAGGGTTTGCTTTGGAAGTTATTCAAGTTTATTCAGGGCCTCCGCTGATTGTGTACAAGTTCAGGCACTGGGGTTATATGGAGGGTCCTTACAAAGGCCATGCCCCAACTGGGGAACTAGTAGAATTCTACGGAATATCAATTGTGGAGGTATATATTAGTCCCTTAATTTCTTGATTCTTTGTCTTCCATATGGTGAATACAATATTCCATATTTCTTTATTGGAACAGGTTGATGAACAGATGAAAATTATGAAGGTAGAGTTCTTCTTTGACCGAGGAGAGCTGCTTGGAGGCCTTATGAAAGGTGCTAAATTAGGTAGTGGTACTGATGAACAGGTGGCTTTGAGCTGTCCATTCTTGAGGAACACTGGGTAGCCTGCTTGGATGTGTATGCATAAATTTCAGTATTGTGATGAATAAAAATGATCTTTCGAAATGTTATCTCTGGTTTACTTGTGTTATTCACTTATTCTAGCAATAATGTATTTGCGGAAATAACACTACACACTACAAAAAAACAGACTTTTACCGGCACTTATAAGCGCCGGTAAAAGACCAATGAACCGTCGGTAAAAACCTTACCGGCGGTTCGTTAACCGCCGGCTAACCGCCGGCTAGGTGAATGCCAGTGAAAGTTTGCCGGCGGTAATGTACTCCAATGCCGGCAAAGCTCTTGTAAATTACGGCATGACTTTTCCCGGCGCTTTTAAATGCTTTTAAAAATGAAAGGCTTTTACCGGCACTTTTATGTGCCGATAAAAACATTATTTGAAATTTTTATATTTATTAAATTTTATTTTAAATTTAAAAACATGATTAATTTTTTGTGTTTTATGATAAATAACACAATTGTTAATGCTATTGTTCACTAATAGTTTAATAAAAATGATTTTAACTCTTAATTCAATTTTTTTAATGGATACCGAGATGCTACGATAAGTCACTATGAGCGAACGCTATTACAAGATCACTTCTTCCAGAGTAGTTAGATGGATTTTACCTCTTAGCCCAAAACTACAAGGTAAACTTCAATTCTGGAGCATCCACCCTCTTAAGCAACTTGATAAAAGGTAAAGGAAAAGAATGTTAGTTGTGTTATGTGTTAAAACTTAATAGATTCCATGCGCAACCAAAACTCAAATAAAAGAGTACATTCGAATGATGCTACAAGAAATGAAAGTTCCAGTCACAACACTAAGATATTTCAGCCAAAAAGAAAAAGCCTTGATTCCTCGATAAATAACCAACAATGTGTTTGAGCTGCTTGCTTCCAGTGCTATTACTATAGTTTCAAGTCGGCATATGGTGGGGATGTTGATGCTTGTGTTTCCTTGGCAGTTCAGTCACGTCACAAACTCTCCCAGCCTTCTTTTGCTCCTTGAAATGCGGCCCTCTTTGCTTTTCTCTTGCCCTACTCACCTGCTAAATGCCAACCATAGTCCACATGCTCCATTATCATTCAACATTACTAATAATTTCATTCTTTGATATAAGGACTGTTTGATCTGAATCACTTGTACTACAAGAAAGTTCAGTAATGCATGCTTCAGTTAAAATCTAGAACAAAAAATGTTAAAAAATTCTTGCAGGATCACTCGATTTCTACAAAACAGTTTCCAGGAAATGCAATTAAGAAAACATTTCAGCTTGGCAATCTGCAAAGAAAAGTTGCCATAAATGGGATTGAAGACAGATTAGTTCTTTACTTTCTATGTTATGTATGTCTCCACTGTGGAGAAGACAGTTCTGCAGAAATATCAGAAATGGTTCATTCTTTTCTTCTACATTAAGCTGAGGTAACTAACCTTTCTTGCAGGAGCAAGATTACGAGAATGTTTCCTTGAATCAACAGAGTATGTCACCAGGTACATAAGGGTTTGATTCTCCTGATGAAGAGTTGTAACGAATCAAACTAGCTTGTCTAGCACATTCAAAGTACTGAGTTATAGGCAGCTCATTTGCATGGTCCTAGTCTCCAAATGCTGGTATCTGCTCAGTTCTCAATAAAGCTACAGAAGATATAAATTCTAGTTCAGAACTACACAGAGGAAGAGAATCTATAGATAAAATATAGACTTCAGCTCTTTTCCCTTGTGGAAACAAGTATATATCATAATAGCAACAAAAAACAAATAAAAGAGTGTAGAAAAAGAAAGAAAAATGAAAGGCAGAAGTCTACAATTAGAGGCTTGCTTTGTCAACCTTTTCTCATTATAATATATGCTGCAACTTCATTTTCAGTCCAAATGAATTCTATAGGGCTTGTAGTCTAAGATATACATACTTTCCATGCTAACTGTCAACCCTCTCTCCTATTTCTATAGGGCCTGCAAACAAAAACAGCTTGGATAATAGTGTTTCTTCTGTCATGAATTCTCAACATGGACTTGTGCCATTTCTCAAGGCCATTTAGTGAATTCAAAAAACTTTGAAAACTATATCTATACCTGTGGGGATTTGCCAAATAAAAAGTAAAACATTTACGGCATTCAATGCAATATGAAGGTTTCTTGCAGTCTCGCTCCCTTTCTGCATTGATGGTACTAGCACTGCAGCTGCAGCCCATAACACTGTAATGGCTGTAAAACAAACATCAAGGCAGTAAGGTGGAGTCAATTGCTACTAACTTCAAAGACTGAGGCTAGCTACATAAATTTTTGAGTTCCTATTTGTCATAATATATTTTGTTGAAGAGAACTCAGAATCAAAAGTCTACCTGCTCCAGCAAACAAATGGGGCCCTGGGAAGAGCTTTGATGTCCTAAACCATGTGTTGACACCTCTAGCAACAGCCTCAAGAACCCCAAATCCTAGCAGCATCGATCCTGCATTGAAGTATCTATCCCTGTAAGACCCTTTTAGCAACTCCTTCCTCTCCTGAAGATAAATTACATATGACTAGACAGTATCAGGAGTTTGCACAGAAACCACATGGTATAGCACGTAATCAGCTAAAAACCCACCTAACAAGCCTATTAGAAGAAGAACGTGAGCTGCCCCTGTTCCTTTGTAGAAGAAGCTCCAAAAAACAAGTGACAAGTCTGTATATAATGTAATTTGGACTGATCTACAAAAGGATTACAATTCTAAAGAACAAAAGAAAGAAGAAAATCTGCTAAGCCGCCACTTATGAATAAATGCCTCATCAGGTCTGAATGATCATAATTCTTGCAGGGATTTCAGACCATTTTTATTGGAAATCATTTATTTACTTTGGCTACATGGATTAGAACAACGACAAAAGTACAGTAATAAAAACTCAGAATCACAATGGTATCACAGTAATAGTTACTTACACAAATTATATTACTTAATTTAAATACAAAACCAAAAGCTTATTAGAGTGGGAATTGAAATTTTTTTACTTTATCAACACGAGCAAAAAAACACTTCCTCTGCAGGAAATTGCCAAATCAAACAAAACTTTCCCACAAAAACAATATATTTTTACAAATACCGCCCTCTGCTTGAGGACAAGCAGTAAGATTTGGCTTGTTTGTTATAGCTACTTTTCAGATCCAAAATGAAAAAAAATGGGAAAAAATGGGCAAAATGTCAAGGAATTAGTTACCTTGAAGGTTTGACTATGCCCCTGACATCTTTAAGTATTTGAATCTTTCTTTTCTTAGATGGTGCAAGCCGAACCAATCCGAGAATACTCTGTTGTTCAACAAAAATCAAAACACAGATTCCTCTGTTTGGAAGAACTTTTTTTCCTTTTTTTTTCTGCTTTTGAAAATCCAAAGAGTCTCCTCATCATGATTTCTGAATTTCATGGTTTTAAAACATTTTCATAGTTGTGAAAGTTCAAAAAGAGAAAGAAAATGATACCTCTATAGTGTTCAAGGTGACATTAAGCAGAGTGGGAAGAGCTCTGCTTCCAACATACACATCTCCTTCTACTTCCAAATGCTCAAACCGAACTTCAATCTGTGGAATATCATTATTGACTTTAGCAACAACTAATAACCTAAAATTAGAAATTAAAAAAAAAAACTATGGGGGACACCAACCAAGAACCTCAAAATCCAAGCTTCGTACAATCTAAATTGAAGAAACTCTTAGAATGCCAAACATCAAAATCAAAGACAGGGGTTCTTGAAAGAAATTGCACCTTGGATGGCCGAAAACTTAGGGTTTCTTGCTTCGACTGAATGCGGACAATTGTTAGATCTGAATGAAGTCAGTGACCGTGAGCTGATGAAGAGATTTGAATGGGGAGAACAAGATTGAGACCAGCGAATGAGATCTTCGATGAGATTGCAATGAGATCGGCGAATAAAATTTTGAAAAAAAAATCAGCGATGAGGTAAAAAAGAGGGAACCAAATTTTGAAATAAAAAACAAAAAAATGATATCGACAATGATCATGAAGCTATCTGAAGACTTTGGAGAATCGTCTGATAAGGAGAAGAGGAAGGTTTTGAAAATAGGAAAGTGTAGAAGAGTGAAAAGTTTAACTGAACGGTGCCGGTATTTTGTCTATTTTTACTGGCTTTCAATTTTGTGCCGATAAAATTTAATTAATTAAGAGAAATACCGGCATTTTGTATAAACCCCTAGAGAGAAGTGCCGGTAAAAACCTCATTTTTTGTAGTGACAGGAAATCAAACATTTAGCAATGTTTTTTTTCACCATTTAGTAAAGTTTATAAATGTTGCTAAAAGATTTTAACATTATTGTTATGGATGTAAATGAATATAACGTTGACAAACTATTTATGAATATGTTCATTTTTGTTCGTTTATTTATATTAACAAATAATCACGAATAGAGATGTGATTTGTTCACTGTGAACAAGCTCATTGAAAATTTGTACTGTTTGAAACTCGTTCTTTTTGATGAATCATTTATGTATGATTTTTTAATAAGTTTATATATGATGCAATGACATCTATAGAGCGTATAACCTTTATACATTGTTAGTACACTAGAAGTTGCTACTTCATTAACAAACAAACAAAAATAATTAAACTTTGATTATACTAATTCCAAAGAATACACAACTATTACTTGTGAACCATTATAGACCAATAAATCTATGTAAAGTGATTTACAAGATCATATCTTCGATCATAACAAGTCGTTAAAACATATTCTCCCAAGACTTATTAGTCCATACCAAAATGCCTTCGTATCTAGTTGGTGTATCCATGTTAACACCATAATGGTAGATGAAATCTTCCATCCTTTAAAATCTAAAATGAAAATACTAAATATTTTGCTTTAAAAATAGATTACAAGAAAGAATATGACAAGCTAGAATGGACATTCATTAAACAATGTCTTTGACAATTGGCCCGTTTGGTTCACTGGTTGGCACCAGTGTCCAGTGAGGCACAGTGCATTTGAAATTAGCACATAGGACAAAACATTTTAAAAAGATAAATTACCTTTTCACCCTTAGTATTAAATTCCTTTTATTATTTTATTAAAAAACTTATATCCTTAATAGTCATTTTCTTTTTTTCAATCTCATCGGAATAAATTGTATCATCCATCCAAACTAGCCCAATATCATTTTCACCCTCTATGGATCAATCTCATTATGAAATGTATACTAACAACATCATTTCATATACTTCTGAACAGTACCTTGTCCCAAAAAATACAACATATTAGGGGTCTTCGATAATGGGATCTAATGTCTCCCTATTTTTTTTATCCTCAACTTTGATATCCTCATTCGATCTCTTACATTTAAACAAGACAAAAATCATTCATTGGTATAAATGCTTTAAGAAAGAGGCCTCTAAGTTTTGTCGGTGACTACTATTTATTCTCTAAAGCACATAGTTGATCTTACCAAGCTCTCTATTCTATGATTAATAGTTATTATGAAGCATCCAACCAAAGTATCAACCTTAACAAGTGTATAATTACCTATTCCCCTAATACAAATTCGAATACCTAGCAATATATCTCACAATTCTTTCATCTTAATATAAATAACCAATTTGACACATATGTAGGTATACCAACTTTTACTGGTAGAGTCAACCATATAAAGTTCCATTACATTGTACAATAATATCGTTCTAAGCTTAACCCTTGGTATAATAATCTAGTATCTTATGTTGGTAAATTAATTTTGATAAAAAAAAAACACTTAATGCATTCCAATTTATTCTATGTCTCTTTTTACTTCTTGGATCCTTGAAAAAAGAGTTAGAAGCCATATTAGAACAATTCCTTCTGAATGCAACTAATATAAAAAAAAAGTCTCCAATTAAATGGAGTACATTTTTCCTTCCCATAGACTATGGGGATTTAGGTATTAGATCTCTTCCTATTTTAAAACAAGGTTCTTATATCAAGGTTAGTTTGGAAAATTTGAAGAAATCCAATTGACTTATAGGTTCAAGTTATTAAACAAAAATATTTCCTATCTACACAAATTTGTGAGGTTGATTTAAATCACTCAAGTTCAACTTTATGGAAAAACATTTATATTGCATGCCTTTAATTGAACATGATATGAGATGGAATATTGGCAATGGAAGGACAATTAGCTTATGGAAAGTTAGCTAGGTACCCCAATATCCCATAGCTTCACTACATCCTAATATAATCCTTGAACCACTCTTTAATCTAAAGGTTAGTGACATTATTGACCATTAACAACACTCTTGGAACCTCAGCCCAGTAGAACCTTATGTTCCAGATACCATCCTCAATCAAATTAAAGGAATTCCATTGCCTTCAGAAAACTTGGAAGAAAATTATTATTGGGCATTAATTGTCTAAAACAGGGGAATTTACTACACACTCTCTTTACAACCATTTAATACTAAAAAAATCTTAACCCTATATGCCTCCCTCCCATGGAAATACATATGGAAAAACAATCTACTACTTAGGGTTAGATTTTTCTTATATATGTTGTCGTATAATAGATTACCCACATCTTCATTCCTATACTAAATCCATAGTTTAACTTCACCATTATGTGAGTTATGCAATACTAGTGGGGAAACTATTCATCATCTGCTTACCTCCTGTCCATACTTCTCTTATTCTCACACCTTTTATCCACAACCATTGGACACATCATTTAGTCATGTTATACTTTTACTAAAATCATTGCACTTCATACTTCTTTCTTATACCACAATAATAGAATCCTTTACTGCCTTTTCATTTCCACTTTCACTATGTCCTAATATAATCCCTGAACCACTCTTTAATCTAATGGTTAGTGACATTATTGACAATCAAGAACACCCTTGCAACCTCAACCCAATGGAACCTTATGTTCCAGATAACATTCTCCATCAAATTAAAGGAATTCCATTGCCTTTAGAAAACCGAAAGACAATTATTATTGGGCATTGTCTAAAATAAGGGAATTTGCTACACACTCTCCTTACAATCATCTAATACTACAAGATCTCAACCCCAAATGCATACCCTTCCCATGGATACATATGGAAAAACAAGCTGTTAGGGTGAGATCTTTTTTATATTTTTGTTCCATAATAGATTACCTATATCTTCATTTCTAAACAAAATCCATAGTTTAAGTTCACCATTATGTCAATTGTGCAATACTATTGATGAAACTATTCATCATCTATTTACCTCCTATCCTTACTTCTCTTATTTTCATACCTTCGATCCATAACCATTGGACACATCATTTATTCATATTACGCTTCTATTAAAATCATTGCACTTCATACTGCTTTCCAATACCATAATAACATAATCCCTTATTGCCTATTCATACCTACTTCCATTACTTCCCCAATATAATCCCTGAACCACTCTTTAATCTAAAGGTTAGTGACATTATTGACAATCAACAATACTCTTGGAACCTTAGCCTAATGAACCTTATGTTCCAAATAACATCCTCTATCAAATTAAAGGAATTCCATTGCCTTTAGAAAACCTAGAAGACATTTATTTTTGGGTATTCTCTAAAACAAGAGAATTTGCTACACACTCTCTTTACAATTATCTAATACTACAAAATCTCAACCCTGCATGCCCCCCCTCCAATAGAAATACATATGGAAAAACAAGCTACTACTTAGGGTGAGATTTGTTGTCTCATAATAGATTACCCACATCTTTATTCTTATATAATCCATATATAGTTTAACTTCACCATTATGTCAGTTATGCAACACTTGTGAGGAAACCATTCGTCATCTGCTTACCTCTTATCCATACTTCTATTTTCAGACCTTTCTACCTATAATCATTGGACACATCATTTAGTCACATTACACTTCTATTAAAATCATTGTACTTCATACTTCTTTCCAATACCACAATAATAGATCCCTTACTGCTTTTTCATTCCCACTTTATTTTGCACAGTTGGGAAAACCCGAAATAAGATAGTTATATCCCATAAAAATACTCCTTTTCCTCTGGTTATCTAATAGACCATTGCACTTTTCCCTCAAGCCAACCTCACTCCTTCACTCTCAAACTAATCCTCATCACCCTATATCCTTTTATTATCATGGACTCCTCCTACAAGGCATTTCTACAAACTCAATACTGACAACTCTAGTTTTGGAAATCTTGGTCTAGCTGACTCTGGATGAATCAAACGAGATGCAAATTCTAACTTTGTGTTAGGATACTCCATCTATATTGGTATTATCAACAATAACATTGCAATACTTCAGGCAATTCGCATTAGTATTCAAGTTGCATCCTTCATGGGGATATAATATCTAATAGTCGAACTAATTCACTAAGTTCAATCCATCTTTTTCACAAGAGCCAGGACATACATCCTCTGTAAGGTTTTCTCAGTTTATCATGTTATACACGAAAATAAGCAACGGATTAGAGAAACAACAAAACCAAAATCACCAAGATCATGCAACAAGATTGTTTCGAGATAGAATCTAACTTTTTAGTGTCACTCGTGTAGGAATGTTCAACTTTTGAATATGACAACCCACGAACAGCCTTCAGTTTATCGTTAACTCAAGACTCCTAGCTGAGAGAAGTCCTCTAACGGGTATCCACACAAGTAGGACGCAAAACGGGACCTTTGCCTAGGACGGGGAGTGTAACAGCCCGTTACAACATTTTTCACGTATTTCCATACAACTTTACCAGTTGGGCTGTCTGCGATGCCAATA
The DNA here is from genome assembly GCA_031772115.1 of Heritiera littoralis. Lineage (NCBI taxonomy): Eukaryota > Viridiplantae > Streptophyta > Magnoliopsida > Malvales > Malvaceae > Heritiera > Heritiera littoralis. The sequence goes on from JAPDPK010000035.1 coordinate 97,562, forward strand.
ACATTCTACAATGATAGTGATAAATAATAATATTTATTTATCAAATACGGAATATGAAATGTCTTTTTTTCATTATTCCTTACATCTGACATCCCCTATTTTCTTTATTTTATTAAAGTGTACTATACACATATGTTTGAAATGTAAAAGAGAAGTGACTGTACCTGTCATAATTGACATAAGTTGCCCCCGCGTTTTATATGTAGCTATCCATATGGGAGCTAATTCTCTCAAACTCCGTGTCTTTTATCTGTGGAGTTAAAACAAAGGGGTGAGCGATTCATATGCTCAGTAAAGGAAACATATGCTGCTTTATAAAACCAAAACTATATACCACAAAGTATTTGTTTTTCCTAACATCATATCAAATAGGAAAACAGTGGATATAGTAAACAGTTTACAATATCATGTAATAAACAGTGAATAGGATTTAACAAATCCTCTCTGTAAACAAAAGTTAACAAGTTGAGACTAGGCATCACCCTATAAATAAATCATGCTATCATCGTTCACCCTCCCCCTTGCGAGAACGGAATAATTATCCCAAAAAGGGATACTGTAGATCTATGGCCACAATCTATGGGTGGTCCTCGGGTCCACTTGCCAAGTGGCCTCGAGACCGCTGATGACTTGGCGGGTCCATCAGCCTTATAACTCGTAACAATGCATGAAACTAGGGGCCTAAAGTCTCAAAATCATAGCTAAAAATACCTTTAAAGAAACCCATTTAATTCATTTAAATAATTAATAATTTCAAAAAGGTATTAATCTCATTTTCATAGAGAATATAAATTGAAATCTGGTCGCCCATGGTCAGCTCGCCCAGTTTGGCTCGCCCATGGTCAACTCGACCAAATGGTCAACTCGCCCATTGGATTAACTCGCCCAAAAGGTTTCATATTTTCTATTTTTCAAAAAATTAATCTGTCACATTTTTCGTTTGAGAAAATGTACTTTAAACCTCTTCGCCATGCTCAGCTCGCCCATCACGGCTCGCCCATGGTGAACTCCAAGGTGGGTGAATTACTATTCGCCCGCCAACATTTCCTTTTTAAACAACAAGTAAAACTGGCTCGCCCATTTTATGAAAAGCTAGTCGCCCGCCCCAGAACAACATTGAAAAGGGTCCGCCCATAATGGCTCGCCCGGATTTTCTATTTAAAACAGGTAGCTCGCCCAAAAGATTATATAAAAGGTTTGGGATCGCCCCAACTTATCAATTCGCCAATCATCAAAATACAAGGGCTCGCACGCCCTGTAACAGTTCGCCCAACAAAGTTGGCTTTTAGTTTGCCACAGCAAAACCATTTATCAAAATAATATGCATGTCATAAACCAAAACTATTTCTCAATAATTTCATAAATTTAACTCCACAGGACATGCATTCTTTTCATACACAACTCTCTTACCTGGTCCAAAGAAGCCTTGTTTCCTTCTCGCCTTCCAAATCGCATTCACCGAGTTCATAATTCCCTGCTGCAAATAATTTATAAATTCTTTTAATATTTTCATTTCATATTACTTGGCGAGATTGAGATAAATCAAATGACTACTTGCCCAACAGAGCTCGAACTAGTTCGCCCGACCGAGCTCGCCATTCACCAAATGGCTTACACGTGGGAGCTCGCCCTCCAATACTAGCCATATATTTGTGAGCTCGCCCAATATTCAACTCGCCAGGTTTACATTAACTTAAATACGGGAGTTTGCCCACATTTCTACTCGCCCAATGCTTTATGCATGTGAGTTCGCCTTACGGCTTTCAACTTAGAGATGGGCTCGCCCGTCCTTTATTAGTTCGCCCATGAATTATACTAAATTGGGCAACCTCGCCCATTCAACAACAATTATGGCGAGTTTATATTGCCTACTCGCCCATTGGTGATCACTAAATTTCAACGTGGGCGATCACAGTAGTCGCCATTCCCATCACTTATTCCATTATTTTCCTTGTTTTCATATTCTCTAAGGATCTAACTAAAAACAAGACTGTATTCTATGTTTATTACGTTGTAAAACATAGAAATCTATCATCAAACACCCAGATAATCATGGAAATAAGAAAGCTCATCTTAGCCAACTGCACTTCCAGAACAGATTGCTTTCTGTCTCATGTTGGGCTCCTTTTGCTTATTCCTTCAGCTCATCAAACTAAGGAAGAAAGGTTTGCAAGCAGGTTTACATGTTTAGCCAACTGAAGAGTGAAACTCGGTAAGTCAAGCATGGTAGGAATGGAAGAATTAGAATATTAACTTGCAGTAGAAGAACTTCCGTGAAGAAGATGGAGTTGGCTAAATCGATTTTCCTCACTTGTTTCTTCTTATATAGTCCAGCTTATCCAATCCAACTCTACCACCCGTCCCTTATCAGCTTCTTTCATCATTTCACGTCTATCACTCCTTTAATGCATGAAGAAAACTGAAGCATAAGTGGCGTGAAAGTCCTCCTTACACACTCCTTTTTCTGCTTCAATTGACTTTGCTTTGTTTCTCAACCAATAAGGTTAATTCCTTACTGACTTTAACATCTTCTCCATTAATTGTCTTCAACCGTATGACTTACAAGTCAATTTTGGCTGCTAATTGGTTTAGATCTATTCTCACGTTGTCCACAAATGTCATTCCAGTTCGCCTATTCAATCTGAAATCTCAGCTCACCCATTCCATTTCAATTTCAGTTCGACAGCATTATTTGGTGATTTACTAGCTGATTTTCCTTCTCTTGGCGATCACATTGACTTGGCGAGTACTTATTGCCTTACTTTCCTGCAAAACTATCATTTGCCCCTCTATATGTTCCTCGCCATACTCATCTCTTGGGCGATCACAAGTCCTCGCCCATTCGGGCGATCACCTTACACACTAGCTGGCGAACTAACCTATTCGCCCAACAAACAATTTAATCAACTCGCCAACAGCACACTCGCCATCATCAATTGGCGATCACTTCTTACTCGCCCACTGGCGAGCTATTCGTACTCGACTCTAGTGTTTTTCACAAAAATTGATCTCTTCTCATTTTAAATTAAGAAGCTTTTCACTTAAGTGAAATCAATATTTATTATTTATTTAAATTCCATTTTCAATTTTATGGAATTAGAGTCTACAGTAGTGTAGAATCGGATCTTATAGGGAGTGGCCAGTCCAGTGACAAATGGAAGAGGAAGGAGATTGTTTTGTGAGTGCTAGCTCCAGGAGGCAGAGTATCAAGAACGTTCTGTCTAACTTTAAGACTTAATGTTGTTTATATAGTGCCTCTTAACAAAACCCTAAAAAGGCTTTAGCCTTAGTCCAACTAGATTAGGTCTTTTAGGCCTTTTAAAATTACTTAATCTAAATCCAATTGATTGGTAAGACATACTCTAACAATTTCCCACTTGCACTACTACCAATTGGTCATGCATTTGAATTAATAATTTGGTCTACCCACGAATTATTAAATTAATAATTCATAATTATAATCTCATTATAATTGAAAAGACCAAAATACCTTTTAGTAATCTCAGGCTAAAATTACCATTAATTAAAATCCCGAATTCTAATTGGAACATGATTTTACTCTCACTAGGAATCTTACTTGTACTAGGATTCATCACATGGATCCAACTTTAATTACCTTGTTTTGGTCATACTCTTATTGTTGACACCTAATTTTGTCCCATTTTGTTATTATTATTATTATTATTATTATTATTATTATTATTATTATTTTTTATTATTATTTTTGTTATTATTTTTTATTTTTATTTTTATCTTTATTATTATTATTTTTTTTGTTTATTGTCCAATCAGTCCCTGCCAGCCCCTCTCCCGAGGCTGTCCATCATCCACTGCCGCCTGACACCACCGCCGGTCACCATCTCTGTCTTCCCATCCCATCTATACCAGTCCCCTTTCTACAAAAAGGCTTCCTTCAACCAGCAACGGGGAGAACCCAGTCGAACCCTCCCTCAATTCCCAGGAGGCATCATCTTCACTCACCGAAACCCATCATTCCCTCCATTTTCACCAACCCAAACAATCACCATTGCCAATACCACAGAGAGCCTAAAAGCTCTCGTCACTGGCCCCTTCGGGGAGGTTTTTTGGAAACCCTCTTTCCCTAAAAAATTCACCACCACCCGAGACCCCAAAAACACAGAGGATCCGAAACCAACATCACCCTCAACCCCAACAGCACCAAACACAACCATCACCACCAAACACAACCCACAGCCCTCACCCGAGCCATCACCCGAGACCACCACCACCATCATCACCGAAACCTAACCCAGATATGGAAACCCAGAACCGAGAACCCCAAAACTCAAAACCTAAAACCTAAACCCAAAACCGGTCTTCAAATACCTGCAAACAAAACCACAAGCAAACCACAGCCACAACCAGATTTACACAAAAAAAAACAAACAAACAAAGGGGGGGGAAGGTTTCGGTGAAGCCTAGATCTATGGGGTTAAGGATTTTTTTGGTGAAACGAAGGCCAAATCGGAGTAGAGAAGGAGGAGGGGAGTATTTTTGAAGTTTTCGGTACCCCAACCGGCGATCGAGCACGGCGGCCGGCGGCGGTCGGAGGCGACCCCAGCGGCGGCCGGGAATCGCCCCGGCCGAGAGCTTTCAAAAGCTCTCAAATTTTTTTTGGAAAGAAGCGAAAAAATGAAGAAATAAAAAAAATAGTTAGTTTTTATAGCAAAAAAAAAAAGAAAGCTAGGATCCGCGCGTGGACCCGGATCCGACCCGGGTCCGCGCGCCTGACCCGCGGAAAAAGGAAGACCCGCGCGTCCAGGTGCCCCGACCCGATCCGCGTGCCGACCCGCTCCAGCGTTTAGGCCCGTTTCAACCTTGGCCCAATCAGCCAATTCCAACCGAGCCCACACCTTTGGGCTGCTTTCTGGGCCATTCAAGAGGGGCTTCTCTTGGGTCTAAAACCCAATTAATTTTGGTATATTTTTAGCCCTTCCTTTTTGTTTTATTATTATTATTATTATTATTATTATTATTATTATTATTATTATTATTATTATTATTATTATTATTATTATTATTATTATTGTTATTATTATTATTATTGTTATTATTATTATTATTATTATTATTATTATTATTATGCTCTTATTATTGTTTTTATTTTTGTTTTTATTGATGCATGTTGTAAAATAAAAGGTTTTTGAAAAAATTTTCTTTTATTCATATTTTCATTAATTATTATTATTGATTAGGAAATGTATTCAAGAATAATGAAATTCAAATTTGAGTAAATAATAAAATTTAAATTTAATTAAACAAATAGTCCGATGATGGGATGCTACGGAAGTCACAAGTAGTGATTCCTAGCTGATCCCTAGGTGAGAAGAGTCGTACTAAATGTTGCCAAAAGTATTGGAATATTTAGTATGATTTTTCAATAATTTAGTTTTTTATTAAAAATAAAAATAAATGAGTTTTTAAAAGAAAATAGAAAAAGAAAATTAATAATAAATTTTAAATTTAATTAAATAAAAGTCCGATGATGAGATGCTACAGAAGTCACAAGTAGTGATTCCTAGCTGATCCCTAGGTGAGAAGAGTCGTACTAAATGTTGCCAAAAGTATTGGAATATTTAGTATGATTTTTCAATAATTTAGTTTTTTATTAAAAATAAAAATAAATGAGTTTTTAAAAGAAAATAGAAAAAGAAAATTAATAATAAATTTTAAATTTAATTAAATAAAAGTCCGATGATGGGATGCTACGGAAGTCACAAGTAGTGATTCCTAGCTGATCCCTAGGTGAAAAGAGTCGTACTAAATGTTGCCAAAAGTATTGGAATATTTAGTATGATTTTTCAATAATTTAGTTTTTTATTAAAAATAAAAATAAATGAGTTTTTAAAAGAAAATAGAAAAAGAAAATTAATAATAAATTTTAAATTTAATTAAATAAAAGTCCGATGATGGGATGCTACGGAAGTCACAAGTAGTGATTCCTAGCTGATCCCTAGGTGAGAAGAGTCGTACTAAATGTTGCCAAAAGTATTGGAATATTTAGTATGATTTTTCAATAATTTAGTTTTTTATTAAAAATAAAAATAAGTGAGTTTTTAAAAGAAAATAGAAAAAGAAAATTAATAATAAATTTTAAATTTAATTAAATAAAATTCCGATGATGGGATGCTACGGAAGTCACAAGTAGTGATTCCTAGCTGATCCCTAGGTGAGAAGAGTCGTACTAATTGTTGCCAAAAGTATTGGAATATTTAGTACGGTTTTTCAATAATTTAAACTTTTATAAAAAAGGAAAATGAATGAGTTTTTTAAAAACAAAAAAAAATATAAATAAATAAATAAATAAGGAAATTTAAAATAAAAAATTCATTTGCATCATATATTATTTGTTTGCATCATATGCATCCATTTAATTTCCAAATAAGTGTGAATCTTCCGAGGATGAGATTCTGTAGAAGTCACAAGTAGTGATTCTTAAGAAATCTCTAGGTGAGAAGAATTATTTCAAATGCTGCCAAAAGTATTGGAGTATTTGATTTAGTTATTCAATACAAAAAAGTTCACATTTATTTACGAAAAATAAAATTTAACTTTTTTAAAATAAAACAAAATAAATTTACAAATAAAGAATGATTTTGAATAAAATTGATTGCAATAAAATAGGAATTGTTTTTAAATATTAAATTAAGATCATTTTATTAAAACCAAAGGATAACACATGATTATTATGGTACCGTTTTTTAACGGGCGTCGTGGGGGTGCTAATCCTTCCCCACGCGTAACCGTACCCCCGAACCCGATTTTTGTTTTCGCAGACCAAAAATTTGTCTTTTTAATAAAACTTAATTAATTTTGAGATTTTGTTAAAAAGATAAACATTTTCAGGTGGCCAATCACACCTAAAAAAAAAGATTGGTGGCGACCCCTATTTTGTTTTTAAAACGTTTTTTTTAAAATCGTCGAGCGCGAAGCCGTTACGACAGCTTGGCGACTCCACTGGGGATGCTTTTGAGGGTCAAGCCATTTATTAGTCATGTGTTATCCTAAGTTTTAATTTGATGGTCTTAATTAATATTTAAGTTTAATTTCTTTAATTCTAAATAATTCGTTGCATTTGTATTTTAGTTATTAAATTTATTTTACTGCATTATTTATTTTGTAAATAATTATTCTTAATAAATTGTTGGGGCATTGTAGATAAGGGTTATGGATTAATAAATGTTCCCTCATGCACATACTTGCACTTGCATCTGCATAACATGAGCTCTATACCCGGGTTTAGTCCTTCTTAGGAGGGAGTAGAGTACCTTTGCTCTCGTGAGGTAATCACCTCCGCAATGGCAAGCGAAATACTCCCACTCAAATTAAATCTTACTAGTCCAGTGTGGACGACAGTGAGGTATAATTTGGGAACCTTTAGATCTTCATATCCCAACCCAGCATGTAAAAGGCCCTAAGAAGCCGAGCCTTAGATAGAGTCATGCCCAATTTTTGTAGAAATTATCCCAAAATTAGGGCACGAGGGAACACTGTTCTACCTATTTTCTCATGTCAATAATAAAGGTACAACTGATTTTGATTTGAATTGTATATAATTTAAATCTTTGTTTTTTTTTCTAAAAAAGGAATTTTTGTAAAATAAAAATGGAAAAGATATTTTTTTCTTTATAAAGGATCTTGTAAAAAAAAAAACCACTTATTTTTGAAAAATAAAGGTGTGATGAAAATGATAGAATAAATGTGTAATTTTTCTTTTAAAAATGTGAATAATTATTCTTTCTTTTATAAAAGAGGGATTTTTTTTTATTTTTGAAAATAAGTCCTTAAAAATAGGAACTAATAAAAGTACATTCTCCAAGGCAAGAGAAAGAAAAAGAAGGTTTATGTATATTTAGTTACAAGATGTTTATATACAAAGATAAAAAAAGTTTTAATTTCTTTTGTTTTTCTTTCTTTAAAATAAAAATATGAAATGATAAAATGTGGATAAACTTTTCTTTTTACAACAAAAAAATGGAAAATTTGTTAAACAAAAAAAAATGTCTCTTTTCACTAAAAATAATAAGAAGAAATTCAATTAAGTTTTTTTAAATTTTTTTTTTAAAAAAAAAAACAAATTCTTTATTCTTTATTATTCTTGGAAGAATTTCTTAAGATAAAGGTATAAAAAATAAAAGTGAAAGGGATTTTGAGTAGGAAATGAATTAATATCTCTTCAAAAATGAGTTAGAATAAAATGAAAAAATGAATGAAATTTTTCTTTCTTTCTTTTTGAAGTAAAAAAAAAAAAAGAAAAGAAAAGAAGGAGAGATGAATAATTGACTTTCCTGTATAGAATTTTCAAAGAATAAGTTGACAAAAACAAAAAAATTGGATTGTGTAGGAATTTTAATGAGAGTTTAAAAATGCTCCAAAAAAGGGAGGGCTTCAAAAATGTTTTTCTTTCCTTTTCTTGATTATCTCACTGCAAAACACTTGGTTGAATAATAAAAAAGGGACGTCAACAAAATTATCCTTGAATTTATCGGAAAAGAATTCAAAAAAAAAAAGTTTGATTTAGAATAAAAATGAAATAAAATCAATTTTTGAAAAAAGAATAGAATAGGGAATGTGAATTTTATTTTTTAGAAAAAAAAATAGAAAATGAAAAAATTTTATTTGGTGATCAGAGAAAAATGATTTCTAGAAAAATGAAGAAGAATGCTCAGGTTTAGTTAGGAATTCCATCTTTCTTGCATGATTGGATTAAGGAATAATAAGATTAGTGTCTAGGTATTGTGAATACAAATATTCATTTTTCTCGAACATGTTAGGGACATATATCATTTTAATTCATTTCATCATCATTGTGTATACATATATTGATAATCATGTCATGCGCATTTTAGAATCATGAAGGTTAGGTGAAATAAAATAGAATTTGATCTTCATTGTAATTACATTTTGCATAAATTGCATTTTGTTTGAACATGTCTTTCAACAATGTCTTGTTATCGTGTCATGTCTTGAACATTTTACATAGCATTTCATGGTTAATAATGTTTTTTCTCACCAAAAAAAAAAAAAAAAAACAAAAAGAACAGAGAGAGTTTTTGAAACGATTTTGATATGGTTTAAGATTATTCTTCAATTCCTCTTGCTTGTTTCGGACTTGACATCTTAAGTTAATAAGTGAATATGATAAATAAGAGGCAAATTTTAATTTGAATTTTGGCATGCATTTGACATTATTGCATCGCACTTTGCAAAAAAGTCTTTGTGAAACTAGACTAAGTTTTTACAATTCTGAATTTGTTTATTCTTTCAATTTTATTTTTATCAAATTTGTGTACATGTGCTATTGATTGATTATTTTCCTTGAAATTATTCTTCCCTAAGATTTGGTTAAGGTGAAGGCATAAATACCCGACATGTAAAATCAAGAAAGTTATGCAAACTAACAAAATCAAAAAAAGAAAGAAAAAAGAAAGAGAAAAACTAAAAAAAAGAGAGGAGAAAAAGAAGAAAAAAAATTGTTCCATTTCATAGATTTCTATTATACATATCATTTGCATACATATACAAATAACATAATTTTCATAAAATTCATATCATACACTTGTTATACTTCAGTGAATATGTCAATACTTTTCATTTTTCAAAAAAAAAAAGAAGAAAAAATTTGTTTGTTCCAAAAAAATTGAAAGAAGTAAGATAAGGCTTTTCTAATTAGAAAATTGTGGTAATAAGGTTCAAGACTTCTCGACTACCAGAGATTACAAAGCAATTCAGGACTCTCACAAGCTTAGACCATGGAAGAAGGACAGGCTAGCCGAATGGAGAAAATAGAAAAGGCGCAAGAAGAGATGAAGGGGCAATTGGCTGCAATGATGGAGATGATGACGAAGATGAGTAAAGGAAAGGAGCCAGTGCAGGAAGTAACTACCCAAGAAAGGTGGGTACAAAATGGTGGACGTCCATATCCACATAGTCCCATTCCACCCCAATTCCATACTTCACAGCATACGCCATTTTCGGGGCATGACAATCCAAACCCTAGTAGGAAGCCATCAGACCCGATCTCTGTCCATGATTCAGAGGATCCTAAAGAACAGGAGAAATCGAAGATGGGTGTATCAACAGCGTCAGAGAATTTAAAGTCTCAAACCAAGTTTGATCTCCTTGAAGAAAGATTACGAGCTATCGAAGGGATGGATTTATATGGCTCTTTGGATGCAAGTGAGCTTTGTTTGGTACCAGGTGTAGTTATCCCACCAAAGTTCAAGGTTCCAGAATTTGAAAGGTATGATGGAACCAAATGCCCGACAAGTCATATTAAGATGTACTGTCAGAAAATGGCTGCCTATGCTCAGAATGATGAATTATTGGTGCATATATTTCAAGACAGTCTTACCGGATCAGCTGCCAAGTGGTACACCCAACTAGATCGAGCCCATATTCGCTCATGGAAAGATTTGGCTCGAGCATTTATCGCCCAGTACAAGCACATTGAAGACTTGGTACCAGACCGCCTATCTTTACAAGGCATGAGGAAGAAACATGAGGAGAGCTTTAAAGAATATGCTCGAAGATGGAGGGATGTAGCTGCCCAAGTTCAACCGCCCCTCACAGAGAAAGAAACGGCCATCTTGTTCGTTAACACACTCCCAGCACCGTTTTATGAAATGATGGTCGGAAATGCCACAAAAAATTTTGCAGATATGATGATCTCCGGTGAAATTATAGATAATGCAATCAAGAGTGGCAAGCTTGTAGGAGATGATGCCATGAATATAAGAAAAGGGGACACATCGGGGAATGAAGAAGATGTTCATGCCATGAATTATGAGGGACAACATGTGGGAGATTTTGCTCCCTATCATCCTTATCCAATGTATCAAACCCACTACCCCACCATAAATTATATCCCTCCAAGTTTGAATATTCATCAGCCAGTCCCACAGTCCAGTTGGCAAATGGGTCTCCAAACACCTATACCTACCCAAAGCAACCAAAGAGGATCTCAAAATAAACGGAGAAGGACCGACATTGATCCGATTCCTTGGTCCTACACTGAAGTATTTCAATACCTCATCAAGAACCAACTTGTTACCCCGATCCCACTAAAGCCCTTGGAGCCTCCATATCCAGAGTGGTACAACCCTGATGCTCGATGTGACTATCATAATGGGAACTTGGGTCACTCAATAGAAAATTGCCCTGCTTTTAAGCGTAAGGTGCAAAGTTTGATCAGAAAGGGTTTATTGAATCTTGAGACGATGGAATGATCGAATGTTAATCTCCCGTCCAACCATGCCAGGGGATAACTACAAAAAGGATCTTTTTGGTGGGTCATTCATGATGATGTGAAACTGTTTTTTGGTCGAAGTTATGGCCCAACTTTAATGGCTTTTTATGTATAGACTTTCATTTACCTTTCATCATCTTAATGAAGTAGCATATGCATTTTCATCACATTTCTCTTTCTTCCTCGATTCAAATTTGGCTTTGTCTTCTTTATATACCTCACCATGTTTCCTCCATTTTTTAAATCTTTAAACGATAAATATGATATCGATGTTGATAATAATTTGGGATTAGAACTCTACCAAAGCTTTATTCGTGTTGATGATCTTGTCCAAAATCTTAGCATGAATATTGCAGTGAAAATATGATTTGTACATAGAGAAGGTGGGAGCTGACAGGCAATTTTGTAACAGATGGTTCCACAAGTTAGTATTTGCTCAGTAAATGATTCTTTGATAAAAGTTTTCACATTTGAAAGGAAAAATGGCCATCTTTCACCTACATTTCACTGTAAGAAAATTGTCCATTGCTAACCCCTTTGAGCCTATTATGTTTGTTTTTGTTTTTTAAGAAACCCACCAAGGATCACCCTCCACATTGGAGGGCAAAGTAATGATAAAAAAAAAGGGGGAAGAGAGAGGGCAAAGTAATGACGAAAAAAAAAGAAAAAAAGAAAGAAGTTTGTTCATTTGAAATCTATGAAAGAATTTAAGGGGCAAATAAAAAAGAAAACCCCTTTACATTTTAAAGTTATTTGTGAAAAAAAGGGAGAAAAATAAGAAATGGAAGTAGAATGAAAAAGATTGGATGAAGAATGGGGCAAAGTGCCTAAATGTGTCGTGTATTAGAAAATGATCCTTTGGTTTATAACCCTTTAAAACACAAATTTTGGGCCTGCTATATCCTTTCTTTCATAACCCCTCACCTTAGCCTACATTACGTACCTTAAAAGTCCATTTTGATCAAATGTGAGGATTTGAGTCGGAGGACCATACACTGAGCCAAGAAATGCATGAAGATTGTGATTATGTGATAATGGACCGTAATGAGGATGTTGAGGATGAATAAAAAATGATAAAAAAAAAGAGGGTGAAAAAAAATGACAAAAAAAAAAGAGAAGAAAAGAAGAAAAAATGATAAAAAAAAAAGAAAAAGAAAAATAATGACTCAAATCGAAAACCCGAAAAGGGCGGTTCGAGTCAAATAAGGATGGAGGATCAAGTTAGCAAGTAGAGGAGATCTCTGCCTTAAATTTTCATGGTGGAAACATTTTGTCAAATAGGGGTTAATCTCAACACAATTAACTCAAAAGATTAAGGACATCAAGGAAATAGATTTGTTAGAGAAAGAATCCCAAATTTTCTATCAAGATTGATTGAATATTTGTTATTTGAAAATTGTTGCCTTTTCTTTTCCTCAAGTTGGCTTGCTCTTTGACAAAATTATTCCTATTCCCTTCATCATAAATACCCCTCCTTTAATTTTTATCCCATTTCATACCAATAAAAGATTAAGAAAATGTGATGACATTGCATTTGTTATGAAACTGAAGTGATGAAAAATAAATGAATAGTACTATTCATGAAAATTCATGCATTACCAATTTTTGGGAGGATATGGGGCAGATGAGAATTGAGACGATAATGAAGTATACTAATGCTTGAAGTCTCCAATTGGAATATACCAGAGTTGATTACGTAGCGAAGAATGAAGGAAAACCAGTTGAGATTGCGGAGTCAGTGTCAAGAAGGGAAGGTAAGATGATGGAAGGGATGGTCTTGTGAACCTTGTTACCATCATTTTTGCATGATTTTTTTTAACAACCTTTGCATTGCATTCATCACATGCACCTAGGAAAGAAATGAAAAAATTTTAACTTTGAGTAGGAAAATTTTTAATTTTAAGTTGAGTGAAATTTTGGGAAACAGGATTTTCAAGAATTTTAAAGCAAGAATTCGGATTTTAAGATGATGAACTTTGAATTCTATAAGAAATTAAGATAAAATAAAATTAAAAAAAAATAATGTTGAAATGTGAGAAATTTACTAGATGTTCGGATGTGAATTCCCGAAACCAACAATCGGACGAGAAATTCCCGATATAAATTATCCAGAGGAGAATTCCTGGACGATTGGGTGTGAATCCCTAAGTCAAACAATCGGACGAGAAATTCCCGATATAAATTCTCTAGATGAGAATTCCTAGACGCTTGGGTCTGAATCACCAAGACTAATTTTCGGATGTGAATTCCCGAAACCAACAATCGGACGAGAAATTCCCGATATAAATTATCCAGATGAGAATTCCTGGACGTTTGGGTGTGAATCCCTAAGTCAAACAATCGGACAAGAATTCCCGATACAAATTATCCAGATGAGAATCCCTGGACGTTTGGGTGTGAATCACCAAACCACTTTCGAATGTGAATCTCCGAATCAAATTCATGTGTGAATCCATGAAATGAAATTTTCGGATGTGAATTCCCGAAACAGAAATTTCGGATGTGAATTCCCGAAATAAAATTTTCTAGAAGTGAATTCCTAGATTTTCGGATGTGAATTCCCGAAATAGAAATTTTCTAAACAAGAACCCTTAAATTATTGGAAGCGAATTCCCGATTGAAGTCTAAGTTCAAAAAAAAAAAGAAAAAAAAAAGAAAAGAAGAAAGAAAAAAGAAAAAAGAAGAAAAAGAAAAAAGAAATAAATAGAATTCCTGAATGTTTAATTTTGAATTGAAGCTCTTTAAACAAAGTTCTAGATAAGATTAAACACATCAATATTAGAACGAGATAAATGCGATTTTCGGATGAGAAATTCCCGATATAAATTATCTAGATGAGAATTCCTGGATGTCCAGACGTGAATACCTGGACTTTCATGTGTGAATCCATGAAATGAAATTTTCGGATGTGAATTCCCGAACAAATTTTTCAGATGTGAATACCTGAATTTTCAGATGTAAATCCCGAAACAAACACTCGGATGTGAATTCCTGAGACAAAATTTCTAGATGTGAATTCCTAGATCTTTGAATGTAAAATCTTTCATTTTAAAGTTTCATCGCCTCTGCTGCAAGAGGAGCACTTTTCAGAAAAAGGAATTTAAGCCCTCCGGGCATTTCTAAGTCCTCCGGGCAAAATTTTAAAGTCTCGTTGCCTCTGCTGCAAGAGGAGCACATTTTCAGGGAAAATTTAAAGTTTCATCACCTCTGCTGCAAGAGGAGCACATTTCAAAAAAAAAAGGGAAAAATTTAAAGTTTCATCGCCTCTGCTGCAAGAGGAGCATATTTCAAAAAAAAAAAAGAAAACAAAAAGAAATTTAAAGTTTCATCACCTCTGCTGCAATAGGAGAGAAAAAAAAAGAAGAACAAAAAAAAAGAAAAAAAAGAAGAAAAAATCAAGTCATAAGTCGGACAAAATTAGTGTCTATTGTCTTTGCTATATTCCTGATTCTCAGCAATGAGCAAAGAGGGGCAGCTGTTGACACCTAATTTTGTCCCATTTTGTTATTATTATTATTATTATTATTATTACTATTTTTATTTTTTATTATTATTTTTGTTATTATTTTTTATTTTTATTTTTATCTTTATTATTATTATTATTTTTGTTTATTGTCCAATCAGTCCCTGCCAGCCCCTCTCCCGAGGCTGTCCATCAGCCACTGCCGCCTGACACCACCGCCGGTCACCATCTCTGTCTCCCCATCCCATCTATAACAGTCCCCTTTCTACAAAAAGGCTTCCTTCAACCAGCAACGGGGAGAACCCAGTCGAACCCTCCCTCAATTCCCAGGAGGCATCATCTTCACTCACCGAAACCCATCATTCCCTCCATTTTCACCAACCCAAACAATCACCATTGCCAAACCACAGAGAGCCTAAAAGCTCTCGTCACTGGCCCCTTCGGGGAGGTTTTTTCGAAACCCTCTTTCCCTAAAAAATTCACCACCACCCGAGACCCCAAAAACACAGAGGATCCGAAACCAACATCACCCTCAACCCCAACAGCACCAAACACAACCATCACCACCAAACACAACCCACAGCCCTCACCCGAGCCATCACCCGAGACCACCACCACCATCATCACCGAAACCTAACCCAGATCTGTAAACCCAGAACCGAGAACCCCAAAACTCAAAACCTAAAACCTAAACCCAAAACCGGTCTTCAAATACCTGCAAACAAAACCACAAGCAAACCACAGCCACAACCAGATTTACACAAAAAAAAACAAACAAAAAAGGGGGGAGAAGGTTTCGGTGAAGCCTAGATCTATGGGGTTAAGGATTTTTTTGGTGAAACGAAGGCCAAATCGGAGTAGAGAAGGAGGAGGGGAGTATTTTTGAAGTTTTCGGTACCCCAACAGGCGATCGAGCACGGCGGCCGGCGGCGGTCGGAGGCGACCCCAGCAGCGGCCGGGAATCGCCCCGGCCGAGAGCTTTCAAAAGCTCTCAAATTTTTTTTGGAAAGAAGCGAAAAAATGAAGAAATAAAAAAAAATAGTTAGTTTTTATAGCAAAAAAAAAAAAAGAAAGCTAGGATCCGCGCGTGGACCCGGATCCGACCCGGGTCCGCGCGCCTGACCCGCGAAAAAAGGAAGACCCGCGCGTCCAGGTGCCCCGACCCGATCCGCGTGCCGACCCGCTCCAGCGTTTAGGCCCATTTCAACCTTGGCCCAATCAGCCAATTCCAACCGAGCCCACACCTTTGGGCTGCTTTCTGGGCCATTCAAGAGGGGCTTCTCTTGGGTCTAAAACCCAATTAATTTTGGTATATTTTTAGCCCTTCCTTTTTGTTTTTTTATTATTATTATTATTATTATTATTATTATTATTATTATTATTATTATTATTATTATTATTATTATTATTATTATTATTATTATTGTTATTATTATTATTATTATTATTATTATGCTTTTATTATTGTTTTTATTTTTGTTTTTATTGATGCATGTTGTAAAATAAAAGGTTTTTGAAAAAATTTTCTTTTATTCATATTTTCATTAATTATTATTATTGATTAGGAAATGTATTCAAGAATAATGAAATTCAAATTTGAGTAAATAATAAAATTTAAATTTAATTAAACAAATAGTCCGATGATGGGATGCTACGGAAGTCACAAGTAGTGATTCCTAGCTGATCCCTAGGTGAGAAGAGTCGTACTAAATGTTGCCAAAAGTATTGGAATATTTAGTATGATTTTTCAATAATTTAGTTTTTTATTAAAAATAAAAATAAATGAGTTTTTAAAAGAAAATAGAAAAAGAAAATTAATAATAAATTTTAAATTTAATTAAATAAAAGTCCGATGATGGGATGCTACGGAAGTCACAAGTAGTGATTCATAGCTGATCCCTAGGTGAGAAGAGTCGTACTAAATGTTGCCAAAAGTATTGGAATATTTAGTATGATTTTTCAATAATTTAGTTTTTTATTTAAAAATAAATGAGTTTTTAAAAGAAAATAGAAAAAGAAAATTAATAATAAATTTTAAATTTAATTAAATAAAAGTCCGATGATGGGATGCTACGGAAGTCACAAGTAGTGATTCCTAGCTGATCCCTAGGTGAGAAGAGTCGTACTAAATGTTGCCAAAAGTATTGAAATATTTAGTATGATTTTTCAATAATTTAGTTTTTTATTAAAAATAAAAATAAATGAGTTTTTAAAAGAAAATAGAAAAAGAAAATTAATAATAAATTTTAAATTTAATTAAATAAAAGTCCGATGATGGGATGCTACGGAAGTCACAAGTAGTGATTCCTAGCTGATCCCTAGGTGAGAAGAGTCGTACTAAATGTTGCCAAAAGTATTGGAATATTTAGTATGATTTTTCAATAATTTAGTTTTTTATTAAAAATAAAAATAAATGAGTTTTTAAAAGAAAATAGAAAAAGAAAATTAATAATAAATTTTAAATTTAATTAAATAAAATTCCGATGATGGGATGCTACGGAAGTCACAAGTAGTGATTCTAGCTGATCCCTAGGTGAGAAGAGTCGTACTAATTGTTGCCAAAAGTATTGGAATATTTAGTACGGTTTTTCAATAATTTAAACTTTTATAAAAAAGGAAAATGAATGAGTTTTTTAAAAACAAAAAAAAATATAAATAAATAAATAAATAAGGAAATTTAAAATAAAAAATTCATTTGCATCATATATTATTTGTTTGCATCATATGCATCCATTTAATTTCCAAATAAGTGTGAATCTTCCGAGGATGAGATTCTGTAGAAGTCACAAGTAGTGATTCTTAAGAAATCTCTAGGTGAGAAGAATTATTTCAAATGCTGCCAAAAGTATTGGAGTATTTGATTTAGTTATTCAATACAAAAAGGTTCACATTTATTTACGAAAAATAAAATTTAACTTTTTTAAAATAAAACAAAATAAATTTACAAATAAAGAATGATTTTGAATAAAATTGATTGCAATAAAATAGGAGTTGTTTTTAAATATTAAATTAAGATCATTTTATTAAAACCAAAGGATAACACATGATTATTATGGTACCGTTTTTTAACGGGCGTCGTGGGGGTGCTAATCCTTCCCCACGCGTAACCGTACCCCCGAACCCGATTTTTGTTTTCGCAGACCAAAAATTTGTCTTTTTAATAAAACTTAATTAATTTTGAGATTTTGTTAAAAAGATAAACATTTTCAGGTGGCCAATCACACCTAAAAAAAAGATTGGTGGCGACTCCCATTTTTTTTTTTAAACGTTTTTCAAAATCGTCGAGCGCGAAGCCGTTACGACACTTATTATGTGAGATCTTTTAGGTTTCTATTACGTTGGCAGTGATTTAGAATCTCATTCATAAATCACAAGCCAAGATTGGTATCTAGTAACGCATCATGGCTACCCAAGTAATGAAAATGTCGATGAGTTGACGACAACCTTTTAATGAGCAATTAGCATATAATTCGATCCTTTCGTCACCTAGTATCTCAGGTGAACATAGAGTATGGAATGTGTCATCTTTATTAAAGTTAAACTACATTGTTTCTCAATCTCAAGATAAATGATTTAATCAAATGAATTTAAGATTTCATCTTAAATCTCATTTGTACTGTGGCCATAGATTTTCAATCATTAATCTTTATTGAGAGGCCATGGGATATAGATTTTTGTTACTAAGAGGGACGAATCCTATCTTAGTCACTCATAACCCTCATATGATTCATGATGTACCAATTACTGTCTTACTTGCATCCCTCATTGAGCTATGTTTACCAACATCAAAGTACACTAATCCACACAAAGGATACCATGGTGATCTCAAGTCTAAGGATCACATATACCATTGCCATTTGAGAACATCTAATGACACTCAATGTAACGATCCACATAGAGTTCTCAAGATGGGTCAATTTAGTGTATTCATTCACAATGATCACTCATGTATTGATCTAGATATCACCATATCCATGACTTATGAGGTCCGTCACCCAAAGGAATCTAACATATGTTAGTCTTACCGTATCACTGATGTCCCTTCTTAGTGATACTATGACAAAGGATATTTAAGAATAATATTCTTTGTATCATAAAGATTTCATCATCAAAGTCACTACTTTGATTCCCTTGGTACAAATCCATTATTCCAAGGACTTTATCATTTAATTATGACTTGATCAAATTAAATATAGTCAATAATGATAAATAACTACCATGTAGTATTAAATAACATAAATAATCACAATGTCATAAGTGTAATACAAGTCCAAATCCGATTGGCTCATAGCGTATACATTAACATTCTCCCACTTGCATTATAGCCAATAAATCATGGAAGTGCCTGAGTATTTATTTGGATCACTGGTGAGACCGAGGTTCCTTAGCTTATGTAATGGCTCCATTGTTGTCACAATAGAGTGCCACTATATCAGCAATGCTAGGGACCATCCAAGTTTTGTGATGAACTTCTTTGATCCAAACAACTTCCTTAGCTGCATCTAATGCTATTATATACTCAACCCCGATCGTAGAATCGACCACTATCTCTTGTTTAGAACTCTTCCAACTTACAGCGCTACCATTCAAGTAAAACACATAGCCAGATTGTGACTTAAAGTCATCTTTATCTGACTAAAAACTATCATCAGTGTAACCATTTACAACGAGCTCATTCTCTCCTCCATAGACTAAGAAGGCATTTTTAGTCCTTCTCAAGTACTTAAGGATGTTCTTAATTGCTACCGAGTGATGCTCACCTGGGTTAACCTGATACCTGCTCGCCATGCTCACCTGGGTTAACCTGATACTTGCTCGCCATGCTTAAAGCATGTGAGACATCGAGCCTAGTACATAGCATGGTGTACATGATAGATCCAATAGCTGAAGCATATGAATTTTAGCAATTTTATCTATCTCATCTTGTGTTTTATGACACATGTCCTTCGAGAGATAAATGCCATGTAACATAGGTGAGAATCTTTTCTTGGATTCTTCCATACTAAACCTTTTCAACACTTTGTCAATATATGCACTTTGACTTAAACCAAGCACCTTATTCGATCTATCTCTATAGATTTTTATTCCAAGGATATATGCTGCTTCTTTTAAGTCTTTTATGGAGAAGCAATTCCCTAGCCAAGTTTTGACAGATTGTAGGGCAAGAATGTCATTTCCTATGAGTAATATGTCATCTACATATAACACTAAGAATATGACAGCACTCCCACTAACCTTTTTGTAAACACAAGGTTCATCTTCGTTCTTGATAAAGCTAAACTCTTTGACTATCTCATCAAAACGAATGTTCCAACTCTGAGAAGCTTGCTTCAATCTATAAATAGATTTCTGAAGCTTGCATACTTTGTTGGCATTTTTAGGAGTGATAAAACTATCAGGTTGTGTCATATACACATCTTCGTACAAGTTTCCATTCAGGAACGCTGTTGTTAGCTTTAAATTGCCATATATATTTTGAAATGACAAAAACTTAAGTAAGCTTTAATGTGTTAATTCATATTGTAAATTTGCCTTATCACACATGATTTTTTCAATCCATTTTCAAGTGAACATATCAAACATTAAGACCATAATTTAATGATACATCCTTATTGGTCTTAATACTTTATAAATGTTTTGAATATTTTAGAAAATCACTTGATGAATTTTTGGACTATGTTTTCATTTGAGAAAGTCAAGAAAAACTCCCACAAAAGAGCCAAAATGTTTTTGGTTGGATTAGGATCAAAGACTACATCATTTCTAACTCAAAAAGTGCAAGAAATCACCTTCTAGAAAGAAGGGATCAATCCCCTAAGGGAAGGGATCGATCCCCTAGTGGCAGTAAGCTTTTTCGTGGAAGAAAAGGTCCCTTAGCCCAGAAAAATCAATTTTGGAAAGAAGGGATCGATCCCCTAAGGGAAGGGATCGATCCCCTAATGGCAGAATGGCTCTCAATGGCTAGAAAAGGTCCCTCAGCCCAGAAGAATCAGATCTGGAATGAAGGGATCGATCCCCTATGGAAAGGGATCGATCCCTTTGCCTGAAAATAGCCTGTAACGGCTAGTTTTGTGAGATACAACAGTCATATTCAAATTTGGCTCCACCCAACGTTCACAAACCATCCAAGGGACTATAAATAGAGGCTTAGGAGCTAAAGGAAGCAAGAGGAACAACCAAGCAACATCTTTCATCATCTTATTCATCTTCCTCAAGCCTCAACAACAAATCAAGAGCTACAAGTCTTCATCTTCCATCATTCTCATATTCTTTGTATAGAGTAGCACAAATCTTGTATAAGCTTTTTCCTTGTGCTTAAACATTATAATCACTTGCCTATCTAAAGGCCCTTCTTTGATTACACAATTTGTAAACACACTCATTCCTTGTAAAAGGGAGGTTACTCTTTAGCCTAAGAAAAAGAGGGAGGTTTCTCTTTAGCCTAGAAAAAGAGTGAGTGTAACAAATTCAAGGATAGTTAATTTGGGAAAATCCTTAGGAGCGTCTCAAGGTAGAGGACGTAGGCAAGGTAGCCGAACCTCTATAAATCGATTGTGTAAATCTCTCTCTCCCTACTCTTTATTTACTTGCGATTATATTATGTTTATTGCATTGAACTTGGATTGCATGCTTGCCTAGCTTAGAGAACTTAGAAAATAATCAAATAGGCTAGAGAATTTAGAAGAATTGCAAAACGAGCTTAAGGGTAGTTAAAAACCGATTCACCCCCTCTCGGTATAGCCTATAGAGCCAACAGCTATTTTAACATACATCTGCCATATCTCATAATCATGGTATGCAGCGTTAGCAAGCAAAATCCAAATGGACTTGAGCATTGCAACTAGTGAAAAGGTTTCATCATAGTCTATACCATGCCTTTGCTTGAAACCTTTGGCCACCAATTGGCCTTTATAGGTATGAATGTTACCATCCATGTCAGTCTTCTTTTTGAAGACCCACTTGCACTTTATGGGTTTTACTCTTTCAGGTGGATTAACTAAAGTCCATTCGTGGTTTGTATACATAAAGTCCATTTCGGATTTCATGGCTACAAGCCATTTCTCATAATTTGGGCCTATAATTGCTTCTTCGTAGGTGGTAGGCTCATCATTATCCATGAGTAAAACGTCGTCATGCTGAGTGGTGAAAAGGCTAAGCTTCTCAAGCTCTCGACGTATCCTATTAGACCTACGTGGACCTTGTGTTTCTGGAGCTACTTCCTATTCCATAACATCTTGTGGGACTTGCTCTTGTTCCATTAAAGGTTCAGTGACATTTTGTGGTTCTTGAAACTCTTTAAGCTCTATTTTCTTCCCACTAGTTCTTCTAAAAAGGAAGTCCTTTTTCTAGAAAGACACCGTGTCGAGCCACAAACACTTTGTGCTTTGTGGGATTATAGAAATAGCATCCTTTTATCTCTTTAGGATAATCCACATATATGCATTTATCAGATTTGGGTCCTAATTTGTCTAAAACTTGTCTTTTGACATAAGCCTCACAACTCCAAATCTTTAGAAAGGATAGATTGGGCCTTTTTTTTAGTCCACATCTCATGTGGTGTCTTTTTAATTACTTTAGTAGGAACACGATTTAGTGTGGAAGCTATGTCTCTAAAGCATAACCCCAAAAGGAAACAGAGAGGTCAGATAAACTTATCATGGATTGAATCATGTCTAGCAAAGTCCAATTCATTCTCTCAAATACACCATTCCATTCAGATATACCAAGTGGAGTGAGTTATGGAATTATTCCATAATCCTTTAGATGATCTATAAATTCTACGCTTAAATACTCTCTATCGCGATCTGATCGGAGTCTCTTGATATTCTTACTCAGCTGGTTTTGTACTTCATTCTTGAATTCCTTGAACTTTTCAAAGGATTTTGACTTGTGTCTCATTAGAAACACATAGCCATATCTACTGTAGTCATCAGTAAATGTGATAAAGTATTGAAAACCTCCTCTAGCCTGTGTGATTAATAGGCCACATACATTTGTATTTATGAGCTCTAGTAAACTACTAGCCCCTTTTCACTTGTTCCTGTAAAAGGGGCATTGGTCATTTTACCAAGCAAACAAGATTCGCATACATTATATGATTCAAAATCAAATGAATCTAAGTGTCCATATTTGTGGAGCCTAGGTATGCGTTTCTCGTTTATGTGACCAAGTCTTTAATGCTAGAGGAATGTAAGGTAATGTAAGGTTAATCTCATTACCCTTTGACCTCTTGGAATCAACACTGTATATGTGATTATCTAAGTCTAGAACATACAATCCATTCATAATGGAAGCATTGCTATAGAAAATATCATTAAGTAAATTAAACAACTATTGTTCATTATTTTAAAAGAAAAACCTTTATTGTCCAAACAAGAAATAGAAATAATATTCTTGGAAATTGTTGGAACATATGACAATTATCAAGTTCTAGAATTAGGCCTGAAGGCAATGATAAATTAAATGTTCCTATAGCTAATGTAGCAACTGTAGCTCCATTTCCAACTTGTAAGACCACCTCGCCCTTGGCAAGTTTTCTACTCCTTGTTAGCTCCTGCACATTCATACAAATGTGAGAACCACATCCAGCATCTATACCCAGATGAAGAAGTAGACAGATTTATCTCAATCACATATATACATGAGATGGAAGTCTCACTTCTTTTCTTTTTCTTCAGCTCCTTAAGGTACATAATCGCTTCCAATGACCAGTCTTACAGCAATGAAAGCATTTTCCTGTCTTAGCAACTCTACCAGATGGCTTGAGCTTCATAGCCTTTTCCTTCTTGTTAGTCTTGGGCTTAGGCTCGGGCTTACCCTTAGGCTTGTCTTTGCCTTTGGATTTGGTCTTGTCAATCACCATAACAGAAGTAGGCCTAGACTTCTTCAAGTCCTGCTCAGCAGTTCTCAACATGTTGAACAATTTTGCTAGTGTCTTATCCATACTATTCATGTTATAGTGCAACACAAATGAACTATAGCTATCTAGTAAGGATTGGAGGATGAGATCAATTGACAGCTCTTTATGTATGGTAAAGCCCAATGCTTCTAGCCTCTGAATGTACCTAATCATATTAAGTACATGAGTGTGCACCAGAGCTCCCTTAGCCATCTTGCTCTAGAAGAGCGCCTTAGACACCTCATAACGTTTGTGCCGTGCTTGCTCTTGGAACATTTCCTTGAGATGTTCAAGCATATCAAATGGTTTCATATTCTTATGTTGCTTCTAGAGTTCAGAACTCATGGAAGCTAACATTAGGCATTGCACGTTAGTGGCATCATCCAAATGCTTTTGATAAGCTTGCTTATCAGTAGTGGAAGTATTCTATCAGGGTTGAGCACGGATTTCTTTTCCTGAGTAAGGACTATCGTCAAATTTCTGTACTAGTCTAAGAAGTTTGCCCCAACCAACTTGTTATCATTTTCAAGGATAGAATGAAGGGATTGTCATAACGTATTAAGTTTCGGAAAACCTAATAGCTAGACACTAGAATCAAAGGAGTCGCCACCAACCATTCTAACCTAGTGTGATTGGTCACCTAATCAAACTTAGGATAAGGCTTGGTCTACGTTCAAAGATACTAGGGTTCGGGAGTACGGTTACGTGTAGGGAAGGATTAGCACCCCAACAACGCCCATCCTAAAATGGTACCAACTGGTTTTAGGTTATCTTTACAATTTGCCTTGTGTTTATATTAATTTCGATATGCTTTTATATTGGGAATATTTCTAAGATTTTTCCATCAATTTGGCTCCAATCTTAAAAATCTCCCTCACCTCAAGATATTCAAGGAGTCTCGATCGACTTTCTTGAACTCCATCGTCGGATCAATAAGATGTTTTATGAAACTCTTATTATACTTAAATTTGGTTCTAATATTGACTCCATGCTAATTTCTATATTTTCTAATCTTATTTTACATTGTTCTTATCTATATGTTTTATTTATTTATTTATTTAGAGAATAAATATGAATCATGGTTTATTGAAGATTTTCTTAAAAGCGTCCCATCAATTTGGCTCGGCTTAAAAGAAATCTTTTCACCTAGAAATTTTCAAAGAGTCCTAATTGACTTTCTTGAAATTTCATCATTGGCATAATTCATATTTTTCTATTTTTATTTCTTATAATTTTTATTCTAAGTTATTTATTTGTTTATAGCTATCTAATTTTATTCATATTTCATTTATTATAAATAAACATGAATTACAATTTATTGAAATTCTTTCAAAAGTATTCCATCAATTTGGCTCAACTTAAGAAAGAATCATCTCACCTAGAAATATCCAAGGAGTCCTAATTGACTTTCTTGGAATTTCATCCTTGGTATAATTCACATTTACTTCTTTATTATCTAATCTTATTAATTACTAATTACTTTCAATCTAAGCTATTTCATTCTATTTATTTAATTTCTCATCTAATTTATATTCTCGTATTTATATTTATTTATCTATATATATTTATATTTTATTCATATTTAATTTACTAAGAATAAACATTAATTATAATTTATTGAAAATTCTTTCAAAAGTATTCCATCAATTTGGCTCAACTTAAGAAAGATTTTCTCACCTAGAAATATCCAAGGAGTCTCGATTGACTTTCTTGAAATTTCATCATTGGTATAATTCATATTTATCTCCAATAATTAATTAATATTTTTATTTACTATGTCTTAGCATTATTTCATCATAACTTTACATCTATTAACCTTTATTTATTTATTTATTTATTTATTTTAAACCCTAGAGGATTTCTGTTACAATTTACTAAAGAGTTATATTTTCTTTAAAATTCAATTTCTGAAATCTTATCCTATAAACCATGCAGTTTCATTATTCAATAAAAATCCTAATTACGCATGCGAACTAAGTTAGCTTATCATACTATCACCATACAAACAAATAGCATTATACAAATATACCAATTATATGCAAACTTCATATTTATCAACTTCATTTAGTTATCACACTATTCTATGTCAGTTAAATTTAATTATTAGATCAAATTACAGAATTATTGAATTAAATAAATTATCATGCATACAAATTTTTATCAAATTAACATAAATATGAAAATTGCTGAATTATTAAATCCAATATTAATTATTGAGTTAAGTTTGTTCAACTACCTTAACTAATTACCAAAAAAAAACTGGAGAGTTATGTGACCACGTTGCTTCCTTCTCGCCTTTCTTGCTTTTCTTTCTTTGCAACAAAGAAACATGGGCTGGAACGATCTTGGCTCAAATTCTTTCTTCCTTCTTTCACGTTTCTTATTTCTTTCCTTTCCGATCAACCTTTAATCAATAAGCATGGAGGTAGTACAAAGCAGCGATTGTTGCGGTGGAGCTTCGTGGTCAGCAGCAAGGTGGACGATGATGATCAGTAGTGGGATGCAAGGCGTGCGCGACAGCAGCTAAGGCTTGATGAGGGTAGTGTGCAGTGGAATGGGTGATGAAGCGAAGCAAACTAAGAGCAGCCAGGGTGATGATACCGCGAGGAACCAATGCGGTGGCTGTTGCCAAAAGCTTGCTGTTTGGTGGTTCTCTCTCTCTTTTGGCTTTCCTAGCGTCCACGTCTTTTTCAAAGTTTGCAATATGTGTTATCAAAGCCACAATACACCAACGCAGCAACAAGGACACGGGCAGCGAAGCGAGGATGATGCTGTGCAGGGGTACAAAATGGTGCAGTGGAGAGGGGCTGTCGCGGTGAGGCAAAAACCAAGATAGCAGGGGAGATTGTTTCGATGAGAAGGGTGGCTATATATGTGGCTGTGTTGAAGGTAGTCCGGTACAAAGAAGATGACACGGTTTTAAGAGAAACTTGGGTTGTTTTTGCTGTGTGTGGAGGGTGGAGATGATCGAGGTGCAAGATGATGGTTTGGCTTGTGCAAGAAGAGGCAAAACCCGAGACTCTGAAAAGCTCAGAATTTCTCTTTATCTGTTTTTCTCACGGTCCCCCTCTCCAAGGTTTTCTAGGGTTTTTTTTTCTTAAGTTTTCTCTAGCCTTCCTAGGGTTTTCCTTCTTAGGTTTTCTCCCTTTTATAGACCTAGGTTTTTTTCTTTTTATATTTCTTTTATATTTTTTTTATATTTTTTTTATTTTTGGTAATAATTTGGAAATCAAGAATCAACTTTTTTAGGAAATTTTATATTTCAAGAATCGGACTTGAATCCGATATTAATTTTGACTTTCCTTTTCACAAAATTTTGATTTTCAATCTTTAATAGTCTCATTTAATTTTACTTTCCTATCAAAATTAATTCTGATTTCCTTCCTTTTTTTATTTTCTTTATTTTATTCTATAAAAATCAAAATCAAAATCCAAAATTTATTTCTAAATCTAAAAAATAAAAATTAAAAATTAAAAATAAAAAAAACTAATTAATCAAAAATGTTTGAAAAAGAACCGGACAAAAATGGTGTCTACAGGGATAAATTGTTGTTTGCCATGATAATTCTATAATAATAAAATATGCAATTAAGTAACATTGTGCTTAAAATAATTTAATTATGGTCTTTTAATTAAATGAATTGCTCCCACTATTTTCCTCAAGCTAATAGCCCTCACTATCAACTTGGGAAGCCTTTTCGCCTAGACTTCCTAGTGGGCCAAGATACATATTTGGTCCCATTATGATTTTAGCTGAGCTAATGCTTCCAATGAGATTATTTAAGTAGACAACTCTTGTCAATTGCATCTCATGCAACTCCTGGATAGTTGGGTGAACAACTCTTGTTCTAACTCATTATATAGGTTAAAACCCAACCTGTGCTTCTAACTCTTATTAGGTGTGACTAAGCCAATGCCCTAATTTGATTTAGTTAAGTTTGACCCAATACACTTGAAGATAACTATTATCTCATGCAATGTGAATTCCTAAGGTAGGTATGACCTTGACTGAGCCAAAGTAGCATAATATCGAACAAAATCTCTTTCACATGCATCATATTGAAAGGCATATTTATTTGTTATCTTTGACTTAATATTTATTTTTAGGGATTTTTAATTTTACTATCTCACCTAGCATGCTTTTCTAACATATTATATATATATATATATATAAATAAAAAACATATATAAGTAAAAGCATAAAATTAAACGTGACATGGTTACAACCTTTTATTGCAAAAGAACCTAGGGATACATTGTTTTTTCTAAATGAATTCTCCTCGGTTTCCCTTCAAGCGTCACGTCGGTTCACCTTGGCTCAAGACCATCTTTGCTTTAAATGTTGTACATTTTGCAAGATAATCCTAATTTATCTATGTAACAATTACATAAATAACTTACAAATAAATCAAGATTCGCAAGCCCAATTTAAATTTATTTAAATAAATTATAACCCGTGTAAACCTAGATCCATAACCATGCACCATGCAACTATCCATATCACATACAAATCAAGTATCCAACAAACATAGCAATATCACATATTAATTTGCATGCTTCTTAATTAAAATCTAATTTTAATTAATCTAATTTTAATTAATTATAGGTATCAAGGGCTGTTTTAATTTAATTTTAATTCTCAAAATTCAATTTGGGCTTAATTGAAATTTTAATCTCATTAAAATCTCAAAACCATTGGATAACTCTTATATAATTTAATCTAGAGAATATTTAAAGTAAAATTTTATCAAGATAATTCTTTTGAAATTTTAATCTCGTTAAAATCTCAAAACCATTGGATAACTCTTATCCATTTTAATATAGAAAATATTTTATTTCAAAACAAAATTTTATCAAGATAATTCCTTTTAAAATTTTAATCTCATTAAAATCTCAAAAACCATTGGATAACTCTTATCCAATTTTATCAAAATAATGGTTTTGAAATTTTAATCTTATTAAAATCTTAAAAACCATTGGATAACTCTTATATAATTCTTATTTTAAAAATATATTTCTTTAAAATATATTTAATTTAAAACTCTTATCAGGATAACTTTTATCCTAATTTATTTTAATTAAAATATATTTTAAATAGAATAATAACAATTATATTTTTTTGCAAGGGTGGCAATTACAAGGTTGCATACAAAGTTTTTGTCAAAATAATTTTGCCAACTGCTCTAATATCAATTATATTAGATAAAAGCGTGCAGGATTTGTGCCAGACAATTTTGACAACATTTTAATTACAAGTTTGAAAAGAATTCTAATAAGCAACTCTTAATTCAAAAATCCCTACAAGGTTTATTTAAATATATAATTGTCTTACAATTATTTTAAATTGCCCAAACGAATTTTGAAAATTAAAATCAAATTTGTAACAACTTACAATAAAATAGCATCATCGCGAATTGAATTCGTTATCGCAGAAGCTGTTTGCACACTAGCTTTGATACCATTGTAAGGTTTCATTGTCTTGGATTATTATGTTATACATGAAAATAAGCAGCGGATTATAGCAACAATAAAACCAAAATCACTAGGATCATGTAACAAGATTGCTTTCGGGATAAATCTAACCTTTTTGGTGTCGTTCGTGTAGGAATGTTCAATTTTTGAATATACCAATCCACGAACAACCCTCGATTTATCGTTAACTCAAGACTCCTAGTTGAGAAAAACCCTTTAAAGGTATCCACACAAGTAGGATGCAAAACGAGACCTTTTCTTGGGACATGGAGTGGCCAGTGACAATGGGAGAAGGAAGGGGATTGTTTTGTGAGTGCTAGCTCCAAGAGACAAAGTGGCTATAAAAAATTTTCCAACTTTTAGACTTAATATTGTATATATAGTGCCTCTTAACAAAATCTTAAAAAGACCTTAGCCTTAGTCCAACTAGATTAGATCTTTTAGACATTTTAAAATTACTTAATCCAAATCCAATTGATTGTAGGGTATACTCTAACATCCTCTGCAAGCTACTAAAATCAGTGATTTCCATCATTTAGTGATAGGATTTACTAAACTTGTACTATCTTTTGCCTACCAGGAAGTCAACCAAGCAACAGACATGTTACCCGGTGAGAGCGTCATCAACTTGTTCCAATGACATCTTCCATGAATGTTTATAGCTCCTTTCGCAACTTTTATTTTTGGATGAATGTAATACAATGTTAACTAGACTAATCAATACTGCTGCTATAAATTGTAGTTTTACTTTAACTTAAATAATAAATATCCCGTGGTCTTTGTGGAAAAAAAAATCTTTCTTTTAATTTATGATTTTTTTTCAATGAACCACATTTCTTTTGATAACTTCCTGAGAGGATTTTTATTATAGTACTGTTGTACTGGTAGTACAACAATGGGCTTAAACATAGAAGGATAAAAGGAAGCACAATATAATGATGTTAGCACTTAATAAGTATAAACCATGTTAATTCTAGGGAAAATATAGCTGCTTGAGGTTAACTTCCTTAATTAACTCAACTTAGCTTTACTTAACAAAGCCTCATATAACAGCCGATGTCCATTGTCCTATTATGCCTTTCTTCTTCACGTACTAATAAGTAACTAATTTCATTTTTTTTATTCTAGTAGTACAAAGGATTTTGTATTTGGTCGAATCGAGTTTGTGTTTCAAATGATAAATTTAGGCTTATATACCCCGGTTTTTTATCGAGACTAAATTTTTAAGCTCAAACTCATCAAATGGACTTAATATTTTTGAATAAACTCATCCAAAAATTGAACTAGATTTTGGATTTCAATGTTTCAATGTTCTACCAACCCATGTATAGATCTACATTTCTTGTGTATCTTTAAAACAAAAGATTCTAACTTGGACATGGATTTTTTTTTATTTGCATGTTTATTATTTCTCACCCTCTCAATCCATTGTTTTTATTTATCTAAGAAAAATATACTTAAATTCATTATTTACATGTGAACTTGATTGACTTTGAATTATAAGTCAATTTTCTCCCACCTAATACTAATAGGACAGATAATTAACTAGGAAAAAAGGCTGACTCTCATCCTTTTAAATTTTGGCCATGGTCCTGTCATTGACTTGTCCATGGATTGGGTAGCCTGTTAAAGCCAAAAAGTTCATCTGATTTTTGGAGGGCTTGAATAAAATATCAAATACAATAAAAGGGTTTGGACAAAAATTTTAGGATCGATAAAAAATTTGGCCGAATTCAAACCTTAACCTTCAAAACCTGAGCTTGGTCCAAAAATATAACCAAAAGACTATTTCATATATTTTATATTTTTATTAGTATTATTATATTTATAATTATATAATGTATATAATTATAATTTATAAAACATAACGTCAAGCTCACTAGTTTTATTATATTTATAATTATTTAATATATAATATAATTAAAATTATGTGTAATCATACGAGCTGAGCGGAGGCCGAACTCGTATAGGGAAAGTGCAAACAGGTTTGGACTTAAAATGAAGTCCGAATAATCGGGTCGAGCTGGCTCAAGCTTATGCAGAAACCATTAATATCTTATATAAGCTCGGTCTGGCTGTGAACAACTCTACCCATCATCCATCCGCTTGAGGCTTTTGCATTTTATATTCATTGGAACCAGTTTAACTGTAAAACTACTAATTAAATAAACAAGATTAACACCCACGCAATGCTGTGGGACATTAAAGAAAATAATCAGAGAATTGAGATTCTCAAAATGAAATCCAAACTTTCAAAAGAGCTCTCAAAAACGAAGATAGCAAGATTTTTAATATTCAACGTCAAATTATATTCTTTCACATTTGTTTTTCTTAAGAATTAAAAGATATTGTATTTATATCAATCCTAAAAAGTCCTTTCTTTATGCTAAGATAATCATATAGAGGATAACACTCCTACCATGAAAGTTTAATTCTCTTTTGAAAAGATTAAAAACGAAATGGAATCTACCACAATATGAAGCATGAAAATTGAAGCAATCCAGCATAGCCATCATCAATAATTAGTATTATATTCAAAATCAAGAAAGAACGTGGCATCAACTGCACAATAAGACTTAAAAAATGGAAATTCAAAGTTCTAACTTTTCAGCTTAGCCTAGTGTTTGACTACAACACAATTTATTTGACAAAAATGAGCACGTGAAAAATATATTTAAAAAATAAGTTACAAAAATAAGTAATAATTCAATAGTTTGTTTCCCATTCAAACCACATCCAAAAAATTCAGACCAAAATCTAGTACGTCTTAACCATCCATGTATATTAGGAGAATAAGCATGCATGCATACATACATGTAGATGGTTTGTGCATTAAGTCCAAAAAATTGAAACTCATCTTGTTAATTTTTGCTTATATTTAGCTTTTATTCCTACTAATTCATACAGCTGCAGTTTCAACAAAGAGATGAACTTATCCAAAAGCTCATGTGCCAAAATATGAAAACAAACCGAAAAAAGAAAAGCTAAAATATTTATAAAATATACTTCAGTGAAAGTTAAAACAAAGTATTGGCATCAACTTTAAAAAACCACAAAAAGCGACTTATAGTTCAGCCAATTCAATAAAGCAACCAAAACGTTCCTAAAATTGCTTCCAATTCCAATAGTAACTTGTTACAACATATAAATCACATTTATAAGATCTAGTACAATTCAAATATCAAGGACTTTACAACTTGAAGGAGAAAGAAAAAGAAATAAGTAGAGAAAATCTATACGAGGAGCAACAGCTTCATGCATTCAATTGATCCATTCACAATGGATAAATGCAACACGGAATATAGATCATTCTAGGTAACACCTAGCTGTTAAAGATCAGTGAAAAAGAAAATTAAAAAATTAAGCCATTACAGTCAACCTAAAT
The DNA here is from genome assembly GCA_031772115.1 of Heritiera littoralis. NCBI lineage: Eukaryota > Viridiplantae > Streptophyta > Magnoliopsida > Malvales > Malvaceae > Heritiera > Heritiera littoralis. The sequence continues at coordinate 130,050 of JAPDPK010000035.1, forward strand.
GTTTTGAGGATAAAGAAATATTCCTCAACCTAAATGCTTCGAGGATAAAGACATCTGCACAAATAAACCTTCCCAAGGAGCTCTTCCCCAAAAAAATTATAGAATTTTCATAATTGTAGAAGGAACATATATAAAATAAAATAAAAAACCAGTAGAAACAACGTCTAAATCACATTAACATTTCCAACTAAAAGCAAATTCACTTGTGAGACAATCCAATAAAGATCCATAATTAATTTTTCACACAATTACAATCTGCAGTGCTTTTGGCACACCCACATCTAGGTTGATGGACTGAATGGTATAAGATTTTCATGTGCTCCATAAGATGTGACTTTCTTCTAAATTGTTTATAACATGTAGGACATTTGTGCGTGTAAAAGGAAATAACAAACAAAGAAACGGTCTTCCTTACATTAAAGGCATAGCTTATGTATCATCATCATCAAGAATAACAAAGACAATATCAGATTAAAGACCTCTATAGAGAGTTAAAATCATATAGGCTAGGTGTTTCGATGAGAAAAGGCTACTGAAGCAGCAAATTGAAAACTTCCCAGCAATATTTTTTCCTTATTTCACAGTGTCATACTTGAAAAGTTAAAGTCAAATTGCCTACTCCCTCTTTCTACTAAATCTTGGAGTACCTTAATGGAAGCAACAACAAAAATAAGAGATTAACAAAAAAAGTAAAAAATTTTCAACTTGCTAGTTGAAAAGAAGTAGCATTTACATCCCAAAATGTTGGTTAAGAAATTAGCTAAAGCCTCAATACTCCAATTATAAGTGAACACTTAGAAAAAGTTGAATGTTGGACACATACCTACGTCCAACACTTACTCTAAAGTTTGAGCAACATAGACATACGTTTTTGCTTGTATGATTGAGTAGGAAATGCAACTTTGTGAATTGATTTACCATTTGCCATTGTATAAGGCAATCACCTATGAACAAAATTGTAAGACATGAATAAATTAGAACCATATACCATACATAAAATCACCAAAAGATAAAACATGAGTGGTAAAAAATAATACCCATGAAAATCATAAGTAATTCAAGTTATACCAATAGCCTAGAGGAAAATAAAAAAGAGGAAGTTGTGTCATTATTCTATAATTAAAACATTCTTAAAAAAGTCTCATTGTCAAAAGAATGTTATGATAGCCTTTACCTTTAAACCAACCATTATTGTGCCATAATCCTTCTCTAGTGAAACACATAATTCAGGAACCTTTTCATGCTATATTCCAAGATTCTTAATGATATAGTCTAGAAAAGGGTATCCAAGGAGAAAAAAAAAGTTACGAATTCCATGAAAAAGCTAACAATTTGTCAAAATAATGAAACCCTCTAAGGAAATAGTAACAATACCTCTAATGCTCTTGATAATTTCTTGTACAAAGCAAACCCATATCATCCTTCAATAAAGATGCAATTTCGTTAAATCAAACACAATCAACTACCATTTTCAGGGCAAAGATAAATCATCTATTACATTTATCCTAACAATTGTAAACCTTAATTGTGTCAACAAATATACACACATAAGTTATCTTTTTGATAGTTGCATCCAAAAAAAATGATATTGACTATAAGAATGTAAAAGAAACACTTTAGTACACAGAAAACTAAACAAACAAATTAACAATCACAATCACATAACAAAAAATAAATTTTAAAAATAAAAGCTCTATCAAAAGTAGATAATCAGTGTTAAAAACAATTTAACAGTTGCCCTGCAAAATAAATATTGAAAAATATTAGAATAAAAATAACTATTAAGAACCAAAAAAATCAGTCCAATTCACACCCCACCCCAAATCTCAAAACCCAAACGAAAATTTTGTTCCTACTTCAGATTTTCAGCCCAATCGGTAAGAACAAAATATTTGTATGAGAGAGGATGGGAGACGATGTAGGAAAAAACCAAAAGTTGTCGGGATGGGTATGAGAAGGGATGGGAGAAGATGTGGCTTGTTATGGGTTTTGAGTTGATTTTATGGTTTCTCTCGAAGGAAAGTGGAGAAGAAGAAGAAAAATTGGGGAGTGAGAGTAGAAGAATTGAGAAGAAATTTCATGGCCGAAGGAGAGAGGATAGAGGAGTGAGACACAGCAAAAAAGGGACGCATATGCTGAGTTAGGTGAGGGAAAAAAAGGAGTGAAAGTAGACGTGCCCAAATCACGTGAGACAAAAAACCCAAATTAAATCACCAAAAACCCAAAAACAGACAACAAATGGTAACTCAAAAGAGTAAATGTGTCCAAAATGGGGTAAAAGATGTAGCTGATGGTGAGCGCACATGGTTCTACAACTTTTATTATATTGATTGGGGATTGGTCTTTTAACCAGGGAACATTGACTATAAGGCTAAAGCGATTTTTCATGAAACAGAACGAGGACAGATTGAAAATTTTTAGCAATTGGCTCAGGAGCAAGAAGGTGCCATTGACTTTAATGACTGGCTTATTGGTACTAATTCAAGATGAGAGCTCTAGCAATTTTAAGAAAATAGCCGGCAGAGGCTTACCAGATGAAGGGCATATCTCTCTTTCCTCGGTTAAAACTGAATGCCATGTATATGAGCCGAAACCATGCATTGGAAATGCCGTTAAGATGGATACATTTCGTTACCATCAAAGTGCTCATCCTGTTGTTTGCTTGTTACTCTTTTTTATACTTGTGTTACAATGACTGATGTGTTCATAGACTTTCCATGCAATTATTAGGATAAAGCTCATAAAATAAGGAAGAGTTCCACACCAGGTAGCATGAAAGTAGTGTGCTTTTGCCAGTGAACTGTGATATAATTCTATTTCTATCCAGGATCTAGATTAATGAATTTTATCCTAAATAGCTGTTCTTGGAAAAGGGGGGCCTATAACTTTGAAAGGAACAACAGTACATAGAAGTATGCTAACAGATGAGCCAAGAGAAAACAAAAAAAATGGCTACAGATAGATATTTCAATCAATATTGAACCAAACTGTTTCCATATACAATTTTCTCTCTTTTTTCTCCTTAAAATCTTTCCTGGAAACTACCTTCTTCATTAACCATGACAGACTCAAATGCCTCAGCACCTGATGCAGAAAAGTACCCTGAAAGGTTAGTTCATACAAGTTCGGAGGCAGACAGGCTTCTAGCTTCAGCAAGCAAATGGAACTCTATAGAACTTAACACGAATGTTTCACCACGCTACTCAGCTGGCTATGATTCCCTTCCTTCTCAGTTCTCTAAATCCTATGATTATGAGCTTGTCATCACAGATAAAACACACTACAAGCGCTTTCTGTATATTTCCTTGACTTTAGCTCTTCTTATCCTAGCACTTGGTCTGGTGCTGCACTTTTTGCCTCACAGGAATCATCACCATGGACATTCAAAGAATCTCACTCTTGCAGTTAACCAAGCTATAACTTTCTTTGATGCACAAAAGTGTAAGATTTTGTATCCTTGTGCATTATTTTAAAGCTAAGATCATTTTCCTGTATTATATTCATTGATGTCCATGCAAACTCCCAACACTTTCTTTCTGCAGCTGGGTATTATCCAAATAATAGTCCGATAAAATTCCGAGGAAGTTCAGGATTGCAAGATGGGAATTCAAGCAATACGCATGCTGATCTTGTGGGTGGATTTTATGATTCCGGAACAACGTAAAGTTTACTTTCCCTGCAGCTTATACAATCACCCTGTTGAGTTGGTCGGTTATCGAATATCATCAAAAATACGCGGATATAGGTGAGCTTGAGCATAAAAAGATGTTTCAGATGGGGCAGTGGCTACTTGCTCAAGGTCTTTGTTGCTCCAAATGCAACTTCTGATCCCACCATTCTGTATTCACAGGCAAGCTTTTTACTGACAAATTATGTACGCCAAACCTTACATTCTTAAATCTAATTATAATTATGGCAAATGGAATATCGGAGACATTTGAGATTCGTTTCCGTGATGTGCCTTTAGGTTGGAAGTACTTCTAATGACACTCAAAATCCAGTGCCTAATGACATAACTTGCTGGCAAAGGCCTGAGACATGAGCTATAGGAGGCCTGTTTCAGTTTGTGATGGGACAGCTTCTGATTTGGCGGGGGAAATTGTTGCAGCCCTATCAGCAGCTTCAATAGTATTCAAAGAAGAGAATGAGTACTCACTAGGATTGATTAAAGCAGCGAGAAGTTATATGAGATTGCACAAAAGGAAATCAGATAACTTACACCACCGTTGATGATTGTGGAGGTGAAGCAAGGAAGTTTTATAACTCATCTGGGTACAAAGATGAGTTGGCTTGGGGAGGAACTTGGCTGTTCTTAGCTACTGGGAACTACACTTATCTTGATTATGCCACCACAAACTTTGCTGCAGCTGTTAACAATGAATCAATGGCTGAGAAAGGGATTTTCTATTGGAATAATAAGCTTACTGCCAATGCGGTAATTATAAGATTCAATTTCGATATGCGGTGCATTAATGGATTTTAAACTCATTTCCAAGTATATTTGCTTTGTAGGTTTTGTTTACTAGACTTCGTTTCTATCGTGATCTTGGATTTCCCTATGAAGAAGCATTGGGATTATCCTCTACCATGACTGATCACCTTATGTGCTCGTATCTTTCAGAGGAAAAATTCAATAGAACACCTGGTAAATATTTTCAATTGATGTATCTCTCATGTATTTTTATGCAAATTGAAGCATACTTTCTGGAGTCATTTAGTAGTTTTTCATCTTCTGTGACTTTGTTTTAGGTGGATTGATCCTCTTGAGGCCTGATCATGGTGGACCACTCCAGTTCGCAGCAACTGCATCTTTCTTGAGTAAATTATACAAGGATTACCTTACTCTTCTTCTTAGATCTGGTGGGAATTGCACAAGGATGGTTTTTCTTTGGAAATGTTACAGAGCTTCTCCATTTCTCAGGCAAACACATGTGGTCTTAATTATGCAATTTAAAACAGTTGTTTAATACTCATAGCGTTATTTTTTCCTCATTCATTTATACAGGTTAATTACATTCTCGGAGATAATCCCATGAAGATGAGTTACATGGTTGGCTTTGGAGATCACTATCCAAAACAAGTTCACCACAGGGGTGCATCAATTCCTTGGGATGGTCAAAATCACACTTGTGCTGAAGGTGATAGATGGCTACACTCTCAAGATCCAAATCCAAACACCCTTTTGGGTGCGATGGTAGCTGGACCAGATCAGTTTGATGTTTTCTCTGATGAAAGGGACAAGCCATGGTTCACGGAACCAAGCATAGCGAGCAATGCTGGTTTGGTTGCAGCACTCATTGCACATCATGACCCTCCTCGCATTTCTTCTACTTCTGGTGGCCCTAATTTGGGTTGGACCAAATGGGAATCTTCGAAAAGTTCATTGGATTCTTAAGTTCCTTACCAACATTATACTTGCATAAAGTTCCTATGGAGTTGGAGAACAATTGAAGATTAATAAATTTGTTATTTGTACAAAGAGTGGAAGAGCTCGTTAGGGAATCCTCTGTATATCAGGTGCCTATATGTACACACATTAGAAAAGTAGCTTTTACAGCAGTTTTTGTTTACAACTTAGAAGGCTATTTACAGATGTATATTACTACAAGCTACTAGGAAACCAAGCTCCACATGTTTTTTGTTGCCTTTCTTGTTCCGATATTATTCTCCTTTAGTAGACTTTAACCTATCCAATCGATAAAATTTCTGCATAATTAAGAAAAAAAACGTTAAACAATGAACTAGAAGCCGGATGATACATTAACATTGACAAATATCCTCACCAGGATAGAGTGGATCTCTTCTAGTAAGGAACGAGTAATGAAATTAAAGGTCTGCATATCATCTTTAAGGTTGTCATAATTTTATCTTTTGTCATGAGGAGACTAATGAATGTTTTGTTATCGGGCAAGAGTTTCAGCGCCACCTGCAAACTTTGCGTCTGTTATTTCATGATAGAGATGAGTAGTAAGGCAATGTTATGGTATTGTTGCACATTGCTGAAGCATTATCTAAACAACTTGACAGTTTGGTGACTTACATAATGTGTCAATGAAACAATGGTAGTGAAGATAGAATTCTAGGCAGTCCTGGAATAATATGCCTAAGCTAGAAATTTAGCCTCAGATCCTGTCATCTACTGAAAGCTTTTTCTTGAATAAGTGGGTTAGGTCAATAAAAAAGAACTGCTAAATCATTAATACTTGGAATCATAGGCATTAAAATCTGAGGGAACAAATTGTTGCAAAGGAGATGGAATGCCTAAATACCTTAAAAGCAGCCGATGATATCCAACCATGCCATGGCTTCAAGGTAATAATGTAGGATTCTTCAACTGCTTGTTCCATGTTCTGCCCAGGATCCTTCACCAATCTTTGTAACAAAGCTACCATAAAATCAATTGACCTGAAGAGGAAACAAGTTTATTTGCTTTCAATTTCATCTTGACAATTGCAAGTGTCAGTGATTGCACGTTAACAATGTCATTGTGGAACGAACCACAATTGTTTACTAACATTTGCGAAGCATGAATAATGACAAAGACAAAGCAGACAGCATATTCTTTCAAACTGCAACCAGGGTAATGAAAATTGGTAAAAGAACAAAAAGTAGTAAGAGCTTGTCTATGTTTCTTCTAGTAAAAGACAAATCATAACATAGTAAAGACCTATGACAGAGAAGGTCAAAGATAGCAGCCCCTAATTATTCATTAAACTTTGTGATATGTCAAAGACTACCATGGATTCAAAGTTGCAATTATTTAATTATTCTCTTTTACTTTATGGTAATACAACAGAAAGCAAAGCTGAATCTACAGTTACCAGTTAAGCTTATTCGAGGACAGAGTTAATCACATCTTTAACCTTTTGGCTATGATTAAATTGGAATAACTTTAGAAAACGTTAGTTATTCACATATATAATCTGCTCAATTACCGGGTAAGCCAGAGAAAGGCTTTGCTGCAGCTGGTACCCTTTCTTGTATTGCCTTCACTGTCTTCTTTTTTCAACATCTCAATCAAATTTGAGTACTTTGAAGGATCGGATTCGCAAAGAATCTCCAATCTCTAAAAATGGAGAGAAGAGAAATTAAGGGAGTTCAACCAATGTTCAAATAATCAAGAAAATAACAGAAGCATGTCCTTACATGGACAGAAACACCCATGGGAAAATTGGTGAAACAACAAAACTAAAGCAAGAAATGTAAGGTTTGTTGAAAAGTCACAAGGGTGTTCTTGTCTTGCAAGAAAAGCCAACTATGCACATTAAATGAAAAAGTAAGAGGAAAAATTCTCCTAATCTAGTATTATGCTATGCTTTACTTTTAACCTGAATATTTTGGTGAATGTCTTGTCTAAGGACAGCCATCGTTGGGCCTATCTTATCTGCAGAAAGAACAAAAACGTATGAAAAAGAAGTTTATTTGATGTCTTTAGACCCACATGTCTGAAGAGAGACAAAGAGAAGAAAAAATAGAGAAACTGACCAAGAACTTGAAGAATCAAGGTGCAGATATGAAGAAAAGGCTTGGTTGGTATATTAGCAGCATCAAGATTATCACCAGACTGAACTTTGGCTAACATGGACAGCTCTTCAATGGCAGACTTTAACTCTGACATTTTTTCAATTTCCCTTTTTCTCTTCATCTCAATCTCTAAAGCTTCCTTCTCTCTTGATTCTTGATTCTAGCTTAACCTTATATATAGCTCACAGCTGACTTTCCTGAATTTCTTTTACAGACTATATACAGGCAGAGATGCAGAGATTTTAGAATTTACTCCAATAGATATGTATGATTCAATCAAACTAGTTTCTTACTCAAAAAAAAAAAAAAACTGGCTGATGCGGACAACATGTAGCTTCTCTAACCTGAAAGCTCTTTTTTTTTTCTTTAAATTTTGTTGCTGCTATTGTTAATTATTGTTTAATATTCATCATTTCTTCTGTAAGACATTGATGGTGACTTTGTATTTGACCTTGGAGTTATCTATGAGCTATAATCCTACTGTTACTTAATCTTTTGGTATAACTATATAAACATATGGTTTTTAAAATCTCAATCGTATTCTTTAGCCTGAGTTTTGATCTTATCAATGACTGAAATAAAAAATATTGTGGGTCCTTGATGAATTGATATATACAATCATCATCTTAGCCGTATATACTGACAAGGTTAGGGAGCAAAACAGAGTAGCAATTCTAAAATTAAAGCAAGCATGAATTTAAAAATATAGTTCTAAGATTTTTGCGGTCTTAACCATTCATAAATCTAAAATCCCTGTTAAAGTTTATAAGGTTATAAAGTCCAACTAATCCATGCCGCTTCACCGAATTGCAATGCCAATATTGCAAATTGGTGAAGAAAATTTTAGAGAATTTTGTATTTTTGAAATGGCGTTAGTACTAAAAACCCAATTTTAACCAACGTTTTCCTTTTTTTCTTTTTTTTTTAAATAAAGTCAAGGTTTAAGTTCAATTAATTTAAGTGTAAAAATTAAAAAACAACTTGATGTCCATTATTTTGATAATGACAGGCCTCAAAATCGGATGTTTCCTATTACATGTCTTCCTTAGGCAGAATAATTACATAAAGTTGAGAAGCTTCAAGCCAAGGCTTGGAACCAAAGTAATATCTTGACTTGTTTTTTAGCACAAGCGAATGATGATTAAGTTTATATATATATATATATATATATATATATATATATATATAAAGTCTCTTTGTTATTATTATATATACCAGTAAGAATATATTCCTTGAATTTCATGAATTGTATTCGAACTTTATTATTATAAATCATCCAATCCAAACATTTACATTGCGTTTAGTAGAAGCGAAAGAAGAAAGAAAAAAATGTCAAAAAAATTTCTTTCTAGCAGGAAAATAAGGAAAAAAAAACTATGAAGTCCCGCATTTTATTTCTAAGTCCAGTATTTTACTCTATATTTGATACATACCAATAAACAAAAGGGAAAAAAAATCTGTTAAAGGAAACAATAATACATGCACTTCTTGTTTGAATGGATAAAATTAATAAAAAAAATGTAAAAGAATTTTAACAATCATTATCTTTTATATATATATATATATAAAAGCCAAAATAGTTGACTCAAAATAAAACTCTTAAGTGGATTATTCATTGGTTTGACATGTGGCATTTATTTATTAAAATAATAATTATCATTTTTAAAATTTCAAAAAAATAAAAATCTCTCTCTGTATATATTAAAAATACAAAATAAATTAATTATATTTTTAAATCAATTGTCTATTTCAATTTTTAAATAATAAACAGTTATATCTATAAATAGATTAAAATTAAATAAAAAAACATACCATTTATCTTTTTGTACGTTAAGATTACAAAATATAATATCTATATTTAAATTTTTTATATCAATTAGTTTTTTTGATATTCTAAAAGATATCATATCTCTCTCTCTCTCTCTCTCTCTCTCTCTCTCTCTCTCTCTCTCTCTATATATATATATATATATATTAAAAGAGTTTATATATGATGCACTGACAATGTATAGTTTTTATACACTGTCAATGCGTTTTTATACACTGTCAATGCATCAGAGGTTGACACCTCATCAATAGGCCCTTATGGGCAAATAAAAAAAAATTATTTATATTTGCATATAAGGGCCTAATGATGAGGTGTCAACCTCTGATGCATTGACAGTGTATAGAAACTATACACTGTCAGTGCATCATATATAAATTCATATTAAAATCATTATAGATAATGTAATATATAGCATGCAATAATATATCAATATTTTACACTTAATGATTATCATTAATTTTTTATAAGTTTCTAAACGATAACATCATTTTTTAATTTTTTAAATATTTTTAATTAATACGTAATATGTAATTATTCCTTTTTTTCACATTAATATTACACAATATAAAATATATATCTACAACTTTTATTAATTAAATTTTTTTAACTGTCTAAAAGGTAACATGTATATCTATCTATATTAAAATTTTTAATTTTTTCTATTTTTATTAAATAAATTGCATATAATCATTCATTTTTTCATCAATGCTTACTAGTCATGAATCTTAAGAGTCAAAAATTAAAATTTCTACTTTTTGTATTTAGATTATGTAAACGAGATTCTGGCATCGAATTTCATCACATACCATATAAAAGATTAGTATCGGATGAGATTTCAATGTTTATAAATAGGACACCTCTGTTGGAGATTAAAAAAATTGATTATAAAGACACTATTCAAGGTATTAGATTAACATATTTTTTGTTTCAATTATAAAATATATAGCAACATAATTTTAAAATATAATTGATTTAGCATGTATATTGTTATAAACAATTTTTGTGTGTATATATATAGGAAAATTATTTCACCAGTAGAATAACTATCATAAAATTAAGTTGATTCAACTTTGGTTGGTATTATATGTTATGTGGGTGCAAAAAAAAGCTGTTTGAAATTGATGAAAAATTTTCATTGCTCCTCACGTAATGTTGATGTCCCTAATCTAACTCTAAGGTCAATAATAATTATATTTACTATATTTAAAACATTAAACAAAAATTATTTCTTGATGATAATAAAAGCAGTTTATAATTTTAATATATATATATATATATAACTTAATTGTAGCATTTTGTATATCTTATAGATACAAGTTGAATGTAGAAGCATTTGATGATTATAGAAAAGCGATGTTTGTTTTCAAAAAGCTAAGAATGTAATTAATAAAGGTGTTGGCAATATTTATAAAATTTCCTTTAAAGTATTGATTAGTTAACAATTATATTAATATATTCTAGTATTCAATTTAATTCAATGATATATCTATGAACATAATTTAGGAAAATGGAGATTATAGAATTCAAGGGATATCTGAAGATCTCATGAGTGAATTTTTTGTGTTCGAAACAAAAGCAACATACTATAATATTGAGACAGGAAGTACTAAGCTTACCGTATCTAAAGTTTATCATTTTGATCATAAACTTGAATGTCAGTAATCATTGGAATAAGTATGTACACATTTATATAATATGACGATCTTTATTATATTTTCATATTACATACATTATAACTGAAAATTAAATTGCAAGTTAATATTTTATTCATATCTTCTATTTTATCTGCGGAATCTATTAGATCATCAAGTAAAGTGACATATCATTTAAAGATAGCAATGAATACTCAAGAATCATTTACTATCACTTCACCTCAACAAGAATTCATTGAAGAATCTCTCTTGAAAAAATTTGTACACTAGATTGATTTCGAGACGGGGAAAAATTCAATTTATTTGAATTAAAAACATGTTAAATTTTTTTATATACAATTTTCATTCAATAAATTACAATATAAGTTTGATTTAACTTTTATAAAATTTATATAATTATATCAAATATATGACTTTTTTATATTATTGTATTACAATATACAAATTTCAAATAAAAAAATATTAAATTTACATATATTGTCTTTTTCGTAAACATAATAATTTATATTATGAAGTTTTCAGAAATATATATTGTCAATGACTTTATTGTTTGATTAATGTATTTCTGTGCATCGCACGAGTTTAAAACTAGTTTAATTAAAGAATAGAAAAAAAGGTAAAGAATTCATTATATATATTTTTCAATTATAATTTTCTTTTTATAAAATAACATATAATATTATATACTTGTTATTTACTTGATTAACAATAAGACTTTGTTAAATGAGGAGGGATTTACTTACACCAATATAAAATTAATTTAGTTTTACACACTTTCACATTTTTATACGATTTATATTTTTATTCAGATCGTTGAATTTTATGTTCTATTTACATAGATTATGCACACCAAATTTCATTTTAATTGAAAATGTTTAGCTATTTGTTCCATAATAATGAAATTTTGATCGTTAATATACATTGAAAAAATGTCATTCTTTGATTGAAATGATAAAAAACTGATTGACTCAAAAAATTTACTTGCATAATAGATACAAGTAGGTCATTAAACCCAACAGATGATTTGCAAAAATATTAATTTTACATAAAGTTATAAAATGTATGTAAAACAATTTATTTTACACTAGAGTAAATGGATCATTTTATATAAATCGTATAATAAACTATGAAAGTGTGTAAAATTAAATTAATTTTACATATGTCCAAGTGAATTCTTCCTTTCTCTCTCTCTATATTTGTCTTCAACTTGATCCCTGCTACATTTGAACTAACGTATTTACTTGCACTCAAGCAACAATGATCATGATAAAAAAAATTCGTGAAATAATAAAATGATAAAACGGTTTGTCATCTAATATATTGTCAATGCAATTTTTAAACTCTACGAAAAGCTTAAAATGGTGACACATACTCTACCTTATTTTTTTTATTTTTAATATTTTTAAAAAGTATATGTTATTATTTTAATCTTGTTTGTAGAATCTAAAAACTTCATTAGTAGTGTAATGCATAATGATTCAAATCTTATATTCATAATTCAAACATAAATTAAAATAAAAATTGTTAAATAAGTTATAAGAGACAAATAATTATAATGATACTTTAAAAATAAAAAAAATTGACATAAAAGTTATTTTAATCATTTTCTTTTTACTAGTATTTCTCTCAAGTTGCGGTAAATAAAAAGTTGCAATCATACACAATCAATTAAACTTGTAACCCTATTAAAACCATTTAACTCAATTATCAAATAAATATATTCAAGCCCATACATTAGAAAAAAGCAATTTTTTTTTGCTGGGAAATATATTTGCAGCTTGACAGTTGCGTTTTCTGTTAGTAGTCGTTATTCTGCCATAGACCACAGTTGGAGGAAGCGAGCCACTTTTTCTTCGAAGATACCCCAGCTCATGATTATTTTAATTGAGTTTATTAGTTAACGACTATTTGTAATCATATTCATGAATCTAAAGATTTAGCACAGTACTTATTCATTTTTTCACTTAATAATTTATTTTATTAAATATAATTATGTAAGCAATGATTCAACGAACGGAACCCAAGAGTTGTGATTTAGTTGGCAACGCAAGCTGAGTTTGTGGGAAGAGCTCTCAAATTTGATTCTCACTAAACGCATCTTTGGAGAGGGGTAAAGAGCCTTAACTGTAACTAAACCCCGAACAGGATTAGTCTCAGACCGTTAAAACGGATAAAGATACCTATGATCTATATAAAAAAAATGATTCCACGAACGGATATGGTTGAACAATTTAAATTAATTTTCCCTTGCATCATGCAAATCCAAGCCAACCTCACATTTAATACCCTTGCTTGGACAAACGGAGTCCTTTGAGAATTTGTTAAGCTTATTTCACATACAAAAAATTTTAATTTCCGCTTAAATATTATAATTAATGGACTATGGTGCTATTGATGAGGAGACAAATCTAAGTAGTGGCTTGCCTAACTTCCAATTAAATCAAATTTTTTGTTTCTTTTACATTACGAAATTTAAATCTCACTTGTTTTTACACAAAAAGTGTTATATATAAATAAATAAATATATATTTGAAATTGGATTGAATTTTAATTATTATAAAATTGAAATTAAACTTTCAATATTTTACAAATAAATCCCATGATTGTTGATATTCTTAAAATGTTACAATCAAATATTACTTCAAGAGGAGATACACTAGTTTCAAAAATCCAAATCGGAGTGGATTAAATTTGGAGATCGCAATACCAAATTTTTCCACACATCCACAATAGCTAGGAGGAGCCAAAACCAAATCAATTCTCTAAAAAGGGAGGATGAGTCATGGTGTAGGGAGCCATCAGAATTTAAAGGTATGGTTTTGAACTTCTTTCAGAACTTACACAAAGTAGAATCGGGATTGGGGACTATTGAGAGTGTTTTCCCACGCTCACGATTTCGTATTTTTGGCCCACAATAGGAGATTTTGGCTAGTACCCCACAGGCTGAGGAAATCTTCAAAAACTTGAGTGCCATGCCACTCTTCAAAGCACCAGGCCCGGATGGCTTTCTAGTAGTTTTCTATTCTGCTAATTGGGAGATAGTCAAAGACTCGGTTATAAAATTCATGAGTGATGCATTTAGAGATGGTTGCTTCAATGAGGAATTAAGTAAAGTATTGATTGTGCTTATACCAAAGTTGGAACATCTAGAATATGTTTCTCATTTTCACCCTATAAGTCTCTGTAATGTCACAATGAAGTTGGTTTCTAAGATCACAGTGAGCAGATTGTGACCTTTTTTGCAGCAGATTGTGGCTCTAACGCAATGCAGCTTCATCCCGAGAGGGAGTAGCGTAGATAACATTGTCATTGTATAGGAGGTAATTCATTCTATGAGCAAAAAAAAGCGAGGAAAGGTGATTTGCTTGTGAAGATTGACTTAGAGAAGGCTTATGATTGGGTTAGTTGGAGCTTTGTAGAGTGGGTTTTAACAAACTTGGGTCTCCCACAATCTCTTATAAAATTAATTATGTTCTGCATTCAACCCACAAAGATGAACATCTTGTGGAATGGGGAATGAACCTCAAATTTTAAACCTTCAAGGGGACTTAGAATGGGGAATGAACCTCAAATTTTAAACCTTCAAGGGGACTTAGAAAAAGAGATCCACTTTCGCCTTATTTATTTATTATATGTTTACTAAATTGTCTGAAATGATAGAAAGGGCAGTACAAAGAGGTGAATGGAAGCCAATCTCTATTGCCCAAGGGGGCCCACAACTATCTCATGTCTTCTTTGCTGACGATCTAGTATTATTTTGTAAGGCATCTTTGAAACATTGTCAAGTGATCATGCGATGCCTTAGGGAATTTTGTGCCATCTCAAGGCAGAAGGTTAACTTCTCTAAGCCGATGTTCCTCACATCTAAGAATGTGGATCTAGGCTTGATTACAAATATAAAAAACCTAACAGGAATGAAACATTGCCTAAATTTCAGCAAGTATCTGGGTGTTCTAATATCTGCAAAGAAGTTGAAAAAAGATGACTTCCAATAATTAATTGATAAAGTCAAAGGACTGCTGGCATCATGGAAAGCACATCAGTTGTCATTAGCAGGGAGAGCGACACTTGTTCAAACTGTCTCAAGTACAATTTCCACATACAATGCAAGTAACCAAACTACATGTCAATATAACGAAAGAGATTGATCGTTTGAATAAAACTTTCTATGGGGATCCACTTCTAAAAGAAAGAAAGTCCCATTAGTAAGTTGGAAGGAAGTGTGCCTTCTTAAACAAGTGGGTGGCCTGGGATTCCAGCAAACAAAAAACATGAATTCAACGTTGCAATCGAAATTAGGATGGAAATTAGAACCAAGTGACATGGGGCTATGGGCCAAATTACTACGGGCTAAATATATTAAAGGCGATTCGTTCTTGAATTATTAAATAAAGCCTGGTTCTTCCCTCATAATGAGGAGTATTGTTTCAAGCAGGGACCTAGTTGGAAAAGGCTGCTCACGTTTGATGGGCAATGGAACTTCTACTTCATTTTGGCACGATAAATGGATTGGAAATCTGCCACTTGCTGACACGTGCCCTGAGTTCATTTCATCGAATAACAGTGGGGAATTGGTTAGTAACTACATCGATGGAAATGGTGCATGGGATTGGAATAAAATAAACTTCCTTCAACACAAACTCAGAAATCAACTTTCCCTTATGCCAATCTTGCGGAACAAGGAAGATAGGATATATTGGAATAGATTGGCAAACGGGGAGTTTTCAGTTAAATCTGCCTACCTCCTTTCATTGAGGAATGTTAGTTCTCAATTTCCATGGAACATTATCTGGAAGCTAGATATCCTTCCTCGAACAAGATATTTCCTGTGGTTAGTGGCCAAACAAAGATTATTAACTGGAGACGCTTGTATCAAAAGAGGATTCCTCTCTTCCAGTATGTGTCAATAGTGTGGGTCCCAAGTTGAAGATGTAGTCCACGTTTTAAGGGATTGTGAATCATCTCATCGGTTTTGGACTACATGGTTGAATGGATCGAAATTGGTAAAATTTAATCAACTCTCCTTACTGGAGTGGCTGCATTCTAATCTGACAATCACAACAAAATTAAGGATGAGAAGTACACATGGTCTACGGTTTTTCCCTATAGATGTTGGTTGATATGAAGGTGGTGAAACCATATGATTTTTGACAGAAATTTCTCTTGGCCAAACAATCCTATTCTGTCTTTATTGGTATTTGGATGAATTTTGTCAGAACTTGAAGCCAAACTGTTTTCAATCTCATTGACAATCATGCACTATTAGATGGGAGTCGCCCTCGGATGAGTTTGTTAAAGTTAACGTAGATGCTTTAGCTCCTTCAAACCCGAGGTTGACTGCAGTGGGTGGTCTTTGTCAAGACAGCATGGGAAATTAGTTGATGGGATTTAAGAGACAGTTGGGGTAGGGATCGATCCTACGAGCTAAGAGCTATGGCATCCATTCAGGTTTAACACTAGCATAGGACATAGGATATAAAAATGTCATGCTAGAATCTGATTTGCTACTTGTTGTTCAGAAAGTGGTGCAACCAATCAGCGAGTATGACCCATTCTCTCCCTTATTAAGGGCCTGTAAAGAACTTCTCCAAAGAAATTGGAACTGCACTGTGAAACACATCTACAGGGAAGCCAATACATGTGCTGATTTCTTATCAAGGATAGCGCATGGTAGTTCTTATGATATATGCTTGCTTGACCATCCACCAAATGGAATTAGTAATCTTCTTCAGTTTGATGTAATGGGCATTTCTTTAGTTTGATGTAATGGGCACGGGCTTAACCCGAGTCTGCGCAAGTTAGCTTTTCTTTTTCCTTTATATGTACCAAAAAAATTAGACCCATTCAAGGGTTGGGTAGTCCGTTAAAACTTGAAATTTAGCCCGATTTTTTAATGGGCTTGGACAAAAAACTTAAGCCCGACAAAAAAACTTAAGCCCATTGAATTTTTTAGCCGAGCTCGAGCTTTGCCTTTGGAGATCTAAGCTCGGCCTAACCCGGCTAGAACATTATTAATATTAAAATTTTTATATTTTTATTAAATATAATGTAATTATATGTATTTAAAATATTAGTGATTAATAAACATTATATATATTTAATGTGGAAATTAACATGTAAAGTTTGATAAACCAAATTAAATTTTCAATGGAATAAAAGAATAAAAAAATAAAGAAAAAATCAAAATAATCAAAATGTAAAGAAAAAATAAAGAAAAAACATAAAATTTGGCTAAGTCGGGCTTAAATAATAAATCATATAAAAAGGCTTGGGCTTATATTCAGGCTCGAATGATCGGGCTAGGTCGAGCCGGGCTTAGACATAGTTTATTAATATATAGCTTAAGCCTAGCCGGAACCCAACTTGGTCCATGGATACCTCCATAAGCAACCTTTTTGGTTTATTTTTTCTTAAAATAATGATGTAACAAATTCATGCCTAAAGTCTTGATATTAATTTCTTAACAAAAGTTCATCGATGGTAATACACAAATGTCTTCTACACCTTTCTCCCTTCTTTTGATACATTCAAGTAAAGGCGCTAGAAATCATACATCATATATATATGACATATATGATCATGTTTACAATTGAAAAATCAATAACAATTCAATATACAATTGATCATACGATCTTCAAGTAATACCTTACTAAATTCAAACACTTATAGTTTCAGGTGAAATTATAAAATTATAATTTATATTTGTGAACAAAGTAAAAATATTCCGATGAACTTTGAAGTATCAAGAATGGTTGACATTCCATGAATTCCTAGATGAGAATGTTTTTAATGAATTTCGCCATAATGATGGAAAATTCATGGAGGACGTTCAATATTAAAATTTATATATTTGTAAAAAAATTATTATAAAATAAAATTTTTTATTATTTGTGAATGAATTGAAATTATCCCGATTATAGAATTCAAAATGTCACAAATGGTTGACATTTTTGAAATTCTTAGGTGACAATGATTTCTTTAGATTTCTTTGGAATGATGGAAAATCTAAATATAGTTGTTCAATATCCATAATTGATACTTATTCTCAAAGAATAAAATTAAATTAATAAAAAATATAATAATTATAATAATAAATTTTAAGAGAATAAAAATAATTAAAAAGGCAATATTAGAAAATAAATAATAATAAATTTTGGAAAAGTGTTTAATGAATCCGAAGATAAAGTCTCTTCAAAAAGACGAATGAGACTTCTGGGATACTCCTAAGGTGAGGAAAAAATTCTTATAGGTTCTACCAAAATGATGAAGGGCATTTAAGAGTTTGCCTAATATTTAAATAGAAGACCTAATAAAGACTATTTGGTTGAAACTCTAAAATTTTATAAAATTAGTTGGTACCATTTTAGATGGATGTCATGAAGGCGTTAATCCTTCCCTATGCGTAAATATACTCCCAGACCTTAGAACTTTAGAAGTCATGCTTTGTCCTTAAAGTCATTTAGGTGGCCAATCACAACTAGATAAAAAAAAATTAATGGTAACTCCAATATATTTAATGTCTAACGACCTAGGTCTAGGAAATAGTATGACAATTGAGGTTGTCACAAAAAAAAAAGTATATTGAATGGGTACTAGAGAGATTCAACATGCAGCATGCTAAGTCAATTAACACGTCTTTTGCAAACCATTTTCACTTGAGTAAAAAAAATCTTGTCCAATAACTAAGAAAGAAAAAGTTGCTTTGTTTATTATTCCTTGCTTATCAGCAGTCGATTTTTTTATGTATTTTATGGTGTGCACATGACTTGAAATTACTTATGCAGTTGGTGTAGTAGTAGATTTCTTTCCAATCCGAGAAAGCTTTATTGGGATGCAGTGAAGTGGATCTTCAGATATTTGAGGGGTACTTTAAATATGTGTTTGAGTTTCGGGACTACGAAACTAGTTCTTAATGGGTTTATTGATGCAAACATGGTGGGTAATCTTGATGATAGAAAATCTACTTTAACGTACGTATTTACTTTTGCAGGGGGAGTTGTATCTTATAGTCCAAGCTATAAAAGTGTGATGCCTTGTTGACAATAAAGGTTAGGTATGTTGTAGCAATTGAAGCAGGTAACGAAATGCTTTGGATAAAAAGGTTTCTTCTTGAACTTAGGTTAAGTCAGAAAGAGTATGTGGTGTTTTTGTGACAGTTAGAGTGCTTTAGATTTAAGTAAGAACATCATGTACTATGCTAAGATGAAGCACATTGATGTTCAGTATCATTGGTTGCGCTCAATGTTGACGAACAGTAGATGTAGTTGAAGAAGGTTCACATAAATGAGAAGATAGCTGCTATATTAACTAAGACACTTTCCAAAGACAAACTTGAGTTATATAGTGACCTGACCGGGACATGCACTTTAGCCAAGGTGAACTTCAACTGATAGATAGTGGTGATGGATCTCTTCCTAATAGGGATAGAGGGGGAGATTGTTGGACGTGAGAGCCACGTGGGTCCAACCCATGACATTGTAAGAGCCCTACTTAGATCAATTTTGTTATTTCTCTATATATATCACAGTAGTAGCATAAACATTTAAAAAGAGAGAGGTTTATAGCTATGAGTGTGGCAGCATTAGGGAGAGAAAAAAAAAGAGAGCTTTTGTTTAATGCAAATGTAGGTTGTTCTTGTACCATTAAAAAAAGCAAGGAGGAGATAAGCTTGTACAATAATTAGAGGGGGAATGCTAGCAGCAATCACTTTTACAGTCACATTTCAAGACTTTTCATCTTATTGGGCTATATCACTTCCTAGTTTTAAGTGAAGAGGATTACCAATGTAAGAAGTAAAAAGTTAAAGTATAGGGATGAGAAGTGAAAAGTTAAAATATAGGGATGCTAAAAAAATACTTTTCAAGTAATTTGTAACTGTAGGTAACCGGTCTTCACATAAAAATAAAAAAGTGACGTAACCTAATAAGAGTGAGAGTGTTAAAAGTGACAGTCCTTAGCATTCCTCTAATTGGAGTATTCATTGGGTAGATTATCTCGATGATCCAAAAAGCTAAACTTTATTGTTTTAGGCCAATTGTTGGAACCTTGAGTTTTGAACAAAAAGCCTAGGATATTAAAACTTTGTGAGTTGCTTATTTCTTATAGTGATTTTATATCTGATTTGCCTCGTGGTTTTTTCTGTCCACATCAGAGAGTTTTCCATGTTAAATTTGGTATCGCCTTTACTTTGCCTATTATTACCTGCGTATTATACATTGATTTATCTTTTAACTCAAGATATTGCTATCTAGTGTTGTAGGTATATCTTTTGTGATATTTGCTTCTGTATTTTGTTGCGTAGACCCCCATCACTTGCAACATTAAATAACATTAAATTAGCAAGACACATAAATTGTAGAATAACAAGTGAGATTTCTTTATATATGATACCTCTTATTGTGTTACCAAATTATATATAACATGTATGGTGTTCACTTCACAAATAGAGGTATTAAATGGGCTGGGCTAATATAAAATCGGTCCAGGATCGAGCGGTTTGGCCCAGCTCGTAATCAAAACCGGTTCTATCAATTGCAACCCAATTCGGCTTTAAATAAATAGTTATTGGGTCGAGCTTGATATGGGCCTGACCCGTTTAGGTCTAGGACCAAATCAGTCTAGCCCCTATATGGGCAACTGCTAGCCATTGCCTTCCCACTTTTCAATTTTTTTATTTTTAAATTTTTTTCTTTATAAATACACAATCCTTTCATTTTTTTTTTACATTTTCTCTTCAAATTCTCTCCAATCTCTCATTTTAAATTCCTAAAATTATTCTTTCAATCAAATTCTCTAAAAAATTCAAAATCCACTCACATTACTATCTTCAATTCTCTAATATTCTCTCCAATTTTCTCCAATTCCCTTCCTTTTTCACAATTTTACAAAGATTAGTTCCAAATTTCAATATATATTCCTCCATTTATTTCTTTCAAATTCCAATACATTTATTTTAAAAAATAAAAAAATATCAGATTTGTTTTGTCTTTCATGTTCCATCTTTTGTCCTTTTGATTCTACTTAAATTCCCGACTTTGGTTTATCAATGAATTCAAACTTGATATTAATCCCGAAGAGATGCTTCCTCTAATAGCAACACATAGTGGTCAAACATAATCATCTGCTGCCTCCACTGCTACTATAGCTATAACATCTTCAACAAGCTCAATGACTTGTGCTAAGAAGAGTAAGGTATGAGACCATTACGACATTATGCAAAAAGAATGTACAGTCAAATTTTTTGCTGTTTGTAGAATATGTAAAAAAGGTATATACTTATACCTTGGTGGAAGTGATGGGGCATAGGTATATTTAAAAGGCATTTAATTAGCACACTTAAATTTGATCCAGATATTGTACAACCAAAAATTAGGTAAGGTAGACAATCTCATATTAATGTACAAGAAGGTGGAAGTAAATAGGTTTTTAAAAATGATAAAGCTATTAGATTTGTAGTTAGGTGTGAGCAACCATTCACAATATGTAAAAAAGTTGAATATTTAGAATTTGTTTTTCAATATTTATAACATGCATATCAATCCATTTCTAGACATACATTGAAAAATGATTGCATGAAAATGTTTAAAAAATATAAGGGAGCTTTAATGCATAAACTTATTAATATTTTATCTAGGATTAGTTTAACTTATGATATTTGGACTAGTGTTAATGGTTTAAGCTACGTTGTTATAAGTTGTCATTAGATAAATAAATATTGGTGCATGCAAAAACATATTTTATCTTTAAATGTATTAGATGAAACGCATAATTCATATACTATTACTCAATATATTACTAATGTGTGTAAATTATATGGAATTGAAAATAAAGTTTTTTTTATTACTTTAAATCATGCTTCGAGTAATGCCACAGATATTTTTACGTTAATTATAAATTTAAACCTAATTTTACGGAGTATTTTTTCATGTTAGATGTGCATATCATATTATAAATTTGAGTGTTCAAAATAGTTTTAATGTTAGTGGCATATTTGCAATTGATAAAATTAAAATTTTAGCAAAAATAGATCCGTAATCCAAATCATAAGTGTGAATGGAAGCAAAATTGTCAAGCGAATAACATTAATCCTAAAGTTTTTCCATGGGAATGAAACTTACTCAATCGTTTTCTTTTTTCTATTTTACTTTATAAAGATATTATTACTCATTTTTATAGCAATTTTACAAGTAGCGTGACCTTAGCAATTGATGATAATAATTGGATTTTTATTAAAAGTTGTGTTGATTTGTTATACACTTTTAAAGAAATGACGAAAAGATTTTCAATTCAATATTATCTAACTATACCTTATTTCGTTCCTCTAATTTTTAAGATGTTTGAAAAATTTTTACAATTTAAGAATGATGAAATTTTATCTTGTTTTGTATATGACATGAAGGAAAATTTAGAAAATATTAGGAAACAATTTCTTCTATTCATTATATTGCAACTTTATTAAATCCTATTCAAGGTGAGGAAACTGTAGAGATTTTTTTTAATATTATAAAGATTTTCTTGGGCTTGATTTTATTGAGGACCAAAAGTCCTCAATTAACATGTATTTTCGACAGTTGTTTACTTTTTATGAAGGTGAAAGGGTGCAGTCCAACCAAGGACAAAAAGAATCGAACGAAAAAATCGATAGTGGTGGCAACAGCTGAGGCATTTTTTACGCAATTAAGGCAACAGATCCGAATCATCATCCTCTTTTTGACAAAGTCATGGAGATAGCTCCAATGAGGTACAATCTTTCTTAAGTCAAAGTTTTCGAATTGAAAAGAACTTTGATATTCTCCAATGGTGGAAAGAAAACCAAAGATAATTTTTGACTTTAGCTTCCATGGCTCGAGATGTTTTCGTAGTGCAAGCATCTTCCATTGCTTTAGAATCCACATTCTCAACATGTATTAGAGATCACTGAACCAGTCTTAATCCAGCTTCATTATGTATGCTAAAGTGCCTTAAAGATTGGTTTGAAGCAGGATCCCATAATAAATTACTTGGAATGACCAATGAGTTTGCTAATAATCTTTCAAAGGAGGAGGAAGAAATTTTCAATACAATCCTATAAATTATGAGGAATAGGAAATAGCTTATTTTTCTTTCTTTGTAAATTGTATGTAAAATTGTAAATAAGTTCCGTGATAGTATATTTTTTTATAGACTATGATCCAATGGTTTCTACCCTTTTAACTTTTGAAGGGGTATTTCACGGAAAACTTCTTTGGTCTCATTCTTCTACTTTATTATTTTGATTTATTATTATTGTTAAATACTAAATAAATTAATGTTATAAGTTTAGAAAATGAATAAATATTTTCAAAACATACTAAATAACTATGTTTTCTTAGAAGTAAATGATAGGTGAATAAATATTTTAAATACAAAATGACAAGTTTACTTATATTTCAAATGATAAATAATAAGTTTAATTATATTTTAAATGTAACAATTAAGTTTAACTTTATCAAAAGAAATTAAAAAATTTTAAAAGTATTATATTTTTTTTAAATAATAACTTTATTAAAAAAGTTACTGTAACTTTATTATAATATCATTATTTATTATAATAATAACTTTATCTTTATTATAATAACTTTATTAGAAAAAATATATTAAATAAGCATTTATTGTTATTAAATTTAATAATTAAATTAAAAAAAATTGTCCTAGGACCAACCCAATTCAGCTTGGGAACTTGATCTTTGATTCATCGGACCGGTGGACCAGTCCCTTAAGGCCTTCATGAGGCTCAGATCGAGATTAGTCTCAGATCTAAATCGGTTTAAACCGATTCTTCTTGGTAATGGACTGAAACCAATTGAGCCTGACTCAGATCCGGTTTGATCCGACCTATTACCAGCTCTATTCACAATGTCATTATCAAATTATTGTATTATGCTAGATTATAAAATTTATCAAAATTACTCACCAATTACTTTTCCTTAAAATTTAAGATTTAGGTCATAATCAGCAGAGCTTACCTGCCTAGGCTGAGAAGAGTGTTTGGGTAGTCTCATGATAGTCAAATGACTTTTGCCCGTTTTCTTTCGAGGGAAGCAGAGGATCAATACTTGGTGTCTGATATTTTAATATTTTACAGATTTTTGTAATGTTTTCTTCTGCAAGATCAACAAGGAACAAGTCTAAGGAAATTAATTAGTAGTAAATTGTCATCAATCAAGAACTTTTTCTAGCTAGCCAAAAAGGGTAAACTTTTTTAATCTAAATAAACAAACAGCCTCAATAGGTGCTCTTTCGCCATTTCCTACGTAGATGAATCTTTCAGCATCAGTTGGCTTTTTGCTCCTTAGACAACCCTGCATAGCCACACTTATGTGAGTAGTTGCACCTGTATCTATCCACCAAGTGTGATTGGGTACTAAAGCCAAATTAACTTCAGAACAAACAAAGTTAAGAAGTTTACCCTTTTTGGCAAGCCATTTAGCTTACTTGGAACAATCCTTCTTCACATGACCACCTTTACGGCAAAAGAAACAAGTGATCACCTTATCTTGTTTCTGTTGCCCCTTAGGCTGCGAAGTTCCAGTATTTGCAGTGCCTTTTCCTGTGTTCCTTTTTCTCTTTTTGTTGGCAGCAATGTCATTGGAAGAAGATGCTAAGTGAACACTTTCTATCTTTTCTTGTTTCAACCTCTCTTCCTCTTGCATACATTGAGCAATGAGCTCATTAAGAGTCCATTTCTCCTTTTGAGTGTTATAACTTATTTTAAAAGGACTGAATTGTGCAGGAAGGGATATTAAGACCAAGTGCACGAGAATGTCCTCAGACAACTCTAACTTTAGTGCCTTTAGTCTTGTAACAAGATTAGACATTTCCATAATATATTCCCTTATGTTTCCTTTACCGCTATACCGCATTGAAACAAGCTTAGACATGATGGTGCTTGTTTCGACTTTTTCATTTGCAATGAACCTGTCTGCAATTCGTTGTAGAAAACTCTTAGCATTTTCCTCCTCAGGCATTGCGCCTCTGATGGTATTCGGAATTGAGTGCTTCATGATCATCAGACTCATGCGGTTTGAACGCTCCCATTTTTCATAAAGTGCCCTTTCCGTAGCTGTACTATCATCAGCAGGGGCGGGAGGTTTGTCAAACCTGATCGCATAGTTTAGATCTATACACCCAAGCACAATAGTAACGTGCTCCTTCCATTTCTCGAAATTAGTGCCGTTAAGGACCGGAATATTGTTCAAATTGGCAGATATAGAAGAAACATTTACTGTAAACAAAAAAACAACAATAATCAGCTCACAATTAACAAACGATAATTTTGGGCCATATAAGATACCAAGCACAACATTAAAATTTAGTTTTTGGACAGAAATTTTAATTTGTAAGCGGTACTCTTAAACTTTATTAGTAAATATTGATAATCAAATACTTGCCAACAACATACCTTCCTTTGGGCCGACATATTGCATGCATGGTAAAAAATAATTTTATCACATATTTACTACCTTATTGTGTTTGTAATCCGGCCAAAAAATAACCTTCCTTTGGGCCGATTATTTTCCGCAAGGATTAAAAAACACAGTCATTTAAATTCTTAAATAACAACTTTAATTTTCAAAATAAATAAATTAACATAAAAGAGGTCACTTTGGTGGCATTGTATATTAATTCAATTTATTTTGAACTTTATTTTGCACCAAATATGCACGAGTGTATATACTAAGCGTACACAAATTTATCAACAATACTAAGGCTATAATCCCAAAAATAAGAATATCTTAAGATCCCCAAGAATATAACCCTAAATATTAAAGTAATAAAATAATAAGTATTTCAGGGTATTCAATCCCAGCAGACATAAGCCCAATAAAAAACTAACAATAAAGATATGAGGTTTAATACAATATTCAAATAAAGTTTTAATACCCCAAATTTTAGGATTCCAACAATTGGATAAAACATGACACACCAAATATATTCCAATATCTTAGGCTTTTGCCTAAAGCTTAAGGTCAAAAAATTGTTCACATGATTTTAATCCTTATTCCATAAGGAATAAAAGCCCTAGAGTTTTACACAAAAATTTTTAATTCTCAATAATCAAACATGATAGGCTCTGATACCATTTGTAGGAAAATTAATACAGATAAATACACCAGGATCTCATGTTCAATCATCAAGAAAAGATTAATACGAAAGCATACCTGAATCCATTGGAATTGATTTCTTGAGGTTAGAGTCTTCCACGTCTAAACCTTTTGAGAGAATCTGTATCTCACTCAACGATGGGATATGTTGTGAGAATTAAGTTATGTTTAGACTGGGGACCATAACCTATTTATACTTGAAGTATATTTTATTTTATTTTGGCCCATCATGAAAATAAAATAAAGTATTGGGTCTCTACACATTGCAAAGCCCATACTAATTTGAGATGTTCTAAAGTCCAATAACTTAAACTTTATTTGATCACTATTAAGTGGACTAAATAGATAGCCTGTAATGTACAATTAATTGATATATGTAAGCCCACTAAATAATTTCCCAACAATCAAAACATAGGAGTTAAACAAAATTAGTTACAAATATATATATATATATATATGTGTGTGTGTGTGTATCACAAAGTTCAAAGTGTGAATGCGGTAAGATTCTTTGAGGGCAACCCCTAATTGTTTAGACAATAGAGACATTAAGTACAGTCAACAGTTGTATTAATTAGAAGAAAAGAAACCCACTTGATGATGGTAAGTTAATTAGTGTTATTCCATTTCTTTATGTATATTAATAAATCATTGAAGTGGTGTTAGGATGATCGACTGTAAACTGTTAACATGCTGACAACATTTGTTTGATTTTTCTAATCGCTTCTGTTTCTTTCTAGGTATAAAAAAAAAAGGTTTAGAAACGCGTAAAATTATTTGCTTTCGCTACGGATACGTCAACAGTATTATTCTGCATTTAATCAAACGGTGATTCTGGCTAATGGCTATAGTTATCATCATTTATTTCTTGAAGTTCAAAATATTATGAGCACTAGTGTGGAATAAATCAAGATTAGATGTATATTTCTATATATGCACGACTATGAAAGGAAATTAAGGAATGCTTGATCTCACATTAGAGGGTTTTTTTTTCATAGACGTAATCTAAAATTTTTAATTTGCAATAAGAAAAGTTTTAAACTTCAATGGTATAACACAGCTCGCTGATGGCTTTTCTTGCAACCCCGAGGCTCTTAAATCATCAGCTATAATATCCAACTCTACCTTAGCAATTGCAACTTTATCTCATTAGCACCTACTGTTGCAGCCTTATCTTCAGTAGCATCCACCTCTGCCGTTGTTAATAATTTTCAAAATAGTGAATGAACAATTGTTAAACATAATGTTTACACAATAGGATAAAAAAACTAGAGGCAAAGAAGCTGTACAATAGTTTTGGACAATTTTCTAGTTTGAGTGAAGTTTACATAGGAAAGTTAACTGTATAAGACAGCTATACTTAGGAGAAGCAATCAACTACACATACAAATGAAAAGTTTCTGTTGAGAAAATAAATTAAGGCAATCGACTATCTGTTTGAAAATCTTGGATTTGACTGTTCTGATCCAAAAAAAAATTTCTATCAAAATATAATACTAAGAAAGTCGACTATCTTATTTGGGCTTGTGACTGCCTCGATAAAAATTATAGATAGTGGCTAGTTTCTTTTATGAAGAGTTGCATACTCTTTTAAAAAATGTTCTTTCACTTCGAATGGTGTAAACACCTTATTTTAGGTCCATTAGATTTTTGAACTTACACTCAATGTTTAATTCTGATGTGGTTAATAATTGAGCCTACTAATTATTTTTAGTTCATAAGAGTAGTATAAGAAGAGAGTAGGGAATCAAACCTTGAACTTAAATCTTCCTAAAGAGGGATAAAAACTACTAAGTCAAGCTTTGGTTGTTAATTGAGCCCAATAATTTGCTTACGAAATGATTAGTGGAATTTAAATCAAGTGAGAGACTTGATTATATTGGTTAATTGGACTCAGTTGATTATTAAATTTATTAATTTGGATTCATGAACTTCGATTAACAAATAAGATTTTGGACTTTTATTGCACATTTTTGGGCCTTAATTATTGGATCTTGAATGCATGATTATCTGGACTTTGCTGGGTAGCCTGGCTTGAAATTTGGTTTTAGTCCTTGGGTCCAAAGAACCAAATATCCAATTTTTCATTTTATTTATTTGTTACCGTTAGTGTTAATCGTTTTTTTTTCTTTTTTCTTTTTGTTTTAATTTTTGTTTCTAAAAGTTAAGTAATTTCGAATTAGGATCAAAGTTTTAAGATAAAACCAAAAAAAATAAAAATGTATAAAAAGATAAAAAAATTGTAAAAAAATATTGAGAAAGACAAAAACTCAAGAACCATTTAAAATTTAGGAAGAAGGAGATAGAGAGTCCTGTTCGGACTCAGCTAACGCACGAGATGTTTAAGATAAAGCTAGAGATCAATTTACGAGAAAATTATAAAAACCTGATAGGAAAATAAAATAAAATAAAATAAAGAAAACCGCAGTTTCTAAAATTTTTAACCATTTTCAAATTTCAGTCCTTATGATTTTAATTATTTTTATATAAAAATGTAGTTCAAGATAATAAAATAGCATATTTTATTTAAATTTAATAAAATAAAAATTACAGTTTTCAACAAATTGTAATCTTTAGAAATTAAAAGTGTATAAGTATACAAATTTATAAAAATTATCTTGTTTTTCTTATTAAACAAGCTAGTATTATTTTAAATAAATTACAATTTTTTTAAACGTAGTTTTTCGTAGCTCGATATTTTATCTTTCAATATTCATGTATTTGAAAAAAAAATTAAGTTTCAAGCAAAAATACTACAATCAATCCTACATCGAGAGATTGTAAGAGTCTGTAATGCTCCATATATATAGTCTTGAATTATATTTGAGAAACGTTTATTGTGGGATAAAATCATGAGACTTTTAAATCAAATTAGACAATACATTGCAAGTTGGGTGCCAATCTCTACAAATGGCATGTATAAAAGCGGTCTACAAATGGGTGTAATCTTGTTCTCTTTTGATTGGACTTGTCAAGGACATTAAGCTTTAAAGTAAGAAGATTGTAATGCCCCACATCAGAAAATTGTAAGAGTTTGTAATGGTATATGTAAAGACTTGAATTCATACTTGTAAAGTATCTTTTGTATGAAACTTTTGAGTCAAAACGAACAATATTTCACAAGTTGGATACGGATCTTCACAATCATATATGAATATGCATTTTGTTGTTTGAATAAACAGTGATTTTTTTATTTATTAATGGATTGAGGTTTAGGATAGTTTTTGCTTGTGTTCTCTTTTCTTGGGGTATTTTATTCTTTAATTATATTTTTTTCTGTCTTGGAATTGATTGGTCTTACATCGGAAGCAGTTAAAATAGGTTTCTTTTGCGAGGTTTGTAAAGAAAGGCAATTTAAGTTTTGGGATGTTCAAGTTGTTTTATTGGATCCAGTGGAGCGAATTTTCCTTTTTTTCAAGGGTTTCATTAGGATCAGATATGAAATCTCTGTTTATGTTCTTTTAAGAGTGCGCAATTGTATTCAGTTTGGTTTGTATTTTTTTTTTTTTTGAAAAGCCGGTTTGTATTGATTTTCAGAAGAAGTTTCAAGTTAGGCGCCAGGAGAAAGGTAAATGGATTTGAGTATTTCAGAAATTAGGTCTCACTGGATTGAGACAAGGGAAAATAAGGTGACTGTCAGGTTGAAATATATACTTTTGGCCTATTTTATTTTTGAACTTAATTGCATGATTTAATATATTTGGACTTAATTGCATGATTTTGAAAAGATTGACGTTTATTTACAGTAAAATAAAAGTTTATATACTGATTTTCATGCAATAAAATGTTTATAGCTTATATTTATTTTGTCTAAAAAGTTAAGAGTATATTTAACTATTAAAAAAAAAACCAAAAAGTCATCGCTTCTCCTGTGCTTCTCTTTCAAACTTTGTTTTCATTTCCCCTCTCCATATTAAAAGCATGAAACGAAGAATATTTTAACAATCTTGTTAGCTAATATATTTCTTTTATTATTTTTTTTATTATTTTTTATTGTAAAGATTTATTTTAAGCACTTGTTGGAACTTTAATATAGGTTTTGAGATTTTAGTTCAATCCACGAAATATGAGGGGATGATTGAGCATGGGAATTTAGACATTTGTTTCTAACCTTGTATAGGTCACGAAGTTCTTTAGAAAAATTATTCTAAGCTTTTCAGATTTTTATTTCTATGAGAATCCTATTTTTTTCCATATCCAATATAAGTTAAAAGAGTGTAGAAATCGAAGAGCGAGAATTGATTGTTAAGATATGTGAATAAAGGGTCTGTTTGTTAAGAATTAAGGAAATACTCAGTGTGGACCTCACCGGGACTTTCTCTGTCTAGATCGAAGTGAGACCCTAGAATGATGATATTTGAGATGAAATATGGATATAGCAAGAGTCTGCATCTCAAAATCACCTCATTTGGTCATATTTTGAAAAGCGTAGAATAATGTCAAAAATGACGATTTTATCCATAAGCTGATAGAACTTTTGCGAATAACAATTAAACGAAATTGACTTTTGACCAACGGACAGAAGTGAGATAATTTTTGTGTGAAGAAGCCCCATACCTTGCCAATAGGTAGACTGAATCACACAAAAAAACAGAAAATTACATGATTTTATGGTTAGGGGTATTTTGGTAATTTCACCTTCATTACAGTCAAACCCTATAAAAACTTCACAAATGATTAGAATATGCTAAATAAAACTATTTTATGAGTGAATTAAATATTTGGAAGCTAGAATAAATGGTTAAACGGAAATGGGAAAAGTAGGGGAGTGGCTAAAATTTTTAAAATTGCTCAAGGACATTTTGGTAATTTGGCTTAAAAGATATTTTTAAAAAGGATTTTTCCCATCTTTTTCAGCCATGGCCATCCATCATCATCTTCCTCAAGCTTTCTCACTCTAAAAATGGGTTTAGAGGGAGAAAGTCATCAAAAACCTTAGTAAAACACCCGAAATCAAAAACTGTCTTTACCAATCCTATCTAATTTTTAGTGCTCTACAAGATGGCACCAAAATCAAGCCTTAAAGTGGCCAAATTAAAGGATTTTGGAATCATACAACTTTGGGCCATGGTGGAAGGTGAGAGAAAACTCATTTTTTGTTAATTTTGTCTATTGTTTACAATTGTTCTGAGTTAGTATAGCCTGTGTATGTGATCAAATTGAGACAAATTTGAGTGTAGGCATACTTCATGAAGTCAGCTAAGAGAGGAGTTGTATGATACCATGTGATTTGTCATGCATTAATGGTTTTATACTGATGTACAAAATGTGTAGAGACTAGCCATAGTGTCAAAATTGAAAAATGACAAGTTTTGGCATGTGCTATGTTTTCGGCCTAGTGTTAGTGTGGGAGTATTCATCCTTAATTCAACGATTTGATAGTTAAAGAATACTGTATTAATGATAATAGGAGTATCTGTGAAGTCAGAATTGAAAAAAGATGAGTTTTAATAGTGGTTGTTGTTTTGACATCCGGTATTAGATAGATCAGATTTGCTATTGTACTAGGAAATGTGAGAAACCTTAGAGTCTAAAATGTTCTTTAAAAAAGGAATATTGAAATTTGACTATATTCTGCTATCGTTTGGCAGCCCTGAACTAAGTGACACAAAAGAAACGATAAGCAAATGTGCGATCGCTTATCTATAATTGCTTACTAGAGTTAAAGTGGTAGCCTGTATTGTGAATGAAACAGGTAAGGGATATATATATATATATATATATATATATATATATATATATATATATAAGTCATAGGAATACTTTGACAGCATTGACATGATCGATTGATTGATTTATTGAAAATTTTGCATTAACGAATTTTAAAATTGTTTTGTGATCGATTGACTGAAATGAATGATTTCAAATGAGCTACTGATCTGAATGACTGATATTGTGATTGAATGAAATTGGAAAATTGAGTTGTGGTATTTAAACTGTATTTTAAGTGCATGAGGGTTAGGATAAATTGTACCGTTATGCCGCAGAAATTTCGAAAAATGACCCTGAAACCTTAAACAGAAAATTAGAGATTTTATCGTTGATCTTATTAATTTTATGGACTAACTAAAGATGTGTTTTAATAAAAAAAAATTAATAACAATTAAGTGTTTTCTTAACTAGTTGAGCAGTATATTATTGAATGTTTGAATGACTGACTAAAGTGAAAGTTTAAGATTGGCTGAATCTGAAGATTAAATGTTTTGATTTCTAACTGAAGTAAATATCTTGAGTGTTTAAGTGAAATATGTTTTGATTTTTTTGCATTAACTGACACTGTTTTAATTAAAATTATTTCCTTTGTAACTGAAGCAGATAATTTAAATGTTTTGAATTTAATTTAAACATACTGATTTTAAATGCAACTTGGTTCCCAAAATTATATTTGAACTATATTACTATATTATACTTTGAAAACATCAAAAAAGTTTTTATTGTTTTCTTAGGAGTCAAATAAATGTTTTGAGACTGTTGGCACCGATATCATGATTACTATATTGTACCGTTGTTGTTAGACCTTGAGCAAGTCTACAACCACCTTTGTATCACCTACTCAGTAGTACTGTGAGGTGCACTATTAGCTATTGACCATAAGCAAGTCTTCAGCGACCTCAGGATTGTCACTGGCTTCATGACACTGGATGGACACTATTGTCACTATGGCCATATGTTTTACTGTTACAGTTTACTCCTTTCTTGGGATACTGAACTGCACGATGATATTGGGTTATTGTCAAGTCTCCACTGAACTGTGACAGACTGTTTACTAAATTGATTATTAAAC
Organism: Heritiera littoralis; assembly: GCA_031772115.1. Taxonomy (NCBI): domain Eukaryota; kingdom Viridiplantae; phylum Streptophyta; class Magnoliopsida; order Malvales; family Malvaceae; genus Heritiera; species Heritiera littoralis. The sequence goes on from JAPDPK010000035.1 coordinate 162,957, forward strand.
TGTTTACTGAGTTATTTATTGAATTGTTTACTAAACGGATTTACTGAAATGTATATTGAATTGTCTGAAGGAAACCGAAACATACATGCAGCGGAATTTAAATCATTCGGCCTCCACCAAGATCGATTCGGAGAGTTGCCTGATTAGGGTTTCGAGATTTTACCTAAAGTTTTCTTTGATTTCTGTCGTTGGTCGAGTCACAAGCAACAACCTTTCGTTCCTGCCTCTATGGTATCCACACGAACGGATCTCACGACTCTTGAACGTCTCACGATCAGAAGCCTTAAGGAGCGTTTTTTGATTTCTTATAATCGAATTGCTAGCTTCGATTAAAAGAATACCTTTTCTGTTTTGGTTGTGCAGCACTGTTTTTTTTTTAGAAAAACATCTTTTTATAGGCAGTAAATTTTACCCTAAAATTTACTGCCAAACAGAACTCTAATCCTACTTAGAATAGGATTAGTTATATCCCTAATCCAATTCAGAATAGGATTAGTTATATCCTTAATCCAATTCAGAATAGGATTAATTAAGCTCCTCATTGATCCGTTCTAAGTGTGCGACCCAATAGGTTCTCAAAACAATGGCAATGACAAAATTGTCACAGGCAATGAGCGGTATCTAGCAACACATCATTGCTACCCATGTAACGAGAATGTCAATGACTCGACATAACCTTACTCGTGATAGATGTTACTGTGTAGTCTAATCCCTTTATCCTTTTATATCTTGATTAGACACAAGTCATGGAATGTGTCACACTTGTATAGTCTAATCAGCGTTTCTTGATTCCTGAGTAGACTAATTAAACAAATAAAATCAATATCTCATATTGACTTATTTGAGCACGGCCATGCATTTTAGTCTCACTCTATCAAAGGGCCCAAGACATCACTTTTGTTATATAAGAGGGATAAATCCTATCTTGATCACTCAACATCCCTCTACATAGATCGAGGCATACCCAATTACTACCTTTATAGTCCATCCTGTTACGAATGACATCTAGCAGCATTAAAGTATGCAATTCTCTATGTTGGGATCTCTGATGATCTCAAGTCAAAGGATCACATACACCATCATCACTATGAGAATCGCTTATGACACTCATATAACAATCCATGTAGCGTTCTCATGGAGGGTCGATCCAGTACATAGTTCTCTAACATGTACCTATGTGATGACTTGATATCCTATATCCATGACAATGCTCATCAGTCAACCACATACTAGTCTTATCGTATCATTGTTATCCTTGTTCACAATAATACTTGACTAGGGATATTTTAAGAATAGTGTGTTATTGCTATTCTAAGGACATTATCATATAAGATTATATTACGCAGTTATAAGACAAATATAATAATGAACTATAAATAAAAATGTCATGATACATAAAATTGCCAAAGTCAATCATCTAATGAATGGTTCTAAGGGCATAATCCAACATTGTCTACTGAATAAATTACTTATTTGTTTACTGAACTGTCACAGTATTGTTTTACTAAATTGTTTACTGAAGTGTACAGAACTGTATATAGAACTGTTATTACATTAATTTTGAACTATTATAATACTGTTTACTGAATTGTTTATTGATCGTTTATTAAACTGTTTTTTCTAGACCATTACTGACTGTTTAATTAACCTTTACTAAGTAGAATAGTTTACTGACTACTTACTAAACTGATCACTAAACTATTTACGAAACCGTCTACTAATTGTTGAATTTCTTAATCTTTTATTAACTTTTCTACTGAACGATTTACTAAATTGTTTTACTGAAACGTTTACTAACTATCTAAACTATTTGCTGCCTGTTCATGGATCTATTTATCGAATTGTTCACTGATTATTTTCTTGAATGTTTATTCAGTGTTTTACTGAACTAGTTACTGTATTGTTTAATAAAACATTTGCCGATTGACCTATCAAACTAATTACTGAACCGTTTATTGATTATTTAACTAAATTGATCATTTTATTACATACTGAAATGTTTTCTAACTTGCTTATTGAACTAACCATTTTATTGGTCACTGAGCTGTTTACTGATTTATTTGCTAAATGTTTTACTGAATTATATAATGATTTATTAAACGTTTTATCAAAATGTATACTAAATGAATTACTATATGTTTTGTTGAATCTTTTACTAGATAATTCACTGAATGACTTATTGAAATGTTAACTAAACAAATTATTAAAATTTTTACTGAAAAAGCTTACTAACCGATTTACTGAACATTTACTGAACTAATCACAGGAATTATACATTGTACTGTTTACTAATTTCTTACTTAATATAATTGAATATTTTATCGTTTTCTACTTTTTTTAATTTGTAAAAGAATTACAAATGTTCGTTTATTTTATAGTTTTACTATTGAAGGATTGAAAAGTTTAATTCTGACTTAAAAACACATGAATTTCTCTCCTGAAATTCTCAGAAACTTCCTATAGGCGGATTTGATTTAGGGACTGGGACAAATTAAGTGCTTTAAAGCATCCTTCCATACTCAGTCTGGTTACCTAACCGATTATAGTATCCTTTCCTATAGAGTGTCCCATTACTGTTTTAGTACTGACTGTATATGTATAAAAATGTTTTTGAAAATTCATATAGATATATTAGTATTAGTTCTTTTATATATATATATATATATATATATATATATTTCTTACTGTGCTTCCCCAAGCTCATCACCCTCTACCTTCCAGACTTATATGCAGAAATAGTCATTTGTTGAGAGAAGATTCTAATAAGATGCCTAAGGGGGTTTTAATGTCGTACCTTGCAGGTATGGTATTTAGACATTTATGGTATAGTACTTTAGTGTGTAAAGGGGTGTAAACAATAAATTGAAGAAGTTTGAATGTAAACTATATTTTTCGTTGTAGATTATTTTTATAGCAAAACAAATGCGTACTATAATTATGTGTACTGGGACTAATGTAAATAATTACATGTTGCTTTAGTAAATAAATTTGGCATAAAGTCAGAGTGAGGACATTGAGCACAGCCCAACCAATCGTGTGAGAATGGAAAAAGTCAGTTTCGATTTTCAGAAATCGGTGCGTGACAATTTCAGCATATTAAGTCAAGTTTTAGCTTAAAGCATAGAGGTAATTTAACATTAGAAAATCAAGCTTTTAATGTCTAATTCAATTTTGATATTGATTTAATTTAATTTAATTTAATTTCCTTAATTAATGTCACATCCCAAGTACACAGTATTTTACACTTTTTACACAATTTCACAACACATGAATAGGTTGGGCTGTTTACGATATCTTATTTCCATATTTAATTCACTAAAAACATGATATTCGTAATTTAATATAATTAACGGAAATTAATATTTATAAATTATAATTTAATCCACACTTATATCCCCTAATTTAATATAACATTGTAGTACTGTAAATTAAAAGTCTGAACATATAAAATAAAATAATTATACCTCCGGGATCTATAAGCACTGCCTCGGGGTGCTCAATATGCAGCCTCTAATCCTCGGATGATATATGTCAAATGGTCACTGAAAATAATCTGGAGAGATAAAATATTAGGGTGAGCAAACCACGGCTCAGTAAGAGATTTGTATGCAAATCTTGATATCTCGAAGACTATATGCAGTAAAATCTTTAAATTCCTACTTATAAGCTGGCACACTATAAAGGAAATGATACTATAGTCGGTTGGGAAACCCAGATGGAGCATGGAAGGTATTTTGAAATAACTGTCTTGTCCCAGAAACCCAGAGTTAGAGGTGCTTATTGGGCCGGGTTGGCCCGATCCGATTCGCAATCGGATCGGATCAATTCGGTCCAAAATCCGAACCGGTACTGTACCGGTTCGGAACCGGCCCGGCCCGTTATGTTAACGGGCCGGGCCGGTTTTATTTATTTCAAACCGGGCCCGGTAAGGGCCCGGCCCGTTAAGAACCGGGCCCGTTAAGGGCCCGGTTAAAAACCGGACCGGTTCGAACCGGTCCGGTAAAAAAAAAAATAAAATCTGCAGTTGCACTGCAGTGCAACTGCAGTGCAACTGCAGTACGCAGACTCGCAAGGCTGCGAGTCTGCGATACTTTGATGGGCAACGGCCATTTGGCCGTTGCCCATCAGTCTTTATATTTTTTTTTTAATTAAATTAAAAAAATTTTACAAAGGCTTGGCTGCCACTGCGCACGCAGTGGCAGCCTAGCCTGCTGCAAGATGGGCAACGGCCATTTTGGCCGTTGCCCATCAATCTTTTTTTTTTTAATTTTTTTATTTTTTTATTCTAATTTTTTTCCTATAAATACCTCTATAATCTTCTACTTTCATTTACATTTCTTCTATATTTTCTCTCAATTCTACTATCTATATTCATCTACTCTTATTCTCTTCACTCACATACTCTCTCAATATTCACTCAAAGTCTCAAACTCTCTCAATATTCCTTATTCCAAATTTATAATATCATCATTTTCTTTATAAATTTCATTTTTCTTTTTATTTTATATCATCATTTTCTTTATAAATTTCATTTTTCTTTTTATTTTATAATTTTACTTTTAATTTTCAAATTCTAATATATTATATATATTCCTTATTACAAATTTATAATATCATCATTTCCTTTCTAAATTTCATTTTTCTTTTTATTTTATAATTTTGCAAATTTTACTTTTAATTTTCAAGTTTCAATTTTTAAATTTCAATATATTATCATACATCTATTTTTTAAATTTTTAACATATATTTATTTTCAAAAAAAATATAAAAATGTCAAATTTCTTTCGTCGTTCATGCTCTGTTTCTCGACCTTTTGGTTCCACTGAAATTCCTAATTTGGGTGACGAATCATTTAATGAAATCGAACCCGATATTCATCCGGAGGAGGAGCTTCCTTTGGCACCATCGTTTGGTCGTGGTCGTGGAGGAAGTCATGCTCAAACACAATCATCAGCTGCCACCACTGCTGCTACATCATCAAGACCGAAGTTTAGTCGAAAAAAAAAAACAAGGGTATGGGAGTATTTCGACATTGTAGCAAAAGAAGGTGAGACGAATAAATATTGTGCCATCTGTAAATTGTGCAAAGGCGTTTACTCTTATAACTCCGGTGGAGGTGGTGGCGGTACAGGTACGTATAAAAGGCAATTAATTACTGCACATAAAATTAATCCTGATGCCGAAGAAAATGAAATTTTAGAAGGTAAACAATCTCAAATTAATACGCATGATGGTGGAAAAAATTTTAATTTTGATAATGTTCAAGCTAGACGTGGTTTAGTTAGATTTGTAGTTAGAACTGAACAACCATTCACAATTTGTGAAAAAACAGGATATTTAGAATTTGTTTGTAAATATTTACAACCCGCATATAAATCTGTTTCTAGACATACATTAAAAAGAGATTGCATGGATATGTTTAAAGAATATAGACAAGCTTTAATTGATAAACTTAGTAATATTTCATCTAGGGTTAGTTTAACTAGTGATATATGGACTAGTACTAATGGTATAAGTTATCTTGTTATAACTTGTCATTGGATAGATGAAGATTGGTCTATGCAAAAACGAATTTTATCTTTAGATGTAATAGAAGAAGCACATAATTCATATACTATTCATAAATATATTACTAAAGTTTGTAAATTATATGGACTAGAAAATAATAAAGTTTTTGCTATTACTTTTGATAATGCTTCAAGTAATACTGCAGCTATTCCTCATTTAATTAAAAGTTTAAACCCTGTTATGCAAGGCATATTTTTTCATGCAAGATGTGCATGTCATATTATAAATTTATGTGTTCAAAGTGGTTTTAGTTCTAGTGGTACTGGTAGTGGCATAGGTCCAATTGATAAAATTAAAATTTTAGCAAAATGGATTCGCACACCAAGTAATAAACGTGAATGGAAGCAAATTTGTATAACAAATAATATACCTGTTAAAGCATTTCCACTTCCCGTGGAAACAAGATGGAATTCACTTCATCGTTTGCTTTCTTCTATTTTACCTTATAAAGAACTTGTTACTCCTTTTTATAATAATTATACAAGTAGCACACATTTAGTACTTTTTAAAGAAGATTGGACTTTTATTGAATATTGTGTTGATTTATTATCTACTTTTAAAGATGCAACCGAAAGATTTTCAACTCAATTTTATCCAACTACACCGTATTTTGTTCCTATTATCTACACAATGTTTGACAAATTTGTAAAATTTAGGAATCATGAAACTTTAAGTTCTTTTGTATATGATATGGAGGAAAAATTTAAAAAATATTGGGAAATAATTCCTCCTATTTATTGTATTGCAACTTTACTAGATCCTAGTCAAGGTGAGGTAAATATAGAAATTTTTTTTGATTGTTATAAAGAATTTCTTGGTCTTGATTCTATTGAGGATCAAAAGTCCTCAATTAACAATCTTTTTCGAGAATTGTTTAATGTTTATGAAACAGAAAGGGAGCAATTCAACTTTAATCGAGAAGAAGAAGATTCATACGAAGAAACCGAAAGTAGCAAAAAAGGAAAAGGAATTTTAAACGCAATTAAGGAAGCAGCAAAGAAGAGAATGAAGCTAAAAGGAAAAGCGAGCGGATCGGGATCGGGATCAACAACTCGACGGAGTTCTAGCTTCAATGAGCTAGGATTTTTCTTAAGTCAAGATTTTTCTGTAGATGATAACTTTGATCTTCTCCAATGGTGGAAAGAAAACCAAAAACAATTTCCAGTTTTAGCTTCCATGGCCCGAGATGTTTTTGCGGTGCAAGTTTCTTCTGTTGCTTCGGAATCCGCATTCTCGACGTGTGGAAGAATTATTGGAGACCATCGAACCACTCTTAATCCGGATTCATTGTGCATGTTAACATGCCTTAAAGATTGGTTTGATGCGGAATCGCGCAATGTCGAACTTGGAATGGCCAATGAATTTGCTGATAATAATTCAGAAGAGGAGGAAGAAATTTCCAAGGCAATCCGTATAAATTATGAAGAGTAGAGAATAATTTTTTTTTTGTAAATTGTATGTAAAATTGTAAATAAGTTTAGTCATAGTGAATATTTTTATGGACTACGGTCCCGTGGTTTTTACCCTTCTAACTTTTGAAGGGGTTTTCCACGTAAAAAATCTTTGGTCTCCTACTCTCTCCTTTTTCTCCTTTGTTGTTGTTGTTATTATTATTATTATTATTACATACCAAATTAATTAATGTTATACTTATATATGTTTAAAATAAATAAATATTTAAAATACAAAATGAATTAATATTTTAAAAACATATTAAATAAATGAATAAATATTAAGTAAATGATATTTCAAATATAATAAATTATTTTAAATGCAAAATGAATATAAATAAAGATATGCAAAATGAATATAATAATAATATTCATAATATCATTATTTGTATTTTGAATCAAATATCATTTTATCATTATATTCATAATATAACTTTAATTTATTATAACAATAATTTTATTAGATAATTTTATAATAGTTTGTTTTTACATTATTGTTACATTAATTAAATAAATTATAATATAACTTATATTCTTATAATAAATTATTGTTAAATTAAACTATTAACATTATTTATTATAAAAATAAATTTACTACATTAAATTATTAAAATATATTAATATATATTAAAATAAATTAATATAATTTTTTTAAAAATAAAAATTTTTAAAAGGAAAAAAAAAATGGACCGAACCGGTTTAAACCGGTTCGGTCCGGTTTTGAGGCGAACCGGTCCAACGAACCGGGCCGGTTCGCCTCACATAATATGTAGAACCGGTCCGAACCGGACCGGTTTAATACCGGTTCGGACCGGTTCTGAGGTGGTTAGGGCCGGAACCGGTGAAAACCGGCCCGGAACCGGCCCGGTCCGGCCCGTAACCACCTCTACCCAGAGTGTCTATAGGGAGTAGGAATTTATTTAAATATAAAATTCATTAAAATATTTACTGCATACAAAATGTCATGATTAAATAAAACAATTTAGTAAATCATATGAACCACACTTGAAATTCATTTTGATTTCCACCGTTGAAATCAATCACTTTAAACACATGTAACAGTAAAATATACTGTTCACATATTTCACAAATCAGTGATAAAGCATCACAATAAACAGTATATTTCCAAATTTCTCACCAAATCCAGTAATAACACATGGAATAATAGTGGAGACCAGGCACACCCTAACGATATCATGCTATAAGTCCCGTAGAGAATAATAGGGTACGCGTGAGGTCCCTGTAGGGACAATATAATAAAACACATGAGATCTATGGCCATAGTCTATAGGTATCCTCGGTCGTACACTGAGCGGGTGACAACCAAGACACTGAAGACGACTCAATGTCAACAGCTTCACATATCACATATTACATGTCACATATCAGCATGATATGGGGCCTATCAGTCTCAAAACAGTATATGTGAGATCTCATTACCTTTATGGAATTTAGTAAAATTAATAACATCTTTCAGAAAATCCATAAAGGTATAAATCACAGTATCTCGTATGGTGAAAACAGTGATAGGATGATATTTTGTGAATTTTATATGTGGCAATATATTTTTTTTATTGATGTTTTATGCCTAAAAGAGCTTACTAATGTTTATTTTATGTTTTAGGTATTAAATATCAAAGTTGGAATAAAAAGAAGTTAAAAAGAGCAAAGTGCAGTATTTTCTGTCCAGCTTGAAAGATTGACGTTTTTGACCAATTTAACGACCTGATCTCAAGATGTGGCCTTCATGGAAGTTGTAGAGGACTTCTCAAGGTTTCCAGAATGTCCAAGATCGCAAAAATCAGAGTTCATTTGATGGGTCAAACGTCTGGACAAAATCAGTACGAAATTCTGGACAGAAAAACGAGATTGAGAAGAAATTCCAACAAATCAAGTTCAAGACCAGATTTTGTTGAGACAAGATAATTTCTTAATTTTATTTTGTCTTAGATCTGTAATTAATTAATAAAAATAGGCCTTAGGAATTTTACTTAGAAAATAATTGTAAAAAGATGATGAGATAAAGGTAAGAGTTTGACTAGTCAAATTACTTGTTTCCCAAGTAAACTCTTATCTGAATCCCACATTGCTTAGGAAAGTCTTTTAAACTCTTCCTTAGGCCTATATAAAGAGCACAAGGCTCTCATAAACAGAATCCCTCTAATCGCTCACATCCCTCTCCTCCCTCTTCTCTTTTAGTCTTGTAGGATTTTCTTTAGGGTTTTTAATAAAAATTTTATTTATTTTTAATTAGTTGCTGATTTCTTTATTATTTTTAATTCTGATTTTGTTTTCTTTATTTAAATTAATATTGTTTGTGTGTTCTTGCTTGTTAGTTTATAATCTTGATTATTAATTCTGATTTTATATTATTAAAGATTGCTTCTTTGATTGTTTCTTGCATGATATTTGTAATCTTTATAATATTAAACTTGAATTTTATAATCTTGAATATGATTAGTGAGTAGTTTTCTTATTCAGTTATGAGGTAAATTGATTATTCTTGGGAAAAGCATTTTGTGAGATTCTTGAACCTATTATATAATTGTTGATTAAGTATCCAAGATTCTCTGAGCACATTATAATGATTGTTTGTTTTTAATTAGATAGGGTGCACACTATTTAGTTAAATTAAATAATCTACCGCCGGATTAAAAACATAAGTCCGTAATTGCTTGTGGAGTTAATCACTAGGGATATAGGAGAATCAAGGTTTAAGTTAAATAAACCGCGCTGAGTGAGTTTGTTACTTAATGTTGACTCAAATCTTTCTAGATATTAATGCTGCTATCAAAACTTAATCTATAGCGCTGAGCATAGGTAAATTTTGATAGTTAGAGATTAATTAAGACGCTGAGCCTTTAATTAACAACACAGTAAGGAAAGATAGGTGTAATTGGACGCTGGGGAATTACACTACGGTTGACTACTTAATTGACAATGATATTAAATAATCAATGATCAACATCTAAATCCAAGAATAATTAAATGTCTCGTAACTGAAGCTTTTTGCTATTTGTTTTTTTATATTTAATAATTCTTGTTTTTTTTATTTTAGAATAGTCTCTAAAACCCCCAAATTCCTTCTTTCCCTAAACCCTAAGATTAGATTTTTAATTTAATAATTAACTTAAATAATTCAATCTCTGTGGGTTCGACCCTTGCTCCGCTATCTACATAGTAGAGTTAGGAAATTTTATTTTTGGTGACTGACGACACTCATCAAATTTTGGCGCCGTTGCCGGGGATTGAATTTTTGTTTAAGTTAATTATTTTAATTAAAATCTGATTTTTTTTTCTTTTCTTTTCTTTTTCAGGGATTACTTTTCTGACAAGGATTCTAGTCACAAACTTCAAAATATTAGGGACTACATACAAGCAACCCAAAGTGTGGTGCCACAAACGCCACAACATCTACCACCACTACCCCCTAAGACAAGAAGAGGACTCCATGGAGCAAGCTTATGAACCATACTATGATTATGACCCTTACTATAATTATGAACCACACTATGATATCTACAATCAAGGATGGTGGGATCATTCTAATTTTAGTTATGGGAATGAATATGAGGTTTACAATGCACCATTCCAAGATACATATCAAGCTCCATCTCAAGACTCAGGTATGCCTCCACCTCAAGAATCAGGTATGTCTCTTGAAGATATTGTTAAGACCCTTGAGATTAAAACTTTACAATTTTCACAAGAGGCTGATGTTTATATTAAGAATATTGATCACCATGTGAGTCAAATAATGAATTCCATAAGTAACATTGAAGCTATGACCTCTCAACCTGTGGAGAATCCAAGAGATAATGTTACTAACATCACCTTGAAAAGTGAAAGGGAAATTGAATTTAAGGAAAGTGCACATGAAGATGTCGATAACTTTATAGAAAGGGAGGATGAAACTGATTTCAATATTAAAGGAGGAGTTGTTGACATGCACAATGTAAAAGGGAGAGAGAATTTCGACAACTTTATAAAGCACTATGAGGATGTTGAAATCAAGGAATTCAAAACTGAGGTAAGTGATATACAAATTCCTTTTAATGCTTTTACTTACCCTCATCCTTTTCCTTATAGGTTTGCAAGAGCTACAAATGAAGAGCAAGACAAGGAGACATTGAAGACATTTAGGAAAATGAAAGTTAATATTCCTCTCCTTGATGAAATTAATGATCAAGTGCCTTGCGATGCCAAGTTTTTAAGGGAACTATGCACTTCCAAGAGGAAATTAAAAGGTGATGAAAAGCAAGTTCTTAAAGATGAGCTAGAAATAGCAACTGTCATAACGTATTAAGTTTCGGAAAACCTAATAGCTAGACACTAAAATTATGGGAGTCGCCACCAACCATTCTAACCTAGGTGTGATTGGTCACCTATTCAAACAAAAGATAAGGCTTGGTCTACGTTCAAAGATACTAGGGTTCGGGAGTACGGTTACGTGAAGGGAAGGATTAGCACCCCTACAACGCCCATCCTAAAATGGTACCAACTAGTTTTAGGTTATCTTTACAATTTGCCTTGTGTTTATATTAATTTCGATCTGCTTATATATTGGGAATATTTCTAAGATTTTTCCATCAATTTGGCTCCAACCTTAGAAATTCCCCTCACCTCAAGATATTCGAGGAGTCTCGATTGACTTTCTTGAATTCCATCGTCGGATTAATTAAATAATTTATGAAAATCTTATTCTTTCTAACTTTGGCTCTAATTTCGACTCCATATTAATTTCTATATTTTTTAATCTTATTTCATATTATATTTATCTCTATATTTTATTTATTTATTTTATTTATTTAGAGAATATGAATCATGGTTTATTGAAGATTTTCTTAAAAGCGTCCCATCAATTTGGCTCGGCTTAAAAACACCTAGAAAATTCAAGGAGTCCCAATTGACTTTCTTGAAATTTCATCATTGGCATAATTCATATTTTTTATTTCCTATAATTTTTATTCTAAGCTATTTAGTTAATTTATCTAATTTTATTTACATTTCTTTAATCTTAATCTTGATCTAATTTATCTTTATTTTATTTATTTATATTTATTTAATAAACATGAATTATATTTTATTGAAAATTCTTTCAAAAGTATTCCATCAATTTGGCTCAACTTAAAAAAGAATCATCTCACCTAGAAATATCCAAGGAGTCTCGATTGACTTTCTTGGAATTTCATCATCGGTATAATTCACATTTATTTCATTATTATCTAATCTTATTAATTACTAATTATTTTCAATGTAAGCTATTTCATTCTATTTATTTAATTTCTCATCTAATTTATATTCTCACATTTATATTTATTTATCTATATATATTTATATTTTATTCATATTTAATTTACTAAGAATAAACATGGATTATAATTTATTGAAAATTCTTTCAAAAGTATTCCATCGATTTGGCTCAACTTAAGAAAGAATTTCCTCACCTAGACATTTTTAAGATGTCTCAATTGACCTTCTCAAAATGTCATCATCGGTATAATATTATTTCTTTAAATTTTTTTTCTTTAAAAATCGTATTTTTCATGCAACATTTTTATAAATTTCTTATATATTTAAATTTTTTTTTACATAACTAGATAAATTAGATAAACGACCAAAAATGAAAATAGGATAAAACAATATATGTAAATAAAATATGTGAACCACATAAATGTGCATAGGATGACTAAATAACATATACTAAGTGAGAAAATAAACAATTATAAAAAAAAGTGCACAGAATGACCAATAGCATATGCATGAGAGCAAATAATAATATAATAAAATAATAACAATGATACCTTTTTCCTTAATCTGTAGTACTTTCCTACTAATTAAGTCTTTCCTTCCCACGTAGCTATCAATGAACTGAGTAACAATGGCAATGCAGGAAGCGAGGAAACAAGCAATTGGATGCGGTTCTCATTCCACGCCACAGATGCTTCAAAGATTCAACAGCTTCAACAAGCTGTACAGCTCTTCAAGTCAGCAGCAGTGGCTTGAAAATATCGTTCTTCACCCTCGGCTCCAGGTGCACCTCCACGCTCTTTCTATTGCAATTTCGTTTCTTGCCTTGATTTGTTCTTTGTTTTAGTCCACGTTCTTTTCTCTTTTGTTCCTTAATCTCACGTGGTACTTGGACAGGCAACTGGCTTGGCGATGGATGATGACAGTGCTGGTGCCGTGTAGCTCGGTTCAGCAGCAGCTCTCGGGTTCTTTCTGGAGCAATATCTTTCTTTAATGGCTTCCTTCTTTCACGTTAGTAGTGATGATGGTGCAGCAAGGTGAAGCAAGTCTGCAGCAGTGGACAGGAGCAAGTTTTTCACGTGGCTTTCTTTCCCTTTTGTAATTGCAGCTTACGGTTTGGTAGGGATGAGCAAGAACCAGCAGGTGCAATGGTAATCTAGTGGAGGAAAGAACCAGGTAGCGTTAAGGGCCCGCAGGACAGGGGGAGCGACAATGGTGATGAAAAGCCGACGATGAAGATGGCCACAGTTTGGCCTATGCAGCGAGATGGGAGGAGATGATAGTGATGGTAGGCGGAAACAGGGGCTGCAGTAAGCAAGGTTACTGCATAATGACGACCACAATGAAGAAGCTTGCTTGGGCTGTGTTGGACGAAGGAAAGTGGCTTAGCAGTGTAGGGTTTAGTGTAGCGATGTAGAAAGAATATGAACTATAACGATGCATGCAAGTTGACTTGGAACAGTCCAGATGAAGCAGCAGCTAGCTTGAAGAAAACTAGAACACAAGCGGCAACCTTCCAATGAAAACTCCAGCTAGGTTTTTTTCTTTCTTAGGTTTCTAGGGTTTTTTTTTATCCCCCCCCCCTCTAGGGTTTTCTCCTTTTATAGACCTAGGTTTTTCTTTTTTTCTTTTTATATTTTTTTATATTTTTTATTTTTGGTAATAATTTGGAAATCAAGAATCAACTTTTTTAGGAAATTTTATATTTCAAGAATCGGACTTGAATCCGATATTAATTTTGACTTTCCTTTTCACAAAATTTTGATTTTCAATCTTTAATAGTCTCATTTAATTTTACTTTCCTATCAAAATTAATTCTGATTTCCTTCCTTTTTTTATTTTCTTTATTTTATTCTATAAAAATCAAAATCAAAATCCACAATTTATTTCTAAATCTAAAAAATAAAAATTAAAAATTAAAAATCAAATATAAAAAACTAATTAATTAAAAATGTTTGAAAAAGAACCGAACAAAAATGGTGTCTACAGCCACAAGTAAAAATCTTGAGAATGAGGAACTCGAGAGATCGATAAAAAAGTTGAGGTTTGGGATTGGATGATGGAAGGTGGAGCAATCGAGCTAACGACATTAAACAAAAGCGCTACTTGGGAGGCAACCCAAGGATGTAAAACGAGGGAGTATTTCTTCCTTTACTTGTATTACCATTTAATTTTTGAGTTTTTATTGTTCTTCTTTGCATGCTAGACTTACTTTGAGGACAAAGTAAGATTTAAGTGTGGGGGGGGGGGGGAATATTGGTTTAAGAGTCTATAGAGTTTTTTTTTTTTTTGGAAGTGGAAATTAAAGAAAAAAGGGTCAAATTTTTTTAGTTTTAAAGATCATGATATGTTTTCTTTCTTTTAAGGATTGATTCTAAACTAAAACAAAGTTTTATAAGCAAGTTGAGAGTATTTTGATTGTTATTATTGTTGAAGTGAGTACTTTCTAAAGAATTTATGTGAGTTCATGATTAAATATGATTGCTCATATGATATTGATAATGTGATTATTTCATTGAAGTTGGTATAAGCAAAGGATAAATAGACAAGAACATAAAAAATAAAAAGAGAAGAAAAATAGAGGTTGAAAGCTTTTAATTCTACTCCAATGTTTTGAGTTACTCGATCTTGTTGATTAAATTCTTGAAGTGACTTAAAATATGAGTATGCAAAGCACTCTAAAAGAGGGCTTACTTGTTGAGTAACCGGGTGTTGGTATCACCAATATTAACATTGGCGTAAAAAGGCAAGTAAGTACTTAGGGAAACCTTTATTGAAACCTCAAAAGAAAAAAAAGAAAAAGAAGGAAGAGAAAATAGAAAAAAAATTTCTTAATCTATTGACTTTGTTTGTAGTAATGTAAAATGGATAATTGCAAAGTTGATGTTATATGTATCAGCTGTGTTTATTGTGAATTTTGCATGAATTTATTTAGAAGTATGCATGAATATGAGAAGTAATGATTAGAATATGACTGACTTGATTATTTGACTCTTGTTGAAGTTATGAGTTAAGAATTGAAAGATTTGAAACTATGTTCATGATCTTAATCTTGTTTTGAGCCTTAATTTTTAAATTTTTGAGTCTTATTTTGAATTTTTAGGATTGAGTCTTAAGTAAAAGATTTTGTGGGTATATCTTCTGAAAGCCCTCACGAGACACAACTCGTCCACTAGGGGTGACCTAGGGGTTTAAAGGCTTATTGCATATGCTAAATGCAATCGTGATTCCTACGAAAGTGAGTTAGGATTTTAGGATTTAGTTCTTTAGGAATTAGTTAGCTAAGGTTTGCTAGAGGACTAGCAAAAGCTAAGTGTGGGGGAATTTGATAGGATGATATTTTGTGAATTTTATATGTGGAAATATATTTTTTTATTGATGTTTTATGCCTAAAAGAGCTTACTAATGTTTATTTTATGTTTTAGGTATTAAATATCAAAGTTGGAATAAAAAGAAGTTAAACAGAGCAAAGTGCAGTATTTTCTGTCCAGCTTGAAAGATTGACGTTTTTGACCAATTTAACGACCTGATCTCAAGATGTGGCCTTCATGGAAGTTGTAGAGGACTTCTCAAGGTTTCCAGAATGTCCAAGATCGTAAAAATCAGAGTTCATTTGATGGGTCAAACGTCTGGACAAAATCAGTACGAAATTCTGGACAGAAAAACGAGATTGAGAAGAAATTCCAACAAATCAAGTTCAAGACCAGATTTTGTTGAGACAAGATAATTTCTTAATTTTATTTTGTCTTAGATCTGTAATTAATTAATAAAAATAGGCCTTAGGAATTTTACTTAGAAAATAATTGTAAAAAGATGATGAGATAAAGGTAAGAGTTTGACTAGTCAAATTACTTGTTTCCCAAGTAAACTCTTATCTGAATCCCACATTGCTTAGGAAAGTCTTTTAAACTCTTCCTTAGGCCTATATAAAGAGCACAAGGCTCTCATAAACAGAATCCCTCTAATCGCTCACATCCCTCTCCTCCCTCTTCTCTTTTAGTCTTGTAGGATTTTCTTTAGGGTTTTTAATAAAAATTTTATTTATTTTTAATTAGTTGCTGATTTCTTTATTATTTTTAATTCTGATTTTGTTTTCTTTATTTAAATTAATATTGTTTGTGTGTTCTTGCTTGTTAGTTTATAATCTTGATTATTAATTCTGATTTTATATTATTAAAGATTGTTTCTTTGATTGTTTCTTGCATGATATTTGTAATCTTTATAATATTAAACTTGAATTTTATGATCTTGAATATGACTAGTGAGTAGTTTTCTTATTCAGTTATGAGGTAAATTGATTCTTCTTGGGAAAAGCATGTTGTGAGATTCTTGAACCTATTATATAATTGTTAATTAAGTATCCAAGATTCTCTGAGAACATTATAATGATTGTTTGTTTAATTAGATAGGGTGCACACTATTTAGTTAAATTAAATAATCTACCGCTGGATTAAAAACATAAGTCTGTAATTGCTTGTGGAGTTAATCACTAGGGATATAGGAGAATCAAGGTTTAAGTTAAATAAACCGCGCTGAGTGAGTTTGTTACTTAATGTTGACTCAAATCTTTCTAGATATTAATGCTGCTATTAAAACTTAATCTATAGCGCTGAGCATAGGTAAATTTTGATAGTTAGAGATTAATTAAGACACTGAGCCTTTAATTAACAACACAGTAAGGAAAGATAGGTGTAATTGGACGCTGGGGAATTACACTACGGTTGACTACTTAATTGACAATGATCTTAAATAATCAATGATCAACATCTAAATCCAAGAATAATTAAATGCCTCGTAACTGAAGCTTTTTGCTATTTGTTTTTTTATATTTAATAATTCTTGTTTTTTTTATTTTAGAATAGTCTCTAAAACCCCCAAATTCCTTCTTTCCCTAAACCCTAAGATTAGATTTTTAATTTAATAATTAACTTAAATAATTCAATCTCTGTGGGTTCGACCCTTGCTCCGCTATCTACATAGTAGAGTTAGGAAATTTTATTTTTGGTGACTGACGACACTCATCAAACAGTTTATAAGATAATTACACAGTAGAAATAAAATTTCATAACTGTTCCTTTTCACTGTAAAACACATACACACGTGTTTCCATACTTTCTTTCCAAAACATGAAATTTAAAGTTATTGGAAATCAATTCCAATATTTTCATGATTTATGGAAAAATAAAATATTTTATTTTCCAAATTGCATAATTCTGCCAACACATTTTCCACCATAAACACGTGTAGAAATATTTTAGTCTCAAAACAATATTTATACAATGATAAAACCTTTATGGAAATCATTACACTTGATAAAAATTTATTTATCCCATAAAAGAAAATCATAAATAAAATAATGAATATCATACTGAAAATAATTATAAAATATTCACTATTTACCATTTTACTTCACCAATCACACATTTCACTGTAAAACACGTGGGATGAATTTTCAGTAATGACACCTTCACCGAAATTGATGTCATGAATATTTGATAAATATTTTTCGATATATTAACCTTTTATGAAAAATATTTAATTTAACACTTTCAAGGCTAGGAAAAATATCAATAATGTACCAAAATATTTCCTAACATTTTTAGGTATTTTTTTTTTATAATTTTCGGCAGCATAATGGCTGCCCAGGTCCTAGCCTCCCTACACTTTCAAACACAGTTCATCAACCAAAACCACATATTTTATGCAATTTCGAGGCAAAACCATATTCCATAATTCTTATAAAATTTATAGCACGGGAATCATGCATTCGAATATCCCTACAAATCTACGCACGCGTCTCTTACCTGTGTACTGAGATCGTGCTATCTGGTGCACCACACAAACGTTGAACTTCCAACTGCAATTTAATTTCACCAAATCATTAGCTTAATTATCCTTTTATTTTAAGCTATGATTTAAATCAAAATGTAAATGTAAGTAAGTCTCATAGCTAAAAATGGTTACTCTTAAAGCCATTCTTTCTTTCTTTTCCGCTATGATCGAATAGCCTTTAGATAATTAAATTTATTTTTTCATTTTCTTAGTCAATGTACCACATAAATGTGCTGCCTTTTTCCTTGTAATTTTCCATCATTTAAGAAATAAGATGTAATATTTTATTTCCTTCATTTCTTCCATAACCGGCAGCACACACACTCACATTGGTTATATATATTTTCTAGTTATGTTTATGGTTACATTTTTCTTCGCTACCAGCCCTCGTTTTTGACTTTTTCACTTAGACATTCATCACATATTCAACCTTTGGTCCTCCTTTATCCACGCCAAAACAGCCCTTTTTTCTTTCTTATTTCCACGCCTCATTAGCCTCTTTTGTTAACTACCATGCCAGCCTTCATTCTTTTCGATCAATACCACATCAATTTCTCATTTTCTATTTCGGTTCCAGCCAGCCTTTCTGTTCAGTTTTCAGCCTTTCTTTTTTGTTTTCACACCATCAAGACACCATGTTTCTACTTCTTTGAAACCCTCATGGCTAACCGTAGTAGCATGGCTTCATATATATATAATTTTTTTTTTCATGTTCAATCTCTATTTCTTGCCATTCACGTTGCACACATACACAACAGAAATTCATTTCATCCATTCATGTTGCACCCATATAACCAACAAAATTTTATTTCTGTTCAACCATTAACGCCACCAATCATCAAACAATTCAGCCCTACTGACTTTCCTACATGTTTTTATTCCAAACCATATGCCTACACATCATCAACCTAACCAATACCACCATAAACAAATAACTCAAGAGCATGAAACGTGGGCTGGAAATATTTTACCTGTACAAACGCCATTGTCTAGCTGCAGGGGAGCCTCTTTTTGGTGGTTTTTGGCTGAGGTTTTTGGATGATTAGAAGGCTATGGAGATGAGGATGAGATTATATGAAGAAATCTAACTGATTTAGTAAGGAGAAGATGATGATTTAGAGCTGGATCATGAGGGACAGCAAGGAAGAAAAAGAGAAATCGATGACTGCAGCAGCAAAGTGAGGAAGGCAGTGCAACAAGGCTGAAGAAATAAATGATGTCAGCCTTGTTGCCTTAATTTAATTGGCCATAAATTAATTTTAATTTATAAAATTCTGATTCAGTTTATTTAAAGTCCAAAATGTCCTCTAAAGTTACTTTATTTACTCACTTTGCCACTGCACAGTATACTTTCTGGTCCAGCCCTCTTTTAATTTAATTTTTTCATTTATTTATTTATTTCTTAAGCCAAATTAGTCAAAAATTGATCAACTTTGACCAATCCTTGAGAAAAGCTAACTTTGCCCCTGTATAGCTTCAAAATTTTCGATTCTATCCCACCTTTATTTCGGCATTTCGACAAATATTCAAAATTAATTTATTTATTTATCTAAAATTTACAATTTTGTACATGTACGGTACAAAATAATGAGTTCTCATAGTTAATTAAGTGATTTTAGGTTCAAAATAGTTATGGTTTCACTAAGCTTGTTTTCAGTATTGCAATCTTAAAATCAGTTTAATTAATTAGTTTTAGGGTGATTAATGAGTTATTTAGGTGTTGGTGTAGTTAATTAAATTTTCATTTAGGTTTTACATTTCATCTAGTTAAGGTGATTTAACTTTCAATTGAGAAAACTAGTTTTTTTGTAGCTTAAGATATAGTTATTTTAGTTAGACATTTGCAGGCTGTCAAAGTTGGTGCTTTGGCTAAATTGTATTACTTTTGGTATCTCCTAGTATAAATAGCTTCTAAAATTGTTGATTAAATTTTGATTTATTTAGATCACTGTGGATAGACATTGATTAGTTGGAGGAGAGCTAGGTTTCTAGAACAGGAGAAGGTAAGCAGAATCTCACACACTTTGCTTGTCTTGCAACTAGAGGTGGCAAAAATTGACCTGAATCGAAAAACCAACCCGACTAACCCGAAACCAAATCCAACCGATCTGATTTGACTAAAAAGTCAACAATTCAAATACAACCCGATCTAAATACGAATTAATCCAAAACCAAATTTATCGGAATTCACATTTATCCAAACCCAACCTTATCCGAATTCGAATTGATCCGAATCCGCATTGATCCGAACCCAAATTCATCCAAATTTAGATTGACCCAAACCCGACCTGAACCAAACTCGAATTGATCTGAATCCAAATTAACCCAAACCCGAAAAGATTCAAACTTAAATTTAATATTATCAATAAATATTTAAATGTTAAAATTAATTATCAAAGTATTTTAATATAGTAAAAATATAATTTTTTTCAATAATATGTGTAGACACCATTTTTGTCCGGTTCTTTTTTTTCAAAACATTTTTAATTAATTAGTTTGTATATTTTATTATTGATTTTTAAATTTTATTTTTTATTTAGATTTAGAAATAAATTTTGGATTTTGATTTTGATTTTTATAGAATAAAATAAAAAAAAATAAGGAAATCTAAATTAATTTTGATAGGAAAGTAGAATTAAATGAAACCATTAAAAGATTGGAAATTGATTTGAATTTGGAATTGATATTAAATTTAAGATTCGATTTTTGAAATATAAAATTTCCTAAAAAAATTGATTCTAGATTTCCAATTATTACCAAAAATAAAAAAAATAAAAAAGAAAAAAACTAGGTCTATAAGAGGAGAAAATTAGGTTTTAAAAAAAGAAAAAAGGGAGGAGAACTAGGGTTTTGAAAAGAGGATAAAAGGGGGAGGCCGGCTAGGTTTTAGAGTGGGGGGGGGATTAAAAAAGCCTTCTATCAACTGGTTCTGGAGGAGGCTGTCGGATCCTGGCCGCCTTTGTTCTTTACTGAACCAAGATCAACGTCGCCTCCCACACCAGCTTGCATCTTCCTTGCGCACTATCATCGCTACCCCAACCATCTTCATCACTGTCTCTCTCTTAGCCGCGTCATAATTCTTGCATCGCTTACCTACTATCTCAAGTCTCAACATTCCAAGGCTGCCCCTGCATTGACCGCTTTGCTTCCTTTATTGTACATAAAAAAAAACCGAACCATCCTGGTCATCTGGCCTCCTGCCTGCTGCTTTGGTTTCTTCCTACTAGCGCTCTTTGCACCTGAATCGCTCATCATCTTCACTGCATCTCTGCATCTCCAAACCTCCGGTGTTCCCTACTGCTTTGGAGCTATCTCAGTGTCTCGGCCCTCGATATTTGCTGCAAGGCTTTGAAGGCTGTTCTTGGACTATGACTTGCCGTTGTTGAAGAACCTCTCTTTGAAGAAAAATTCCGAGTGAGCTACTGCCTCCTTGTCTTTGCTTGGAACGTGACAACCAAGCAAACCACGCTAGAACTGGTGCAACAGCGTCAGTGGATGAAGAGAAAAGAATATAGGTAGGCACGGGTTAAACAAAGAAAAGAAACAAGGAAATGGAGCAAAACCGCAGGGGATCACCATAGCCATCATCATCTCCGTTGCTTCTGACTTCACCATCGCTGCTTGCCGCGTCATTCTGCTTCAACCAAAGCTGCCCTCTACTGCCATCATCATCATTTGCTACAGTTGCTGAGAGATCTTGCTGCTTCAGTCCCTGTTGTTCCTCGACAGTCACCACCTCACCGCAAGCTTCTGTATCGTTGAAGCTGCCGCTGTCTTGTACATACCTGCACCGCCTCTAAGCCACAGAAATTGCCGGATCATCCCTGACCGAGGCCACCTAGCTGCTACCTGCAAGAAGAGAAAACATAGAGAAGCTTTGAGAAAGAAACGGGAAACTGGGACAAGAGAGAAAGAGAAATAGTGCAGTTTTTTTTTTTAGCTACACAATGCCATCTTGAAGCTGTTGCGTGGGCAGGAAACTATTGCTACAAGACTGAGACAGAAAGGAAAGAAGGAATTAATAAGGAAACATGAAGTAAATATTAAAGGTACGTAAAACAGCAGCTGCTAATATCATAGTAATGGCATGCATTTGAAGTTTATCTTTCTATTCCTTTACACCCGCGTGTCTTTAGTTTCTTTTAGTACTTTATTAACTAATCATGATGTTTTGCATTAGTTGAAGTTGATAGATAATTCATTTATGCAATTCCTTTTTTATTATTTTAATTTATTCATTTTGATCTATGAATTTATATGTTATTCACTTTAGAAATAGACTTATTAATAAAATTTAGTTGTAGGTGAAAGCTTAAAATTATATATAATTAATAAAATAATAAGAATGAATAAATTTATACCGATGATGACATCTTGAGAAAGTCAATTGAGACATCTTAAAAATGTCTAGGTGAGGAAATTCTTTCTTAAGTTGAGCCAAATCGATGGAATACTTTTGAAAGAATTTTCAATAAATTATAATACATATTTATTCTTAGTAAATGAAATATGAATAAAAATATAAATAAATATAGATAAATAAATATAAATACAAGAACATAAATTAGATGAAAGCATTAAATAAATAGAATGAAATAGCTTAGATTGAAAATAATTAGTAATTAATAATATTAGATAATAATGAAATAAATGTGAATTATACTGAGGATGAAATTCCAAGAAAGTCAATTGAGACTCCTTGAAATTTCTAGGTGAGAGGATTCTCCCTTAAGTTGAGCCAAATTGATGGGATACTTCTTGGAGAATTTTCAATAAAATATAATTCATATTTATTTTAAGATTAAATAGATAAAATAAATGGAAGGAATAAAAATTAAATAGTAAAGACTAAAATTAAATGAGCATAAACAAAAATAATAGATAAATAAAAAGGATAATAAATAAGAAATAGGAATTAGGTTGAAAATTAGATTTTATAGAATGAATGTGAATTGTACCAATGATGAAATTTCGAGAGAGTCAATTGAGACTCTTTGAAATTTCTAGGTGAGGGGATTCTTCTTTAAGTTGAGCCAAATCGATGGAATACTTTTTGGAGAATTTTCAATAAAATATAATTCATATTTATTTTAAGATAAAATAAATATCAATAAATAAAATGAACAAAATATAAATTAGATAAAGACTACGCTTAAATAAATATGAATAAAAATTGGATAAATAAACGAATGAATAAATAAATAAATGTGACATGAAGACAAGAGTACAATAAAAATAAAATAAGAAATAAGTATGAATTATGCCGATGATGAAATTTCAAGAAAATCAATTGGGACTCCTTGGAAATTTCTAGGTGAAAAGATTTCGAGCCGAGCCAAATTGATGGGACGCTTTTAAGAAAATCTTTAATAAACCATGATTCATATTTATTATCTAAATAAATAAAATAAAATATATAGATAAGATTAAAAAAAATATATAGAGATTAATATGGAGTCGAAATTAGAGCCAAAATTGGAAAGAATAAGATTTTCATAAAATATCTTGTTGGTCCGACGATGGAATTCAAGAAAGTCAATTGAGACTCCTTGAACATCTTGAGGTGAGGGGAATTTCTAAGATTTGAGCCAAATTGATGGAAAAATCTTAGAAATATCCCCAACATATAAGCATATCGAAATTAATATAAACACAAGGCAAATTGTAAAGATAACCTAAAACTAGTTGGTACCATTTTAGGATGGGCGTTGTAGGGGTGCTAATCCTTCCCTTCACGTAACCGTACTCCCGAACCCTAGTATCTTTGAACGTAGACCAAGCCTTATCCTTAGTTTGAATAGGTGACCAATCACACCTAGGTTAGAATGATTGGTGGCGACTCCTTTGATCTTTGTGTCTAGCTATTAGGTTTTCCGAAGCCTAATACGTTATGACAGTTTGGCGACTCCACTGGGGAGTTTAGAGAGTCAAGCCAAAGATTGGTTTTAGGTTATTTTAGGTTTGCCTTAGGTATGTTAATTTTGATAAAATAATAAGACATTAATAACTACATGTTTCTTCGACACACACTTCACGTGCATGTGCATACATTAGCCCTCTTCCCGGGCTTTACCCTTTCTTAGGAGGGAGTAGAGTACTTACGCTCTCGTGAGGTAATACCTCCGCAATGGCTAGCGAAATACTCCCACTCAAATTGAACCTTTCTGTTTGTAGCCTATGATGGGTGAGGATTGGGTGCCTTACTAGTCCATGTGGATGACAGTAAGGAGCAATTTGGGAACTTTTAGAAGGTCGACTTATCCAAACCAAGCATATAAAGAAACCTAAGAGGCCAACTTAAGTTAGAGGCATGCTAGCTCATCATGTAGAGATAACCAAGGACCAGGACACATGAAGGAAAATTTCTTCTTTTGATTTTGTGATGCCTAACATGTCAATTTGAACATTGCACCTATGCATCTAGACATTTTTTGTCATACATAAATTGGGCATGCATCTCATGCATAGGTTTGTAATTGCATATCATGGCATCTTGACTTAGATTATGGCAACTAAGGTGAGAAGATAGCTCAGCCATCAAAATTGCCAGTCACCTACACGATACTTGTTTGCAAACAAGAGTAATGGAGAATGAGCAATTGGCACGAATTGATGGAATTGAAAAGGTGCAACTAGAGATTGTCAGGGCTTAAGAAGAGTCTAAGGAACAAATGACCAAGATGATGGAGATGATGATGAGCTTGGCAAAAGGGAAGGGAGTTGATGAAGACACTAATGTTAGAGTGGCACCCCAAATGGGGGACCCCATCAAGCAAGAGAAGCTTAGGAGGGAAGCAATTGAACTAGGTTTTCATAAGGGGATGCATCGTATGTGTGATATGTTAGAGGAGAGACTAATGGCTATCGAAAGAAGCACTATTTATGAAAACATTGATGTGGAGAAATTGAGTTTGGTTCCTGATTTGGTGTTACCCGTGAAATTCAAAGTCCCCAACTTTCCCAACTTTGAAAAATATGATGGAACTAAATGCCCATTAGCCCATATTACAATGTTTTGTCGAAAAATGGCAGGGCATACTCATAATGAAAAGTTGCTCATTCACTGTTTTCAAGATAGCCTTACTGGGTTCGCAGCAAGGTGGTATGTCCAATTAGATAGAGAACGCATCCATTCATGGAAGGATCTTGCGAGGGCCTTCATAGTTCAATATCAACATGCAAAGGATATGGCACCAGATCGATTGTTCTTACAGAATATGGAAAAGAGGGCTACCGAAAGCTTTAGAGAATATGCTCAGAGATGGCGAGACATTGCTGCTCAGGTTCAGCCTCCCCGTTACGGAGAAAGAGACGACAATTCTGTTTGTCAATACACTTAAGGCTCCATACTACGAGAGAATGATTGGAAATGTCACCGAAAACTTTGCAGATATGGTACTCTCGGGCGAGATGATTGAATATACTATAAAAAGCGGGAAGATCGAATGGGCAAATACAATGAGAGGTGCAACGTTCAATAACGAAAGTCAAGATGTTCAAGCTGTGACTAATGAAAAGCAGTATGAAAGTTATACCCCATATCACCCATACCCCATGCAAGAAACCCACCACTTTTGTCCACATCCTTACCAGTCAATTCCTTAAAATGGTTTTCAGCCTAACTTTTGTCCTCAATCACTCTCCGCCCCACCAAACAATCCAAAGAGGCCAAGAAACGGTGTGAAGAGGTTGCCAATTCCAATTTCTAAACTATTGCCTTTGCTAATAAAGAACCAGTATCTGGTGCCTACGCCTTTGAAAACAGC
This sequence comes from Heritiera littoralis, assembly GCA_031772115.1. Lineage (NCBI taxonomy): Eukaryota > Viridiplantae > Streptophyta > Magnoliopsida > Malvales > Malvaceae > Heritiera > Heritiera littoralis. The sequence continues at coordinate 188,824 of JAPDPK010000035.1, forward strand.
TCCAAACCCAGCAGCAATGAGTTATGAACCGAATAGCAAATGTGAATATCACATAGGGGCAATTGGGCATTCAACAGAAAAATGTAGGCAATTGAAAGAAAAGGTTGAAGAACTCATCAATAGTGGTGCCTTGACTCAAGAGCTTATTGAACAATGGAAGTCTCCTTCTCCATAGGCCAAGTTTCCTATATGTAATTGGTGAATATGAGATGTTCTCAAGATTCTTGAAATTTGCATCAAGTTGTTTTGAAAAGCTTTTCATATTTTTCTTTCCAAGTAGATGAAATAAAATAATTTTGAAAACATTGGTGATTGTTATTGATAATGAATAGACCTTGCCATTGCATTTCCAGTATACTTTCCAGCTCAGTGAAAACTTGGAATCCCTAAAGACACACAAGCTTGAAATTCATTCATTTTTACTCACCATGGTGAACTTTTGAAGTCAATGATCTTCATTAAGGCAATGAGCAATGAAATGATTGATGAATTTACAAAACTTTTGAATTGTTTTGAAGGACCAATTCATGAAGCATTCTCTTAAAGACTTTGTATTTGGAAATTTGATAGATGTTAAGGCCAAGCTAAGAGTCCCAAACACATCAACCCAAAATTCTTTCTCATAACTTGAACTTTCTAACTCAAACCATCTTTTGCTATGTCTTAAGGCAAAATGATTAAAAGAGCCAAGCTTTTGATAACCTCAACATCTTTTAATGACCATTCTTAATTTGATTGATATCCTTTTTCCTATTTTAAACCATGATAAGGAAAATTGTTGCATAAGGCCTTCATAAAGTTGAGTTGATACATTCTGGGCATGAGTTGTGAAAAAAAAAGAAGTGAAGAAAAAAGGGAGTGAAAAAAAAAACAAAAGAAGAAAGAAAAGGAAAAATTGATTGTGAAACCATGCATGAGGGATATTCAAACGATTTCAAAAGCAAAATAAAATTTTCATCTTGAGGATTGGTTTTCAATAGAAGTGTCAATGTTTGATATGACAAATGGCCATCTTTCATATCACTGAAATGAAATCATCCCTTTGTTACCCCTTTTGAGCTTATTGATTTCTTTTTAAATGAACCTTGACCAAGGATCACCCTCCACATTGGAGAGGCAAATGCATCAGAGGAGTTTTAGAAGCATTAGTGATTGGTCTTATGTCAAATGCAAGAAAATGATGCCCTTATTAAGGGGTAAATGTGAGAAGAAGGATAGGTGAAGATGGAAATCAATATGAAAAAAAAAAAACAAGAAATTGAAAAAAAAAATGGAAAACGTAGATGTGAAAAAAAAAAAAAAGAAAAAAAAGAAGAAATGAATGAGAATAAAATGTTGGAAAAGAAAAGAAAAGTGCTTCGAAGAGTGGGAAAGACAGATGTTCACAATCGAAGAAATGATCCTTGGTTCGATAAACCTTGAAAACACTTATTTTGGGCCTATTTATCCATTCTTTGAAAACCCTAAACCTTGGCCTACGTTACGTGCTTAAAAGTCCATTTTGATCAAATAAAGATGCTTGTATTGAAAAGCTTTTCTTTGAGAAACCATCATCATTATTTTGTTTGGAATGAAATTTGAATTCTCAAATGCATGATAGAATAATCAATAAAAAAAAAAAGAAAAAAAAGAGAATGAAGCTCTAGGGTGAAAACCCATGAAAGGGCAGTCTAGAGCAAATTTGAAACAACTCAAGGCCATTGTTTGTGACGATGCTAAGGCAATAACAAGAAAGAAGAAAAACCAGAGGAGTGATGCTTTCAGTCAAGACCTTTTGAGAAATTCAAAAACCATCACCTTGAAATCTTGACTTCAGATTTGTATCTTTGGTTTCCTTACCCCGAAATTTGAGCCATCACAGCTAGTCTTGACATTTGTTAAAGTCCACGTATCAAGAAATTAAGAGAGTGCTAAAATGGATTGTGTTCTGTAAAAGTTATTTTTACAAAAGGAATTTTGATTTTCAAGGAATTTGTTTCATTTGTGAGCCAAGATTGAAGAGACATTGATCAATAGAACCTTTCTTGATAACCAAACATCCTTGATGCACCAAATCAACACATTTATTCAACTAAACCAAGTTGTAAATCATTCTATTTGTTCTCAATAGTAATCACCAATTTTTAAGAGATTTAAATGTCAAATGTTTTTTACCTTGGAAAGTTATTATGTGGGGCAATTTCCTATTTTCAAAAAGAAACTTGAAGAAGTGAAAAATGAGAGTTTTGAGATTTTATGGGGGCAAGTTCTTGTTTTAAAGAAATCAAGTGTGGTGAGGATGTTTTTAAGACTATTCTTGGGGCAATCTTTGGTTGATTTGAGAGCATGAATTTTCTTGAAGATATGAGAAGTGGTGAAGTGTTCTTGTGAATAGTTTGGGATGATTTTGTTGTTATGATTTGGATTGATGAATTTTAAGTTGATAAGAATTGCGAGGCAAGAAGAAAACTAAATGAATGATGATGATGGGGCAACAGGTAGATTGAATGATTGATGATTGCTAAATTTAAAGAAAGAAGAATCGTGGGGCATGAAAAAGACTGAATGAATGACAATGATGGGGCAAATGATTTTAAGATTGCTAAATTTGAAGAAAGAAGAATGATGAGGCATTGAAAGATTGAATGATAAGGCAAAGAGAAGATTGAAGGATGATAAATTTTTGAAGAAAAGAATAAGGTAGACTGATGATGTGACTTGGTAAGGCATTGTTTATCATTGGCATTGCGTTCATGACATGCATGGCATTGCATTACATTACATGCATTTTGACACAAACAAAAAAAAAACAAAAAAATTTGTTTGTTAAGACAATAAGATAAAAAAGGTTTTGAAAGACTAGATGACTATAACTTTGAAAATTAAAAAAAAAGGAAAAGAAAGAAAAAGAAAAAAATTAGAAAATGTGAGAAAGATTAGGAATGAGATGTGACAAAAAGGGTATGAAGTTTTGAAAAAAAAAATGTTAAAATTTTGGAAAGAAAGAGGAAATTAAAAAGGTATGGATATGATGGGAAAATGAAAAAGGGATTGAAAGAGGTGATGAGATAAAAAAATGTGATAGAAAATAAACAAAAAGAAGAAACTGGAATGATAAAATAATCTAGAAGATAGAATTGAAATGATGAGATAAGATCAAAACCTCCGGGTACAATCTGTAAGACCTCCGGGCATGATTCATTAAAACCTCCGGGTACAATCTGTAAGACCTCCGGGCTTGATTCATTAAAACCTCCGGGTACATTCTGTAAGACCTCCGGGCTTGATTCATTAAAACCTCCGGGTATAATCTGTAAGACCTCCGGGCTTGATTCATTAAAACCTCCGGGTACATTCTGTAAGACCTCCGGACTTGATTCATTAAAACCTCCGGGTACATTCTGTAAGACCTCCGGGCTTGATTCATTAAAACCTCCGGGTACATTCTGTAAGACCTTCGGGCATGATTCACTAAAACCTCCGGGTATATTCTGTAAGACTTCCGGGCATGATTCATTAGAACCTCCAGGTACAATCTATAAGACCTCCGGGCATGATTCATTAGAACCTCCGGGTACAATCTGTAAGACCTCCGGGCATGATTCATTAAAACCTCCAGGTACAAGTTGTAAGACTTCCGAGCATGTTTCCTCAAAAGATGAGAAATTTTAAAGTTTCAGGGCCTTCCTAGTCGAAGGAGCATTTAAGAGATGAGAAAATTTAAAGTTTCAGGGCCTTCCTAGTCGAAGGAGCATTTTGGAGATGAGAAAATTTTTAAAGTTTCAGGGCCTTCCTAGTCGAAGGAGCATTTTAGAGATGAGAAATTTTTAAAGTTTCAGGGCCTTCCTAGTCGAAGGAGCACTTTTGAGATGAGAAATTTTTAAAGTTTCAGGGCCTTCCTAGTCGAAGGAGCATTTTAGAGATGAGAATTTTTTAAAGTTTCAGGGCCTTCCTAGTCGAAGGAGCACTTTTGAGATGAGAAATTTTTAAAGTTTCAGGGCCTTCCTAGTTGAAGGAGCATTTTAGAGATGAGAAATTTTTAAAGTTTCAGGGCTTTCCTAGTCGAAGGAGCACTTTTGAGATGAGAAATTTTTTAAAGTTTCAGGGCCTTCCTAGTCGAAGGAGCATTTTAGAGATGAGAAATTTTTAAAGTTTCAAGGCCTTCCTAGTCGAAGGAGCATTTTTTTTTTTGAGATGAGAAATTTAATAGTTTCAGGGCCTCCCTGGTCGGAGGAGCATTTTCATGATGAAAACCAATTTCTTTTAGAATAAGTAAATATCAAAAAAAAGAAGAAAAGAAAAAAACAAAAAAAAAAAGAGAAAAAACTTTGAAAAAGAAAAAAATAATAAAATGGACGCGGACAAAATGGATGTCTATGTCTTTGCACAATTACTATTTCATAGCAAATGTACAAAGAGGGGCAACTGTAGACACCATTTTTGTCCGGTTCTTTTTTTTCAAAACATTTTTAATTAATTAGTTTGTATATTTTATTATTGATTTTTAAATTTTATTTTTTATTTAGATTTAGAAATAAATTTTGGATTTTGATTTTGATTTTTATAGAATAAAATAAAAAAAAATAAGGAAATCTAAATTAATTTTGATAGGAAAGTAGAATTAAATGAAACCATTAAAAGATTGGAAATTGATTTGAATTTGGAATTGATATTAAATTTAAGATTCGATTTTTGAAATATAAAATTTCCTAAAAAAATTGATTCTAGATTTCCAATTATTACCAAAAATAAAAAAAATAAAAAAGAAAAAAACTAGGTCTATAAGAGGAGAAAATTAGGTTTTAAAAAAAGAAAAAAGGGAGGAGAACTAGGGTTTTGAAAAGAGGATAAAAGGGGGAGGCCGGCTAGGTTTTAGAGTGGGGGGGGGGGATTAAAAAAGCCTTCTATCAACTGGTTCTGGAGGAGGCTGTCGGATCCTGGCCGCCTTTGTTCTTTACTGAACCAAGATCAACGTCGCCTCCCACACCAGCTTGCATCTTCCTTGCGCACTATCATCGCTACCCCAACCATCTTCATCACTGTCTCTCTCTTAGCCGCGTCATAATTCTTGCATCGCTTACCTACTATCTCAAGTCTCAACATTCCAAGGCTGCCCCTGCATTGACCGCTTTGCTTCCTTTATTGTACATAAAAAAAAACCGAACCATCCTGGTCATCTGGCCTCCTGCCTGCTGCTTTGGTTTCTTCCTACTAGCGCTCTTTGCACCTGAATCGCTCATCATCTTCACTGCATCTCTGCATCTCCAAACCTCCGGTGTTCCCTACTGCTTTGGAGCTATCTCAGTGTCTCGGCCCTCGATATTTGCTGCAAGGCTTTGAAGGCTGTTCTTGGACTATGACTTGCCGTTGTTGAAGAACCTCTCTTTGAAGAAAAATTCCGAGTGAGCTACTGCCTCCTTGTCTTTGCTTGGAACGTGACAACCAAGCAAACCACGCTAGAACTGGTGCAACAGCGTCAGTGGATGAAGAGAAAAGAATATAGGTAGGCACGGGTTAAACAAAGAAAAGAAACAAGGAAATGGAGCAAAACCGCAGGGGATCACCATAGCCATCATCATCTCCGTTGCTTCTGACTTCACCATCGCTGCTTGCCGCGTCATTCTGCTTCAACCAAAGCTGCCCTCTACTGCCATCATCATCATTTGCTACAGTTGCTGAGAGATCTTGCTGCTTCAGTCCCTGTTGTTCCTCGACAGTCACCACCTCACCGCAAGCTTCTGTATCGTTGAAGCTGCCGCTGTCTTGTACATACCTGCACCGCCTCTAAGCCACAGAAATTGCCGGATCATCCCTGACCGAGGCCACCTAGCTGCTACCTGCAAGAAGAGAAAACATAGAGAAGCTTTGAGAAAGAAACGGGAAACTGGGACAAGAGAGAAAGAGAAATAGTGCAGTTTTTTTTTTTAGCTACACAATGCCATCTTGAAGCTGTTGCGTGGGCAGGAAACTATTGCTACAAGACTGAGACAGAAAGGAAAGAAGGAATTAATAAGGAAACATGAAGTAAATATTAAAGGTACGTAAAACAGCAGCTGCTAATATCATAGTAATGGCATGCATTTGAAGTTTATCTTTCTATTCCTTTACACCCGCGTGTCTTTAGTTTCTTTTAGTACTTTATTAACTAATCATGATGTTTTGCATTAGTTGAAGTTGATAGATAATTCATTTATGCAATTCCTTTTTTATTATTTTAATTTATTCATTTTGATCTATGAATTTATATGTTATTCACTTTAGAAATAGACTTATTAATAAAATTTAGTTGTAGGTGAAAGCTTAAAATTATATATAATTAATAAAATAATAAGAATGAATAAATTTATACCGATGATGACATCTTGAGAAAGTCAATTGAGACATCTTAAAAATGTCTAGGTGAGGAAATTCTTTCTTAAGTTGAGCCAAATCGATGGAATACTTTTGAAAGAATTTTCAATAAATTATAATACATATTTATTCTTAGTAAATGAAATATGAATAAAAATATAAATAAATATAGATAAATAAATATAAATACAAGAACATAAATTAGATGAAAGCATTAAATAAATAGAATGAAATAGCTTAGATTGAAAATAATTAGTAATTAATAATATTAGATAATAATGAAATAAATGTGAATTATACTGAGGATGAAATTCCAAGAAAGTCAATTGAGACTCCTTGAAATTTCTAGGTGAGAGGATTCTCCCTTAAGTTGAGCCAAATTGATGGGATACTTCTTGGAGAATTTTCAATAAAATATAATTCATATTTATTTTAAGATTAAATAGATAAAATAAATGGAAGGAATAAAAATTAAATAGTAAAGACTAAAATTAAATGAGCATAAACAAAAATAATAGATAAATAAAAAGGATAATAAATAAGAAATAGGAATTAGGTTGAAAATTAGATTTTATAGAATGAATGTGAATTGTACCAATGATGAAATTTCGAGAGAGTCAATTGAGACTCTTTGAAATTTCTAGGTGAGGGGATTCTTCTTTAAGTTGAGCCAAATCGATGGAATACTTTTTGGAGAATTTTCAATAAAATATAATTCATATTTATTTTAAGATAAAATAAATATCAATAAATAAAATGAACAAAATATAAATTAGATAAAGACTACGCTTAAATAAATATGAATAAAAATTGGATAAATAAACGAATGAATAAATAAATAAATGTGACATGAAGACAAGAGTACAATAAAAATAAAATAAGAAATAAGTATGAATTATGCCGATGATGAAATTTCAAGAAAATCAATTGGGACTCCTTGGAAATTTCTAGGTGAAAAGATTTCTTTTAAGCCGAGCCAAATTGATGGGACGCTTTTAAGAAAATCTTTAATAAACCATGATTCATATTTATTATCTAAATAAATAAAATAAAATATATAGATAAGATTAAAAAAAATATATAGAGATTAATATGGAGTCGAAATTAGAGCCAAAATTGGAAAGAATAAGATTTTCATAAAATATCTTGTTGGTCCGACGATGGAATTCAAGAAAGTCAATTGAGACTCCTTGAACATCTTGAGGTGAGGGGAATTTCTAAGATTTGAGCCAAATTGATGGAAAAATCTTAGAAATATCCCCAACATATAAGCATATCGAAATTAATATAAACACAAGGCAAATTGTAAAGATAACCTAAAACTAGTTGGTACCATTTTAGGATGGGCGTTGTAGGGGTGCTAATCCTTCCCTTCACGTAACCGTACTCCCGAACCCTAGTATCTTTGAACGTAGACCAAGCCTTATCCTTAGTTTGAATAGGTGACCAATCACACCTAGGTTAGAATGATTGGTGGCGACTCCTTTGATCTTTGTGTCTAGCTATTAGGTTTTCCGAAGCCTAATACGTTATGACAATATGAGTGTTATATATATTTTTAATCTAGTTAAACTTAAATATTCGTTTTTATATTATATTCATTTGAACCTAATGTATACTTATTTAATGGCTAATTTATAATAGAGTACATAAGCTATATCACCTACACTTAATGTCTCCAATTATTCTATAAAAAATCAAGAGAAATTAAAGGGATGTATAGTATTGTATTATGATATTTAACAGGGATTATTAAATCACTTTGATTCATAAAGTTATTAATTATTATAGATAATAAAAATAAAATGAAAAAAATGTAATAATTTATGAATATTGGTAAATATATTATAAAGAAAAATATTATACAGATTATTAAATATTTTATTATTTCAATCCTAATTTTATTATAGGACATATAAGAAGAAAATTTTATTTTCATGAGTTTTATAGTTCTTAGAAATATGGTTTCAAATGATTTTCATACCAGACAAATCACATCGAGATGACGAAGGCTTTACCTAAAAAACCTATCCGGTGGACAAGAATCCAAATTCGACCAACCCGAATTAACTAAAAAAGTCAACGACCCAAACCCTACCTAATCCGAACCCAAATTGATCCAAATTCAAATTAGTCCAAACCCGACCTTATCCAAACCTGAAATAGATCAATTTTTCCTTGACCCAAACCCAACCTTATCCAAATCCAAAATAATTCGAACCCAATATGATCTGATTTTTCCTTAACCCAAAATAATCCGATCCAAAAGAACCCATCCTAAATTCAATCCGACCCACCCATTGCCACATTTATTTGCAACCTATATTATGTATGTATACTTTTCATATATGTGAATGATTTATTACTTACTTTGATATATCAAAATGAGGATCAAGCATGTGATTATTTTGTGTTTTGTGATATGAATGATGGATCATGAATGATATATGAAATGAGAAAATCTTTTAATGTTTTAAATAATAAGATCATGAAAGTTACGTATGAATTCTCAAGTGGAATATTCAACATCAGAACTACTTCTAAAGCCCTTACTAATGGGTTATAATAGTTAATGATGATCATACGACCCTGCTAATAGGTTATAGTAGTTAGCATAGGCTCTGCTAATGGGTTATAATAATTAGCCATGATCATACATCTATTGTCAAGGTCTAAAATACCATATATTTTACTAATTTCTATATATAAATCGCGTAGGTTGGGCTCGTCTGTGATGTCTAATTCAAAATTAAAAATAAATTTAATTTCTTTAATACAAAAACCCATGATTCCAAAATTCGATTTCATATACAAAATATAAATATTTACATCCCAAGTTTAATATACATAAAAGTAACACTATACAAAAATCTAAATACATAAAAGTAAAATCAGTATACCTCAACGAATCAAAAAGGTCGCCTGAGGAATACCGAGAATCATGTCCTCCAGAAAAGTAGACTCGATCTCACAGCAAATAATCTGGGAGTGAAAAATAAAGGGGTGAGCTAACGTGCTCAGTAAGGAATATTTATACGAAAGCTTATCAGTGTATCTTATATGCAATTTAAAAAATGAATTTTCATACAATAACCATGAATTTCAAAATATTTAATTTAAAAGGGCATGATCTAATAGAAAAGATACTATAGTGGATTGGGTAACCAATTTGGAGGTAATTTGAAGTACCTTACGTGTTTTGGTATCTAAGTCCACTATAGAGAATTCATTTGATTTAATTAAATCACAAATTCAAAAGTAAATTCAATATCTTGAAAATATATAATATATTTACAACAGGAATTAAACAATTTCTCCATAAACATTAGAAACCATATTTATAGCAATTTCAAATAGATAAGTCAAATAAATAATTTCACAAAACATATCATTCATATCAGGAAGCATAAGAATACAGATAATTCAAAATCAGAAATATATCAAAACTGAGAGTGCTTGGATCTAAGTTAACCAAGGATTTACCACCCCCACTATAAATTTTAGTGGAGATTAGGCTACACCCAATAGACACATGCACCACAGTAGATGTATGGCCATAGTCAGGGTACCACAGAGTGTACATTAGCCAGGTGACACCTATGGGAGCAAGAAGATTGGGCCAGAGTCAACAGCAATCAAAATGAAACGGAAATGCATGTAACCGCAGGTAGCTAAGGGGCCATAGTCTCAAAACATTTTAAATAAATATTTTCAAAACTGTTTACGGAGATAATTAAATAAAACATGCTTTAAATAAATTCATAAGAAATATAAAAATCACATAATCAATTATTATTTCACAAAACATAATGTAAAATCAATTTTCTTATATTTCAAAATTCATGCCAAAATGGAAATTTTAAATAGCTTAGGCAAATTTAGAACAATTTCGGCAGCATAACGGTTTGTTTTAATCTAACCTTCTTGCATAAAATCCAGCTTCAAAACCACAATTTCCAATTTCAAATTCCAATCCAGAATATCAAATCCAATTCCACCAAACATTTATTTTATCAAAATCATGCCATGCAATATCCCTACGCTTCATACAAATATCTTTTACCTCTTAATTTATCGGTAGTCGCCTCGTCAACATAGGTAGTACCCTCGAATTTAGAGGCTGCAATTTATTATTCAAACTTGATAAATTCACTATCTTTTATCTAAAAGAATATTCAACTATCTAAATATGAATGCATTGTTTGTAAAAATTATCTAAATGCAGTCTAATTTATACCAGTGCAAAATTGTAACTTTTGCTACATAACTCTGTTTTCGATTCTGATTGAGCCTAAATTCTCAGAATAATTTATACATTATTTTAGGACCTAATTTACATTGAAATGGACATAATTTCAGCCTCCCCTTCTTAAGGCCAAAAGCTTTCTTCCATTCTACATATGGAATTTTTCCTATTTAAGCTCCCTTATTAATTCTAAATTAATTCTATAAAATTTTTTACTCTATTTCTACCTAAATTATACATTTAATGACCATAAATTCCAGCCCTTCATGCCATGGCCGAAACTCATCTTGCAACCCCATCTATAGATTTTCTTCCATCTAAACTTATTTAATCTTAATTTCATGCTTTTCTAAATTTCTACATTATTTCTATATCAAATTCCCATCAAGATTCATCATGCTCATGGAAGGTGGGTGGTGGCCGAAACCCTTACCTAGCCAAATTCATGATTTTAACTCGATTTAAGCTTAAAGAAGTATGGGATTAACTTAAACACATAGAAATTAGTAAGAAAACTATGAAAAAATCTAAAATTCCCCAACAACTCACCTTGGCTGAATTCAATAGAAGGACTTAGAATCTGATTTTGGCCACTTTAGATAAAGATATTGGTAACAAGAAGAAGAGCACTGAAAAATAGACAGTGTTTGTTAAGGGATTTTTTGGTTTCAGGTTAATTTTACTATGATTTTGGAAGCTTTTATTTCTTTCTCAAGCTTGGCTACGGTAGATAGCAAGAGGAAGAAGATGATGGCTGGCTGCAAGGTGTAGAATTTTGTAGAGAATTCTGATTTTTAAGGCCTTTCATGCAAAATTACCAAAATGCCCTTCTTCTGACTGAAACTTTCCAATTTTGCCTTTAAAGTTTGACTTTGTTGAAAACAGTCTATCTAACCTCCAAAATATTTTACTTAATCATAAATCAACTCTATTTAACTTGCTCTAATGTTTGGTGAAGCTTTTGTTAGGGTTCAATTATCGATTTAGGTGAAATTATCGAAATACCCCTAACCATAAAATCGCGTTGTCATAACGTATCAAGTTTTGGGAAAACCTAATAGTTAGACACAAAAATATGGAGTCTCCACCAACCATTCTAACCTAGGTGTGATTGGTCACCTATTCAAACTAAGGATATGGCTTGATCTACGTTAAGAGTTTTAAGTTCGAGAGTACGGTTACGTGTGAGGAAGGATTAGCACCCTCACAACGCCCATCCTAAAATGGTTCCAAATAATCTAAGGTTATCCTAATTTTGCCTTTTTACTTTAATTTCGATATAATTAAATATTGAAAAATCTTTTAAGTCTCCTTCATCAAGCTAGTTAGACAACTTAAAAGTTTTTCTCACCTCAAGAGTATTCAAGTATGACCAATCGCCTTTCTTGAAGAGACTCCGTTATTGGATAATTTAAGTACATTATGTAAATCCTATCTTGACTCCTACCCAAGTTTTATTGCCCTTGATTTATTATTTATTTTTTATTATTATTTAAATTTTTAATTTAATTATTTTAATAATTTTATTATCTATTATAAATAAATATGAATTATTGAAAATTTTCCTCAAGACCTTCCATCAAGCTGGTAAGGCCCTAAGGAAATTCTCTCACCTTAGGAATCTTTTAGGTTCTGTTTGGATGAGAAATTTCAAAGAAGGAATTCATTTCAATCAAGATATTTAAAAGTCCAAAATATAAATTTCTTGTTTGGCAAAAAAATTTAAAGAATTTAAAAATTTAGGAAGGATTTCAAAAAAGAATTTGAAATGTTCAAATTCCCTTTTGAAAATCCACTTAAAAAGGTGGTTTTTCAAAATTTCTTCTATTCTTTCCTATTTTATTAGACATAACCAACTATTAAATATAAAGTTAAAAACAAAAAAAAAACATATTATTTTATTTAAATTTAATATATATCTTTATTTTTTATATTATTAGTAATATTTATATATTTTTACAAATATAATGATACCCATATTGCATATTTTATTTGATATTTTTCTTTTTCTAATATATAATATTACTATTTTTCTTTTATAATTATTTTTTATTTAATCAAATTCTCGTATTCAAAAATTCTTTCTAAAATTTTTTTATCCAAATAAGTCAATTATAAATGTTAGTATTTTAAAATAATGAATTTTGAAATATCTTCATTTTAAAATGACTCAAAATTTCAAAATTCTCCATCCAAACGCACTCTTAAAGAAATTGCTCAAGCTCAGTTCCCTTTTAATTCCATCATCGGATTCATATTTATTCAAATTTAACATAATTTTATTTAATTCTATTTCTATTTAATTCCTTTCTAATTTTTAATTATCTAACTCTAATTTATTAATTTAGTCTTTATTCGATAATTTCTTTTTGTAATCAACTTAGTTTTAATTTGCTAATTTTCATTTTAATTTAATTTTTATTCTTATAATTTAATTTAATTTATTAATTTTTGGAAATGTCTTTTCTAATCTTCCATCAAGCTAGCAAGACTTAAAAGAACTCTCATCAACTCAAGATATCTAAAAGTACTACTCAAGTGCAGTCCTTTTAGAATTCTATCGTTGGATAATTTGTATTTTTATTATTTCATTCTGTTTTATTTCTAAATATGTTAATTTTTATAATTCTTAATTTCTAATTTGATTATTTATTCTTTTAATTGTAATTAATTTTAACTAATTCTAACTAATTCTTATTTCAATTTTTTAATAAATTTGAATTTTAAATATCGAAAATATTTTTTTAAATCTTCTATCAAGCTGGTAAGAATTAAAAAGAACCTCTTCACCTCAAGATCTCTGAGAGTATTACTCAATCGCAATGCCTTAGAAGTTCCATCGTCAGAATAATTTTTGTTTGTTTGAATGTGTGATATTATTTCATTTGATCTTATTTCTAAATGCATTAATTTTACTAATTCTTAATTTCTAATTTTATTATTTATTACGTTGGCAAACTTACTTATGATTTTAATTTGATTTTTGTTTTTATGATGAATTTTAACTATTAAATATTGGAAATATCCTTTTAAATCCTCCATCAAGCTGGTCAGACTTAAAAGAAATCTCCTCACCTCAAGATCTCTGAGAGTATTACTCGATCGCAATCCTCTCAAAGTTCCATCGTCGGATTAATTCGTTCTCGTTTTTCTATCTTATAAATTTTAGATTATTTAAATTTAATTTATTATATGAAAGAATTTTTAATTTATTATGTCTCTATTTGTATCCCTAAATAATCCTTTCTAATTCTAAAATGAATCACCGAAATCAAATTAATAAACTCATCAACAAAGTATAACGAGTTAAGTCTATAAAAGAAAAAAAATTAAACAAATCAATCAAATAATTACTTACACACATGAATAGCTTTTATACAACAAACCCAATAAATTATAAAGTAAAAAAGACAAATGTAAGTGAACAGAGCTGTAAATGAATTTCTATGTTTTCACGAAAAAGATTTTCTATTTACAATTTCATTTTTTATTTTTCTTTAGTAAGTTAACTTCATAGCTTTCTTGATTGCATATCCCATTCATTGACAACAAATTAAAATTTATTTTTAAGATCCCAAATTAGTAAATCGTCAATTGAAGCAAGGATTCCAAAAGCAAGTCTACAGTAAATTTATCTATAAAAAAAACCAAGTCTAGACATGAGAACTTAATGATGTAATAATAGGATTAGAGGAAACCAACCTTTGCCAAGCCCAACGTTCTTTCCTTCTTTCATGTAAGTAATGGAGTAAGGCTTAAATATTTAACAATGCAGCGAGGTTTGGTGATGGGTGCTTCAGTGTAGTGACCCAAGGCAGCAGCAAAGCGTAACAACAAGGCTACGACGACAGCGAACAGAGTAGCAACTTAGGAGAATGGCACTGTTGACAGTCGACGATGAAGCAAAGAAGGAATTGGATAGACGAGGGAAACACAACGTGAGGACAAAAAACAGCAAGTAAGGGCGAGTGGACGGCGGCTGCGACAAGCTTCTTGGTGGTGCGGTTTTTGGGATCAAAGTTTGGATGTATTCGGGTTGGTGATGACTATGAGGGTAAGAGGTAATAGGCAGATTTTCGGTCCCCCCCCCCCCCCTCGTCTTTTCTTTTCTTTTTTATAGACTCGCCCCTTTGTTATTTTTGGAAGAATGCTTCAATATTGTGTATCCAATTCCATGATTTAAGTGCAGATTTTTTTGCATAATCTTGAAGTTGACTTGTTTGATTGAATTTCCAAAACTTTCCCTCAAATTCTTCTTCAAAAATTTTCTGTTGATTTTCCTTCCAACTTGACCTTGGTTTTAATTGCTATGATTTATCATTTAATTTTTAGATTTGATACTGCCCAGATTCACTTTTTCATTGATTTCTCTTTGACATACCAAATTGATATTTCCTTATTTTGGGTGAGTTGGAGTTTGTGTCTTCCAAAAGGATTTTTAATTAATTTTTTTATTTTTTATAATTTTTCCTTTTATCATTCTATACTATTAAAATCTAAACTAACAAATAAATAGATAATAATAATAATAATAATAATAATAATAATAATAATAATAATAATAATAATAATAATAACAACAAAAAAAGGTAATAAAAATAAATAAAAAAATAAAGAATAATGAAAGAGGAAAAAGAAAAGGAAAAGAAAATCAAAATAATATCAAAATCGAAATGAAAATAGATTCATCACTTATCATCAATTTTAAGGAAACACACCGAGTGGACCTAGGGCCCACAATTTTGAACTAATTAGACCCGAACAAAAATTGGTGTCTATACGCGTAAATTTATGCTTTTACATCTACTTTCTTTCATCTGTCTAGATATTCTAAAACTATATTTTATAAGAAATTATTTAGTATAGATAGAGGGTCAAAAGTTCTTTTAGTTTGACTGTTATTTTCGAAAATTCTGACAACCTACGGACTAAACCATCATTTTTCAAATTGTTGCACATTTTTCAAAATATGCAAAAATAATTGAGATTAAGGCTAAGATTCTTACCATCATATTTTCTAGCTCCAAATATCGAATCCTCTAAGTTCCACCTTCATGTGGACCTTCAGTGATCGGTAAGGTCCACTTACTGTTTAACATTAAAACCTAAGATATAATCAAATATTAATTAATTATAAATATTCCAAAAATCTCAATTATATAAATATAATTAAACAGTACTTTAAATTACGAGGTCTCACATTTCCCCCTACCTTAAGAAATTTGGTCCTCTAAATTTGATCAGACCTACTCGACGAACAACTCTGGATACTTCTCTCTCATCAGGCTCTTTAGCTCCCAAGTAGCTTCCTCTTCGGTATGGTATTGTTAGAGGACCTTAACCAAAGGTATTATCTTCGACCGTAACACCTTATCTTTTCGATCCAAGATCCAAATCGGTCTCTCCACGTAACTCATATCTTCTTTGATCTCTAGTGGTTCATATCGAATTACGTGAGACAGATCTAGATGGTACTTTCTGAGCATGGATACATGGAAGACACTATGTACATCAGAGAGCCCTGGTGGTAATGCCAACTGATATGACATGTTTCCCACTCAGTCTAGTATCTCGAAAGGTCCGATGTAACGAGGACTCAGCTTGCCTTTCTTGCCGAATCTCATGATTCTCTTCAAAGGTGAAACTTTCAAGAATACGGAATCACTCACAGAAAATTCTAATGGTCAGCGTCTGACACCTGCATAACTCTTCTGCCAACTCTGAGTAGTCTTTGTTGTAACAGTTTCGCGCTCGACGCTATTGAAAAACGTTTAAAAACAAAGGGGAGTCACCACCAATCTTTTTTTACTAGGTGTGATTGGTCACCTAAAAATATTTATCTTTTTAACAAAATCTCAAAAGTAATTAAGTTTTATTAAAAAGATAATTTTTTGGTCTGCGAAAACAAAAGTTAGGTTCGGGAGTGCAGTTACGCGTGGGGAAGGATTAGAACCCCCACAACGCCCGTTAAAAACCGGTACCATAGTAATCATGTGTTATCCTTTGGTTTTAATAAAATGGTCTTAATTTAACATTTAAAAAGAACTCTATTTATTTTGAAATCATTTTTTATTTGTAATTTTGAAATATTTAAATTTTTATTTTTTTATTTGAAAAAGGTGAAAATCTTTTGCATTGAAAATTATTCCGAAGTACCTCAATACTCTGGTAGCATTTCGGATAATTTCCTCACCTAGAGATTTCTTAAGAATCACTACTTGTGAGTTCTATAGAATCTCATCATCTAAAGATTCACACTCGTTTCAAAAATTATTATGAATGCATATGATGCAAACAGATTATGAATGATGCATATGAAACTTAAAAGAAATTTTATTTATTTGATTTTATTAATGAAACTCTTGATATTGAAAAATTTTAGCTAAATATCCCAATACTCTGGTAACATTTAGTTAATTCCTCTCACCTAGGGATCAGTTAAGAAATCACTACTTGTGAGTTTCATAACATCCCATCATCGGAAGAATTCCATTTAATTATTAAAGTTCATTATTTATTTTTCTTTGTTTTTTTATAAAAAAATAAATTATTTATTTTCATTTTTAATAAAAATTTAAATTATTGAAAAATCATACTAAATATCCCAATACTTTGGTAACATTTAGTAGACTCTTCTCACCTAGGGATCAGTCAAGAAATCACTACTTGTGAGTTTCATGACATCCCATCATCGGACATTATTGAATTTAAATTTCATTATTTACTTTTCTTTGTTTTTGGTTTTTTGTTCTTTTGTTTTTATATATATTTTATTTTATTTTTTTATACATTTTCTAATCAATAATAATTAATGAAAATACAAGTATAAGAAAAAAAATTTTTCAATTTCTTATTTTACAACATGCACTAATAATAATAATAATAATAATAATAATAATAATAATAATAATAATAATAATAATAATAATAATAATAATAATAACAACAACAACCATGACAATAACAATAACAATAACAACGATAATAAAACACAATAATAATAATAATAATAATAAAACACAAATAATAATAATAATCACAACAATAATAATAATAATCACAATAATAGTTAATAATAATAATAATAATAATAATAATAATAATAATAATAACATAATAACATTAATAATAAATTTTTTTAATTTAATTTTTTTAATTTAATTTTTTGTTATTATTTTTTTAAAATTTTTAATTTAAGTTTTTAATTTTCTAATTAATAAAAATTTTTTTAACGAAACAAATAAACACTAAATAAATAAATGAGAAAAGAATACCAAAATGGGTTTGGGCTTGAAACCCAAAAGGAAGCCTTCAAAAGAGCCCAAAAACCCAGCCCAAACGATAAGGTCCAAAATAAGCTGGAGTGGGCCGAACCCACTGGGCCCGAAAACGGAATGGGTTGGCGCAGAAGCAGGTGGCGGACCGGGTCGGGCGCGCGGATCGTCAAGTGGGTCGGGCGCACACGTGGGTCGCAGGAAGAAGGCTGGAGTAGGGTCGGGCATGCGGATCCTCGGGTCTGGTCGGTTCAACACGCGAGTCGACTGGCTGCGGGTCTAGCGAGCGGATCCCAGGTCGGATCCGAGTCAGGCGCGGGTCTCCAAAAAATTCCTATAAAAGCTATCCCTTTTTTTTTCCTAATTCATTTTCCCCTTTTTTTTTCACAAAAAAAGACAGAGCCTCACAAGGCTCTTTGCGGTGCGATTTTCGACCGCCGCTTGGGCCGCCGTCCGCTGCGGTCGCCGGTGGCCATAAATCAAAAAGGAAACCCTTTTTCGATTCCTCTTCACTCGCTCTTTCTGATTCTGACCGCCGTTTTACCAAAAGAAATTCCTAGCCCCTCAGATATGACCGAAACCGAAACTACTTTTTTGTTTTTTTTTTGTTTTGTTTTGTTTTTTTTTTTTGATCTGGTTGTGGGTTCTCTTGTGGTTTGTGTTTTTGTTGTTGTTTTTGTGTTTTTGCAGGTATGGATTTCAGATCTAGATTTTGGGGTCTAGGAATTGGGGTTTCGGGTGGCTGTTAGGGATGTGCGTTGGCTGTGGGGGGGGCTCTGTGTTGGTTTGGGTTTATGGGTGTTTTCGGTTTGGTGAGTGAAAGCCGAGGGAAACAGTGGGGAGTGTGTAGTAGCTGTTTGGGCTGTTGGTTTAGGTGGTGGCTTATGGTGGTTCGGTTGGTGGGTTTCGGTGGTAAGATGGGTACCGAGAGAGTAATTGTTTGGGTGGTTGATTTTGTGGATTTTCTGTGTGTTGGGGGGTGATTAACGGTGGGGTTTTGGGTTATGACATGGTAGAGGTTTCGATTCAGGAAGATTGGGAAGGAGGGTTTCCGGTCTTATGGTGTCGAGCAAGAAGAGAAGAACCCCCAAAAAATGGCCGACGATTATGGGGACTAGTGGCCAGCCTCGGGAGGGAGGCTATGGCAAGGTGGCAGAGGGCTGATTGACAGATTGGACAAAAAAACAAAACAAAATAAAATAAAAATAATAATAATAATAATAATAATAATAATAATAATAATAATAATAATAATAATAATAATAATAGGTAATAATAATAACAAAAATAATAATAATAATAATAATAATAATAATAATAATAATAATAATAATATAAATAATAACAAAACAAATAATAGAAATAACAATAAATATAAATATTATAATAATAATAATAGGACAAAATTAGGTGTCAACAGCTGCCCCTCTTTGCTCGTTACTGAGGATCAGGAATAGAGCAAAGAGAATAGACACTAATTTTGTCCGGCTTATAACCTAATCTTTTTTTTTCTTCTCTCTTTTTTTTTTCATTTTCATTCATTTTTTTTTCATTTTCATTCATTTTTTTTTTTGAATGTGCTTCTCTTGCAGCTGAGGCGATGAAACTTAAAATTTTATTTTTTTCTTCTCTTCTTTTTTTTGGAATGTGTTCCTCTTGCAGCAGAGGCTATGAAACTTAAAATTTTTCCTGAAATGTGCTCTTCTTGCAGCAGAGGCAAAGAAACTTTAATTAATAGTTTTTTTTGTTTTTTTTTTAAATGTGCTCCTCTTTGAAAGATTTCACATTTGAAGATCTAGGATTTCACATTTGAAGATCTAGGAATTCACATCTAGAAAATTTTGTCTCAGGAATTCACATCCGAGTGTTTGTTTCGGGAATTCACATCCGAAGATTTGACTTAGGGATTCACACCCAAATGTCCAGGAATTCTCATCTGGATAATTTATATCGGGAATTTCTTGTCCGATTGTTGGTTTCGGGAATTCACATCCGAAAATTTTGACTTGGGGATTCACACCCAAATGTTTGACTTGGAATTCAGAGATTCACACCTGAAATTTTGATTTGGAGATTCACATCCAAAAATTTGACTTAGGGATTCACACCCAAAATTTTGACTTGGAGATTCACATCCAAATTTTGATTCGGAGATTCACACCCAAAATTTCAACTTTGATTTGGAGATTCACACCCAAAGATTTTAACTTGGAGATTCACATCCAAAATTTGATTCGGAGATTCACATCCAAAATTTGATTCGGAGATTCACATCCGAGATTTCAACTTTGATTTGGAGATTCACACCCAAAGATTTGATTCGGAGATTCACATCCGAAATTTTAATTTGGAGATTCACATCCAGAATTTTAATTTGGAGATTCACATCCAAAGATTTTAACTTGGAGATTCACACCCAGAATTTTGAAATTTTGATTTGGAGATTCACATCCAAAGATTTGATTCGGAGATTCACATCCGAGATTTCAACTTTGATTTGGAGATTCACATTCGAAATTTTAATTTTGATTTGGAGATTCACACCCAAAGATTTTAACTTGGAGATTCATATCCAAAATTTGATTCGGAGATTCGCATCCGAAATTTTAACTTGGAGATTCACATCCAAATATTCAGCTTCTTGATACATCATCCTTTTAAAACTCTTCACTTTAAAAATCTTATCATTTTATCCTAAAATTTTAAGAATCCCGCTTTCTTCCTTTTTCTTGCGTTTTGTCCCTCTTTTTTTTTTTACCAAGAATGTACAAACTTTGTTACTTAAAGGTGAAATTTTCTTCTTTTTTTTTTGCATGTGATGAATGCAATGCAAATGTCGAGAAATAGATAAAAAGAAAAAAAAGAAAAGGGAAAGAAAAGGAAAAATAAAAGAAATCGAAAGTTGCAGTAACAAGGTTCACAAGACCATCATTCTCACCATTTTTGAATCTTTTCAAATCATAAGCTTCCATTCATCTACTAATTCCACGAAACACCATTAATTCTTGTTCATTTTTCACCATTTGATCACACATTCATATTTCTTTGGTACACTTACAAGCCTTCCCACGATTCTCATCTTTTACTTCTTTGCCCCATATCATTTTCGACTTTCCTCTTTTGTAATGCATCGGGCTTTCACAAATATTGTCAATTATTTATTTATCGTCATTTCAATTTCATAACAGATGTAATGCCATCACATTTCTTTCAATAATCATGAGTATGCAGATTGGTTGAAAGTTGAAGGGAAGACATTTGTGATGAAGTAAACAAGAACAGATTTAACTAAAAATAACAGGCAATTTCCAGAGGCCAAGGGAAGGTAACAATATCTAAACAATGAATATTCAATCAATCTTGATAAACTAATCTAAGATTTTTCCAAAACTCTATTTGATTGACATTCTAATCATTTTGGTTCTACCAACGCTTTGCCCCCCACTTCATGAAATTCTCAAACAATACTGGTTTCCCCCATAAAAGGCTATCTCCTCTAGATTTAAGCCAAATCTTCCATTCTTCTTTTGACTCAAAATGCCCTTTCGGGTTTTCAACTTAAGCCCCTTCTTATTCTCCTTCTTTTCTTTTTTTATTTTTTTTAGCTTCTTTTTTTCATTTTTCTTCTTTCTTTTTCCATTTTTTTCATCATTTTTCTTTTTACATTTTCATTCTTCTTCAAGGACCATATTTATCCATAATCAACACACTTATCAAGCTTGAAATCATGAACTTGTAACATGTCTAGGCTCAATATATGATTCCTTAACTCGAGCATTCAAGTTTGATCAAAATGGACTTTTAAGGTACGTAATGTAGTCCATGGTTCAGGGTCTTGAAAGAATGGATACACGGCCCAAAATACGTGTTTCAAGGGTTTCAAGCCATAGGATCATTTTTCATCATATTAAGAATTCTAGCATTCTACCCCATTCTTTGTTTATTCTTCTTTGGTTTCTTATTTCTCTTTCCATTCTTTTCCGTTCATCTCTTTTTCTTTTGATTCTCTCTTTTCCTCATTTCCTTCTCTCTTGTTTTTTGAGGATTTCAATCATGAAGATATCCTTTTCTTTATCTTGCCCCTAGATTTCTAATGACTTGAAAATTTTTTGTGGGCCAATCTCACTTCATTTTTCTCAATTTTGCCCCCCAATGTGGAGGGTGATTTCTAATGACTTGAAAATTTTTTGTGGGCAAATCTCACTTCATTTTTCTCAATTTTGCCCCCCAATGTCGAGGGTGATCCTTGGCAGGTTTCTTTTAAAAACATATATAACTATGAGGCTCAAAAGAGGTAACAATGGATAATTTTTCTCATGTGTGAAGGGTAAACCAAAGATGGCCATTTCTCATTTCAAACGTAAATACTCTTATCAAAGAATGATTTATTGAGCCAACACAATCTTATGAAAAATTTACTATTAAACTGCACATCAATTCTGACTTTCCTTGTATACACTCCATCTATTGACTTCAACATTCCCATCGATCATAAGGGACAAAATTGTCAATGCAAATAGAATTTTAAAGTTTTATCCCAGATTATTATCAAAATCGACATCTTATTCATCATTTAACAACAAAATTGGGCAAAGAACAGAAATTAATCATTGAGAAGCCAAGAGGAGGAGAAAAAGGTAAAATATAGGTGAATGCACAAAAAATATAAGACTTTGAAGGGGAGAGAAAATGTAATGAAAATGCATCGATTACTCTATTGAAATAACAAAAGATAAATGAAAGTCAATACGCAAAAAGTGCTTTTCAGTTTATGAGCACTACAAAAAGAAACAGCTTTATACCATCATGAATGACCAACCAAAAAGTCTTCTTTTGCAATCATACTGTAGCATGGTTAACCCATTCCTTCTTTTGTCCCAAAATCCAACAAACCAGATCTAATCAAACTTTGCACCTTATGCTTGAAAGCAGGGCAACTTTCTATCGAATGACCCATGTTTCCACTATGATAGTCACACCGAGCATTTGGGTCATACCATTCTGGATATGGAGGTTCCAAAGGCTTTAATTGGACTGGGGTAACAAGTTGGTTCTCAAGAAAATATTGAAATACTTCAACGTAGGACCAAGGAATCGGATCAATGTCGATCCTCCTCCGTTTGTTTCGAGATCGTCTTTGGTTACTTTGGGTTGGCACAGGTGTTTGGAGACCTATTTGCCAACTAAATTGGGGGATTGGCTGACGGGTATTCAAGCTCGGAGAGATATTATTTATGGTGGGGTAATGGGTGTGGTATATTGGATAAGAATGGTATGGAGCAAAGTCTCCCACCTGTTGCCCTTCATAATTCATAGCATAATCATCTTCTTCATTCCCCGATGTATCGCCTCTTCTTGTATTCCTGGCATCATCTCCTACAAGCTTGCCACTATTGATTGCATTCTCTATTATTTTGCCAAAAATTACCATATCTGCAAAATTCTTGGTGGCATTACCGACCATCATTTCATAAAACGGGGCCGGGAGTGTGCTGACAAACAAGATGGTGGTTTCTTTCTCTGTGAGAGGCGGTTGGACCTGGGCAGCTACATCCCTCCATCTTCGAGCAAATTCTTTAAAGCTCTCCTCATGTTTCTTCCTCATGCCTTGTAAGGATAGGCGGTCCGGTGCCAGATCTTCAATGTGCTTGTATTGAGCAATGAATGCCTGAGCCAATTCTTTCCATGAGCAGATATGGGCTCGATCTAGTTGGGTGTACCACCTGGCAGCTGATCCGGTAAGACTATCTTGAAAAATATGCACCAATAATTCATCATTTTGAGCATAGGTAGCCATTTTTTTACAGTACATCTTGATATGAGTTGTTGGGCATTAGGTTCCATCATACTTTTCAAATTCTGGAACCTTGAACTTCGGTGGGATAACTACGCCCGGTACTAGACAAAGCTCGCTTGCATCCAAAGAACCATATAAATCCATCCCTTCGATAGCTCGTAATCTTTCTTCAAGGAGATCTAACTTCGTTTGAGGCTCTAAGTTCTCTTTCACTGTTGATGCACTCATCTTCAATTTCTCCTGTTCTTTAGGATCCTCTGAATCATGGACAGAGATCGAGTCTGATGGCTTCCTACCGGGGTTTGGAATGTCATGCCCCGAAAATGGCGTATGCTGTGAAGTATGGACTTGGGGTGGAAAGGGACTATGTGGATATGAACGTTCACCTTCTTGTGCCCACCTTTCTTGAGTAGTTACTTCCTGTGCTGGTTCCTTTCCTTTACTCATTTTGGTCATCATCTCCATCATCGCAGCCAACTACTCCTTCATCTCTTCTTGCGCCTTTTCTATTTTCTCCATTCGGCTAACCTGTCCTTCTTCCATGGTCTATACTTGAGAGTCCCGAATTGCTTTGTAACCTTTGATGGTCGAGAAGCCTGGGAACCTTATTACCACAATTTTCTAATTAGAAATCCACATTGTAATCTTACCTTTGTCTAAAAAACTTTTTCAAAAATTTTTGGAACAAACAAATTTTTTGCTTCTTTTCTTTTTTTTTTGAAAAATGAAGAGTATTGGCATGTTTACTAAAGTATAACAAGTATACAATGTGAATTTTATGAAAATCATGTTATTTGTATATGTATGCAAATGATATGTATGACAAAATCTATGAAATGGAACAATTTTTCTTCTTCTTTTTCTCTTTTTTTGTTAGTTTGCATAACTTTCTTGATTTTACATGTTAAGTATTTAAGTCTTCACTTTAACCAAATCTTAGGGAGGAATAATTTCAATGAAAATAATCAATCAATAACACCTGTACATAAATTTGATAGAAATGAAAATTGAAAGAATAAACAAATTCAAGATTGTAAAAGACTTAGTCTAGTTTCTCAAAGATTTATTTACAAAATGTGGTGCAACAATGTAAAATGCATACCAAAGTTCAAACTAAAATTTGCCCCTTATTTAACATATTCACTTATTAACTTAAGAGGTCAAGTTTGACACAAGTTAAGGAACTTGAAGAATAATCTTAAACCATACCAAAAAAAAAAACTCTTTTTTTTTTTTGTGTTTTCAATTCTTAGTAGGAAAGAACATTTTTTTTTTTACCCATGAAATGCTATGTAAAACGTTCAGGACATGACACAATAACAAGGCATTGATGAATGAGATGTCTGCTCAAAATGCAATTTGTGCAAAATGCAATTATAATGAAGATCAAATTCTATTTTATTTCACCTAACTTATATGATTCTAAAATGCAAATGACATGACTATTAACATATATATACATAATGATGATGAAATGAATTAAAATGATATATGTCCCTAACATGTTTGAAAAAAACGAATATTTGTATTCACAATACCTAGACACTAATCTTATCATTCCTTAATCCAATCATGCAAGAAAGATGGAATTCCTAACTAAACTTGAGCATTCTTCTTCATTTTTCTAGAAATCATTTTTCTCTGATCAGCAAACAAAAAATTTTTTTTATTTTCTATTTTTTTCTAAAAAAAATTCACATTCCCTATTCGATTCTTTTTTTCCAAAATTGATTTTATTTCATTTTTATTCCAAATCAAATTATTTTTTGAATTCTTTTCCAAACAAATTCAAGGACAAATTTTTTTATTGACATCTTTTTATTCAAGAAAAACTCAAATGTTTTTATATTTTCATTAAATTTCCTATGCAACCCAAAAAAAATAAAAAAAAAAAAAATATTTTTTTCTTTATTTTTTCTTGTCAACTTATTCTTTGAATTATTCAGAAAAAGAGGAAAAAATCAAGGAAAGATTTTGTTGACTCTATTTTACCTTTATTCAAAAAATTTCTTGCAATAAGAAGATTAAAAACAATTTTTGTTTTTTATTTTCAAACCATTTTTTCAATTATTTTTCACAAGCATTTTACCATTTTCATTAAACTTCCTAGACATCCAAAAATATTTTACATGTCAAATTATTCTTTGAAAATTCTATATAAAAGAAATTATTCATCTTATTTCTTCAATATTTTGACTTTAAAAAGAAAGGAAGAACTATTTTTCATTTATTCTCTCATATTTTTCTAACTCATTTTTGAAGAGATATTAATTCATTTCCTACTCAAAATCCCTTTTACTTTTTTTTTATGCCTTTATCTTAAGAAATTTTCTAAGAATAATAAAGAATAAAGAATTTGATTTTGATTTTGATTGATTTTTTTAATAAAAAAATTTAATTAAATTTCTTCCTATTATTTTGAGTGAAAGAGGCATTTTTTTTTAACAAAAAAATTTTTTTTATTGTACAAAGAGAAGTTTACCCACATTTTATCATTTTATATTTTTCTTTTAAGGAAAGAAAAGTGAAAGAAATTAAAACATTTTTTTATTTTTATATATAAAAACATCTTGTAACCAAATATACACAAAACTTCTTTTTCTTCCTTTTGCTTTGGAGAATGCATTTCTATTAGTTCCTATTTCTATGAACCTATATTTAAAAAAAAAAATTCCCTCCTTAAAAAATGAAGAATTATTTGCATTTTTAAAAGAAAGCCACATTTATTCTATTGTTTTTATCACACATCTTTATTTTTTCAAAAATAAGTGGTTTTTTTTTACAAGATCTTTTATAAAGAATATATTTTTTTTTCATTTTTATTTTACAAAATTCCCTTTTTTAGAAAAAGTCAAAGACTTAAATTATATACAATTCAAATCAAAATCAATTATAGCTTTATTATTAACATGAGAAAATGGGTCGAATTGTCTTCCCTCGTGTCCTAATTTTGGGATAATTTTTACAAAAATTGGACATGGCTCTACCTATGGCTAGCCTCATAGGTTTTTCTATATGCTGGGCTGGGATATAAAGATCTAAAGGTTCCCAAATTATACCTCACTGTCGTCCACACTGGACTAGTAAGATCTAATTTGAGTGAGAATATTTCGCTTGCCATTGCGGAGGTGATTACCTCACGAGAGCAAAGGTACTCTACTCCCTCCTAAGAAGGACGGAACCCGGGTATAGAGCTCATGTTATGCAAATGCAAGTGCAAGTGTGTGATGAAGGAAGACTTCAGACTCAAATTAAATTATTTTCTCTATCCTAAATGCCTCAACAATTTATTAACAACAAATATATATAAATATAAAACATAAAATAAAATAACATAAAAAGCAAATGCAAACAAAATTATTTTCAAAATCCAAATGAATTAAGTTTAAATATCAATCAAGACTATTAAATTAAAACTTTGGATAACACATGATTAATGGATGGCTTGACCCTCAAAAAGCATCCCAGTGGAGTCGCCAAGCTGTCGTAACGATTTCGCGCTCGACGATTTTGAAAAACGTTTAAAAACAAAGAGGAGTCGCCACCAATCTTTTTTTTACTAGGTGTGATTGGTCACCTAAAAATATTTATCTTTTTAACAAAATCTCAAAATTAATTAAGTTTTATTAAAAAGATAATTTTTTGGTCTGCGAAAACAAAAGTTAGGTTCGGGAGTGCAATTACGTGTGGGGAAGGATTAGCACTCCCACAACGCCCGTTAAAAAACGGTACCATAGTAATCATGTGTTATCCTGTGGTTTTAATAAAATGGTCTTAATTTAACATTTAAAAAGAACTCTATTTATTTTGAGATCATTTTTTATTTGTAATTTTGAAATATTTAAATTTTTATTATTTTATTTAAAATAAGTGAAAATCTTTTGCATTGAAAATTATTCCGAAGTACCCCAATACTCTGGTAGTATTTCGGATAATTTCCTCACCTAGAGATTTCTTAAGAATCACTACTTGTGAGTTCTATAGAATCTCATCATCGGAAGATTCACACTCGTTTCAAAAATTATTATGAATGCATATGATGCAAACAGATTATGAATGATGCATATGAAACTTAAAAGAAATTTTATTTATTTGATTTTATTAATGAAACTCTTGATATTGAAAAATTTAGCTAACTATCCCAATACTCTGGTAACATTTAGTTAATTCCTCTCACCTAGGGATCAGTTAAGAAATCACTACTTGTGAGTTTCATAACATCCCATCATCGGAAGAATTTCATTTAATTATTAAAGTTCATTATTTATTTTTCTTTGTTTTTTATAAAAAAAATACATTATTTATTTTCATTTTTAATAAAAATTTAAATTATTGAAAAATCATACTAAATATCCCAATACTCTGGTAACATTTAGTAGACTCTTCTCACCTAGGGATCAGTCAAGAAATCACTACTTGTGAGTTTCATGACATCCCATCATCGGACATTATTGAATTTAAATTTCATTATTTACTTTTCTTTGTTTTTGGTTTTTTGTTCTTTTGTTTTTATATATATTTTATTTTATTTTTTTATACATTTTATAATCAATAATAATTAATGAAAATACAAGTATAAGAAAAAAATATTTTCAATTTCTTATTTTGCAACTAATAATAATAATAATAATAATAATAATAATAATAATAATAATAATAATAATGACAACAACCATGACAATAACAATAACAATAACAATAACAACGATAATAAAACACAATAATAATAATAATAATAAAACACAAATAATAATAATAATAATCACAACAATAATAATAATAATCACAATAATAGTTAATAATAATAATAATAACAATAAAAACATAATAACATTAATAATAAATTTTTTTAATTTAATTTTTTGTTATTATTTTTTTTAAAATTTTTAATTTAAGTTTTTAATTTTCTAATTAATAAAAAATTTTTTAACAAAAAAAATAAATACTAAATAAATAAATGAGAAAAGAATACCAAAATGGGTTTGGGCTTGAAACCCAAAAGGAAGCCTTCAAAAGAGCCCAAAAACCCAGCCCAAACGACAAGGTCCAAAATAAGCTGGAGTGGGTCGAACTCGTTGGGCCCAAAAACGGAATGGGCTGGCGCAGAAGCAGGTGGAGGACCGGGTAGGGCGCGCCGATCGTCAAGTGGGTCGGGAGCACACGCGGGTCGCGGGAAGAAGGCTGGAGTCGGGTCGGTTTAACGCGCGGGTCGGCTGGCTGCGGGTCTGGCGCGCGGATCCCGAGTCAGATCCAGGTCAGGTGTGGGTCTCCAAAAAATTCCTATAAAAGCTATCCCTTTTTTTTCCTAATTCATTTTCCCCCTTTTTTTCACAAAAAAAAAAAAGACAGAGCCTCACAAGGCTCTCTGCGATGCGATTTTCATCCGTCGCTTGGCTGCCGCCGTCCGCTGCCATCGCCAGTGGCTGGAAATCAAAAAGGAAACCCTTTTCCAATTCCTCTTCACTCGCTCTTTCCGATTCTGACCGCCGTTTTACCAAAAGAAATTCCTAGCCCCTCAGATCTGAACGAAACCGAAACTACTTTTCTGTTTTTTTGTTGTTGTTGTTTTTTTTTTTTTGGATCTGGTTGTGGGTTCTCTTATGGTTTGTGTTTTTGTTGTTGTTTTGTGTTTTTATAGGTAGGGATTTCATATTTAGGTTTTGGGGTCTCGGATTTGGGGTTTCGGGTGGCTGTTGGTGATGTACGTTGGCTGTGGGGGGGGCTCTGTGTTGGTTTGGGTTTGTGGGTGTTTTCGGTTTGGTGAGTGAAAGCCGAGGGAAGCATTGGGGTGTGTGTAGTAGCTGTTTGGGCTGGTGGTTTAGGTGGTGGCTTATAGTGGTTCGGTTGGTGGGTTTCGATGGTAAGATGGGTACCGAGAGAGTAATTGTTTGGGTGGTTGATTTTATGGATTTTCTGTGTGTTGGGGGGTGATTAACGGTGGGGTTTTGGGTTATGACAGGGTAGAGGTTTCGATTCTGGAAGATTGGGAAGGAGGGTTTTCGGTCTTATGGTGTCGAGCAAGAAGAGAAGAACCCCCAAAAAATGGCCGACAGTTATGGGGACTAGTGGCCAGCCTCGGAAGGGAGGCTATGGCAGGGTGGCAGAGGGCTGATTGACAGATTGGACAAAAAAACAAAACAAAATAAAATAATAATAGGTAATAATAATAACAAAAATAATAATAATAATATAAATAATAACAAAACAAATAATAGAAATAAAAATAAAAATAAATATAATAATATTAATATTAGGACAAAATTAGGTGTCAACAGTCTTCAACCTGCCACAAATCAACTGAACATCTTTGGAAGCCTGCTCAACCAAATCGGGAGCCAAAATCTTTCTGTCACCCACTTCTTCCCATGCTATCGAGGAATGGCATCTTCGACCATATAATGCTTCATAAGGTGCCATGCTGATACTCAAATGAAAGCTGTTATTATAGGTGAATTCCGCTAATGGAAAATGATCATCCTAAGGGCCTTTAAAATCTAAGGCACAAGCTCTCAGCATATCCTCGAACACCTGATGGTGAGCTCGGACTAACCATCAATTTGCGGATGGAAAGCTGTGCTGAAATTCAAGCGAGATCTCATAGCTCCCTGAAATCTCTCCCAGAAATGAGATGTAAACTGGGAATCTTGGTCGAAAGTAATGCTCACTAGAACACTATCCAACCTCACAATCTCCCGGACATATAGATCGACTAAAGCACTCAAAGAATCTGTAAACCTAATAGCTAGAAAGTGGGTGGACTTCGTCAACCTGTCAACAATCACCCAAATCACATCATAATTCTGCCTGGTCCTCAGTAAACCCATGATGAAATTCATGATGATGTACTCCCATTTTCACATCAGAATTTGAAAAGGCTGATGTAATCATATCGGTTTCTGATGTTGCACTTTAACTTGCTGGCAGGTGAGACATTTAGCAATAAACTCTGCAATGTCTCTCTTCATATTAGGCCACCAGTACACCTTACACAAATTCTGATACATCTTGTTACTGCCAGGATGCAAGGTGTACTTAGAGCTGTGAGCCTCTACTAAAATCAGCCATCGCAGCTGCTTGTTCTCGAGAATACAAATCTTATTCTAGAACCTCAAAATGCCATCAGTGCCTATCACATAAGCTGACTGAACTCCCAACTACACCTAACTAGCAATTTCAGTGCACCCCCCATTGAGCATTTTCTAATTTGATCTATCAATCCCGGTTCTATCCAAAAACTGGCCACTAATCCATACCTCTCAGAAGGAGAAATATCCAAACTGAGGCTCCCGAACTATTCCAAAAGCTCGTATTCCCGAACCATCATATAAGACACCATCCCCAGATGTTTTCTACTCAGAGCATCTGCTACAACATTTGTCTTTTCAGATAGTATAGATTCTCGCAGTCGTAGTCTTTTAGCAGCTCCATCCATATGTACTGCCTCTATTTAATTTTTTCTGTGAGAACAGATATTTCAAGCTTTTATGATTAATAAATACTTGGAATCTCTCTTCATACAGATAGTATCACCATATCTTCAAAGCAAACACCATTGCAACAAGTTCCAAGTCATGTGCGGGACAATTCTTCTCATGATCCTTCAACTGACGTGACTCATAAGCAACCACCTTCCATACTGCATCAGCACGCAACCCAAACATAAGGAGGAGGCATCACTATATACGAAAAATCCTCCAAAACCAATCAGAATGGTCAGGATCAATGCCGTGGTCAACTGCCGCTTTAGCTCCTAGAAACTACGCTCACATGCATTTGTCCACTCAAACTTTACTCCTTTACGTGGGAGACGTGTCAATGCAGCAGCAAGTCTAGTGAAACCCTCAATAAACCTCTGATAGTATCTGGCTAGACCTAAAAAACTCTGTATCTCTGTAACAGTCTTCGGTCTCTCCCACTGAATAATAGCCTCAACCTTAAACGGATCAACTAACACCACGTCTTTAGAGACCACATGCCCCAGAAAAGTAATCTGATCTAGCTAGAACTCGCACTTGCTGAACTTAACATAAAGCTTTATGTCTCTGAGGGTCTATAGAACTATGCACAGGTACTGCTTGTGCTCCTTTCGAGATTTAGAATACACCAAGATATCATTGATAAATATGATGATGAACTTATCCAGATAAGGCTTGAAGACCTCATTCATCATATTCATGAATGCTGTAGGAGCGTTCGTAAGCCCAAATGGTATTACCAAAAACTCGTAGTGGCTATACCGAGTTCTGAAAGTCATCTTGGGTACATCACTCTCCCGAATCTTCAACTGATGATATCTCAGTCTCATATTAATCTTAGAAAATACCTGGGCACCCTTGAGCTGGTCGAAATAGATCATCAATCCATGGAAGAGGATACTTATTCTTGATAGTAGCCTTATTGAGCAACTGATAATCAATGTAAAGTCGCAGGCTACCATCCTTCTTCCAGATAAATAAGACTGGTGCAACCCAAGAAGAAACGTTGGGACGGATAAAACCCTTATCGAATAACTCTTGGAGCTGCTTCTTAAGCTCTTTAAGCTTGTCTAGTGCCATCCAGTAAGGTGGCTTCGAAATAGGCTCAATACCAGGTACTAAATCAATAGTGAATTCAATATCTCGATCGGACGTAAGTCCCGATAAATCATCTAGAAACACATTTGGAAAGTTCCTGACTACAAAAACCTCGTGTAACTCCAGACGCCTCTTTTCAACATCCTCCACAGAGGCTATGAACCCTTCACTAATCAAATAAATACTTAAGTTCTCAATTTTGAATCGAATGAAATTCAACAAAATATTAATTTCATTCTTATACTGAAAGCTTTACAATATATTTTTTTTGTTGGGAGAAAGTTATATACTTGTGTAGCAGTCTACACTAACATAATTTGTAGCTAACCAATCCATCCCTAAATTACATCCAGATCGTATATATTTAACAAAACTAGGTTAGCTATAGTTGATTTTTCTCCTATCTTTAGTTTATAATTTCGATATATTACATCTGTCATTTGTGATTCCTTAAATGGAGTAGTAATTTGTAATAAGTACCCTAGGGGTTCGGGTTTTATCGATATTTTAACAGCACATACAGGGGAAATAAATGAATGCGTGGAGCTTGGGTCTATCAATGCAATAGCAATAATATCAAAAATATAAATCTTACCTCGTATAACATCGAAAGAGCTATCAGTAGTCTCCTTTTCGAGTGCATACACCCTGCCTTGTGTCATCGTCTGCTTACCCTTCTCTGCTACTATCACTCTCCTAAGTGCAGATGATGTCGCCTTCTCCTCCTTAGCTACTGAAGCTGCTGCTGCTAAAGCTGCTGGCACTATTTCCTTGTCCTTAAGGCAATCTCTAATCAAATGACCTTGCTGTCCACATTTAAAACAAGGTCTCGTAGTCTAATAGCAGGGTCTATCTCTGTGCGACCTCCCACACTATCTATACCTAGTCGCAATGCCCTTCTGGGGAGTAGTGGATCTCCCAGTGCCAGCCGATCTCATAAATCTATCTCTAACTAGTCTGTCTTGGATCATAATCCCCGTAAGCCTCTTAGTTAGCCTAGTATCACCTTGATCATCAAATACTTTTCAAACTTTCTCGTTGCCTTTACTCTTTGGCTTGAATCCAAACTCAGCCTATTAAGCCTCGTAATTCTGCTCACATAACTGGGCTCGGCGAACTACCTCATCATACGTGGCAATGTTGAGCAAGGCTAGACTGTTCTTGATAGATATCTTCAGACCAGATACAAACCCGCTCGATCTTATGTTTCTTACTCTTGGCTACCTCTATATCAAAGCGGCTAAGTGCAGTAAATCTGGACTCGTATTGGTCCACTTTCATATTCCCCTGCTTTAAACTCATAAACTCTGACGTTAATTTCATTTGCTCTGTGCTGGGGATGTATTGCTTGAAACTAGAAAAACCTCCCAAGTTATCGCAGGGTGTTTGGCTGACAGGACTATCCTAGTGGACTTCCACCAATACTCTGCATCACCCACAAAAAAAAATGTGGCCAACCCAACCTTTTTAGTCTTAGAAATGGTCATAAAATCGAACAACTTCTCTACCTCATTAATCTACTCCTCTGTAGCCATTGGATCCTTCTCCCCTTTGAACTTCAACGGATCCAATTTTTTAAACTGCCGGAATAGATTAGCGTCGCAACCCCTAATAGGAACTCACCTTGACTGCTCTAGGATCTGTGGTAGGGGCTGTATTGGTAATGGTTGTGGCGTTGGTGGTGGAGGTGGAGGCTGTGCTAGCTCGGGTGCCGATGCTCTATTAAAACTCGCAATAAAGCCTGCTATAATTCTTTCCAGACTGGACATCCAGGTATCTATGCTCTTCAGCTGTGTAGAGAGAGCTGCCTCCGGCATTGGCTGCGAAGTAGGCTCTGGGGAAGGCTGAACACACCTAGGGTGTCCCTTGAGGTGTCCCCTACCCCGACCAGTAGCTCCTCACATCTCAGACATACTGCACCACAACAAATCACACAAAACATATTTTAGTCTCCCAATTCATTTATATATTCAGACAAGTACAATACTACTTGGGATGTTTATTATTTCAAATCAGAAAACATTGACAGACATCAGGCCAACCTGGCTCTAATACTACCTTAACTATTACGGTTCAAAATACCATATGTTTTACTACTTTCTATATATAAATCACATAGGTTGGGCTCATTTGCAGCGTCTAATTTAAAATTTCAAAATAAATTTAATTTCTTTAATACAAAAACCCAGGATTCGAAAATTCGATTTCATATACAAAATATAAATATTTACATCCCAAGTTTAATATACATAAAAGTAGCACTGTATAAAAATCTGAATACATAAAAGTAAAATCAGTATACCTCAATAAATCAGAAAAGTCACCTGAGCAATACCGAGAATCAGGTCCTCCAGAAAAGCAGACTCGATCTCACTGTAAATAATCTGGGAGTGAAAAATAAAGGGGTGAGCTAACATGCTCGGTAAGGAATATTTATACGAAAGCTGATACAGCGTATCCTATATGCAATTTAAGAAATGAATTTTCTTTTTTTTTTGTTCGAAAGAAATGAATTTTCATACGATAACCATGAATTTCAAAATATTTAATTTAAAAGGGCATGAGCAAATAGGAAGGATACTATAGTGGATTGGGTAACCCGATAAGTATGGGAGGTACTTTGAAGTACCTTACGTGTTTCAGTATCCAAGTCCACTATAGGGAATTCATTTGATTTAATTAAATCACAAATTCAAATGTAAATTCAATATCTTGAAAAATATGATATATTTACATCAGGAATTAAACAATTTCTCCATAAACATTATAAACCATATTTATAGCAATTTCAAACAGATAAGTCAAATAAATAATTTCATAAAACATATCATTCATATCAGGAAGCATAAGAATACAGATAATTCAAAATTAGAAATATAAATCTAAGTCAACCAGGGATTTACCACCCCAGTATAAATTTTAGTGGAGATTAAGCTACACCCAATAGACACATGCACTATAATAGACGTATGGCCATAGTCAGGGTACCACAGTGTGTACACTAGCCAGGCGACACCTGTGGGAACTAGAAGATTGGGCTAGAGTCAACAACAATTAGAACGAAACGAAAATGCATGTACTCGCAGGTAGCTACGAGGCCACGGTCTCAAAACATTTTAAATAAAATTTTCAAAGTTGTTTACGGAGATAATTAAATAAAACATGCTTTAAATAAATTCATAAGAATTATAAAAATCACAAAATCACATAATCAAATATTATTTCACAAAACATGATGTAAAAACATTATTTTGCTTTTCAAATGTTCCATATAAATTTTCACATTAGTAGGAAGATATTCCAACACAAAATTTCAGAAATAATTTTATAATTAATTAAAGCATATAATGAATTTGTGATTTAATTATATAAATTTATATTTAAGAATTTAATTTCAAGCTTATAAAATCAATTTTCTTATAAATTCATGCTAAAATGGAAATTTTAAATAACTTAGGCAATTTAGAATAATTTTGGCAGCATAACGGTTTGTTTTTATCTAACCTTTTTGCATAAAATCTAGCTTCAAAATCACAATTTCCAGTTTCAAACTCCAATCCAGAACATCAAATCCAATTCCTCCAAATATTTATTTTATCAAAATCAAGCCACGCAATATCCCTACGCTTCATACAAATATCTCTTACCTCTTAATTTATCGATAGTTACCTTGTCAGCATCGGTAGTACCCTCGAATTTAGAAGCCGCAATTTATTATTCAAACTTGATAAATTCACTATATTTTATCTAAAAGAATATTTAACTATCTAAATATGAATGCATTGTCTATAAAAATTATCTAAACGCAGTCTAATTTCTACCGATGCAAAATTAAAACTTTTGCTACATAACTCCGTTTTCGATTCTAATTGCACCTAAATTCTCAGAATAATTTATACATTATTTTATGACCTAACTTACATTGAAATGGACACAATTTCAACCTCCCCTTCTCAAGACCGAAAGCTTTCTTCCATTCTACATATGGAATTTTTCCAATTTAAGCTCCCTTATTAATTCTAAATTAATCTATAAATTTTTTTACTCTACTTCTACCTAAATTATACATTGAATGACCATAAATTCCAGCCCTTCATGCCATGGCCAAAACTCATCTTGCACCCCCATTTATAGATTTTCTTGCATCTAAACTTATCTAAGCTTAATTTCATGCTTTTCTAAATTTCTACATTATTTCTATGTCAAATTCCCATCAAGATTCATCATTTTCATGGAAGGTGGATGGTGGCCGAAACCCTTACCTAGCCAAATTCATGATTCTAACTTGATTTAAGCTTAAAGAAGTTTGGGATTAACTTAAACACAGAGAAATTAGTAAGAAAACTATGAAAAAATCTAAAATTCCCCAACAACTCACCTTAGCCGAATCCAATAGGGGGATTTAGAATCTGATTTTGGCCTCTTTAGATAAAGATATTGGTACCAAGAAGAAGAGCATTGAAAAATAGACACTGTTTTGTTAACGAATTTTTCGGTTTTGGGTTAATTTTACTATAATTTTGGAAGCTTTTGTTTCTTTCTCAAGCTTGGCTATGGTGGATAGAAAGAGGAACAAGATGATGGCCGGCTGCAAGGTGTAGAATTCTATAGAGAATTCTGATTTTTAAGGCCTTTCATGAAAATTTACCAAAATGCCTTTCTTCTTAATAAAACTTTTCAATTTTGCCCCTAAAGTTTGACTTTGTTGAAAATAGTCTATCTAACCTCTAAAATATTTTATTTAATCATAAATCAACTCTATTTAACTTGCTTTAATGTTCGGTGAAGCTTTTGTTAGGGTTCATTTACCAATTTAGGTGAAATTACCGAAATACCCCTAACTGTAAAATCGCATAAATTTTTGCTTTTATATCTAGTTTCTTCCATCTGTCTAGATATTATAAAACTATATTTTATAAGAAATTATTTAGTATAGAAAAAGGGTCAAAATTCCTTTTAGTTTGACTATTATTTTTGAAAATTCTAACAGCTTGTAGATTAAACCGTCATTTTTCAAATTGTTGCACATTTTTCAAAATATGCAAAAACAATTGAGATTAAGACTAAGATTCTTACCATCATATTTTCTGGCTCCAAATATCGAATCCTCCAAGTTCCACCTTCATCTAGACCTCCGAGGATCGACGGGGCGTTTAACCTTAAAACTTAAGATATAATCAACTATTAATTAATTATAAATATTCCAAAAATCTCAATTATGTAAATATAATTAAACAGTATTTCAAATTACGAGGTCTCACATCTATGTTAACGGAACATAGTAGTTAGCTACGACCATACGCCACCACTAACCGCTAACAGGTTAATTTTATATTTAAAATTTAATAATAATTAATTAATCATTAAATAAATTTTTGATAAATTGAAATTCGATCAATGATGAAAATATATGAGAATTGCAAGCGGGCAATGATTTTAGACTTTTCTAGATGATGAGAATTTTTTTAAATTCAATAAGAGCGTTGAAGTATGTAGAAAATTTCTTATCAAGAATTTTTATTTATTCAAATAAATAAATGCAATTATTAAAATATTAATAAAATAAAATATAAATAAATATCAATATTAAAAAAAATAAAATTTAAACATATAGAGTCCATCCGATAATGAAATTTCTAATTTTTGCAAGCAAGCAAACTTTAAGAAATTTCTAGGCGAAAAATTATTCTTTCTAAATTTAATCAAAGAGTTGAAAATTTGGGAAAGAAATAATTTCAAGATTTTGGATTTTTTTATTTTATTTAAATAAAATTAAAATAATTAAAATATTAAATATGCTAAAATAAATATAAAATATAAATAATAAATAAATTTAAATACATGAACCAATAATGAAATTCCTAATTTTTGCAAGCAGGTGAAATTTAGGAAATTTCTAGGTGATAATTTACTCTTTCTAAATTTAATTAGAGCGTTGAAAAAATTTAGAAAGAGATAATTTCAAAATTATGAGTTTCTTAAAATAAAAACAAAATGATATCATAAAATATTAAAAATAATATGATTATGGACCATCTTCATGAGAATAAGCGAGTTCTAGGAATCCTTTTGAAGTAAGAATTTATTTAAGTGTTCATTTAGAGTGTTTGAGAAACCATAAATGAAGTTTTAATATTTAAATAGAAAAATAAACAAATTTTAAAATATAATAACAACAAGAAATACTTGGATTAATGTTATTTTTGGAATAATTTGTGATTAAGATGGTATCGTTTTAGGATTGGCATTGTGAGGGTGGTAATACCTTCATCACATGTAACCGTACTCCCGAACATTAAATTTGAAATGTAGACCAGTTCTTATCCTTTGCTTGAACAGGTAACCTATTACATCTTAGTTTGAATGATTGGTGGAGACTTATTAGCTATTAAGTTTTTCAAAACATAAGACGTTACAACAATCATTACATACAACCCCACTAACGGATTATAGTAGTTAAGCATAAGCCTTGCTAATAGGTAAAAATAGTTAGCAATGGTCATGTGGGTGATATTGTCGATATGATCTTTAGTACCAGTTATAATATTGACCATAGCGAATAATGAACTAATGATTCATGATTATGAAATGATATATAATGATGAAATGGTTTATGATGATGATGAAATGGTTTTAAAAAGTGGTCCATGATTTGTGTGGAACGATATTTATATGTTATGATTGTGAAATGATGTGATTCATGATTTATGAAATGATATGGTTTGATATGATGATGAATTTTTATGAAATGGTTTTAGAAAAGTATTGAGAGTATGATTTGAACAAATGATGTTTACGAATGATAATTGCGAAATGATATATATGACATATAAGAAAATGATGCTTGATCCGGTAATGAGCGTAAGACTATACTTACTAAGCTTATGGCTCATTTTTCCTTTTTTTTTCTCTACAAATGATCAAGTACGATAGGTTGCTTAGTCTAGTGATAAGTTCAGAGATCGAAATGAAAATATTTCTTGAATTTTAGAGACGTTAGTTAACAAGATTTTACGATTCGTAATGACAATTTTCATACTTTGTTTAGTTTATATTGAGATCTTGGAGAGTTTATGTTTAGTTGGATTAGAGTTATGAATTTTACTTTAAGATATTATATCATTTAAGAATTTTACCATGACTAAAAGAAAAGGCTTCATATTACCTTAAGGTTTTACCTCCAGGTAATGTGGCTTGTTATGTTTGGCTTTCAGGCATGACATACTGATTTTTAGATTTTTCATATTCAAAATTTTTGGGTCTGAATATTGTTAGGTTCTATTTTATTTGGGTTTGGATTGAATCGAGTTTTGACTTTTTAAATAAATTTAGGTCGGTTAGGTTTGACTATGGATTGATTCGAACAAATTATCGAGTTTAGACTATGGATTGATCTAAACAAGTTATCGAGTTCGAACC
Organism: Heritiera littoralis; assembly: GCA_031772115.1. NCBI lineage: Eukaryota > Viridiplantae > Streptophyta > Magnoliopsida > Malvales > Malvaceae > Heritiera > Heritiera littoralis. Next base: position 228,463 of record JAPDPK010000035.1, read on the forward strand.
TTTTTTACCACTATAGCTATTAAACGAGCTTGCCTGAAAATGGCCTTAAACGGGTCGGATTGGGTTTGCTCGTATCTTTTGTAGGCATAAAAAATCAAGGTCTTAACCCTTATATGTTAGGTTTGTTGGTTAACAGCCATCTCGCAGACCAAACAAATCAGAAGAATTTAAAGTTTTATGTCTTCAAATCTCCCTTGAATTTGATCGACAAGCATTCATAAAATCCACAAAATAACATTAATCAACGAAATGGAACATGATACTAAGCTTACAATAATCCCAAAATATGATACTACAGTTACGACAATGTCAAACCAAGATACTAAATTAAATTCAAGCTTTCATTTAAGACTCAATAATTAGATAGTTACCTCATATAAGCATTGCAACTCACTGAGTAGGAACATAGCACACAAAAGCAGAGATATTGGTTGGATATAGCATGCAAGTAAGGAACCAAAGCAGGGGAGGAACGCTGTGAGCTCGTTGGATGCGTATGACACTAAATTGTGAAATAGAAAGAAGTTTGTGTCTAATTGGAGGCGGTAAAAATTGACTCGAGCTAAAAAACCAACTCGTAACCAAACTCGAACGATCTGATTTGACAAAAAAAGTCAACAACCTAAACTCAACTTGATTGAATCCGAATTGATTTGAAACCAAATCAATCCGAATTCATATTGATCCGAATCCAACTTGATCTTAACCTGAATTGATCTGAACTCAAATTTATCTTAATTTAGATTAATCCAAACCCGAATTGGTTCGAACTTGAATTAATCTGAATCCAAATTAACCCAAACTCAAAAAAAATTCAAACTTCAATTTAATATTATCAATAAAAATTTAAATGTCAAAATTAATGATCAAAGTATTTTATTAGAGTAAAAGTATAATTTTTTTTCAAAATATGAATGTTATATTTTTTTGAATCTAGTTAAACTTATTATTCACTTTTATCTTGTTATGTTTGGCTTTCGACCGTGACATATCGATTTCATATTTTCGCATTCAAATTTTTTAGGTCTAACTATTGTTAGGTTCTATTTTATTTGGGTTTGGATTGAACCGAGTTTTGACTTTTTAAATAAATTCAAGTCGATTGGGTTCAACTATGGATTGGTTCGAATGAATTATTTAGTTTAGACTATGAATTGATCTAAACAAATTATCAAGTTCAAAGCTTGTTTTACCACTAGAGCTATTAAATAAGCTTGCTTGAAAATGACCTTATATGGGTCAAATCGGGTTGCTCGTATTTTTGTAGGCATAAAAAATCAAGGTCTTAACCCTCATATGTTGAGTCCGTTGGTTAACAGGCCATTTCGCAAATCAAACAAATCAGAAGAATTTAAAGTTTTATGTCTTCAATTCTCCCCTAAATCTGATCAACAAGCATTCATAAAATCCACAAAATAACATTAATCAACGAAACGGAACATAATACTAAGCTTACAATAATCCCAAAATATGATACTACACTTACAACAATGTCAAACCAAGATACTAAATTAAATCCAATCTTTCATTTAAGACTCAATAATTAGATAGTCACCTCATATAAGCATCGCAACTCACTAAGCAAGAACATAGCACACAAAAGCAGAGATGTTGGTTGGATGCAACATGCAAGTAAGGAACCAAAGCAGGATAGGGACGCTGTGAGCTCGTTGGACGCGTATGATACTAAATTGTGAAATAGAAAGAAGTTTGTGTTTAATTAGAGGTGGCAAAAATTGACCCAAGCTGAAAAACTAACTCGTAACTAAATTCAATCAATCTGATTTAACAAAAAAAGTCAACAACCTAAACTCAACATGATTGAATTCGAATTGATCTGAAACCAATTTAATCTGAATTCATATTGATTCAAATCCAACTTGATCCGAACCCGAATTGATCTGAACTCAAATTTATTTGAATTTAGATTAATCCAAACCCAACTTGACCCAAACTTGAATTAATTCGAGTCCAAATTAACCCAAACTCGAAAAAATTCAAATTTAAATTTAAGATTATCAATAAAAATTTAATGTCAAAGTTAATGATCAAAGTATTTTATTATAGTAAAAATATAAATTTTTTTCAAAATACAAATGTTATATTTTTTTAATCTAGTTAAACTTATTATTCACTTTTATCTTGTGTTTATTTGAAGCTAACCAAAAATAAAATTGTACAAGAGTTAATGTAGAATTATTTAATGACTAATCTATTATAAAGTACAAAAGCTACATCGCCTATACTTAATACCTCCAATCATTTTACAAAAAATCAAGAGAAATTAAAAAGATGTATAGTAGTGTATTATAGTATTTAGTAGGAATTATTAAATTACTTTGATGCATATAGTTAACAATTATTATAGATAATAGAAACAAAATAAAAATGTTGTAATTAATTTATGAATATTAGTAAATATATTATAAAGAAAACTATCATATTAATTATTAAATATTTTGAATATTTCAATCCCAATTTTATAATAGGTCATGTAAGAGGAAAATTTTATTTTCATAAGTTTTGTGATTTTTAAAAATATGACTTCAGTTCATTTTCATACTAAACAAATCACATCAAATTGACCAAAACTTAACTCAAAAAATCTGCCCGCTCAAGTCAAATCCAAATCCAACCAATTCCTCATTTGACTAAAATAGTCAATGACCTGAACCCAGACTAATCCGAACCCAAATTGATCCTAACTCAAATTGATTCGAATTCAAATTGATTCAATCCTGACTTGATCCGAATAAAAAATTATTCGAATCCGAAATGAACCGATATTTCCTTAACCTAAACTCGAAAAAAATCTAAACCCAAAATGATTCAATTTTTTTAGCTCAAAATGATCTGATAAAAAATAATCCAACCCAAATCCAATTGAATCTCCCATTTGTGACCTCTATGTCTAACCGAAACAAATTAGTAAAATAAAGCTAAAGCAAAAGCCAACGGGGGAAGAGGGGTTTGTTAGCAAAGAAAATTAGTAGAGGGTGTTTGGGCCATTTGGGTTGAACCTTTTAGGGTAATATGTTTTGAGAATATGGGTTGAGGCCTAATTGTTTTGGGTTTTCGGTATTTTTTACTTAATTGGATTTCTCTTTATGTGATTGGGTTCAATTCGATTTGCTTTTATTTAATGAAGTTTGCTGATAGTATTGGCTCATTAACAAAATAAACGGATTAGTTCGCGGACAAACGAGTTTGAGATACTGGATCGCATGCCAAACGGTTCAAATTTATTATACTCACATTTAAATGCACTTATATTTTAGAAATCCTAACCTTAAAAAATTAAGTGAATAAATGAATCAACCCGCGAACTGGAGCCCATTCGAAGAGCTCCATTTACCACGCCTATTTAGACCTAGCAAGAGTCTATCAAATTCACATAGTCCGTAAAGGAGGCTATGATCAAGATAGTACTAGCTACCACATGAACGCTAAATTTATTTTTGTGGATGAGTTCGTACAAAAAGTTGTATCCCCAAAACAGTTTGTTACACCGAGTTACAAGAAAAAGTATCATGACTTAATGCGTATAGAGGTTAAATTTAATTAGAAAATAAAATAGTTTTTTAAAAACATTTATCTGTTAATCTGAAAATGACATTCCAACATTGAATTTTTAATTTAAGATTTTGGTATTCAAATCTGGAAAAAAAATTCATGAATTAGGAAAGAATTACCTCTTACTCTATAATTCAAAAACGTACAAATTAAAAATGATACATGCATAAAAATATTGTTATACCCACCCTTGCACATGGAATTTGGAAGAAACTTTAAGATTAATTTTTCTGCAGTTAGTCATTTGAATTCAATCTCAATCGCATATCATCGTCATCCTTTTAACATATATTTGACAAACACCATGTGATGGGTCGACCAAATGCTAATTTGCTACTTCCAAAGATATTTCCGATCTTGATTGAGGTGGATACCCCCCAACCCCAACACTGGACAAACGTTAATCCACCCACCAGTTTTCCTATGATTATTGAGGCATTTATACAAGTCTCATACGTTACTTCAACGTGTTATTCCTTCTAGGAGTAAATTTTTAAACTTATTCTTAAAAAACTATAATAAATGCAAAGAAAATTGAAACACCAGCCACACAGGAGATTTATATTTTCAATATAAGAATTACATGCACTTTTAATCATTACAGATTTTATTATGAAAAAAAATATACAAATGAATCACAAAAAATACCTTTTTCTGCTCATAGATTTAAACTGGTAATCTTCCAAAATTAATATAATTAGTGTACAACAAAATAATAAGAAAACTAAATATAGGTACGAAAACTTTAAATCAATACTCTGGTTAATAATACTCTCCAATGTAAAATTTTTATTATAATCAAATTATACGGTCGAATTGCATGCTGCATAATTAGTTAGGTACCATACATCTTAAACATTTATTGTCTACTGCACATATATATATATATATATTTTTATATAAATTACAAGTATTTTCGTCCGTTTTAACTGTTTGAGATTAATGTTGTTCGAAATTTAATCACAGTTAAAGCTTCTCAATCCTTTTCAAAGATGTGTTTAGTGAAGATCGAACTCAAAAACTCTTCTTACAAACTCAATCTGTATTACCAACTGAGCTACAACTCATAAATTTCTACACATATATACATGCATCTGCTTCATTATTCATGTAGCTTAACATGCATGAGCTGAGAGCGCTCGGTTGTTGGATATTAATTCTCTAACTAGCTGGGCCCTATCCACGTGTTCAATTAATACTCTCTTTACTCTCCCCCGATGATGACCTATTATATTTTTTTAAAATTATCCATAATGTTGCAGGAATTACAATATTATAGTGAAAATTAAAGTTTACAAAGGGCTAAAAGTTGGTGAATACTAGATCCAGTATATAACTTTTTTTTTTGGTGTAAAGTGTTTAACTTATTATAGCTAGGTGTATATGTTTTTATGTTAAAAGCTTGGGTTCAAATTTCTTGGAGATCCATGCCACTACCTAAGGCAACATGAAAATTCCTCAGTTCGTGAACATTAGGAACCAGCAATAAATTATGGATGAAAAAGGTTTAGTAAAAGCATTATTAGAGAAAGAATAAAAAAAGAAACAAATCAACGAGAAATTATAGATATAAAACCTCACTAAATTTCTGAGTGTAAACTATTTATAATGGAAATTTTATCCTCATTAAGTTAAATTTTTTTGGATCAATTCCAGCTATGCAACAAAAGCAGATATTACTTTTATATCCAATATGATATGTAATCAACTCATATTAGAAAAAAAAAAGGTTAAAGTGTGGATTGTGCTACAAAATTTTAGAACCAAACGAGTAACGTAAGTAAACTTCCACGTTTCCAGCACCAGATTATTTATATTTTCTTAAAATAATATAATTTCCATAACCTGAGCCACTTCATGTGGGGATGTAATAGTAAAGCCATCTTATAACTAAGTAAATCAAAGAAAGGAACAAAAAATATATAGTATATGAATTACTATATAAAATTGGAAAAGTCTCTTTAACTTCAAGGTTTTGACAAAAGTCCAAACCCTGGAAGATCAAAGGAACTCCAATTTTCGGCCATTAAATTGGATGAAATTTTTGACTGACCATCCACCGGAAAGGACTCAAACTGTTGCAGTTGCACCATTGGTTGCCATTCAAAGATTGGGGTTGTGGGAACATCATCGGACCAAAAAGCATCCTGCACCATTTCACCAGCCACCAGATTTTGTAACCCAAACGCATTCATGTGATCAGTTTCCAGCAATACCTGATGAACACTGTTATTTTCTTCTAGTTGTTGCTTAAGTTGAGGCATTTCTTGACGCATATAAGATTCTGGAACTGAATGAACTTGTGGTTTCTGGCACTCCACCGATAAATCATTCTGGCTGTTGTTATCTTGTTCAAAAGAACTCCATATATCAATCCCTTCATTAGCTTCATTAGGCGATTCTTGAGCTACAATCTGATCAGGCTGATCAAAACCTGCACTCTGGTTCAAGAATTTGGCGAAAACAACTGCTAAATCAATATCCGACCCAGTAGCAGGCCCTGGTTGATTCCCTGAGTCCCCATCTGAAGAACTACTGACCCCAACCATCTCCTCCTGGTTGCTGCCATAACTGCTTAAATTCTTACTATAATTCATGGAAAGGTGACTACCACTTTTCTCGACCCTGCCAGACTTGCCTCTTCGACTCTTGCGACAGCCACCACCAACAGGCACATTCCTTAGAGAACCACCTTTCGTCCAATACCTTCTGCAACCTTTGCAAAAGTATCTAGGCTGTGACAAGCTATAGTTGTTGTAGTAACAGAACTTAGTGTTGGCAGAGGCACAACGTGGACAATTCGGAGCAAGTTCAACGTTGGATTTCCAATTTCTGTCCGGCAACATCGGCCTAGGAACGTACTGCAACATCTGGTCACTAACTGCGAACATTCTGCTGCTGTAACACACCCAAAGATAGCAGAGAAAAACCAAAGATTATTTGCTTTGTGATAATATTGTGAAGGGAAAAAAAAGGAATTTTGGGAGAGAGATTAGTTTAGAGGAAGGGGCATGTGGGAGGAAGTATGTAAGAATTGTAAGTGGTATAAGTATGGCGTTGATGGTGCAAAAACGTGGGCGGTTGCCGAGCCGTCAGGACCAAGAAATGGAGGAACTTTGGGATTTGGAAGTGCGCTTTAGTGTTGTGTGATCGAATGTGATGGTGAGTGTTTTTTGTAGTCTACTCTAACAGGTTTAATTACTAAAGTGGATGGATCGTGTGCAGCTCTCTATATCCAATCATGTGCCATTTCTAATTCATTGCCTTTGCTCGTGTCTAGAAGTGTTCATGAGTCATGATCGAGCCGGATTTAAGTAGAACATTAAAGGACTAATAGAGGGTTCTAATTCTTTTTGAATAGTACATTATCATTCAATGTTATAATCATAATCAACATATAACAATCTATAAATTGATAACTTGATAAAGTAATAAATACAAATTATAATAACAAATTAAATAAATAACATGATAAACTAGATTCAATCTTACACTTGGTGAGACTCGAACCTAAGACTTTTAAGTCTTAGAACCTCCTCTTTATTTCTAAGCCATGACTTCATCGATGAAGAGGGCTCTAATCCTTTGTTTTCATTATTTTATTTAATTTTTTACCCAATCTTATTTTTTACTTCGAAAGAATAAGTTCAAACTCATCCTAACTTATCGAAACACTATTAATTTTTTTTAAAAAAAGGTTAAATAAAATCTAAAAAAAACACACAATAATTAATAAGTATAATATAATAAATTTAAATAAATTCTTATTAAAAATAATAAAGTATTAAAGTTCAAATAAAAATCTATAAAAACAACAAAAATTCAAATTTAATTGTACAAAAAAGGTTAGAGCAAATGTATAAGTATATTCTCCAATAACTTCTTTACTTTACATATTTTCATTTTTTTAAACTGACAAAATAAAACATCACATTTTAATAAAATATCAAATGAATTCATTTATAAATATTGTAAAAAAAATTATAATTATCAAATTGGGGCAAGCCAAACTTAGATTTTAAATGATAAGTCCAAGACCGGTATGGTTTTTTATCAAGCTTTATTTCTATTTTTTTTTTTTTGGTAAGAAGCTTTATTTCTAATTTAAACCTATCTAATGAACTTAATAGTTTTGTCCAATCTCACTCAAAAATTAAACATGTCTTGGAACCTGAGTAGATTGCCCAATCCATTCCATGGATATATAGGTTCACATTTGGATAGTGATTGAAGTATTGATAAGTCAAAAAAACAATTCTATTTGTACTTGTATTCTCTTTCTATATATATTTATTCTCTCAGCTTTGTAACTAGAATAAATTCTCTTATTCGAAACCACAAAGTGAGCTAGCTAGTAAAAACAATGAATTAATTAATTTACTTGTTTGGGATTATTATTAGTGATTGCTTATTTTAAAAAAAATACGAGTATTTTGTGTCGGAATTTAAATAGAATGAATATAAACACTTAGATGTGATGTGTATATAATTAATTTTAATATCTAAAACTATTAATGAGATATTAACATATTTATAATACCATATATATTGAATCTAAGTATATACAAGCTTTAATAATTTTGAACAAGCAAGTAAAATTTTCTTCTCAATTTATAAACCACGCTAAGTACATAGAGAGGCATATATGATCATGCATTTTACTAACTTCACCAATTTAAGGTAATTGTTGATTGAAATCGATTCCCAAGTCCAAGTCTCCTTGCTAGGTGCTAGGTCAAAAGTTTTGCAAGTCATTTCCCTATAACCTTCATGTTTACTTATAGAAGACAATTCGGAAATTTTCCTAATCTACCAAGAAGGGTTTTGGAGTGTTAGGACTTGAATCAAAATATTTATATATTACCAATTTTTTGGTCAAATGTTTCTATTATATCTTTGTAATTTTAAAATCAAAATACACACTTATTCATATTCTTCAGATCGCAATGACATTATTTTCTTGGAAATTGCAGTCCAAAAGTCTAGCATATATAAGCATACATAACAATTTGAATAGAAAAGAAGAAATGTCGGCATGGCGCAGAAGTATGAACTTAATACAGTGTATCTTACTCGTGGTCCTGGTGAAACAATAATAATAATTAAACGTCAATTGACGAAGGAAATGAGCGTCACAGGGCATGTTTGCACGTGCATCATTGGCTACGTGCCATCCTTTCCTTCCTTTCAGTTTCATTAAAAAACTTTAGTTAATTATCTTTCATTTTAATCAACAAAAGGCCTTGATTACTTGCATGTGAATGATGCTTGCCACAGGTCATTCTGGATTTTCCTTAATTAATCCATCACTTGCTTGATTAAGGATTCCTAACCATGAAAAATCTTAGAGAATAAATAATTATTATGTAAGTGACAAAATTTTAGAACGAACGTTTATCTTATCAAGCGTTATACTTTTTACATGAACATAATGAATATAAATCTTGATATTAAAAAAAAGGGAAAAAATTCGAATCTGTCTTTCCCAATAAAAGTAAACTCATGGCAGTTTAAGTGGTCAGCATTTGTTGCTTCGTGATGTTTACTTCCTAGTTTAACCTTTTTTTTTCCTTTTCGTGAACCCTTTTAACTCCATGACAACCATAAGTACACTCACATTTCTTTTCGCGATATCGCTTTCCTACAAAAACCAAAGGAACTAACAATACTGCGTGATCAAAGTTGAAGATAAAATCAAGTGTAGATATATATACTTGTTTGGGTAAAGGCAGCTGTTGAATGCAAATCTTTATTCGGATATGACTAAAACTTTTCAAGGCATTCGATATGATCACGTGGGGGGTTTTGCGTCGTTTTCACGAAAAAGATGTGAAAGAAGAAGCAATTTGCAATAGCTTCCAGACTTCCACCATTATGAAAAATTCTATTCATATCTATTTTTTTATTCTTCCTATCCCATTTTTTCTTTGAATTACTGTTTATCACACAAAAACTAATGTATAAATAGTAAAAAAAGGGGTATATTTAAAATTTTTCTGTCATTATTTCTTTGCTTGCATTAGGAAATTCTTTTTTATACAGTTACATCTCTTATAGGTTGGACCATCCGTTAAAATTCAAAAATTAGTTCGATTTTATATTTTTGTAATGAGTTCGAAAAAAATATTAAGGGCAATAAACGGATTTGAAATTTATATTAGCTTCTAGATTTCCATCATTATTTCTTTGCTGCATTAGCAAATCTTCTTTGCACACAATTAGACCTCTTTATGGGCCAGACGTTTTGTTAAAATCCAAAAATTACTTCGATTTTATAGCAAATTTGAACAAAAATATTAAGTTCAATAAACAGTTTGGAATTAATTGTATTAGCTTCTAGACTTCCATCATTATTGTTTTGCTTGCATTAGCAAATCTCTTTGTATACAATTTGACTTCTCTACGGGCTGGATGGTCTGTTAAAATCCAAAAATAAGGTCAATTTTGTAGGGGGTTTGGACAATTTATTAAGTACAATAAACGGGTTTGGACAAAAAAAATTAGATCTGATGAATTTTTAAGTCAGGCTTAGGCTTTACCATTTGAAACATAATATTAAGTTTTTAAATATACTTATTAAGTATAATGTAATTATATGTAGGATAATTATCTAATACACCATCAATAAAGTTTTTTGACTCCACAAGCGTAGTTAAGATGATGACACATATATAATTTTATTTATTTTTTATTTTTTTAATATTTTTAAAGGGCATGTATCATCATCCTAACATCACTTATAGAGTCAAAAAAACTTTACTGACGGTATATGAATATTAATCCTCATATGTATATAAAACATTTTTGGTTAATAAACATAATTATAATATTTAATATGAAAATTTACCTGCAAAGTTTGACCAACTAAAGTAAACATTAAAGGGAATAAAAGAATGAAAAAAATAAATTAAGAAACTAATAATAATAATAATAATAATAATAACAGTAATCATCATCATCATTATCATCGGATTAGACTAGGCCTGAGTTTGTACAATAAAATTAAAATGGACTTGAGTTAAAAATCAAACCCAAATAAGTAGGCCACGCAAGGCTTGGGTTTGTATATAATTCGTTAATATATAGCTTAGGTCGTGGGCACCTTTATTTACAATTATATCTTCACGTGGAAACTGTGGTATATATGACCCAAAAAAATATAGGCTATTTGAGATGGTTATAAGTGGTTATATGCGTTTTTACTTGTAGCGGTAGTCAGGTGGCTATTGGTTTTATTGTTTGTAAGTGGAAATTGTCTCTTTTTTTTTCTAGAATTCTCCCTCCGTCTTTTTTTTTGGGCTAATTAGTAAGAGATTGGCTAAATACTCAATATGATCTATCATTTTGGGTATTTTTCAATTAAAGATACGATCTTTAATTTTTCTTAATTAATAACTAAACGTTTTTTAATTTATTCAATATAGGACTTTTATACGGGTGAATTACACTCGCTGTTAAAGAGAGTGGATATTGATAAAAGAACAAAAATGTATTTTTACTTTATCAAAAAAATATTAAATATTAAGGACAAAATTGTATTTTTACTTTATCATAAAAATATTAAATATTTTTCTTTTTTTTTCTAAATCCAATATTTGATCCAATATTCTTTTGTTAGCTCTAATTATTTTTCAAATCCAATATCCATCTTAATTTATATTTTCATTTATTTATTTATTTATTTATCATTCTTATTATGACGTTTTAATTTTATTTCTCTTTGATTTGTTTATTTCCTAGATCTATATGGAGAACACATTTAATAAAAATATTTATTTTTTTCTATTTGTTTTCTTTACTTAATATTTTCATTAGTTTAATCATTGTTCTTACTAGATCTACATGAAGAACACATTTAATAAAAAAAATAAAATCAAAGAAACAAAAACTTAATTAACTCATTAAAGTCTTTTTTCTAAAAGGTAAATGAATTTTATTAAGTAATCACAAAAAACAATTATAGGCAACATAACAGAAGCCAATTCACCCTAATGGTAAAGCAACCCAATCAAACAGCCAACAACAACCTTTGACCCCAACCCGCCCAAACTCACATCATCAAATAGCGACTCACAGAGGCTAAACATTAAACAAATGGTGGATAGCAAGTCCAAACAAACACAATCAGCGGCCACACTCAAAGACCATTCCACAACGAAATTGCAATAAAAAAACCCACAAAGAGCCATGACATCTGAAAAAAAAAATCAAAATCAAATAAAACAATTTTAATGAAATTATTGAAAGCTTCGATGAAGCCGAAACTGTAGAGAGGATGGAGAGGAGAAAAATGCCAATGAAAAAATAAACTTAGAAAAAATTACAAAATAAAATAAAAATAAAAAGAGAAATCAGGAGTTTGATTCAATCAAGAAAACAAATCCTAAGTTTATGGGCTCGCCATAAACAGGAGAATGGAAAGAGATAATAAAACCCAAAGAGCAAGATTCAGAAAAATCAGCAAGAAAACTATCTAAAAAAAATAACAACAAATATACACAACAATCCGAATAACAACAGTTATAAGCAAACCCACAGCAACCATAAGTCTCATTCCTCACCTAGTGAGGAAACCACAACAGAAATGAGAATAAAAAATCTAAAATCAATTTTTGTTTAGAGGTATTTTTTTGAATTTCTAGGTCTCAAACTAAAGATTTAGTTAGCATAGGAATGGGTGAGAACATAGTAGAAAAAAAAAACTTTGACAGGCCAAAAGGTGATCTTTTTGAAGTTGTGAAACTGAAATTACCCATTTAGATCTAGGAATATTGAGAGAGATTTGAAGAAAATGGTTTAGGACAAGAGAAAAAGGGAGAGGAGAGCTATGTTTTTAGTATTTTTGAAAATTTTTTGGGTTAGGAGATGATGGTTGGAGGAGGAGAACAGTGCTGGCCTTATTGGGATGAATAGAGAAGAAAAAGAGATAGGTTTTGACAGAAAAAATTACTTTTTTAAACCAGAAAATGTGACAACCTAGAATTTTCGGCAATTGATAATTAATTTAATACACTATCAGAAGCATGTAATTATGGAGGATTATCAAGAAATATGAGAAGTGTAGAAGGGATGAATTAATTAATATGAGAGGTATGAGAACTTAAAATTATGAAAACTAAATAAGGGAATTTTAAGGATTTAATTTCCCCTTGAATAATGGCAAAAAAGTAAGTGATCAATCAGTATTCATTTGATTACAATTTGAGATTAACAAATCGTATTGATGTATCATAAAATTCATTAGAAAGCTAACTCAAAAAGCTTTCCAACCATATAAAGCCCACTTTCGAATTCAATGTGGATCAATACTGGTGAATTCTTGAAATTATCCCATGAGCAGGGGATTTGGTCATCCGACCTCTTGATAAAGAGTTATGCATGGATTTTTGTAGGAAACTCCAATTGAGGTGATTCAAAATGCGTTGGAAAGCTAACTCAAAGAAATTTTCAACCATATATGGCCCGTATCCTAATTCCTCATGTATTAATACAAGAAAAATTCAGAATTCACGTCATGTACAGGAAGTTTGGACAACAAGCAGTCGGTAAAGAGTCAAGCATAATTTTTTATACGGAATTCCGATTGAGGTGATTCCAAATCCGTTGGAAAGATAACTTAAATAGATTTCCAACCGTGTAAGGCTCATATTTTAATTCATTGTGGATCAATACCAATAAATTTCTACATTCACATCACAAGCAAGATTTTCAGAAATGAGCAATTAGTAAAAAGTCGAGAATAAGTTTTGATGGGTAACTCCGATTGAAGTGATTCAATTTGCGTTGAAAAGTTAATTTGAATACCTTTTCAACCATATATGGCTCATATTTTAATTCATTATGGATTAATCGTGGTGAATTTTCAAATTTGATTGTAAGTACAGTAAATTAAGAAGAAAAGTGAGCAAGGTAAGTATTATAAGAATTTTAAGAATTGAATTTAGGAGAATTGTGGAGAATGGAGGTCATGAGGATTAAATAAACATGATGAAAAAATAATGGGAAGATAAATGAAATTAATATATATATATAGTGCAAATGTATTAATTAAATAAAAAAAATATGTGTATATATATATATATATATATGTAACCTAAATAAATGAAAGGATTATATATATATAAATATATATATATATATATATATATATATATATATGCAAAGTAAAAGTAAAAATTATATGTATGTAAAGTAAAAACATAAATTAGATATATAAAGTAAACAAAAATTATATATGTAATAATAAACAAAAAAAAAGTGATAGTGGAGTTTGGTCTCCCACCAAACCTGCTTTACTTTGTCACTTGTGTGATAGACCACCCCTTGTCACAACCCCACCCCCCCTAAACTAAAACTCAAGAGAGAGAGAAATTAAAGGAAAGAAAAAAAATTGGAAAAGTTGAAGGAGAGAGAGAGATAGTGAGCCCGAGGAAAGATAAAAGAAAAATTGGAAAGAAAGGGTGTTTTGGGCATGGAATGGTAAAGAAAGGGTGTGTTCGGTGTGGATCAAGGCTAAAAAAAGAGAGGTTTTTAGTGCTGAAAGGAGGGCTGAACCAAGGATGAGTTGTCTAATTTTTTTTTGTAAAATGAGTAAGATAAATTAGTAGGCTTAGTTATATTTTTATGAAAAATTTTATAGAATTTTAATTAATTAATTTTGAGTATTTTGTGTAATGTTTGAACGTATAGTGAATGCTTGGAGACTTATTTTTGGTGTTTGCTGAAGCTTGGAGCTCGTCAAAGCTCTAAGCTTTGACACTAAGTAATATACTTTTATAAGATAGTTTTAGTATTATATTGTATAAATTAGTATTATAATTGTTTGATGATGAGAAATTGTTGAGAATACGTGATATGAATATTTGAGTAGTAAATTAAACATTGTTATGTGTTGAAATGTTGTTTGGAACATTGTCGGGGAATTTTGAAAATAATTTGATTAGTATTATAGTAGTTTGATGATGGAAATTGTTGAGAATGTATTATATATATATATATATATATATATATATATATATATATATATATATATATACATATATATATTTATATATATATATATGAGAAGTAAACAAAATATTGTTATATATTGGAAGTTTTGGAACACTGTTAGAGAAATCGAAAAGTGGATTGAGAATTTATCCTTGTAGTTTTGTCAATATATATATATTTGCATATGTTTATATACATATGCATTTATATGAGTAAGAGTGAGATGAAAACCTTTATGATTAAATTTCTATAAGAACACTAGGAATTGAATTGTGTTGTGGGGGATGGATACTTATTAATGAATGGATTTTTTGGTACCCTGTGGAAGTGGAACGATAACTTGGATGCAAAAATTTGAAATATGGGTTAGTTATACTATCTAAATGCTTTAAAATGATATTGTTATCCTAGATATTAATGCATGGCAAGAAAGAAATGCGATTGAAAGTCATGAAAATATTATCGAATATTTATTGAGGAATTCACAAACACAGATTAAATTATTAGGTGAAAAAGGAGTATGGGCTATGGAGCATTTATTTCTAAGATAATGTGACTTTGACAATGGCGATATAATTTTTATGTTTTATGGATATTACGAAAATCTATACTTGGATATATCTATGCAAAGATAAAGTAATCTTAATACACTATGATCTTAAAGATAGAAAACATATGTTTGAAAGATGAGTACTTTGTGAATCTTGATAATTACATAGGAGACTCGATTTGATAGTGTGGCATGAAGTGGTTGACTATTGATAAATGTTGACTTTGGTAAGGTGACTATATGTGTTTATTGATAGTGTTAATGATGTATTGTTGAAAATGGTATGGAATGTTATTGGGATATTGTCAAAATGGTAGAGAATTATATATATGCGTATAAATATATATTGTGATTTTGATGGATTATGAGATTTATAATAGAGATTGGAAATGTGAACAAAGGTATGGTTGTGTATATGCTATAGGTATATGAAAATGTGTATTAATGTGGTATTGTGCTCCCAATAAGAGATACATGATTTTGACATCCTGTGGATACTATTGAGAATATATCTAAGTGTATATGCATATGTATCGTATGGTCTTATTGGCTAATGAGAGCATAGTAACCTATGTGATGTATATATAATTTGTTGTATTAATACTATTGAGGGTTGATAGAATATATGTGATTGATTGATGATTGATGAATTATGCCTTTACCATGGTTATGTGTGATTGGAAATTGAGGCTGTTGTAGGCATACCTTAGCGTAGAAGTATAAGCATGCATATTTCTGAGCTCAATAAACATAGAGATATGCCTTGGTACACTTAGGTTCATGCATGCATAGCATGTGATTTTGATCTCTAAAATACATGTGTTGTTTTAAAAGTGAAAGTATTGATTTCCAAAAGATGTATCAAAATCTTTTAAGAAATGTGAATATTTGAAAAGAATAGATAGCCACAAACCAGGATGTTTAACACCTGTTTTGACATGGTTCACGACAAGTATAGATTAAGCATATGATTTATTATGTACTGATTTGAGAAATGACTCAGTTTTAAATGTTTTATTATGTGGACTGTCTTAAAAGACTTGTGTTAGCTTTAAATTGCAATATATATTTTGAAATGACAAAAACTTAAGTAAGCTTTAATGTCTTAATTCATATTGTAAATTTACCTTATCACATATAATTTTCTCAATCCATTTTAAGTGTTCATATCAAACATTAAGACCATGATCTAATGATTCATTCTTATCGGTCTTAATACTTTATAAAATGGTTTTCAATATTAAGTAATTTTCTCAAGAATTATTGAACGTAATTTTAGAAAATTACTTATAAGTTTTTGGACAATATTTTCATTTGAGAAAGTCAAGAAAAACTCCCTTAAAGCTTATAAATATTTTGGGTTGAATTAAAATCAAAAGCCATATCATTTCTAACCCAAAAGTGCAGGAAAAATGCCCTCTAGAAGAAAAGGATCGATCCTATAGGGAAAAGGATCGATCCCTTTTTGACAGAACCCTCTGGAAGCCTAGAATGAAGAAAAGGATCGATCCCTTTGGTAAAAGGATCGATCCCTTTATGCCAAAAAGCCCCCAACGGCTAGTTTCTGTGAGATACAACGGCTAGTTTCTGTTTTGGCTCCAACCAACGTCCACAAACCATCCAAGGAACTATAAATAGAGGCTTAGAAGCTAAAGGAAGCAAGGGGAGCTACTCAACAACTCCATAACACATATTCCTCAAATCCTCAAGCCTCAAACAACAAATCAAGAGTTCCAAAGTCTTCATCTTCTATCATTCACTTATCTCTTGTATTGTTTAGCACAAATCTTGTATAGGCTTTTTCTTTGTGCCTAATTTCTGTAATCACTTGCCTACCTAAAGGCCTTTCTTTGATTACATCTCTTGTAAACACAAACATTCCTTGTAAAAGGAGAGGTTTCTCTTTAGCCTAAGAAAAAAAGGAGGTTTCTCTTTAGCCTAGAAAAAAAGGGAGAAGAGGTTTCTCTTGAGCCTAGAAAAAGAGAGAGGTTTCTCTTGAGCCTTGAAAAGAGGGAGTGTAATACAAATTCAAGTTAGTGAATTTGGGGAAAATCCTTGGGAGCGTCTCAAGGTAGAGGACGTAGGCAAGGTTGCCGAACCTCTATAAATCGCTTGTGTAAATCTCTCTCTCTCTACTCTTTATTTACTTGCGATTATATTGTGTTTATTACATTGAACTTGAATTGCATGCTTGCCTAGCTTAGAGAACTTAAAAAACATTCAAATAGGCTAGAGAACTTAGAAGAATCGAAAAACGGGCATAAGGTTAGTTAAGAACCGATTCACCCCCCTCTCAGTATAGCTTATAGAGCCAACAATTGGTATCAGAGCTTGGGCTCGAGATTGATTTAGACTAACCTCTATCGAGCAAAACGATCATAAATGGCTCACTTGAATGTAGGCACACCCCTAGGAGAAGAGGGACAATCATTAGTTAGACCTCCACTCTTCAATGGTGAAAATTACTCATATTGGAAAACTAGAATGATGTTATTTGTGCAATCAAATGATTATGAAGTGTGGAGAATTATATTGAATGGTCCTAGAATTCCCATGAAGAAAGTAGATAGAAAAGATGTCCCTAAGAGTGAGGATGAGTGGGACACAAATGACATGAGATTGGCACAAATGAATGCCAAGGCTATGCACACCTTCTTTTGTGCATTAGGTCCCAATGAATATAATAGAGTCTCCCTATGTGAGAATGCCAAGCAAATATGGGACAAATTAGCCATCACACATGAAGGAACCAATCAAGTGAAGAGACCAAAATAGGAATGCTCACACATGATTATGAGCTATTTAGGATGAAAGAAAATGAGTCCATTAGCGAAATGTTCACTAGGTTTAATGACATAATTAATGGACTTAAGGCTCTAGGCAAGGCTTATTCTAATGTTGAAATGGTAAAGAAAATTTTGAATAGCTTACCTAAGTCATGGGAGGCAAAGGTAACCGCAATAGAAGAATCTAAGGATCCAAATACCTTGTCTCTAGATGAACTTATGGGATCTGTACTTACTCATGAAATGAAATTAAAAAGAAATGAAGAGCCTTCTAAGAATGTAGAGGTAGCACTTAAGTCTTCCACTCATGAGGATGATAGTGATGAGAGTCGAAATGAGGAAGAAAAGGAAATGGCAATGTTTGCCAAAAGATTCAATAGATTTATGAGAATGAAAGAGAGAGAGAGTAATAGGAGACATCAAAGGGGAGAGTCAAGTAGAAGAGAAAAGGACCCCTTAGTATGTTATGAGTGCAATGAACCGAATCATACTAAATTAGATTGCCCCTTACTTAGGAAGGAAAAGAATAGGAAGCCTAGGAAGAAAGCCTTTGTGGCTGCATGGAGCGATAGTGATAGCTCCGATGAGGAAAATGTAGATGAAGAGGTAGCTTACTCATGCTTTATGGCTATTAGTGATGATGAGGCTAGTAGTAGTTCTAGTGAAGATAATGATTATACCTTTAGTGAACTACAAAATGCCTTTAATGATTTAGCAAATGAATTTCAATGCGTGAACTCCAAATATAAGAAAATCATTGCTAAATTAAAAATAGAAAATGAAGCCTTGACTAATACTAAGCTAGAATTTGAAAAGAAATTAGAAGAGGCAAACTTAGAGATAAATGAGTTGAATGAAAAGAATACAAATTTGCATAACTCATTTACTAGGTTTTATATGGGTCAACTGATGGAGATCCACTTGCTCGTGATGTTCGTGATGCTAAGGATCCATTGGTCATCCAAGGAGGTCCAATTACCCGAGCTCGAGCTAAGAAAACGCAACAAGCCCTGGCCTCATTCATGCAACAAGCTCTGGCATCATTGAAGTGTCAAGAAAGCTTCCATGAAGAGTCCCAAGACATCTATACTTGCTTGGAAGCCCAAACGACATGAGCATGGTTTACTATCTTATTTTAGCTTAACAATAAGATGGGCTAAGTGTTTGGATAGCCCACGTTTGAGTCTTGTTGTGTCTTGGACTATTTATTTTATGTAACTAGGTTTAGGCATGAATTTGGGTTTAGTTTTATTTTCTATTGGTGTTAATTCCAGCCCACTTGTTTATGGGCTTAAGTGCTAGGTATTATTATAAATACCTTGTAAACGCTATTGATGAAGAGATCAGTTAATTGAATTTTCAGAAATTGAGTGTGCCTTTCTCTTGGGTTCCCTCTCAACTAGGCTTATCAAGGTCTTCTTCCTTGTGGCACCTCCTTCTTCACCATCCACCATTGCTATACCTTATGTTCTCGAATTCTTATTCGTAGGGTCAAGGTCCAATATCTTTGGGTTCGAGTCTCTTTAGGCTTCGGGTCTAGGTTTCAGAAGTTGTCATTCATCAACTTTGCTTCTGTCTTCTTGCGTGTCAGCTCCTTCAAATTCCAAGCTACGTTTTGTCTTGTCCGTACGCATCAGTTGGTATTCAGAGCTCAAGTTCCGATTTTCTGGTTTGTTCGTGCGTCACTCACTTTTCGATTTTTTTTGTTTAAATTTTTTTTTCTTTTGTTCGTTCCACTTTCTGGTTTGTTTGTGTGTTCCTAGCCGCCACTTATTTCTTAACCCTAAAACCCTAGCCACCACTTATTTCATTACACAAAAAACCCTAGCCACCACTTATTTCATTACACAAAAAACCCTAGCCGCACCCCTTAAAAATAAAACCCTAGCCACACCCCTCAAAAATAAAACCCTAGCCGCACCCCTCAAAAAAAAAAAACCCTAGCTACACCCCTAAAAAAAAAACCCTAGCTGCACCCCTAAAAAAAAACCCTAGCCTCACCCCTCAAAAAAAAAAAAAAACCTAGCCGCACCCCTCCTCTTTGAAGGAAATCGCAACACTCAGAGTTAAAAAAAAAAAAAAGAAAAGAATTCAAAAAAAAAAAGAAGAAGAAAAGAATTCGAAAAAAAAAAAGAAGAAAAAAAAAGGGAGAAAAAAAAAATTTTTTTTTGCGGTACTGTTCAAACAGAAGTTTTGGTTGAGTTAGGAGGCGTGTGAGTACCCGTTTTAAAGAAAACGACGAAAGAAAACGACCTTGCTTCACTAGCCCCACCCTATCTTGGCCAAATTCCATCGTTTTCCTATAGTTTTAGGCCATTTTTCATTTTTTTGTCATTCTAGTGATTTTTTTTATTTTTTTTTTCTTATTTTTTTTATTCTTTCTTTCTTTCTTTGAGTCACCCTAGCCCTAGCCACACCTTTCTGTGAAAAAAAAAAAGAAAAAAAATTCTTGGTGACAATACTTGGTGAATTAGTTGATTTTACGAGGTTGAATCTTTGATTGAGTCTCTAGTGTGATTGTGAACCTATAGAGTTAAGGTAGAGTAAGGGAAAAAGGCACGTGTGTGTGAGAGACATTAGTAGAGAAAAGCCAAATTACTTGAGTGAATAAGGAGTGTAAACACGTGAGGATATTACTTGTTGACAATGTCTTCTGAAGGTGATAAGTCAGACTTTAAAAAGATTGAATTCCTACTTCAGGCAATGCAACAACAGTTCCAACGGATGGATGTGAAATTCAATGACATTCATGATAAGTTGAACCAACATGAAGCTCGGTTTGCAAAGATCCAACAAGGTGATACTTCTCGTCAAAAAAGTAAGGTTGTTGCCACTGATGAGTATGATGATAATGTTGGGTATGATTCGAATGAAGAGTCTGGGATAGATAGACATCATAGAAGGTACCATGGGTATAGAGATCGAGTTGATAGAGCCTGTGATAGAGGCAAGGAGAAGATGGATGGAAACCTTAGCAGTATAAAATTAAAAATTCCTCCTTTCTAAGGCAAGAATGATCCTGAGGCATATTTGGAGTGGGAAAGGAAGCTTGAAATGGTGTTTGACTGCCACCACTACTCTGAAGAAAAGAAGGTCAAACTTGCAGCAATTGAGTTCACAGAGTATGCTATGGTTTGGTGGGATCAGTTAGTCAGTAGTCGAGGAAGATATGGTGATCCTCCAGTGTCTACATGGGATGAGATGAAGCGCATCATGAGGAAGAGATTTGTTCCTACTCATTACTACAGGGAGTTATACCAGAAGCTCCAAGGTCTTACCCAGGGCTCAAAGAGTGTTGAGGATTACTACAAAGAGATGGAAATAACCATGATCCGAGCCAATATCCAGGAGGATGCAGAAGCTACTATGGCTCGTTTTCTTCAAGGCTTAAACCGTGAGATTGCCAATGTAGTCGAGTTGCAGCATTACATGGATTTAGAGGAGATGTTGCATGTGGCCATCAAAGTGGAAAGGCAACTCAAAAGGAAAGGTACATCCCGTTTTACTTCTAGTTCAGTTCCTGTTTGGAAATCTAACACCTTTCATAGGGATGATAAGCCTGTGCCTACGCATAAGTCAGAGAGCTTTGCTAAGCCCAAGCCTGAGGGCCCTCCAAAGCCCAAGACTGAACCTGCCCAAGCATCCCAGAGTAGGACACGTGACATTAAGTGTTTCAAGTGTTTAGGTCGTGGACATATTGCCTCACAATGTCCCAACCGTAGGGTGATGATCATGCATGGGAATGGAGATGTTGAGAGTGAAGGTTCTGAACTCGGTGTAGAAGATGAGATGCCTGCATTAGAAGATGTCGACGAAGAAGAAGTTGTTGAGTATGCTGCTCATGGTGAAGCACTTGTTGCTAGGCGTGCTCTTACTACTCATGTGAAGTTTGAGGATGAGGCACAGCGCGAAAACATCTTCCATACGAGATGCCATATTAGTGACAAGGTATGTACCGTAATCATTGATGGTGGGAGTTGTACTAATGTTGCTAGCACATACCTTGTTGATAAATTAAAGTTGCCCACTACCAAGCATCACCACCCATATAAGTTGCAGTGGATTAATGACTGTGGTGAAGTCAACGTGGTGAAGCAAGTCTTGGTTCCTTTTCGTATTGGAAGGTATCACGATGAGGTGTTGTGTGACGTAGTGCCCATGCAAGCTAGCCACCTATTGCTGGGTAGACCGTGGCAGTATGATCGGAGAGTCATCCACGACGGTTACACTAACCGTTATTCCTTTACTATGGATGGCAAGAAGATCGCTCTTGCTCCCCTTAGCCCCAAGGAGATTTATGAGGACCAATTAAGGCTAAAGGAGCAACATGACGAGCAAAGGAAGCAAGCTAAAGAACAGAAGGAAAACAAGGACAGCAAAACAGTGAGCTGCTATGCCAAACCCCGAGATGTGAAGACTGCATTTCTTGCTAAGTCTCCTATCCTTTTACTCTTATTTAAAGACTCTTATTTTATTGATGCTGAACTCCATGATACTTTGCCTACTGATGTTGTCTCATTGTTGCAGGAGTTCGAGGATGTATTCCCTGAGGAGATCCCAAGTGGATTACCACCGATTCGTGGGATCGAGCACATGATTGACCTTGTCCCTGGAGCTACCATTCCTAACCGTCCAGCCTACAGAAGTAATCCCGAGGAGACGAAGGAGCTTCAAAGGCAAGTTGAGGAGCTCATGAGGAAAGGTTATGTGAGAGAGAGCATGAGTCCTTGCGCCGTGCCCGTACTGCTTGTGCCAAAAAAAGATGGGACGTGGAGGATGTGCGTTGACCGCCGAGCCGTCAACAAAATCACTGTAAAGTACCGCTATCCTATTCCTAGGCTAGATGACATGCTTGATGAGTTGCATGGTGCATGCATGTTTTCTAAAATTGATTTAAAGAGCGGATATCACCAAATTCGTATGAGAGAAGGTGATGAATGGAAAACCGCATTCAAGACTAAACATGGTCTCTACGAGTGGTTAGTTATGCCTTTTGGCTTGACTAATGCACCCAGTACATTCATGCGTTTAATGAACCATGTTTTACGTGATTTCATTGGTAAGTGTGTAGTTGTCTATTTTGATGATATTTTGATATACAATAAAAGCCAGCATGAGCATGTTGAGCATCTTAGGAATGTTCTTACTGTTTTGAGGAATGCAAGTTTGTATGCCAATTTTAGGAAATGTACATTCTGCACTGATAAGATTGTTTTTCTTGGGTATGTCGTTTCTTCACATGGCATTTCTGTTGATAATGAGAAGGTAAAGGCAATTAAAGATTGGCCTGTACCTAAGTCTGTTTCTGAGGTGCGCAACAAAAGCTAGATCATATGTTAGAGACCCAAAGAGCTTTCTTTGACAAAGATGGGTTAGGCTATAATGCTAAACAAAAAGAAACTCATCTTAAGAATTTCCTAGTGGGCAAAAATACCATGCATGATTTTTCTCTTACATGCTCACTATGCAATAGAATAGGACACTCTTCACAAGCATGCACATATAGGAAAACCACATTTAGAGGAAGAGTAGTTAGGAAAATATGGGTGCCAAAGCATGCTGTAAATAATGTTGAATTGTGTTTGAAATGGATCCCTAAAGGATCAAAAATTGTTAGCACTAACACTCATGGACCCAAGAAAATTTGGGTACCAAAGCATGCTTGAATTTGTTTGTTGTAGGAGTGTTAGAGCATAAGAATACAAAGAAACAATGGAGTTCAAATGCTCTACACACCCCCCATGGAGATTGCTTATGCCAATGAGAAAGAGGAAGAGCTTAAGAATCCATACTTGACAAGGTCACAACAATTCTTCAAAGAATGGCACAAGGTGGATTCAACTATTCAATGCAAAGCATTCTTTAGCAAAGGAGTTTTGTAAGCTTAAATCCTATCTTTTCAAAACTCATATGTGTTAAAATTATTTGTTTGATTTAATGAGGCACTTGGTTGATAATTCTTGATGCATTGTGAGTTGAATGATTGAACAAAAAGGCATGACAAAGATTTTTGATTGTTTGATTATAGTACTTGAGGCTTTGAATGATTGAATGAAAAGCATGTTTGATGATTTTGAAATGACTTTTGTATTGTGAGCAAGTTTGTAATGTGTAGATAATATATTTAGTTGCTCAAAAGCTGTCAAATATGTCATATATGCAAAATGCCTTGTCATAAGTCTTAATGAAGAATATGCATGTTAGAAATCATGGCATGTTGTTCACAAGATGTATGTTTTAATGATATATATGCTTAAAATCTATGTGAACAAGTTTGTTTTGACATATTTATGTAATTCAATGCATTGGTTTGGTCAAAATATACTTAAATCTCGAAATGACCTCCTTTGAGGCCAAAAATGCATTTTATTGTGTAAATTCTTCCAAAATTGCAAAATCTTTTGTAAAATGGTTTTTCATTCATGTTTTTCTTTCACACAAGTCCAAAATCATGTTTTACAAATGTTTAAACTCTTACTTGGACTTAAATTACTCAAAAACGGAGTTTTGGTACCTCACAAAAGTTCAATTTTCTGTCAAAACAACTGCAGAATCTGCAGGAAAGATATGAGGGATCGATCCCCCTCCTAAAGGGATCGATTGCCCCAGGCCAGAAAAGGCTCTCCTGCATGTTTTCAACCGAAATTGAGAAGAACTTTTCATTGTTTTAATACTTTCTCTCTTCTCAACTTAAAATTCATTGTTTTAACTTCTTTTTGATGATCTTTAATATATAAAAACTCATTTTTCATTGATATCATGCCTCAACTTCATCAATTAATATCATTTCCAACAAATGGTATCACTTTCAACGATCAATATCATTTTTCATTGAGCTCACAAGTGCAAAATCAGTTTCTTATTGAAAATGATCATGATTTGCATAACTCTTGAAATAATCTTGAAATATACTTTCAATGAATGCTTAAACATAATTTTGAAGAATTATTTCAAGAATTTATGGATATATTTGAGAATTTGATGAACTTGTGCATAATGAATATTTTTCATTCCTTTTGTTCATCCTAGTCAAGCATGCTTATAGGATTATGTTCTTAGCTTGACTCAACTACTCCACACTAGGTTTCATGATAATTATACATCTAGTGGAAGGATAATTAAAACTTGACCTTAAGGATTGATTTCAAATATAAATTCAACAATTGGTATAAGGTCATAATTTTCCTTGGCCTACAATGTGTGATGATAAATGAATCCTAAATGTTGAGTTACATGAAAATTTATCATCCATGAAATTAATTCTTTATGGCCAAATTATTAAAGAACTTGAGCGTTAATGACAACACCAACAAGTGATACACATGCATTGAATCTTGATTGTTTTGATGTTGAACATGCATGTTTACTTGAGTTGAATCAATAATCATGCCTATGAGATGAGAATAGTTGTTTTCATGATATCATGTGCTTAACCTCACTCATAGCTTATGGATTTTATGGTTAAAATATACTTAGCATGATATTTATTTATTTAGACAAAGCCATATTAGTTAAAATAGCATATACCCTCTAGAACGTTAAATGATGATAACAACTAGGGATATGGCTATTAATTGATTAAAATGGTAATTTTGAATCTTTCCTTGCTCATAATTGATTAAGGACTTGAATTGGAAAATGAGCATAGGATTTTTATACTTGAAACCATGGAAGAAACTGTGTTTGTTTGAATATTTTTTTTAATCTTCCATATGGTATAAATGTGTGAATATGAGTATGGATTAATACTTTATGATAGTGTGCTAATGATTAATTGATCCATATGCATATTGGATGATATGTGTTGTGTTCTTGCATATTTAGAATGATTATTTTCTTGACATGAACACTACACATAAATATTGGATTCATGCAAAATATCAAAGTCAACCATTAGTAACAATTGGTATTTAGATTGAAATAACAATAAGTATCATTGGCAACCATATTTTCAACAATTGGTAAGCCAAAATTAAATTGCCAATTGGTATGAGCTTTAAATTGACAATTCTTCTTGTGCTCTTTAGTTTGAAATGACAAATTGAGAAGAATCCATTTAGGATATTTTTGCATGAAACTCTTATGTGCTAGAATTTGTAATTAATTGTTATATGTCTTAATTCTATGCACACTCTTGCTTGAAAATGATTTATGAGCTCATGTATATGATATGTCATCTAATTTCAGCTCATAATCATGATGTATTACCATGCACCTTAGTTGGACCTTAGAGAACAGTTGATATACTTAGGTGCTTAATAGGATTAAAATAAGCAAGTCATAGACCTTAGTAGATATTTATACATAACTTGCTTCATTATTTACCAATTGGGAACTTCTTGCAAAATTATTTATTAACAATTGGTATCAAAATTATTTATAAACAATTTGTATAGGATCATAAGTCATATTCATTGCATGAATATTTCATACTCTTTGTGAATATTGACTTATTTATTTGTGCTATGAGTCCCATGTACTAACATGTTTCTTGTTGGATGGAGCATCTTTATTTGTTCTCACATAGCCATGATTTTAGGAGGAGCATATTTCTTATCATTTTTCCTTCTTTTTGCTATGACAAAAAGGGGGAGAGGTAGATAGTAGAGGGAGAGATATTAAGGGGGAGAGATAATGAGGGAGAAATAGTTTTCAAAACCCATGCTTATATCAAGGGGGAGCTTTATAAAATCCTGCTTTATTTGAGGGGGAGTATTTTATGAAAGAATTTTCAAAGCAAATTTACATTAAGTTTTGTCATATTAAAAAGGGGAGATTGTTAGCTTTAAATTGCAATATATATTCTGAAATGACAAAAACTTAAGTAAGCTTTAATGTCTTAATTCATATTGTAAATTTGTCTTATCACATATGATTTTCTCAATCCATTTTAAGTGTTCATATCAAACATTAAGACCATGATCTAATGATTCATTCTTTATCGGTCTTAATACTTTATAAAATGGTTTTCAATATTAAGTAATTTTCTCAAGAATTATTGAACATAAGTTTAGAAAATTAGTTATAAGTTTTTGGACAATATTTTCATTTGAGAAAGTCAAGAAAAACTCCCTTAAAGCTTATAAATGTTTTGGGTTGAATTAAAATCAAAAACCATATCATTTCTAACCCAAAACTGCAGGAAAAATGCCCTCTGGAAGAAAAGGATCGATCCCATAGGGAAAGGGATCCATCCCTTTTTGGAAGAACCCTCTGGAAGCCTAGAATGAAGAAAAGGATCGATCCCTTTGGTAAAAGGATCGATCCCTTTATGCCAGAAAGCCCCCAATGGCTAGTTTCTGTGAGATACAACGGCTAGTTTCTGTGAGATACAACGGCTAGTTTCTGTTTTGGCTCCAACCAACGTCCACAAACCATCCAAGGGACTATAAATAGAGGCTTAGAAGCTAAAGGAAGCAAGGGGAACTACTTAGCAACCCCATAACACATATTCCTCAAATCCTCAAGCCTCAAACAACAAATCAAGAGTTCCAAAGTCTTCATGTTCTATCATTCACTTATCTCTTGTATTGTTTAGCACAAACCTTGTATAGGCTTTTTCTTTGTGCCTAATTTCTGTAATCACCTGCCTACCTAGAGGCCTTTCTTTGATTACATCTCTTGTAAACACAAACATTCCTTGTAAAAGGGGAGGTTTCTCTTTAGCCTAAGAAAAAGAGGGAGGTTTCTCTTTAGCCTAGAAAAAGAGGGAGAAGAGGTGTCTCTTGAGCCTAGAAAAAGAGAGAGGTTTCTCTTGAGCCTTGAAAAGAAGGAGTGTAACATAAATTCAAGTTAGTGAATTTGGGGAAAATCCTTGGGAGCGTCTCAAAGTAGAGGACGTAGGCAAGGTTGCCGAACCTCTATAAATCGCTTGTGTAAATCTCTCTCTCCCTACTCTTTATTTACTTGCGATTATATTGTGTTTATTACATTGAACTTGAATTGCATGCTTGCCTAGCTTAGAGAACTTAGAAAACATTCAAATAGGCTAGAGAACTTAGAAGAATCGAAAAACGGGCATAAGGTTAGTTAAGAACCGATTCACCTCCCCTCTCGGTATAGCCTATAGAGCCAACAACTTGAAAAGAAAATTTAAAAAGAAATTTCGATTTAGAGACGACAGTACCCTATTACTCATGCCTGTGTGGCATATACCTTTGTGGCATAGAGTGTGTGTGTGTGTGTTTATATATATATATATATATATATATATATATATCGAGTGGTACTACCTATGTGGTATGGAACCCCAATTATACATGATATGTATATGTTGCCTGATGAGACCATTCTAGGTTGTCCCCGCAATAATCGTTGACACATTCCTCCCTTCTCAGCTAATCAGTGAGATTGGAATGATCTATGATCATAGATAGAAGCCTTTAGAGGGAAACTTTCACATTGATAGCTACAACTGGTTAAAGATGATATGATACCAAAATAAGGATCCGTGCCTAATCTCTCAGTAAATGTTAAATGTTATCTAGAATATGGTTTATCGTATATGAAACTATAGATATTATTTGTTTTTACAGTATATGTGATATGACTATGATTAAACATGATTTACACATGGTTTTATACTGTTAGCTTTAAATTGCCATATATATTTTGAAATGACAAAAACTTAAGTAAGCTTTAATGTTTTAATTCATATTGTAAATTTGCTTTACCACATATGATTTTCTCAATACATTTCAAGTGATCATATCAAACATTAAGACCATGATTTAATGATATATTCTTATGGGTCTTAATACTTTATAAAATGGTTTTCAATATTAAGTAATTTTCTCAAGAATTATTGAACATAAGTTTAGAAAATTACTTATAAGTTTTTGGATAATATTTTCATTTGAGAAAGTCAAGAAAAACTCCCTTAAAGCTTATAAATGTTTTGGGTTGATTTAGAATCAAAGGCTATATCATTACTAACCCAAAAGTACAGGAAAAATGTCCTCTGGAAGAAAAGGATCGATCCCATAGGGAAAGGGATCGATCCCTTTTTGGCAGAATGCCCTGGAAGCTTAAAATGAAGAAAAGGATCGATCCCTTTGGTAAAAGGATCGATCCCTTTAAGTCAGAAAGTCCCCAACGGCTAGTTTCTGTGAGATACAACGGCTAGTTTCTGTTTTGGCTCCAACCAACGTCCACAAACCATCCAAGGGACCATAAATAGAGGCTTAGAAGCTAAAGGAAGCAAGAGGAACTACTCAATCAACTCCAATTCTCATTTTCCTCAAATCCTCAAGCCTCAACATCAATTCAAGAGATAAAAAGTCTTCATCTTCTATCATTCATCTATTTCTTGTATTGCTTAGCACAAACATTGTATAGGTTTTTCATTGTGCTTAATTTCTGTAATCACTTGCCTACCTAGAGGCCTTTCTTTGATTACATTATTTGTAACCCACCATTCCTTGTAAAAGGGGAGGTTTCTCTTAAGCCTTGAAAAAGAGGGAGGTTCCTTTTTAGCCTAAGAAAAAGAAGAAGGTTTCTC
Organism: Heritiera littoralis; assembly: GCA_031772115.1. Taxonomy (NCBI): domain Eukaryota; kingdom Viridiplantae; phylum Streptophyta; class Magnoliopsida; order Malvales; family Malvaceae; genus Heritiera; species Heritiera littoralis. Next base: position 257,864 of record JAPDPK010000035.1, read on the forward strand.
TTGAGCCTAGAAAAAGAGGGAGGTTTCTCTTGAGCCTAGAAAAAAAAGAGAGGTTACTCTTGAGCCTAGAAAAAAAAAGAGAGGTTACTCTTAAGCCTAAGAAAAAGAGGGATTGTAATCACAAATTCAAGATAGTGGATTTGGAGAAAATCCTTGGGAGCGTCTCAAGGTAGAGGACGTAGGCAAGTTGCCGAACCTCTATAAATCGCTTGTGTAAATCACTCTTTCCCTATTCTCTTTACTTTCTTGCAATTATATTTGTGCTCATTGTATTGAATTTAAATTGCATGATTGAATAGCCTAGAGAACTTAGAAAATATTTATATAGGCTAGAGAATTTAGAGAAACCGAAAAACGAGCTTAAGATTAATGAAAAACCGATTCACCCCGCCTCTCGGTATAGCCTATAGAGCCAACAATCGGTATCAGAGCTTGGGCTCGAGATTTATTTAGACTAACCTCTATCGAGCAAAACGATCATAAATGGCTCACTTGAATGTAGGCACACCCCTAGGAGAAGAGGGACACTCATTAGTTAGACCTCCACTCTTCAATGGTGAAAATTACTCTTATTGGAAAATTAGGATGATGTTATTTGTGCAATCCAATGACTATGAAGTGTGGAGAGTAATTGTTAATGGCCCTAAAATCCCAATAAAGAAAGTAGATGGAAAAGATGTCCCTAAGAGTGAAGATGAGTGGGACACCAATGACATGAGATTGGCACAATTGAATGCCAAGGCTATGCACACCCTCTTTTGTGCATTAGGTCCCAATGAGTATAATAAAGTGTCTCTATGTGAAAATGCTAAGCAAATGTGGGACAAACTAGCCATCACACATGAAGGGACAAATCAAGTTAGAGAGACCAAAGTAGGAATGCTCACACATGATTATGAGCTATTTAGGATGAAAGAAAATGAGTCCATTAGTGAAATGTTCACTAGGTTTAATGATATAATCAATGGACTTAAGGCATTAGGCAAGAGCTATTCCAATGTAGAAATGGTTAAGAAAATTTTGAATAGCTTGCCAAAATCTTGGGAGGCAAAGGTGACCGCAATAGAAGAATCTCAGGATCCTAACACCTTGTCTCTAGATGAACTTATAGGCTCCCTACTTACATATGAGATGAAATTAAAAAGAAATGAAGAGCCTTTAAAGAAAGTAGGGGTAGCACTTAAGTCTTCCACTTATGAGGTTATTGAAGATAACAGTGATGAGAGTGGAAATGAGGAAGAAAAGGAAATGGCAATGTTTTCCAAAAGATTTAATAGATTCATGAGAATGAAAGAAAAAGAAAATAATAGGAGACATCAAAGAGGGGAGTCAAGTAGAAGAGAAAAGGACCCCTTAGTATGTTATGAGTGTAATGAACCGAGTCATACTAAGTTAGATTGCCCCTTACTTAGGAGAGAAAAGGATAGAAAGCCTAAGAAGAAAGCATTTGTGGCTGCATGGAGCGATAGTGATAGCTTCGATGAGGAAAACGTAGATGAAGAGGTAGCTTACTCATGCTTTATGGCTATTAGTGATGATGAGGCTAGTAGTAGTTCTAATGAAGATAATGATTATACCTTTAGTGAACTACAAAATGCCTTTAATGATTTAGCAAATGAATTTCAATGCATGAACTCCAAATATAAGAAAATCATTGCTAAATTAAAAATAGAAAATGAAGCCTTGATAAATGCTAAGCTAGAATTTGAAAAGAAATTAGAAAATGCTAACTTAGAAATAAATGAGTTGAATAAAAAGAACTTAAATTTGCATAACTCATTTTCTAGGTTCTATATGGGTCAACAAAAGCTAGACTATATGTTAGAGACCCAAATAGCTTTCTTTGATAAAGATGGGTTAGGTTATAATGCAATACAAAAAGAAACTCATCTAAAGAATTTCCTAGTGAGCAAAAATACTATGCATGATTTATCTCTTACATGCTCACTATGTAATAGAATAGGACACTCTTCACAAGCATGCACATATAGGAAAACCACATTTAGAGGAAGAGTAGTTAGGAAAATATGGGTGCCAAAGCATGTTGTAAATAATGTTGAATTGTGCTTGAAATGGATCCCTAAAGGATCAAAAATTGTTAGCACTAACTCTCATGGACCCAAGAAAATTTGGGTACCAAAGCATGCTTGAATTTGTTTGTTGTAGGAGTGTTAGAGCATGAGAATACAATGAAACAATGGAGTTCAATTGCTCTACACACCTCTATGGAGTTTGCTTGTGCCAATGAGAGAGAGAAAGAGCTTGAGGATCCACCCTTGGCAAGGTCACAAAAATTCTTCAAAAGATAGCTCAAAGTGGACTCAACACATCAAGGCAAAGCACTCTCAAGCAAAGGAGTTTTGTAAGCTTATATTCTATCTTCTCAAAACTCATATATATTAAAATTATTTGTTTCATTTAATGAGGCACTTAGTTGATGATTATTGGTGCATTGTGAGTTGAATGAATAAAGAAAAGGCATGTTGAATGATTGTTGATTGGTTAATGGTTAGTTCTTGATGCATTGGATGATTGAATGAAAGGCTTGATTTGTGATTTTGAAATGATTATTGAATTTCTGTAGTTTGAGCAAGTTTGATATGTTTAGATAATATATTTAGTTGCTCAAAAGCTGATAAATGTGTCATACATGCAAAATACCATGTCATGAGCTTTAATGAAGAATATGTATGTTGGAAATCATGGCATGTTCACAAGATGTATGATTTGATGATATATATGCTTAAAACCTATGTGAACAAGTTTGTTTTGACATATTTGTGGTTTCCAATGCATTGGTTTTGCCAAAACAAGCATAACTCTCAGAATGACCTCCTTTGAGGCCAAAAATGCATTTATTGGTCAAAATCCTTCCAAAATTGCAAAATCTATTGTTAAATGGTTTTTCATTCATGTTTTTCATTCATACAAGTCCAAAATCATGTTTTACAAATGTTTAAACTCTTACTTGGACTTAAATTACTCAAAAACGGAGTTTTGGTACCTCACAAGTTCAATTTTCTGTCAAAGCAACTGCAGAATCTGCAGGAAACATATGAGGGATCGATCCCCCTCCTAAAGGGATCGATCCCCCCAAGCCAGAAAGGGCTTTCCTGCATGTTTAAACTGAAAATTGGGAGGATCTTTTGTTAGTTTCACTCTATCTTTTGTATAAGCATAAAATTCATTGTTTGAACTTCTTTTTGATGATCTTTAATATATGAAAATTCATTTTTCATTGATATCATACCTCAACTTCATCAATTAATATCATTTCCAACAAATGGTATCACCTTCAACAATCAATACCATTTTTCTTGAGCTCACAAGTACAAAATCATTTTTCTTGTTGAAAACATTCATGAATCTTGAAATAATCTTGAAATATATTTTTAATGAATGCTTAAACTTAATTTTGAGATTTATTTCAAGAATTTATGGATATATTTGAGAATTTGATGAACTTGTGCATAATAAATATTCTTCATTCTTTTTGTTCATCTTAGTCAAGCATGCTTGTAGGATTATATTTCTTAGCTTGACTCACCTACTCCACACTAGGTTTCTTGATAATTATACATCTAGTGGAAGAATAATTAAAACTTGACCTTAAGGATTGATTTCAAATGTAAATTCAACAATTGGTATAAGGTCATAATTTTCCTTGGCCTACAATGTGTGATGATAAATGGATCCTAAATGTTTAAATGCATGAAACTTTATCATCCATGTACTTAAATTTTTCTTATGGCCAAATTGGTAAAGAACTTGGGCTTTAATGACAACACCAACTATTGATATACATGCATTGTATCTTGCTTGTTTTGATGTTGAACATGCATGTTTACTTAAGTTGAATCAATAATCATGCCTATGAGATGAGAATAGTTGTTTTCATGATATTATGTGCTTAACCTCACTCATAGTTTATGGATTTTAATAATAAAATATATTTTAGCTTGATAATATTGATTTACTTTGGTGAAGCCATTTTAGTTAAAATAGCATATACCCTCTAGAACATTAAATGATGATAACAACTAGAGATATAGCTATTAATTGATTAAAATGGTAATTTTGAATCTTTCCGTGCTCATAATTGGTTAAGGACTAGAATTGGAAAATGAGCATAGGATTTTTGTGCTTAAAAACATGGAAGAAAATGTGTTTGCTTGAATACTTTGATTTTATGAATCTTCCATATGGTATAACTTTGTGAATATGAATATGGATTAATACTTTATGATAGTATGCTTATGTTTAATTGATCCATATGCATATTTGATAATTTGTGATTGTGTTCTTGCATATTTAGAATGACTATTTTCCTGACATGAACACACTACACATAGATATTGGATTCATGCAAAATGCCTAAGTCAACCATTAGTAACAATTGGTATTTAGATTGAAATAACAATTAGTATCATTGGCAACCATATTTTCAATAATTGGTAAGCCAAATCTAAATTGCCAATTAGTATGAGTTTTAAATTGACAATTCTTCTTGTGCTCTTTAGTTTGAAATGACAAATAGAGAAGAATTCATTTAGGATATTTTTGCATGAATACTCTTGTGTGCTAGAACTTGTAGTTAATTGCTATATGTCTTAATTCTATGCATACTCTTGTTTGAACATGATTTATGAGCTCATGCATATGATATGTCATCTAATTTTAGCTCATAATCATGATGTATTGCCATGCACCTTAGTTGGACCTTAGAGAACAATTGATATACTTAGGTGCTTGCTTAACCTCTTACCAATTGGAACCATCTTGCAAAATTACTTATCAACAATTGGTATCCAAATTATTTATAAACAATTGGTATAGGATCATAAGTCATATTCATTGCATGAATATTTCATACTCTTTGTGAATATTGACTTATTTATTTGTGCTATAAGTCTCATGTACTAACATGTTTCTTGTTGGATTGAGCATTTTTATTTGTTCTCACATAAGCCATATTTTTAGGGGGAGCATTTTTTTATTTATTATTTTTCCTTCTTTTTGCTATGACAAAAAGGGGGAGAGATAGATAGTAAAAAGGAGAGATATAAAGGGGGAGAGATATTCATTTTCAAAACTCATGCTTATATTAAGGGGGAGCTTTATAAAATCCTGCTTTATTTGAGAGGGCGTATTTTATCAAGGAATTTTTAAAGCAAATTTACATTAAGTTTTGTCATATCAAAAAGGGGGAGATTGTTAGCTTTAAATTGCCATATATATTTTGAAATGACAAAAACTTAAGTAAGCTTTAATGTTTTAATTCATATTGTAAATTTGCTTTACCACATATGATTTTCTCAATACATTTCAAGTGATCATATCAAACATTAAGACCATGATTTAATGATATATTCTTATGGGTCTTAATACTTTATAAAATGGTTTTCAATATTAAGTAATTTTCTCAAGAATTACTGAACATAAGTTTGGAAAATTACTTATAAGTTTTTGGACAATATTTTCATTTGAAAAAGTCAAGAAAAACTCCCTTAAAGCTTATAAATGTTTTGGGTTGATTTAGAATCAAAGGCTATATCATTTCTAACCCAAAAGTGCAGGAAAAATGCCCTCTGGAAGAAAAGGATCGATCCCATAGGGAAAGGGATCGATCCCTTTTTGGCAGAATGCCCTGGAAGCTTAAAATGAAGAAAAGGATCGATCCCTTTGGTAAAAGGATCGATCCCTTTAAGTCAGAAAGTCCCCAACGGCTAGTTTCTGTGAGATACAACGGCTAGTTTCTGTTTTGGCTCCAACCAACGTCCACAAACCATCCAAGGGACTATAAATAGAGGCTTAGAAGCTAAAGGAAGCAAGAGGAACTACTCAATCAACTCCAATTCTCATTTTCCTCAAATCCTCAAGCCTCAACATCAATTCAAGAGAAAAAAAGTCTTCATCTTCTATCATTCATCTATTTCTTGTATTGCTTAGCACAAACATTGTATAGGTTTTTCATTGTGCTTAATTTCTATAATCACTTGCCTACCTAGAGGCCTTTCTTTGATTACATTATTTGTAACCCACCATTCCTTGTAAAAGGGGAGGTTTCTCTTAAGCCTTGAAAAAGAGGAAGGTTACTCTTTAGCCTAAGAAAAAGAGGGATTGTAATCACAAATTCAAGATAGTGGATTTGGAGAAAATCCTTGGGAGCGTCTCAAGGTAGAGGACGTAGGCAAGTTGCCGAACCTCTATAAATTGCTTGTGTAAATCTCTCTTTCCCTATTCTCTTTACTTTCTTGCAATTATATTTGTGCTCATTGTATTGAATTTGAATTGCATGATTGAATAGCCTAGAGAACTTAGAAAATATTTATATAGGCTAGAGAATTTAGAGAAACTGAAAAACGAGCTTAAGATTAGTGAAAAACCGATTCACCCCCCTCTCGGTATAGCCTATAGAGCCAACATATACCACATGATATGATTTGAAACTGTACATGTTTTGAAATGTGTTTTAAAGCATATGTTAAATGATTCTGAAACTATATGAGTTTCGTACATGATTATAAACTACATGTGACATGTTTTGAAATGGATGTTTTATACAGCAAAATATTCATACGTTATATATTGAACCCTATCATGATAGTGTATCTGGCATTAATGCATGATATGCAATGATACAAGGACGCTTAGTGTCGTTAGGACATGATCAAATAAATATTCAAATGATATCGATTTCTAAATGATATTAGGATATACTTGTAGGGTTCATGCATTTGCATTAGAGACAATATAATCATAACTCTATTCTAATATTATTAACTTACTAAGACCTCACTCATTAAATTAGATTAATTTTTCTTACAGACTGATCCTAGTTAATAGACACGTTGGGTCAGTTCTGGTGATTTGATAGTGTCTCGACTCTTGAAGTCCTTGTAGTTGAATATTTTGGTATAGTAATATTTCTTCCCTATATGCCTGTATTTTCAGGCAATGTTAATATAGTACTATAGGATGGGATGTACATAGGGGTGTTCACAATTTGAAAATAATTCGTTAACCGACTGATCGAATTTAATTCAATTAATCGGTCGGTCACCAAATTTAATTTAGTCGATTAATGAAAATAGATTTTAAGAAAATTCGATTATCAAGTCAGTTCAAAAACCGAATTAATTTCGGTTAACCTAATTATAAATATTATAATATATACTCATGACAAAAAATTATGATTAAAAAACTATTTTTATAATAAAAAAGAAACAAATAAGTAAATAAACTAAAATCAATTAAAAAAAATTTTAACCACTAAACTGTTGTCACATATCTTCCCTTAAATGCCGTTAATAACTTAACAGTGCATATAATTCATACCCATTAAAAAGTTTTACATTAAACAAATTCAAACATGTTTAGTATTTAATTAAACAAAATTAAAAATCATATCCTTAGTTGAGAAATATCTAAAATGTTAGATTTTAAATTTAACATTTAACATGAGAGATTTTATAAAATTAAGACTAATTTAGATGGATAGTGTGATTGGCTTTAGTGAGGTTGAAAAAAATGAAATAACCACTATGAATATAAATTTTTTAATAAAATAATAAAAAAATAAAATCAAAGAATATAAAAATATTTTGTAATTTAGTGAAAGATTTCAGTGCAGTAAAATCTAAATCCAACCTTAATTGGGATAACTAGATCCCTCGATTTAGACATGAAATCCAACTCTTAGCCTGACACTGCCAGTCTGGGGAATGGGAGTGGCGGTGATGTAGAGGTGACATAAAGGGCTTGTGTGGTAGGAGGTACGACTAGAGCAGCTAACTGGCTGCTCTAAATCCTCATTTTGATTGATCTTGATTTTTTAATTGATTGATTTTTTTAATTAATTAATTAGTTTTAATTTTAATTTATTTTTTAATATCTTAATTAAAAAATTTTTAATCTTAATAAAATTTTATGTTATTAATGTGTATTATTTGAGTTATTATTTTTTGAAATAATTATTTAAGTTATTATGTATTTTTTTAAAATTATAGGTATACTCATTCGTTTTAATTATTTGAGAGTAATCATGTTCGAAGATTCATTACAGTTAAACTCATCATCTCTCTCTAAAAGTATGTTTAGTGAGAATCGAACCCGATAACTCTTCTCATAAACTCAGTCTATATTACTAACTAAACAACATATTATTTATTACTTTATTTTACACATTCAAACTAAAACAAGACATGGGCTTTCAAGAAACTGGCCTCTTAAAAAATTTCATTGAATCGGGCTGTCCAAGCCCAAACGATCCTAGACACCACATTCAGACTATAACAATTTCAAACTCGAACGACCTTATTTAATATGAAAAAGCAAATTAAATCATAATAGACTTAGATATTCGGTACACGAATTTTACATGGTTCGAATCGATTTTAAATTCTAAATAAAATGATTTGATTTAAATTAAACTTACTTATTAAACCCGTTCAAGGTTCATTTTGATGAATCAAGTCGAGCTATCGACTTCGAGCTTAGCTAATGATTTTAATTAAACAAACTTTATTAGTGATTGAATTTTGAGTCTGAATTATCAAAATTAAAATGAAAATCAAATCAAACTCATTTGAAAACACATTTATCAATTTGGACAAAATTAAACGTTTACGGTGAATATTTAGTAATTTAATTGTATTAATACAAAAATCATTGATTAAGAATTAAAATAATTACTTTAATAAATTATCAACATAGATATATGTACCTTAGCATTTGTATTTTAAAATTGATAATTTTATATGCAATATTGATTAATGAGTTAGAAGGAGGAAGGTAGATTCGAATTTTATACCTAATTCTTCTTAAAAAAAAAACAATTACTAGGTCAAATCTTTATAATTGATGTACTATTTATTTCATGTGTAACTAGCAATGTTTTATTGCATTATAATTTTTATTAATAAATGTGACCTTATAAAATAAAAATACTAGAGAAAAGCATCATGTCCTGATTTGATAAGATTTTATTCAAATTTAAGTAGAGAAATGAATAAAACAAATTTGTTAAGATTGATATATATATATATATATATATATATATATATATATATATATATATATATATTTGTCGTGTACCCGTTATTTTTGGATATCCAAAGCTAATTAATTATCCAATTATTTTAATTTGTGTTACTCGAATCCTAACTTAGAACATAAAAATACTTGTTTATCAAGTCAAATTTTCACTTTCAAATATAAATTTAAAATCAATTTTAGAAAAAACCTATTTAAAAATTTTAAATTAATAAATTTAATTTAACTCATAAAAATTAATTAAAGCTAAAAATCATAATTATAATATTTGATGAATTAATTTAATTATATATAACATTAATAATAAATAATTTATATATAAATTTTATAAATATTATATTAATTAATTATTATTTATAATTGAATTCGATTAGTGGGTACAATAAGATATCTACCTAAATCCTACCTAAACCCATGACGAGTAGTAATTAGATTATCCAAACCCTACTCGAATCTAATTATACACTATCCTAATTCTAGGATACCCATTGTCATCCATATATATTGATTATTTGAAATTATTGAAGATAAAATTTGATCAGTAAAATTAAGAGATGAATAAAAATAAGAATTCGGTCTTTTTTTTAATACCACACTTATTATTGATAAAGCTTGATATTTTTCACCGGAAACTAATTGATCCAATGTGTATATCATGATCTTAAGTTCTTAACACACATTCCTTGAGAAAAAAAGTTATCTACACTTGAGTTAGGTCAGCCGGCACAACGCATTATAATAGAAACCAACCAACTCGGCATTCAAAAAGAATGGTGAGGGCTGATTTTTTATTCATCCAACTTAACTAGAATTTTAATATTTTTGTCGATGATGCTTTGGTTTGGTGATAAGAATGAGGTTTTGAGATTTTAAAATCTCAGGTTCGAGTCTCAAATTTGAGTCTAATTAAATATAAAATTTGTTTAGTTTATTATTATTATTTACATAATTTGTTATTATCATTATATTTATCAATTTATCAAGTTATACTTGAAAATGTACCCTTTTAAAAAAAATAAAAGCTTAATAGCCAAATAAGCCATCAATCTTTAATCCAAAATGAAATTCAACCTTCAACGTTTTATCGCATGAAATCCAGTCTATAAACATTTTATTTTAGTGGAAATAAACCCTCAATCTTTTACAATTATGCAATTAAATCAAAATCTGTTAAATGACACTAACTGCCGTTAGTTTTGCATACATGGCAGTTGACGTGGATAACTTAGTTAGCTGCCACGTGGCATGCCACGTATGTAAAACTAACGGCAGTTAAGTCATTTAACAGATTTGGTCTATTTTCATTGAAATAAAAGTTTATGAACTGAATTTCATGCAATAAAACGTTGAAGGCTGAATTCCATTTTGAGCTAAAGGTTGAGGGCTTATTTGACTATTAAGCCAAAAATAAATCTTAATATTTTTTGCTGTCATTTTCTAACACTCGTTTTCACCTTATAAAAAAATTTATCTTCATAATAATATTTTTTTACTTAGTATAATTTTCATGAAACCATTACCATTTAATAAAAATTACTTGTACCTTAAAATATTTTCTGTTATTTTATTCCCCGAATTAGTATTTAATAACAAAATGCTGTATTTCAAAAAAAAAGTAACAAAATACTACAAAAAATGTAAAACAATTTTTTTATAAAAAATCTTTAATTTTTTTCTTACCAAATTTTATTATCATGATAGGGTTGAGAATTGACAAGGTTTCACATGTTTAGTCAATCAATTACTTATTGGTCATATCGGTTGTAATTCGAATTATTTTAGATATATTTGTATTTTAAATATAATTCACTGTGTATTCAATCAATTTTGATTAAATATAATTAGAATTTTTTTTTGAATTAAGTGAAATTTTATAAATAATTGGTTCTTAAATTTGAATCCTTACGATTTTATCTTCCTGATTAAATAGCTTCAAATTGAAATTCTTTCAAGTTTTGAGTGTTTTGACCTAAGATTTTTTTCGACTTTTATTTTTTAGATTAAATATTTTTATTTATTTAGTTTTTAATCTGTCGGAATCATAACAATTAACAAGTTACATCTTCAGGTTATTTCTTTATTAGGCTTGTGATTTTCCCATCTCAAATTCCAGGTTCCAAGCTATCTGTAACATGCTATAATTTTCTGTCAAGTTTGGTCCAGTGTTGGAAGCTGACTCCGGTAACCCATCAACTTCCAAGCTTTCCCTGCTGTGTCTCTTCTTTTCATTGTACCAAAAATGGCAGCTTGTCTCGTCGTAGCAAACTCCTTGCTTTCCTCTCCTCGCCCACCCAAACCCTCCGCCCAAAAACATCCTCTTCAACCCATGTCATCTCTCTCCCTGCGACACTCCTCCAAACCCAAAAGCTCCACCGACCCAACCTTCCTTAAAGCCCCTTTTCCGCCCTCGGATTCTTGTAGAATCCGGTTTCTTGCCGGAGCTTCACTTGGGGAAACTGATGCCTCTTCCGACGAGCCCCTGCCTCTGGTGGGTGAAGACTCTGCAGCCTTCGATTTGGGGACCCAAAACGTTGTTTCTTGGGTTTATTTTACTGTTATTTTGGGAGTTGTTCTTTATGTTCTCGATGTTGCCTGGATTGATAACACTACTGGCTTCGGGAAAGATTTTATCGATGCTGTTTCTAGCCTCTCTGACCGCCATGATGTTAGTTTTTCTTAGCCTATTCTAGCCTAGTTTTGGATACCTGTCCTGGTGAAATGTAGCTTCGGTTTGAATAGTTGTTTGCCAAATTTATGCCCCTGCCTTGTTTCATCAAAATAAATAAAATAAATTGCAACTTTGCTTATTTTAATATTGAGTTCAACGTATATTTCTAATATATTATTATTTGGATTACTATCTTATACACCAAGCCTACAAGCAAATTTAGATACTTGGCATAACTTCATAGATATCTTATACATAGATACCTGACAAATTAGTGAACTTGTTGCTGTGGAGGTTTCCGGATAATAATCCTATTTCTAATGAACAATGCATGCTCAAACAAAGCATTGGTTGGCTTTATTTCTTTTGTTTTGGAGATTGAAAGTTCTAAAACGATTGATACTGGGTTGAAGGTCTGTATGCGTGATGAGCTATCAGTCTATCACATTTAATTATTGTAATTGTTGAAGGCAATATACAAAGTTAAGATGCATGGAGAGTTTGAAGGAGTAGACATGAAATTTTATATGCTGAAACAGCTTCAGAAGAATGTACCAATCCAGACACTCTCAACTTTCAAGCAGTCCACTAGTAGGTTAGATTTTCTCAAATTAGGTATTTTTTGCCTGCTTAATGATATCATTAGTTATTGACAATCTGCAGCTAGGCTAATGCAAAATATACTTAAAATAGAATGCAATTTATTCTACTTTCTGTTTAGTTGCAGTAGGTCTTGAGATACTAGATGTCCAATCACTTTTAGGTTTCTATAAAATTGGTGCATATAAGGGCTGTAGTGATGAATCTACCTCTTTCTCGGATAGAGAAGTCAACCCAAGAGAAGAATCTGTTCTCATTAAATTTGTCTCCAAATTTTATTGTGAAGTGTGAACGATTTTTTCGGACTGGTAAGTATTTTTTAGGGTTGGAAGGGGACTGGTGAATCTTTAATGAGTTTACTGAGGCAGCAAATGGCCTGTGACTTAATAAGTGGAATCTAGTGGAATTTATATTGTTAACAGATAGAAGTAAAGTGACTGTGGCAGGAAAGAGAAAATAAGAATGCGCATTTGTTTCTTTTTCTTGTAAACTCCTCTTGTAGGTAGAGTGCAAAAATATCAGCTGATGACAAGAACAGACATTCCTTATGTGACAGGGTGGCACTGAGAGATGCTTTAGATCTCATCTTCTTATGAGTTAAGTTATTGGGATACTGGGGAATGTTAATTATTTGAAGTTGGATCTTGTTCCTAACTCAGATTTATCTTCAGAATTGTAGCTCAACTATGATAGGTTTGCATTCTTCTGTTTCCCAACGCATTTTATAGGTGGTATAGTTTGTTTTACTAATATTTCTGTTATTGAGGACTTATTTATAGTACTACTGTTTGATTAGTTGGCCCTTTCTCTCTCTTCGTCTTCATCTCGTCTCTTTTGTCTAATTTGTACCTAGGTCTTTGGTCCTTTTGATAATGTAAAGTGGTGCTTATGATCAAGATTGAGCTATACTTAAGGAATCATGTGCGAATAGGCACCAGCAGATGGGTTGTCAAATGGAGCATATTGTTTGGAAGGTGTTACGCATGATAGCGCATCTTTCTGTGGTTCTTTTCTACAGAAATGGATGGAAAGAGATAAAGTTGGTAGGGCGGGAGGAAATGAGCACAATGGTAGTTACTTTTGGATTTTGGAGAAGTTATTTGAGTAATCAATGGGGCTCTAAGCAACTTGTTGAACTGACACTATACTTGGTAAGAGAGAAGAGTAGAAGGATGTAAAGTGAAGTTTGGGAAATGGTTATGGAAGAGCAGACACATTTTTCTCATGACTGGTAGGAGAGAAGGGAGAGAGGAAAGGTTGCAGGCTTGATGATCATGTTCTATCTAGCTAATGAAATCAAGCTTTCATAAATTGGGAGAATTAGGAGAGACAATGAGGGATGTAAATCAAGTTTTGTAATCTAGTAATTAAATTACTTTTTTGAAGGTCAATCCTTTTTTTTCCCTTAAATCTCTTTGCTTACAAAAGTTTATGGTAAAATAATTTGGTTTCTTTCTCTCTCTTGTCAACTTTCGAGCCCACCAAGCAAAGAACACCCATTTTCTTTACATATAGTTGTCCATATAATCTAGCATCCTAGTTGAACAAAAGAGGTCTGTTTCACCTTTTATCTTTCTAACTAGCTAACTGATAAAAGCAGAATGCCCAGGATCACATGATTTAGAGATAAGTTTAATGACTATAACATAAGATCTAGAAGCAGCAACTAAGGTCCTTTATTGTATATGATAGAAATCACCACATTACCCTAACAATAGAACATCATTCAGTTAATAGAATAATGGACCTAGGACATCATCAGTGTACATGAACATATCTGTAACATTTGCTACTGGTTCAAATGACCTTGACTGCCTTAACCATGACCTTCGTTTATAGGACATGCTCAACAAACTAACTTCTGCTCGTGAGTGATCGACTGAATGTACTTTTGAATTATTGAAGCTCTTTTCCATTATAAAAACAGATGAGAGATACCTTCTGTCTATTGGGATTTAGCTATTATCTTCTTTTCTACTGTGTAAAAGAGATTGACTAATTTTTTTTACTGTGTTTTCAGAATTCACTTTCACCTCACTGTGTATTTGGAATTAGCTCATAACAGACAAAGTTGTACATGTCATTAGCTATCCATCACTTCTTGCTCTGTTTTAGCCATTCCTGTTGTTTTCTTTAATAGGACTTCGATAGTGTGAATTTTGAGCCTCAAACTGTTCTTTTGCAGATTGTAATGTTGATCCTTATTTTCATATTTGCCACTGTCCATAGTGGCTTGGCTAGTTTCCGGGACATGGGTGAAAAACTCTTGGGAAAACGTGCGTACCGTGTTCTATTTGCTGGTGTATCTCTTCCATTGGCTGTTAGCACAGTTGTGAGTTTCATATTTCTTATCCTGATTGAAGGCAATCTCATCTAAAGTTGATTTTCATTCTCTTGCAGCTTTAGAATCAAAATTCTTGGCCTCTCAAAGGTATGGTGGAATTTGTTCCAACTGTTGACTTTCTGTGCTTGCATTGCAGGTGTACTTCATCAACCACAGGTATGATGGCCTGCAGTTATGGCAGCTTCAAAATGCTCCAGGAGTCCATCAACTTGTGTGGCTTTCAAATTTTATTTCCTTCTTTCTCCTATATCCTTCTACCTTTAATCTATTAGAGGTAGCAGCTGTTGACAAGCCCAAAATGCATCTATGGGAAACTGGCATCATGCGAATCAGCCGGCATCCACAGGTTCTCCACTATTATCTTCATATTAATATCCATTTTCATATGCCGGGACTTTGTAGTCATTTGGTTTAGTGAGTATTAGGCTGGCCTTCATGTTTATATGATGTATCCTCAATCTATAGCCAGAGTGGGTGCCAACCCTATGCTCTTGAAAATAGCGTATATTTATCACTGCTAATTATAAGGAGAAGTTTAATTTTGTGAGCCATTGCGATAGGATTCTCCAAAAAAGCATGTGATTGTCCATATTGAATGGAATTATATTGTTTGCTTATCAAATGGGCATGTACTCCTGGAACAAATTCTGTTGCTTCTTCTACGTTTCATGTTGTCAAGATCGTAATTTTCTCTATCTTTGCAGATGGTAGGGCAGGTGATCTGGTGCTTGGCCCACACAGTTTGGATCGGAAACTCTGTAGCCGTTGCAGCCTCAATTGGTTTGATCGGACACCATCTATTTGGTGTTTGGAATGGTGACAGGAGACTAGCAATGCAACATGGGGAGGCTTTTGAAGTTTTAAAGAAGCGAACAAGCATCATTCCTTTTGCAGCTATCCTTGACGGCCGTCAAAAACTGCCCAAAGATTATTACAAGGAATTTCTTCGATTGCCCTATTTGACAATCACTGCTTTGACACTAGGTGCATACTTTCTGCATCCAGTAATGCAGGCAGCTAGTTTCCGGCTCCATTGGTAGTGTCGACAGGTTTATTCTAGTCTGCAAATTGTATATAAAAGATCCACGAAGGACACGGATTTGGGTTGAGATGGTTACACAGGCTGAAAACATACAACCTTTGTTGTATTTTACAAAATTGTTTCATACATACATAATAATTCACTTACAAATGAATTGAATTATGTATTCATGGTTCCACGCAGCGTAGGTTTATCTCATGCATTAACAGTGACTCAGTAAAAGCAATTCTTTTGACACAGTAAAACAAAGTGATAGAAAGGCAAGGCAGTGATGGGTATTGAATTCATCTTCAAGCGAATTGGAAGGTCTTGACCGGCATTGAAGGATGAAATTTGCACGGCTTAGATAAGATCTTAGACACCGATTGTCAACTTTAACCTTAATAAAACATAGACTTAAGGTGCTAACTTCCATGAATAATGCCAACCGGTTCTTTAATGTAACCAAACCTACTCAATAAAATATTCTGAAGGAAAGGTATTTAATGTCCTATATATAATGTATTACGTATGCTTATGTTCTTTGTTTCTAGTCTGGTTGGTTCATTTGAAAAGGTTCCATTTCTCACTTCAGCATTCCAATCATGTATTGTTTTGATCGCCAATCATTTTTAAACGGAGTAAAATTCCATTGAAACAATGATTCCAAATTGAATTTTCAGAAAGAAGTAGCTTACCGGTGAAGTCTAACACTGTGTACTTAAGAGCAAGAACGGATGCAAACAGGAATTTTTATTAAATTTTGTGCCGGATGAAATGAAATGTTTATTTTATATGTGATGTATTCAACCACAAGATTTCAGAAGAATAGAATTGACCGGCATCAATAAGAGTACGAGTTTATTTGATTCACTAACAACATTAATACATTGTCAATCAATCATAAAATGTTGTCTTATTAATGAGTAAAATTATAAATTATGTAATTTTTTAAGAAAAAAATTAAAAAAACCTTTATTAACTTTATTTTTTAAAATTTCTGTATTTTTTATTTTCTCATTAATGAAATGATATTTTACGGTTAACTGATAATGTATACCGTCATTGCATCACATATAAATCTTTAGAATAATAATGCTTGGTCTTGCATATAAAATCATCAAATCATATTATTTGTCCTAAGAATTGTATATTGTTTCTTGTTATCAGAATGAGTCCTCATTTTTCAATATAAATACTTTGCTTGCATCAAAAAGAGCCACACCCACACAGATGCTCCCTTGTTTCCCTGGAAGTTAGTATGGAAAAAGTTAAAATTTGCTTCTCTTCTTTCACCAACGTCATGGTGATGGCTATTTGTATTGCAGTCCTTGTTCCTCACGTCCTCTGAGCCGGCTACGGCCATGCTTCCTGATCCAACACCAGAATTTAGACTCGCAATGTTTTTGTCCATTTTATGGTTTAAGATTAATTTTGTTTAAGCCGAAAGTAAAAAACAATAAAGCTCTTTCAACCGTAATGATTTCAGAATTTAAATCATGTCCAAATACTTGTAGAAAAAGTTTATTTTCGTTTCTTTCGATCACTTGTTGGTTTATAAAAAGCAATCTTTCATTTACTTAAATTTTCCATGTAAGTTTCAAAATCATGTTTTTAATTGCATCAATCACAAAGTCTTTACGTTACATGGTCTTTTGCAGGACGCGGGTCTCTTCTTGCGGCTTACAACGGCGGTGACGGGAGCGCATAAAATTAGACAAGCCCTAACGCACGTAATGTCGATGGGAATTGAATAAAATGTTGAAGGTG
Organism: Heritiera littoralis; assembly: GCA_031772115.1. NCBI lineage: Eukaryota > Viridiplantae > Streptophyta > Magnoliopsida > Malvales > Malvaceae > Heritiera > Heritiera littoralis. The sequence continues at coordinate 275,321 of JAPDPK010000035.1, forward strand.
ATGCACTGCTAAAAAGTTATATCCTATATTCTGCTGCATTTGTAACCTAAAATTGCCTATGAATATGATGACACAATCACCACAACAACTGAGGTTTGGCATTCTTACTACGATGTCGGTTATTTTATATATTTTTCTATGAAGTTTTCTTTGAAATCAATAGCTCTGTGCCTTTCTTTCTTTCTTTCTCTGGCTGGATTTTCATGATAGTCTTGGATGGTTGAACTTTGTTGAGCAGATATTGGACTTAACTATGCAAACAGAACATTTTCTTTACTTAAGAATTTCTCTGTTTTTGGGTAGTGGGGAAAGCAGCTTGTGTAATTAAAAAAAAAGTATTGAGCAACTCATAAAAATTTAATTGGTCACTAAATATAATTATAAAAAAATTCTAAAAGATACATGCCACTTTGTAATTGGTCAAAAATTTTCTCCTACACATTTATGTGGATCTCTGGAATTTTGATTCGAATTTTGTTAGAGCAAATGAAACATCTATTTCAAAACTTTAATTGTATGAATTTCTCGAATTTTAATTCTAATTTCGTCGGGGCAAGTGAAACAGCTATTTCAAAACTTTAACTGTGTAAATTTCTCGAATTTTAATTCAAATTTTGTTATGCAAGTGAACCATCAATTTCAAATCTTTAATTGCATGAACCATGAATTGGGCTTACTCATTACTTTCTCTTCTCGTTCGTCCTAAGATTGTTGTTGATTGGCTTAGCACGAGCTGTCACAATAAATAGCATTAAAGCGTCCTTGTATAGTGTATTAGATTTGTTCAAGGGCTGCATTATTTGTTCAAACCTGAAGATTTATTTATTTTTTGAACAAATTTAAATAAAAATATTAAGTCTATTAAATGATTCAACATTCCAAATCCAAGCAACCAGGCCCTTGAGAATACTTTTTTACTATTTTTATACTAATACATTTTTTAATTATTTGTGTTTTTTTTTATAATTTAATTTAAGTTTATATTTTTTATTTTTAATTTTTAATCTTTTTTTAAAAAATTATTATGTTATATTTATTAACTATTATGTGTTTTAATAATTTTATTTTTTATATAATTTTTAAAAAATTAATAATATTTAGACAAATTTAAACTTAAGATAATTATTTAATACATCGTTAGTGAAATTTTTTATTCCACAAACGAACTTAGAATGATTATACATTTCATATTTTATTTATTTTTATTTTTTAAATATTTTTAAAAGATATATGTAATCATCTTATTCTCACTTGTGAAATTAAAAAATTTCACTGACGATATATTAGATATTAATCCCTTAAGCTTATTCATGGTATATAAAAACGAGCTTAAACAAAAATTAAGCTGAAAAATTGGTTCAAGTCGAATTTAACTCACTTTTAATTTTTAAATACCTTTCTTAAGTCCAGCTCGAATCCAACTCATCGGCATACATTAATTGGATGTCATAAGCGGCCTTTTTCTGCTTCACATTAAAAAAAAAAAAAAAAAAGCCCCACCACATAAGGCTTTTTGCTCTATTTTCTTGACTGACAAAAACATCTCTCCGAACTTCAAATTTTTAAAATGGAATGGAAGCAAACGATACAATTTGCACTACACCTTTGACATTTCTCCCTTTCGTTGCTCCTGCCAAGTCTTCAAGTCATGGTCGGGTTCTGGTCTCCTACTGAGACTTTTAGACTTTGGTCATCCCTTGAACTTTTCTTCCCTGTCCAACCAATCAATTTGTATAGTATTTTATTTATTTATCATGAATCTCAACAAGGATTTGACATCTTTTGCTTTTGTTTGTTCTATTATATGATTTAGTGGGTGGGTTGGCTTTTTTTTTTTTCAATATATATTCTTTTTGGTACATTTTTTCCTCAATATATACATAACTCAATTTATACCTTTAGTTTTAGGCTGAAGAAAAAAAAACAATTTTCAATGTGGCTAAATTTTCCGGTATTAAGACTCCCTATTTTTTTTTTTATTTTAGGTGATGATTGGACGGACATGCCTAAATCAAGCAATAATAAACCATTTAAATTTTCCATTACTAAACTACTTTATTTAGAAGTAATATTCATTTAAAAAATAATTAAATCTTACAATACATGCAATTCAGAATATGTATATATTCCACAATGAGGTTTTCATTTAATAACAAAAAAGGTGTTTCGAAAACTTAAGGTTTCAAATTCAAATTTGATCGTATGTGAGTTTCATTCAATTTTATGTTAATTTTGTTCAGTAGTGTGTTACTTTATTTAATTTATGTTTTGTTTGTTTGATTGTTGTATTTAATTCAATAATTTTTTTATATAAATATAATATTTGTTTATAATTGTAATCTTATTTGTACCTACAACTTCATAAAATTTTTGTATATATATTCATTTTTTTAGGGGTGCAATGGCATTGGTTAAGTTAGCTTTGATGGTCAATGGTTTATTAAAATTCAACTAGAGAATGTGAGCTCAATGTACATAGACAATTAATTTATGTATGAGGGAAAAAATCTTGAAAACTTTACCAAAAAAAAAAAGACCAAGGGTTCACTTCTATGGTGCGTATAGGCATCCCATAAACATTACTAACTATATTGCTTTTTTCATAAAAAGGTACAAAGAGAAAAAGAGATTAAAATCTTGAACCTAATCCTTATTAAAAAATGGTAACATCTATTATGTAAAGCATTGATAGTTTAAGTTTATCAAGTATACTGTTAGTAATAAGAAAAAATGGCTTTTAAAAACAAAGCTTAGCTTAATAGTTATTACCCTTTTTGAAAGAATTAGATCCAAAGTTCGATTCCTCTTATTCTCGCTTGTATTTCTTATAAAAAAAAAAAAAAATGGCTTTTGGAGTGACTTTTGAAAACAAAATTAAAGAAAAGAATCACTAAAACAAAAGAAAATTCACATCATTAATTATCTTATTTTTTAAAATGAAAAAAATAACATTATCTCACTTTAGCTATGCTTACCGAGTGACATGGACATTCTCTAACGAGAATCAAGCATCATTTTAAGATTGTTCCTTGTATAGCTTACTAACCCAAACTAACCGGTTTTGGTGTTGGTGATGAGTTTAGTCACTGATAAAAAAAAATGTGAATTGAAGGAAAGTGAAGGAGGAAAAAGTGAAAGGAAAACCATTTTTGATAATGTTTGGTGCAGAAGAAAATATGAAGGAAATAAAATAGGAGGGATGAATATTTTCTTTCTTAATCACAAAATTCAATCTCTTTAAATTGGAAAGAAAATGAGAAAAAGGACGTGATTCATGTGAGTAAATTAGATGAAATTACTAAATTACCCCAATCACTTCATTTTTTTTTCTCACTTTTTAACTCTACCATGTAGTAGAAGAAAAGAAAATATGTTTTCTATTCACTTTTCCATATTTTTTACCAAACAAACTTATGGAAAAAATAATATATTTTTTTATATTTTCAGTTTTTACCTTTTAATTTTTTTTATCTTCTTATTTTTCTTTTCATCCTACCAAGCAAAGTTTAAGAGTGCATTTGGTAAGTGGAAAAGTAGAAGAATTAATAGTGGTGTGTGGAAAAATAGAAAAAAAAAAATTTGTCAGTGCTTGATAATAAGAAAAATTGAGGAAATAAAATAGAAAATATCATTATTTTATTTCTTTATTAACAAAACCAAATCATTCCAAATTTAAAAAAATTAATGAAGAGAAAATAGAAGAGATATATCAAGTATGTATGTTACAAAATTATCTTTCTTTCTTTTTAAAGTTTATTTTCTATCTTATTAATTAATAGTATAATGCTAAAACAATATAATTTCAATTTTTTTTCTTTTTATTTTTATACTCTACCAAGCAATTGATCGAAAAAAATATAATATTCTTTCACATTTTTCATATTTCTTATTAAGCACGTCATTGAAAAATATGTTTTTTTATTCTTTATTTTTCCCTCCTTTTAATTTTTGATTTTTCCAATTTTTTCACTCTACCAAACGAGTTAATTTATGAGTTACAGAATAAAGTACTATTTTAAGAGTTTGCTTTTGATACGATGATAATGATATTTTTTTTTATTCTACAAGTGAGATAAAAAATTGATAACATATTTTTTTAATTAATATTTATTTTTATTTATGAAATATATTTCACCATAGTAATCCTTTAATAAAATTTAATTAAAAGCTTCAATGAAAATGCATTAGACAAGTTTTCTATCATTTTAATTAGTTAAAAGTTAAAGTTGTCTTTATCTTAGTTTTAGTGCCAGATATATAAATGTTCAGGTAGTTTTATTAGCCAATAGCCAATCTATTTGACTCAGCAATCCAAGAAAACCATAGTATCCTCTCACTATTCACCAAGGGGACTTTCTCTAACGTCCATTCTTTGTGGAGGAGTCGTTACCATTAGCACGACAGCATTCACTAATGTAAAATTTTCCAGAGTGGACCCAATCTTTTCACAAGAAATCAAACACCATTTTCACCGGGCAAAGCTTTCGGTAATTGATAAGGTCAAAAGTTTGCCGTAGTTTGTCTATGAACTTTCTGCTTTTTTTTTTCTATTTAGATATGAATACATACACACTAATAAAGATAGCGTAAGCCAACAACCTCTTGACTAATGGCTAAAATGAGTTGTGACATATTATAAATCTTGAATTCGAATCAAGCACCCTCATTCCTTGTTATTTAATATTCCTCTTGTAACAAAAAAAAAAGATAGCGCAAAACTTAGATTGGTTAATGAATTAATCGAACCAAATAAATAAAAGATAATTATTTAATATACCATCGAGTTTTTGACTCCACAAGTAATTAGAATGATGATACATATTCTATTTTATATGTTTTTTATTTTCTTAATATTTTTAAAAACATGTGTCATCATTTTAACACCACTTATGGGTCAAAAAATTTTTACTGACGGTCTGTTAGATATTAATCAATAAATAAATTGCAATTTCTTTGATGTTAATCAAACCGCATTATCAAAATAGTAAGCTTTAACATTGGAAATAATTCAATTAATTTTTGAAGCTAATCGAATTTCAGTTATTATACATCAATAACTTAAATTTACATCAAATCCTAAATTTTAATATTCAAATACCAAAATGAATTTAAAAGCAAAGGAGAAATGAAGTAAAGAAGGGGGGAAAATTCAGATGAAATGCAAAGAGTAAGCCGGGGATTCTAGTTGATAGTTGGTAGAGTTAAAAAATTGGAAAGAAAGAAAATGAAAATTTTAACATTATATCATTAATTGGTTAAGACAATAAAATTAAAATTTGAAAAAAAATAATTTTATAAATATAGATACTTGATTTAGAAGTCTCTTTTTTTCTCCACTAATTATTTCAATTTACACCACAAGCGTGCTTGATAGAATGGAAAAGTGAAATGATAGATAGGATGGATAGAAAAATGAAAAGAAAATGAATTTTAGTAATTCTTGATCAGAGAGAAAAGTGTGAAAAAAATAGGAAAAATTATTATTATTTTTTATTAACGAAACCAAATCATTCCAAATCAAAAATATTAATGAAAAGAAAATGAAAAATGTGTGACTCAAGTATGTATATTTACAAAATTATTCTTCATTCTTTAAATTTATTTTATTATCTTAATTAATTAATGATATAATCGTAAAGTAATATAATTTTATTTTCTTTATTTTCAATTTTAACTCTACCAGGTAAGGTAAAGAATGAAAATTATATATATGAAAAAAAAATGTTTTCCATTTTTTTATTATTCTCTCTTTTTAATTTTCTATTTTTTTATTTTTCTTTCCACTTTACCAAATAAAACTTTAATCTTTTATTTTAATGAAAAAAAATGCATGAGACTACAGGCTGTAATGATTGTAGTTTTGACAAAATTCGGTTTTATTTATAAATATATAAATATATATATATATATATATATATATATGTATATATATATAGGCTATTTATAGTTGATTGAAATTATTTCAATCACCTTTCACAAAAAATTTTTTTTTCAATCACCGACCAATAAATCAAAATAATTTAATTTAATCGATTAGTTCGATTAAGAATTAAAATCGAATAGTTAGAGTTGATAATTCAACATTTAACCACTCTTTATAAATTATATTTATCTTTGTTTGAAAATTTGAGTCTGTTTCAGATTATTCAAACTGCATCAGCCTTCCAAAACATGCAAAAATAAATGAAGCAAATCTAAATGGCCAAGTGTTTCAAGTTCTCTAATCATTATCTGAAGAAAATGTTTAGATGCTATTGAAATCTTGAATTCAAATCATTATCATTTTTACTTTTAGTTTATATAGGAAGAATTTCTATCACTCACGTGAACAAAAATAAGTATGAAAGTAACACTCTTTTGACAACACAAACTAAACATATGTCCATTACAGTTGGGCGCAAATGGTTAAGATTTGTTTTTTATTATGTTCAAATTTTTATAATTTTTCATTAGTAAATAATTTGTATATTTTAAAAAATTTATAAGCGAAAGTTCAATAAATTTATAAATTTTAATAATAGATTGACGGTAATATCCTAATGTTGGATCTCGTCTCAAGATTGTTGGAATTCCTCTCAAAGTTGTAGGTGCTAGATGCTGAAACAAAAATAAGAAATTGTTAGTAATCAAAATAATATAAAGAAAATATAAATTAGAATTATTTTATGATCACGAAGAGTTGGACTGAGGCACGGATATTAGCTCTCTTTAAGACGATTCACGCCTCTGCGAGAATTATATCACCGGTGCAGCAGGAACTCTAAGCGTGTCGCCTCCAGGATACAGCAGCCCAACCTATCTTCGTTGTACACTCTACAGTTCTGCACTAACATATAGAGTAAAAAACTCTAAAGTCAAACACCCTTCTCTTGTCCAAGAGCATATTGAGTTGATGTAGAGTATAAGTTGTGAATAGATTGGTGTTGTACTTTGTTTGAGGTTTAGGACCTTTATTTATAGCCTCACACACTGGTAACTCATATCAAATAATAATGATGATTTTAAAATCATTTGTAACTTATACACCATAATTATAAAGAATTTAATTAGAATATAACTAACTATTAAAACAATATTAACTATTAGTAACAGAAACATATAATTTCAACATTAATTATTATATTTATTTTATTATTAAAATTACAGTTACAACAATTCCCTCTCCATTTTAATAAAAAAATAATATTTCAAATATTTTTATTAACTTGGACAGAGATGAATTATTATGCATAATGAAGGTGTGCGACCGCATTGAACCTTTACTTAGTGTAGTAGCAAATCTTGATCCTAAGCCAATAGTGTGTCATACGCATTGAACTTTGGCTGTACAAGGGAGACAAGAGTTTGTAGTACACACATAATAATTCAGGTGCTTATGAGCTTCTTTTTAAGCCAGCACATTACGGCCTTGTGCTTGATCCCAGACTTAGTGAGTAATCTAGAAACTTGCCCAACCAAGCTTCATAGGAGCGGCCCCACTCCAATACTCACATAGGTGAAATCTATCAAGAGTGTTCCTGTAACTGCTACACTCCACTCATAATGAGCTATAGATTTTCATTAAGATTCTTAAAGAATCAACCTCCAACGTTACAGGATAGATACACTACACCATAGGGATGAACAAATGAGCTTTAAAGCTTCTTAGTGTGTATCTTTTAGCGACCTCTCTATGATTCGTTCTTCCCATTGAACCTAAATCTCAGGATCTCTGATCATTAGGTTGGGTATCCTCATAAGAGATTCCAGATTATTTGGGCAAAAAGTCTCATCCCCCTCGATGTATACCAGATCTTTTCTTGAGCAAAGGCCTTTATAATTCACATTTATAATCCCATTATTCATATAGGATCTCACCATAGGGTATTTCCCTTTAACAGATCTGGATTTACCATTATAATAATGGTTATGCATTCTACTAATTATAGCAGTGCTATCACAAATATATCTCATGATCTAATTTTAAGAACTGTCAAGCAATCACACAGATTATGTATCTGATTTTCTTGCCATAACTATATTTATATAGTAGGGCTTGTAGCATTTTCATACTCCATCATAACGAAAATATCATACTACTAAGAATCACAAATTTTTGTGACCAGTAGCCTAATTTTATCTAACGCCAAAAATCATACTACTAGGAATCACAATTTTTTATGTGACCAGTAGTCTAATGACATCCAACATAAAAATGATACTACTAGAAATCACAAATTCGCTTGTGATCAGTAGTATAATTTATCTACAATATGTAAATTACTTTTTTAATTCTCCATCTCTTCCTTAGCTGAAGCTAAGATAATTAGCTTAACCTCCATCGTGGATAGAACATGTGAAGTTGATTGTTCACCTATCACTTCAGTGTTTAATTTTTTTTTCAAGATTTGTCTTCTCTTAGCAACAAATCATTAGATAAACAATATGATCTAAAAAAAAAATAATTTCCTTTGGCTTCACTACTTTGCTTATTTTCTTGAGATGAAATTATTTTTGAAAAATTACTGAATCGTCTTAAAATTGTTGGATCTCGTCTCAAGATTGTTGGAATTCCTCTCAAAGTTGTAGGTGCTAGATGCTGAAACAAAAATAGAAAATTGTTAGTAATCAAAATAATATAAAGAAAATATAAATTAGAATTATTTTATGATCTCGAAGAGTTGGACTGAGGCACGGATATCTAGCTCTCTTTAAGACGATTCACGCCTCTGCGAGAATTATATCACTGGTGCAGCAGGAACTCTAAGCGTGTCGCCTCCAAGATACAACAGCCCAACTTATCTTCATTGTACACTCTACAGTTTTGCACTAACATGTAGAGTAAAAAGCTCTAAAATCAAACACCCTTCTCTTGTCCAAGAGCATATTGAGTTGATGTAGAGTATAAGTTGTGAATAGATTGGTGTTGTACTTTGTTTGAGATTTAGGACCTTTATTTATAGCCTCACACATTGGTAACTCATATCAAATAATAATGATGATTTTAAAATCATTTGTAACTTATACACCATAATTATAAAGAATTTAATTAGAATATAACTAACTATTAAAACAATATTAACTATTAGTAACAGAAACATATAATTTCAACATTAATTATTATATTTATTTTATTATTAAAATTACAGTTACAACACCTAATGTGAAAGTTTTTCTACTCTTAACTTTTTGTAGCTAACAAAAACTGGACATGTAAAAGGAAATTAAGAGATCAAAGAACTTAATTAAAGATTGCGTTGCTCATTATTTTTATCTTACGACCCACCTTGGCACAGAAAGTATAGCCAGAGTTAAATTAAGACTCAAGAGTCATGGTAAAACTAGTTGCCCATAGTCTGTGGATCTTATGAGACTGCGTTTAGCCTAAGCATGAAATTGCTTCCTCTGTACCAAAAAATAAATTTGTGCATTAATTATGTCTATTTCATATCAAATTGTATAAAATATGAAAATTATCGTGCGATAATTTTTGTCAACACACCCAAAACTAAATCGATTTTTCATTCATATACATTTTTTGCATAGATTTTAAATCGTGTCATTTTTGCTTTTTTTTCACATTTTTTTATTTTTATTCATCGTTTTTGTGTTATGTGTGTTTACTATTATCATGAGATTATCATGCTATGGAAGTAATTTTTTCTTTGATGACAAAGTAGTAAGGATTATGTCAATAATCACGTCATTTTGTTGATAAAATAATAAACTTTTAATTTTAATGATTAAAATATAATCTTTATGAAGTTCAAATATTAAAAAAATAATAAAGATTGCTATCAAATTTAAAATTTCAAAAGTGGGGCGTGCAGATGGCTCCCACATTCTATCAACTTTTTGACCAAACGCCAAATTCCCCAATAGTTTCTAAGTGATGCACCAGTCAAACATGTGCCACAATTTAATACACATGCGTCTAAAATAGAAATTAGCTAGGGATTATACATAAAAAACACTTGAGCAATGGGCTCAATGCATAATAACTAATAATTAAGCCGTGGGATGCATATACCTTGTCTAAAAAAAAAAAACTAGATTTGAATTCCTTCTTGCATTGTATTTGAAAATTAAAATTAATAAATAAAAGAGACATGATTGTAATAATGATTATTATAAGTCACCCATAGGTTGTGGCTCAGTTGATAACACATGTTGAGTTTGTGAGAAAACTTTCGGGTTCGAACCCACTAAACACACATTTAGGGAAGAGTGATGAGTATTAACTGTGACGAAGTTCAAGTAGGATTACCGTTAAAACGGATAAGGATACCTGTGATTTACACAAAAAAATGATTATTATAAGTCATAAAAAATATATTCTCTAAGTAAATGAACTGAGGGTGTCTAATATAAATATTAATCTTACATGAAGTTATAAAAATGATGTAAAACAAAATTGTTTTACATCAATGTAAGTGAATCACTCCTATACATATAATTATCTCATTCATTGACAGTGAAATTTTTTAATTTCATAAGCGACATAATCTACTTTTTTTAATTAAATTTTATTTTTAAATATTTTTTAAAAATTATGTCATCTTATTAATCTTGCTTGTAAAGTCTAAAAATTTCTTACATGTATAAAGAGATTCATGGGGGTAAACTTAAGAAACCAATGTTTGTTAAAATTAAGATAAAGATTACTACATATAATAAAAGAAAAAGATAAGAAAACAAAAAAATAAAAAGTCACTACAGCAAAATGTACTTTTAGCGGCGTTTTTTTTTTGTTATTTAACGGCGTTTATAAATGCTGCTAAAATTTCGCAGCACTAGCAAAAAATGTCGCAAAAAAAAGCCGACTTTGTCAATGTCGGGAAAAATAGTGGCATTTTTAATTAAAACGCAGCTAAGTTCGCAACGATTTTATGCTAAGTAACGGCGTTTATAATCGCCACAAGTTAGCGGCATTTTTCTAAAAACGCCACAAAATTAGCGGCATTTTCCTTGCATAAACGCCACTAATATATAACTTAGCGGTGTTTTTATTGTAAAATGCCGCTAAGTTATACTTTTTTTTTTAATTTTAATTCTACAATTAGATTTTATATTTTTTTAATTATATTGTTAGCTGACAAGTCCCTCATGTTTTTCGATTCAACCGATCGAAGTCATTGCATCACTAGCGAAGGGCTCGGTGTTAAAGTTAATGAAACAATAATCGTCAGTTTGTTAAAGGTAATGTAAAATTGATTTGTTGTGCACCATTTTATCTTTTACACCATGTATTGTAAACGCAGAACAGCAAGTTATCCATTATATATATATATATATATATATATATATATATATATAAGGGTGGAATTTTCTCAACCATCATTCATCATTCCCTAACTCTATGACTATTTTTCATGTTTATTCTCATCGCCACCTTGGGACTTGGCCACTTGGAAATGGGAGAACGATAGAGAAAAGAAAGCGAATAAAACTGAATAGAACTAATACATAACCAGAAAATGATTCAACCTTCATTTCATTCCAAATAGATAAAAGAGAAAATGCAGATTCTTGTCAACCACAGAATACTGAGAAGGTAATAAGAATAAAGCAAAGAAAAGGAAGTAACCGCTTTCTTGATTTCTAGAGGTGTAAATCCAATCCTAAAAATTCCTCCCCTTTCTTTCTTTAACAAAAATTGCCCATATAACAATGACCACAACATTCATTCTGCAACCACAAAACAGTAAAGAAAGCACAGTTATTAGAATTAGCAAAATAGCTAAGTTCCACATAACAGCAAAATAGCACAGTTTATGTGTAAAGACAAGATTTAGTAACATACCTGCATAACAAAATAGCTAAGTTCCACACAGCAACAACTATTAACAAAATGCTCAGCACAATGGCAAAGCAACCAAGTCCCAAGTTCAGACTCCACATGGCTCCATTAGCCCGAGGCCTTTTGATAACAAATGTCAAAGAATTCATGCATTCCATCCAGAAATCATCAAAAACCATTTATTGGTGTCACACGATTTATTGGATCTTCAAACATATAAAATAATAGACAAGGTTTCTCAACAGAAATCCAACGAATACACATTACTTTATATCAAGAATTAAGGTAAATTACATCAAGTTATGATGATAATACCTTGAAATGAACCTTGAGATCAGAGCCCCTTGCCTTGCAAGCTATAAAGAATCAACACCAAACATCATTAGTTTTCAACCAAAAATTGGGATTTATAAAACGAATGGACAAAGGATGATAATCAAATGAGAAATGAAATCTAAAGCAAAAAATAGAGTCACTTTCATTCCATAATCTGTAAAATAGCAATTCAAAAAGACAACCAGCAACTCATGTAACAAAGTAGTTATATCCTGAAGCATAAACCTACCATTTACATATCCAACATTATTTAAACTATTTTTATGAAATACAAGAGAAATTATATAATTATTTCAAAATCATTAATATACTAATGGGCCTGGCAACTATAAAACAGAAGTGAATAATAATTCATCCATCCTCTATCATAAAATATCATCACAATGTGGATATGGATAGTCTTCAATAAATTATATAATACAAGATGTGTAATCTGGTAAATTAAGTGAATCAACCAAACCCTAATGCATCCAAATTAAAACTAGAAATCAATTACTGAGTCAAAATTAAAAGCAAATGAAGTATAAAATAAGACAATAAATTAGCTACCAAGTCAAAATTAGAAGCAAATGAAGATATTAAAATGCAAATTTTTTAAACCTCGAATCGATAAGAATCGGAGAATCCCAACAATGCCAAAGTTCTTATGCTTGAAGGGCTGAAAAGAGAATCAAAGAGAGATTTAAATCTAAACACCAAAAGGGAATCGAAGAGAGAATTGGAGACGGGAATCGGAGAGAAAAAATATGAACGGTGTTGTGATAATCAAAGAGAGATAATGGGCTTGGGAACAACGGTGTCAAGGGAGAGGAGAAGAACGGTGCCAAGCTCGCCCAGAGTTTTTTGTGTAAGAAAACTTTCTTTTATAGAAAATATTTGTTTTATCTTTATTATTTTGTATATTTAATTATAAAATAGAGGCGTTTATTTCTATAAACGCCGTAATTTAATAATTTTTTATAAAATATATACTTTAAAAAAATTAAAATATATAATTTTATATTTTACGTTATTTTAAAATATAGTGGTTTTTAAGAATGAAACGCTGCTATTTGGTTTAGTTAGCGGCATTTAATCCAAAAAACGCCGCTCTGTAAATCTTTACGGCGTTTTTCATTAAAAACGCCCTGAATTAATTAAAAACATGGTATCTAACGGTGTTTTTATGAAAACGCCACTAAATAAATGCCGCAAAAAGTTATTTTTGCTGTAGTGAGCACAATGGTACATGATGTTTAATCGAATTGATTCATGCAATTGTTCTAAAATATAATTTCAGTAAATTTGATATTCGAATTTAATACTTGCATTCCTTTCTTCTGTCCTTTTTGCACATACAAAAAATCTTAATGTGAGACAATCTACTAATTAGAACTAGAGATTCAATACTCTAATCTCTAATTTGAAACCGGAAATAATGGGTGATATCTATAAGAACCCCCCTTAATTTATATATATAGTCCAATATGCCCATATTAGGTCTAACTCTGGGGAAAAAGAGAGAAAGAGAAATGTTTCTATCCTATGAAATATGAACTAAAGCTTCAATGATTCAATGATCCTTGAACATATATCTAATTATCTTATGAATGCCTGGAAAGAAACATGGAATAATCTTCCAAACATATTTCTTAAAAGGACAAATAAAATACAAAATGAATCTTAGTATTTAGTACAATTGATTCATTCAATTCTTTTAAGAGTTAACTTTCAATAATTTTGAATTTGTATTTCAATGCTTGTCTTTCTTTTTTCTACTTTTAAGTTATGATCTTTTCTAAAACAAGAACCACATGAGAATCTACCAATTAGAATTAGATCAATACTCTAATTTGAAATTAAAATATTGATAGATAAAATCTGTAAGATGAAAGAAAAGGTCGCCTTAATTTATATATAATCTAATATGAAAGTATCAAATCAATTGTAAAATTATATCCGCGTGAAATGTCTCAACCATTTTCCTTCTTTAATAGTGTATATTGATTATGTTACAAACAAGCTTAGGTCTACAAGCTACATCACCATTGCTCTCTCTGACGTGGCAATGACCCCTTCCACTTCTTAACCATGAAAAAGCTTGGACAATTTCAAACATCGTAACACCACGAAACCGGCCTCCATTTCCCCCTAAAATATCACTGCACAACACAAGTAGCCAAAGTTTACTAAATCATTTTCTTCCCACATTAAATTAGCCCTTTTTATTTCCATTGACTTGCTCTCTTTAAATACCTCTTGTCCCCCTCTGCACATTGCAAGAAAATACAAATAATAATGCGATTAATTTTCCTTTCTTTTCTTCATCCACGCACCAATAATTGCCTTCGTCCTCACACTTTCGTATTGTTTTCAATACCGCCTCTCAAGATTCAGTATGGATTCATCAGATTTTCCTGCGAGTAAATCACCTAGGAAAGAACTTCAAGGCCCTCGTCCCGCCCCTTTGAAGGTCCGTAAAGAATCGTACAAGATCAAGAAACCACCGTTGGCACCGCAGCCCGTGCAACAACAACCGGCTCAGATAAGGCCCCCGGTGATCATCTACACTGTGTCACCGAAGGTGATCCATACAAACCCTAGCGACTTCATGAACCTAGTCCAACGCCTTACAGGCTCCACATCATCGTCTTCGGGATCTTCATCGCTTCCGCCAGTACCATCGGCATCCAATCAACCAATATTCAGTGATACAAGTGGTGCAATCTCTCCTGCGGCCAGGTTTGCCACCATAGAGAAGACGAAGTCACCGGAAGGGAAAAAGCAACAAAGTAGTGAAGAAAACTTTGGGTTTTTCGAAGGCATAGAGATGAATCCTGGGGTTGAAAGAACAAGTTTCTTGCCAGGGATTTTGTCTCCAGGGCCAACCTCACTGCCTCCGATATCACCGAACTTCTTCTCGCCACCGTCTGACCCAAACTCGATAAGCTTCTTCCATGATTTGAGTCCGGTTCTTCATGGTAACAGGAATTTCATGGAAGGTAGTTTCATGCCTAGTCCTTCGAGCTTTAATATTTCACCTTATTTGATACCATCTCCTACCACTCCGTCAATAGACCTTTTCAACAATTTCTTTGACTTTTAAAAAATAATTTCCTCTTAGCAAGAGATCATAGAAATAGAAATTTTTTCCCCTTTGATTTATGGGGTTTTGAAAACAAAAGGAGATGGATTGCATTTTTCTGCTACTTGAATTCATGGTGAAAGTGGAGGACTAAAGTGGAAAGTTGATGTTTATTTTTTGGTTACAGAAGTTGATATTTATTTTGGTAGGTTAGCTAGTTGGATACTTCTTAATGGCATTATCTTTTTATTCTTCTTCCAATTTTAATTTGGTGGGCCATCTGACAGGGTAGTTCTGGCTCAAGAATCCTGTGAAACCCATCTCTTTTTTTTCTGATACATTTTTTTTGTCTCATATGTAGCAGCTATGGTCATGTAATTTGAAACCATTAGTTAACATTCCATTTTTCTTGCAAATCTTTTGTTTAATTTCTAGCTCTGGAAATGTCAGATTTTGATGTGTTCAATTTTGTTTCGTTTATGTCAATTTAATTGGTTTTAGCTTGGCAGATACCATCAGACAAGTGCAGCAAAATTGCAGTTATATGTTTTAGTTCACTGCTTCCATTCAATTATTCTTATACAATGCATAGTCTGCTTAATTTAGGCTGGGAAAAAAGAAATCAAGGAGGAGATGGAATGCAGAAGAGTTTTTTTTTTTTGAAGTTTTGGTGGCTAGAAAGCAATTTAAGTTATCAAGAACACACACACGAAATTTTGTTTGGATAATTTACAATGTACAAAACAGTTTTAAATTGCACAAAAATATTTATTAGACTAATAATTTCCTTCAATTTGATCTAAACTAAGGAAGTTATTTTCTTTGGTCCAGAAAAACATAAATAAAAAAGTTAGAAAACAAATATCCTTTCACACTTGCAATTATTTGCATATAGGCTAAAATATGGAAAAAATCATTGAACTTTATTCGTTTATTTAAATAAGTTCTTATACTTTTGTTATATTCAAATAAGTCCTTAAATTTTAATTTGTATTTAAATAAACTCTTATTTCAAATAAAAAAAATTACATATGAGTAAAAATCGATTCAAATCGATTTAACCGATTAAAATATTGTTACTTCGGTTCAATTAAATTAATTTTGAGTTCAAGTCAATTTTTTAGGTTGTTTATTCGATTAAGTCAATGTCTAAGATTACAAATCAAACTAACTAAATTAATTAATATTTTTTAAATATATTATATATAATATAAATATTTAAATATTATATAATATATTATATATATATATAATCGATTTTTTTATGCAAGAAGTTGGAATCTAAAACCCATTCGAAAAATCAATTGATTGCTCACCCTTATAAAAAAATTGATTTATGTTAAAAGTTTATTTAACTATGAAATAAAAGTTAAGGGCTTATTTGAATATTCAAATTAAAGTTTAAGGACTTACTTAAATACAAATTGAAGTTTAGGGGCTTATCTAAATGCAATAAAAGGGTAAAAGCTTATTTAAATAAGATGATAAAGTTTAAGAACTTTTTCAATATTTTAGCCTAACTTTTTTTAATATTTTAGCCTTTCATATATATATATATACACACATGCACATTCATACATAGATATAAATGAAGGTATTATTTGTACAATTTAGGGATAATGCATGCTTTGATGCTTAATTCCTATATAGGGTCAATTTCAATTTAACATTGCAAGTCTCAGTTTTTATTTATTTTATGACGACTTCTTACATATTTTAGCAAAAGATTACTTTTTAATAGAAAAATAAACTAAAACCAGAGAGAGGTTCAACAATATAGGGTTGGTTGGATCAATCAAATTTCAATGCTTAAAACCAATTAAATTCTTCTGGCCTAATCGTTTCCTATATATTCTTACCATTTCATCCGTTGATTCATGTCCAGTTGGAAATCGGCACATTCTTCAAAAGAAGGTATTGAAAAATATTGGTTAAAGATTACATCATGATAGTTATTTTAAGACTATATATTAATTTAATTATAAAATAATATCAAAAAGTTATCTCCAACTTGACTACAAACAAGAAAAAAACAAAACAAAAAAAAACCTTAGATCCAAGTACAAAGGTTTGCCCCTAGAATAGACCAAGATTTTATATATGTAATTTGTAATCAAACTTGCAGTTTGATTGGAGCAATCACAAAGTCAAATATAACGCTTTAATTATCAAATTATTGTTTTTTTAAATTATCTCTTTATTATTTTATTGCAAAAGATTCATGGGAGTAGTTAAGTTCAGTTGGAAAAAACCATCCTTCAATGATCAAATTGCCATTATTTTATTAATCAGTATTTGAAAACTTTAACCATGAGAGCAAAAATGTTGGATTTTGGTTGGCAAGACATAACTTTTTGTACTTTTTTTTGCTTTTGGTTGGCTTTAAATATTAATATAAGTTTTATGCTTTTTTTTTTTAGTTTTTAATCAATAGACCTAAAACACCCAAACACATTGAATTAATTTATAGGATGAAGAAAATTACAAGAATAGTCGACAATATCTATATGGTGAATTTGTGACCAACAGCTAACCTACTTCAAATATCTCGGGAATCCATTTTAAATTTCATATATATAAATATATATATATTTCATACATTGTCAATGAAATATTTTTATTCTATAAATAGTGTTAAAATTATGACATGTATCTTATAAAAATATTAAAAAATAAAAAATAAATAAAATAAAATATATGTCACGATTTTAATATTACTTGTGAAATAAAAATATTTCACTAACAATATATAAAATAATTACCCATATAAATATTATATATATTGTTAATTTGTGTATTATAATGATGTTAATTTAGGAGTAGACGGAAGCAACTAGGCTGGATTAATTAATGTAAAAAAAAAAAAAGGTCCGTGATGTCAATACCACGTATGCACAAAAAGGTTGAGAGGTGGGGAAAGCCGGAAAGATACAAGCCAACCGATTTTTTGTGATGAAAGAAAATTCAATTGACTAATTAGCTATGTAACTTTTTCTTTTTTTCGTTTTTTGGTTAAAAGGATCTAATCGTAGAGTTTATGAATTAAGGCAATCTCATACAATCCCAATTTATTGGTCTAAGCTCTCAAACAACAGAATCAAATATCTTTTTCACTCAATCCAACAACATATTCGCCCATATATTTCGTATCAATCTTATATCAAATTGTGTTTGTATAGCATAAAACATAAAAATTTTTATGTCAAAATTCAGTGATAACACATTAAAAAAAATATTTTTTAATTTTCTGAAATTCATATTCAATTATTGTTAAATTTTAACTAACATCATTTTTATATTTTTTATATCGTTTTCGTATTACATTATTATATGATATTTAAAATTACTAGATCTAAATCCTCCAATATAAACATGTAATTACAATTTCCAAATTTCTACACATTGAAAGTTCGATGTAAGTCGGACAAAATCTGGGTCTATAAATTTGGACTTCTAATTTAACATTGTCCTACTATAAATTAAAAGGGAAACTCTTATTCTCCTTGTAAGTCCAGAATATTTGTCAATTTTAGTCTTAGATGCAGAAAGCTACAAAAACTTTGTCACTTGAAAGCATTGATGGGTCCAATCATAGAGTTCGAAAAGAGAAAAGGTTTGATCGAATTTCGTTTTATGTATCAAATGTCACCTTTTAGTTGTAGGGTAGAGCAATTATAGGTCAAGCAAAAAAGAAGGGTATTGTTTTCTCTTTTTCTTATGACTTCATCTGTATCCGATTTGGGTCTATTTATTGAGAAAGGTTCTTGTTTTGTTATATTTCCTTAAATAGTAAGAAAAGAGAAATTTTAGAATGCCCTTAAACATAAGCTTAAGGAAACTTCCTAGTTGAGCCTAATTTAGGGGTCGTTTGGTATCGTTTCCTGTTTTCTATTTTATGTTTTCTGTTTTTGAAAATTCTGTTTTTGTTTTGTTTTGTTTTCAATTTCTGAAAACATGTTTGTTTAATACTGTTACATTTTGAAAACAAATATTTAAATTGATTCAGATATAATAATTCAATTCACAAAATAAAATTTAAAAAATTAAATAAAAAATAATATATTTATTAAATAATAATCTGTAGAAAATGTTAAATAATATTATTTTATATTATTTAGTACTAATATTAAATATTTTCATTTAATCATATAAAAATTAATATAATTTAAATAATATTATAATTAAATATAATATTAAATAAAATAATATTATTTAATTTAATTGTAATAATCATAAATTATATTTAATAATAATTTTTTATTTAATTGTAATAATAATATTACATTATTAAATAAAATATCAAACTAATTAATTTATAATGAATTATATAGCTATTAAAATGTATTATATTGAATATAAATAATATTATTTAATGTTAAGTATTTACTTATTTAATAAAATTAAATTATTTAATAGTAGTAGTGATATATTTTAAATTTAAGATAGAATATAATATTAAATAATAATATTGTTTAGTAAATAAAAATTAATTATATTAGATAATAATATTAATTATTAACATATCAAAATTATAATAAATGATATTATTTAAAATATATAATATATTCAATAAATTATTATAAAAATTTAAATTAAATAATATTATAATATTATAGTTCAGTGTAATTTATATTTAATTGCTTTTTTACGTTTTCAACTTTTTTATATTAAAATAAATATATTAATTTTAAAATATTAATTAATTAATATTTTATATTAAAATTTAATATTATTTTATTAAAAAATTATTTAATTTTATTTATATTTTTATTGTAAAAAATATTAATATTATATTAATATATAAATTCTATTTACTTACTTATGAACAGTAACAGAAATGAAAAAATGTTTCCAAAAATAATGAAAACAAGAAATTTTTGTTTCCAACAATTTTGGAAATTCTTGTTTTCGTTTTCATTTTTTGAAAACGGAAACATGTTGCCAAGCATGTTTTCTGTTTCTGTTTCCAAAAAAACTGAAAACAAAAACAGAAAACAGGAAACAAAAACGATACCAAACAGACCCTTAGTAATCTAATAAATCTAAAAACATTTTTTTTAGTATAAGCACAAGTATCTTCATCCATTTTACGGTATGAGATTAATCCTGTTTTAGCTGAAAGTGATAAACGGTAAAACTCTCCTAACAGTGAAGACTCAAAACTTGAACCCTATCTAAGAACATGAGGAAAAAATCTACTTTCACTTATTCCAACCATTTGTTGGTAATAAATCTAAAAACACTATTCATTGATCATGTCGTATTGAATTCAAATCGAATCTAATCAAGATATCAAGAGACTATAAATAAGTCCAAACCCATCTAACTTAAATTTTTGAATTTAACTTTTCGTCAAAACTCATTTTCCTTTATAAAAAAAATGCTCAATCCATTTAAACTTGTTCAAACATATCAATTTAAACAATAAATAAAATAAAATCTAAAACAATAAAAAATAATGAATAAGTACTATAAGCACCTAATTTTATCTGAGCTATTGAATGTTGCTTAAAATAAATCAAATTCTTATTCTCAATTTCAATGCGATCGCTTCGGACTCATTCGAAAGTTTTAATTAAATTTATTAAATCTTTTGACCTTAAATCCATATATAATTGTGTCTTTTTGTGTCCAGTCCATTAATGAATTAGGCATATGGGCTTGAAAGCTTAAAGTTCAATTGTGGAGACCATTTTTTAAGCTTAAAAGCCCAAGTTCAAATTTAATTTGGGGCCCAACTTTTTTCGGTAATTAATTAAATAAATTAAAGATTCATTTTTTAAAAAATTATTAGCATAGCCGGTGGCTGAGACAAACGGACACCATTTTGTCTCTTCCCATTTTTTTGCTTACACCTATCGTCCCAAAGCCCCTGCTATTCACTTCCAACATACACAAATTCAAGTATATATTGACATTTTACCTTAACTTTTTGAGTTTTTACCAATTTGACAACCCACCATTTTACCCATGTCCCTCTCAGCTATCACCCAACTGCCTAAATCTCTACGTCTGAGGATCCTGTTTTTTACCCCCTACATCAGGTCAATGAGCGACAAGCACAGGTCTTCACTTTTCCTTCTCCCCAAAACCCAGAACCTGCAATAACATGCCAATAAACTAGTTCCAAGGCGTCTGCAGCAACAGGAGACCCTTTATCACCACGGCTAAAAGCAAAATTCTGAAGATGCTATGAAAAAATTTTTTTTTCGTAGTCTTGATCCATCTGCCTGAAAGTCTTCTACCGACAATAAAAGACACCGCAAACCATTTTCTAAAAAAAGAAAGGAGGAACAGAACTCAACCTCACTAGGAACTAACCACCGAACACCCATAAAAAAAACCACACACACACACGATCACCGATCCCCACCTTCGCCAACACCCCAAAGTCCCTAAACCGTTGAACCCGAAAATCCATTCTCATCAAGCAATAAAAACAAAACAACACGTTCCATTTCAGGAAGCCACAGTATCAAAATCAAGAAATACAAATATAAGGGAGAAAAGCTTGGGTTTTTCTTCCTTGAGAGTTACTGTTTAAGGTAGATCTAAGAGCAAGGAAGAGGTTTTGAGGAAGACCGAGTGAAGAGGAAGGAGGAACGGACGGAACGATTCGGAAAGCAACTTTTTTTGGTTTGTTTCAGCCACTTCCGGCAAGTGGAGCTCAAAGGGGGGGGGGGCCTTTGGCTAAAGAAGGAAGAGAAGCTCTCAGTTGAAAAAATAAACAGAAAGCAAAGAGGAGGAAGAACATTTTTGGTATTCTAGCCGATCCTTGAACCATGGTTTATTTTTTATGCAATTTACCGCTACAGCTTGAGTTACTATTATCTTTTATTAGTTAAACCTTATGATTTCACATGTATTTTTTTTTGAATGCACGAAATGATATTTCATTACTCTCCGTCTTTATTACAATCTTTGGATAATAGAGCACCTATAAAGTTTGGTGGGTCATACCATATCGTGGGATTAGCATGAAAACAAGAAGCCCTTGCTAAAGCGTGAGCTACCTCATTTGCTTGTCGTTGAGCAAATTTCACTGAGAAATCTATTGCCTGCTGTAATAGCATCCTGCAACTTTTTATAATGGAGTCAAATTCTAAGTAGTCAGTAGAAGAAAGATTAACTCCATCCACCACGATTTTTGAATCAACTTCAAACACCACGTGATGGTACCCCAAGCTTTTAATCCATTCAATTGCATCTAATAAGCCATATGCCTCAGCTTCCTTAGCAGTCATTATACTCGCCCTCGTGGAGGTCCGTGAAACAATGAAATCTCCTTCTCCATTCTTGATTACCATACTAAAGCCGACTATCCTGCGCTCTTTGAAAATTGCTGCATCGACGTTGCATTTTGCAGCCAAGGCTTGTGGCTTCTGCCACTCATAAGACAAACCATTCCATATTCCAGAAATAGTATCCAATCTGTTGCCTGCATGGAGAGACTCATTCTAACTTTCTTTAGCCGCCAGCCAATCATAAAGGATATCCAAGGTTGAAAAAAAAGTTTGATATTCATTATGACAAACATTGTTCCACAACTTTGTATTCCTTTGTCTTCATAGGTTCCATAATACCATTACAAATTTCCCAAGCTCAATATCAATAGTGTATGAAACCATCTTGAAAACTACCTTAGGAAAGCTCTCAGATGAATCTGCACAAGTCATTACTTTGTCATACAGTTTTGCGTAGCTCCGACAGTTTTTGGCAAAAGAACAATTCGCAAAAGAGTGCCAAGTATTCTCCATATCCTGACCACAAACAACGCAAGACAGAGGAACTGGAATACCTCTAGATTGAAGCTTACTTCTCGTTGGAAGGCAGTCCCTGCACACACGCCATAAAAATACCTTCACTTTGGGGGGAACTCTCAATTGCCATAGTTTATTCCAATCACCAGATACCTTAAGATCCTCATGAGGGAAGAGATTGTCCATGACAACCCGATATGCCGACTTTACTGTGTATCTACCATCCTTAATATAATGTCATATCTACGTATCCTGGTCATCTTTCTGGTTCAAAGGAATATTGGTGATTTCCTCCACATCTCTTCCATTGAAAATATCCGAAATTAATCCCATGTTCCATTCCTTTCTTTCAGGTAACATAAGATCATGCACTATTAACATACTTAGTTCTGGATCCATTGGGGTTTCAACGTGCATATTAACCTCATTTCTTAGCCAAGGCTCAGACCACACTCTTATGCTATAACCATCGCCAATTTTCCATCTCATGCCTTTCTCAAGCACAACCTAAGAACTCCAGATGCTACGCCATGCAAAGCTTGGGTTATACCCAAGTTAGGCATTTAAAAAATCCCCACATGGGAAGTATTTAGCTTTGAAGACCTTACTTACAATAGCATCAGGATTGGAGATGAACTTCCAACCTTGTTTCCCAAGCATAGCCAAATTGAAACCATGCAAGTTACGGAAGCCTAGACCACCAAATTCTTTCCTCATGCACAACTTTTCCCATCCTAGCCAGTTGATGCCACGTGCTCCTGGCTGTTTCGAACCCCACCAAAAGGAGTTAAGCATTCTTTGTATTTCCTCTAACAGTGATGTTGGCAACAAGAAGGTGTTCATACAATAAGCTGGTATTGCTTGCCCAACAGCTTTGATTAAAATTTCACGACCTGCCTTGGATAATGGCCTTCTTCGCCACTGTTGGATTTTTTGTCAAATCTTATCCTTCAAAAAACTGAATACCTGTTTCTTACTTTTCCCAATCAGAGATGGTAGTCCCAAGTATTTCCTTGTATTTAGCGGTTCCACAATACCCAATACCTGCGACAAAAGGTCCCTAGCTTCCTGTAATACATTGCTGCTAAAAAATATCCCTGATTTATTAAGGTTTATGGCCTGCCTTGAAGCCTGTTCATAGGTATTGAAAATGTTCTTCATGGCCACACATTCAGGGTTGGTTGCTCTAAAGAAAAATAGACTATCATCGGCAAAGAGTAGATGTGAAATAGCTGTTGGATTATGCCCTTAGAACCATTCATTAGATGATTGACTTTGGCATTTTTTTATGTATCATGACATTTTATTTATTATAGCTCATTATTATATTTATCTTATAACTGCGTAATGTAATCTTATATGATAATGTCCTTAGAATAGTAATAACACACTATTCTTAAAATATCCCTAGTCAAGTATTATTGTGAACAAGGATAACAATGTACGATAAGACTAGTATGTGGTTGACTGATGACCATTGTCATGGATATGGGATATCAAGTCATCACATAGGTACATGTTAGAGAACTATGTACTGGATCGACCCTCCATGAGAACGCTACATGGATTGTTATATGAGTGTCATAAGCGATTCTCATAGTGATGATGGTGTATGTGATCCTTTGACTTGAGATCATCAGAGATCCCAACATAGAGAATTGCATACTTTAATGCTGCTAGATGTCATTCATAATAGGATGGACTATAAAGGTAGTAATTGGGTATGCCTTGATCTATGTAGAGGGATGTTGAGTGATCAAGATAGGATTTATCCCTTTTATATAACAAGAGTGATGTCTTGGGGCCTTTGATAGAGTGAGACTAAGAAATGCATGGCCGTGCTCGAATAAGTCAATATGAGATATTGATTTTATTTGTTTAATTAGTCTACTCAGGAATCAAGAAACGCTGATTGGACTATACAAGTGTGACACATTCCATGACTTGTGTCTAATCATGACATCAAAGGATAAAGGGATTAGACTACACGGTAACATCTATCACGAGTAAAGTTATGTCGAGTCATTGACATTCTCGTTACATGGGTAGCAATGATGTGTTGCTAGATACCGCTCATTGCCTGTGACAATTTTGTCATTGCCATTGTTTTGAGAACCTATTGGGTCGCACACTTAGAACGGATCAATGAGGAGCTTAATTAATCCTATTCTGAATTGGATTAAGGATATAACTAATCCTATTCTGAATTGGATTAGGGATATAACTAATCCTATTCTAAGTAGGATTAGAGTTCTGTTTGGCAGTAAATTTTAGGGTAAAATTTACTGCCTATAAAAGGATGTTTTCTGAAACATAGCCGCACAACAATTAGAAAACAGAAAAGTATTCTTTTAATCGAAGCTAGCAGTTCGGTTATAAAGAATCAAAAACGCTCCTTAAGGCTTCTGATCGTGAGACGTTTAAGAGTCGTGAGATCCGTTCGTGTGGATACCATAGAGGCAGGAACGAAAGGTTGTTGCTTGTGACTCGACCAACGACAGAAATCAGAGAAAAACGTTAGGTAAAATCTCGAAACCCTAATCAGGCAACTCTCCGAATCGATCCTGGTGGAGGTCGAATGATTTAAATTCTGCTGCATGTTTGTTTCGGTTTCCTTCAATAGCTAGGGCCCCTCTGCATATCCTTACACCGTGAATAAGTCCTCTACCCTCTCTTTCTTGATTAACGCAGACAAACCTTCAGCACAAAGTATGAAGAGATATTGGGAGAGTGGGTCACCCTGTCTCAAGCCTCGCTTCAGTTGCAATGGACCAACCCGGTGATTATTAACCACGAATGAATAGGTCACTGTAGAGACACACAACATAATCCACTTCTCTGCAAATCCCATTTTGATCAAAATGTGTTGCAAATATTTTCAATCGATTCGATCATATGCTTTATTGATATCGATTTTGACTGTAATCTCCTTTGTTTTACCCCTTGTCTTCCTTTTCATATGATGAATTATCTCAAAGCCCACCAACACATTATTTCACATGTACTTTTTAAGTTTTATCCTTTTTCTATTTCTTTTACCAATGGGTCACAATTGCCGTCACTTATTTTTATTGCTTCTTAATGTCCTTTGCTCAGTCAATCATTGTACTTATCTTTGTCTATTATTATTATATTTTTTTGTCTTTTGCTTATAAATTTCAACTTCCTTCGCGTGATTCCTTTGAATTATGCCTTTCATTCACCTTTTGTAAATTTGATTTCATTGGCTTTCGTTTTATTCTTTATCATCACTTTATTTATTTTTTTAGTAACTTAAGATATAAATGTACGTGTATATATATATACACACATTTTGAGCAATATATATATATATATATATATATAGACACACACACACACATGATTATACATTTGTGAGATAGTATATTTTGATAAATGAAATAAATAAAAATTTTCTCTGATGATGAGATGTTACGAAAATCACAAGTAGTGATTCTTAATTAATCCCTAGGTAAGAAAGTCAACTAAATATTACCAGTGTATTGAAATATTTAGTGCGATTTTTTTTAAGAATTAAAATTTTTGTTAAAAATCAAAATGAATAAGTTTTTTTTAAATCAAAACAAAGAAATTAATGATAAATTTTAAATTTAATTAAATATTTGGCCCGATGATGAGATTCGTAAAATTTGCAAGTAGCGATTTCTCGAAAATCTCTAAATGAGAGAAATTCTCTAATTATTACTAGAGTATTGAAATTTTTGGAGTAATTTTTCAAAATGTAAATTCACATTTATTATATAAAAAAATAGTAATGAGCAATTTTTATAAAATAAAATAATTGAAAATAAATAAAGATAAAAAATGATAAATTAATAAACAATATAACAAATTAGAAATCAAATGAGCATCTAATGTATATTTGTATAATTTGCATTGATTTTATTTCCGATGATGAGATGTTACAAAACCACAAGTAGTGATTCTTAACTGATCCCTAGGTGAGAGGAGTATATTAAATATTACCTGAGTATTAGAATATTTAATTTGATTCTTCAATAATACAAGTTCTTGTTTAAAATAAAAGATAATTTTTTATAAAAATGACAACAAATGCATGTGCATCATTCATAGTATGTTTGCATCATACGCATTCATGTAATTTTAAATTAAAATGTAAATCTTCTGAAGATGAGATTTAATAGAAATTACAAGTAGCGATTTTTAAGAAATCTCTAGGTGAGGATGTTATTTCAAACATTATCAAAAGTATTGGAGTATTTGATTTAATTTTTCAATACAAAAAGATTCACATGCACTTTTGAAAAAAATAAATTTTAGTCTTTGTT
This sequence comes from Heritiera littoralis, assembly GCA_031772115.1. NCBI lineage: Eukaryota > Viridiplantae > Streptophyta > Magnoliopsida > Malvales > Malvaceae > Heritiera > Heritiera littoralis. Next base: position 302,570 of record JAPDPK010000035.1, read on the forward strand.
ATTTTAAATGTAAAAAAATGGTTTTGAGAAAAGAGAAATAAAATTGTTCAATAAAATAAGAATTATTTTTAAATATAAAATTAGGACTATTTTATTAAAACCAAAATGATTACACATGATTAAGATGGTACCGTTTTAAATGGGCGTCATGGGAATGCTAATATTTTCTCACGTGTAACTGTACTCCTGAACCTGATTTTGTTTTCGCAAATCAAAAATTATCTTTTTAATAAAAGTTAATTATTTTTAAATGGCCAATCATACTTAATAAAAAAGATGGGTGACAACTCTCTGTTTTTCATGTTTTCAAAATTGTCGAACGATCGAATCTCCGGACGAAATCATTACAACAAGTATAACACTAAATTGGCTTAGATTTTCAATAAACAATAAAAAGCATGAATACAAGTCTAAAAAACAACACATATTCAAAATAAATTATTAAAAAAAATAATCAAAAAATATATTGATATATTTTCCAATAAAATTAAACTAAAAAAATCAAAAAAATCAAAAAAATATTTTAATATATTTTCCAGTAACAAGAATCTTGAAAAATCTTTCTAAAACCCATAATTTACAATATCATATTTTAAGATGATATCAAAATAACTAATTTATTAAATAAAATTGTAAAAAAAATTTAGAATTGTTAAACCTAATCGAGCTGAACTAGAATTTTAAATAACGAGTCCAAAAATATGATTTTTATCTAACCTCAATACAATGAATTTAATATTTTTTTCTCAAATCCACTAAAAAATTGAACTTTTCTTAAGATTGGACCATGCTACCCATGAATAGCTTTAATTCTCCATTAATTTTCAGTAAAATTAGTTTATACAAAGTTTAACACAGCAATTCCATTTTCAATGTTTATGCATTTCTTAATAATAATAATAATGGCAGTGAAAAAAATGATTCCTGCAATATAGATTACATGTTGGAGAAATTCTGCAATCATTTTCTTTCGATTTACTAATTACTAGTACATGCCAAGAGAACAGAAATTACATAAGTGGCAATATACCGACTTAAAAAGGAATAGGAAAAAGAAAATGTTTCAACGTATAAAAGAAAATAACTCAAAAGGAGATGATGCATTTATAATGAAAACTTTCCCACATAGTTAAGGCCGGGGAAAAGAAAAAAAAAATGTAAACGGGTTTCCGAACACACAGACTACCTCAAATATAGAACTTTACACGTGTAATTAATCTGTTGTAACTCAGTCACCATTAGCATTTATGCATGTTCAGATCCCCATCCATTCTAACCTACATCTATTCATTCACAACCTAAATCAAAAGACTGATGTGCAATTTAGAGAGTTGCCATAGCCAGAGAGACAACTACCACTGTCGCTAAACGGACTAACAGGACTCCGTGAATCCCAGGTTAAAGCCCTAAGAAGGTTTTTCTCCTCTCCACCAGCTACATTTGTTAAATGTGAAGCTTGCTTTGCCCTAAACACCCCCCACAAATACAACTTCTCCTGGAACCCTGCAAATCAGTTCAGTGATTAGATGCTTCTAAGTAACCCAAACACAATAATCCAACTCCGGGCCAATTGGAATATCTATAACTAATGTTCATTAGACAATACATGAAGTAATGGAAATGGATATCTAGACTTACTCCAAAACTGCTGTGGCAACTTGTTTGAAGTGTAAACTAAGAGTTCTGCATCTTCAACTTCGGCTCTCATGCCAAGATCTCTGCAAATCATCTTATCTATTAGACTGTCAAAAATCTCCCTCTCCCTGCAAAAATGAAATAAAAAAAAATTAAGGTACAAAGTCTGGAATACATACAAGGGCGGTGACATAACATTCAAATAATTATCACCTTCCGTTACATGGGAAGAAATAAAGAGCAATGCTGTCTCCACTTGGCCCCCATTTCTCAAAGCTTTTTGGCCACACATCACACCTTGGAAGCAATTCTACGCAAAGCAGTTGAGGTAAGCGCTTTGCCGTCTCACAAACTTTCAAGCACGCTAAGCAAGACAAATGGGCTAAAGCTCCAACTGTAAGATTTTCATCATAAAGACGGATACTTCCTCTGTCAACAAACAGTCAGGCTTGTTAGCTTTTTCTACCCAAAACTATGAGCATAAACCTTAAAAAGGAAGTAAAATCTCACCTCCATGTGGGTTCAAAAATTGGCTGTGCATGTACATAACTGTGTCTTGGGATTGGATTGCTGGTAGCCACAGGAATTGCTTTAGTATTAACACATTCAGCTGCTTCATCAGAATATACTCCATCCAGTTCCCTCCACCCAGGGAAAAAGTTATGCTCTATGATGCTTAAATGATCATTGATGGCTACAAGGGATGTTCTATTATTGACAGACTCAGCTCCCTCATCCATGTTAACCCAATCTGATCCTCCAGAATGCGTACAAGTTTTCAAAGGAGGTGTTTTAGCCTCAATGAGTCTGGTTTCTTTATTAGTGCTAGACCCACCCACCCCCAATGATCTTCCCAGTGTCTCATCTTCTTCAAGATTCTCAGGGGGTCGGATTGAAGGGCTACTTTGTCTTTGCACCTTTGATATAGCTAATGAGCCGCTGTCATATTTACTCTTCTTCTTATTCTTCTTTAACTTTTTGATGTCAGTCTTCCCCTTCAATTTTCTACCAGAACTGCTCCTCTTCAATCTTGATTGAAAGTCAGTCACAGGAAGATCCTCCGGGGGAGTAGATGATTCTGCAACCTTTGGCTCATAATCTGCAGAAAACCCAACAACATGCTCCTCAAAAGTTGTTGGAAGTGAGGGGCTACTTTGTCTTTCCACCTTTGATATAACCAATGACCCACTGTCACATTTGCTCTTCTTATTCTTCTTTTTAATGTCATTCTTCCCCTTTGATTTTCTAATAAAACTGCCCTTCTTCAATCCTGATTGACAGTCGATTGCAGGCAGAGCCTGCTGGAGCGTAGTTGATTCAGCAACCTTTGGTTCACAGTCCGCACAAAACCAAGCAACATGCTCCTCAAAAGTTTCCGGTAATTTATATAAGCAATAACTGGATGAGAAAAGATAATTATAAAACAAAAATTAGTGGAAACAAATATAAAAGAATCAAAGGTTTAATCAGGAATCAACTTACAGAAGCAAATAAAAGAATGGGTAAATGGTGCAATATAGATCTAACTTATGGATTTTGCAATGAGTTTCCATGATGATGCGACTACAATATTTTCAAGAAACATCCATCTTTATAACAATTCCATTCTAAATAGTAAATCTCAGCTTTCAAAATAAATAAATAAATAAATGATTTCATGTCCATTTGGTTTTCCAGAAAAAAGTATGTATCAACCAATAGCAATGTTGTCATTTACCGATGGATAGCATAAGCTTGACACTCATCACAGTAAATCAATGCCACAGAGAAGCCCCTGTCACCACACGTCTGGCATACAGTCACCTGCAATAACAAAAGCACAATAATAAGGAAGAAACAACATAGCTAACTTACCATCCTGTCCTTACCCAAAGAAAACATAACAAACTAGAACTAGAGTTTTTTATCAACTAAAAAGATCATTAGCATTATCATTTTTACCACTAAAGACCATAAAATTATTTTATATTTAACCCAAGTATTGTCCTAATACCCTTCTTTCCTCTAAACCTAAAACCCAACAAACCGTCTCAATCCTTGTATTTGTCAATACACAGCCAACAATTCTTAGTAAAAACCATCAAAAAAGAAAATTAAGACAAAACCCATCATCCATTGCATTAAAAAACTATCTTCGGTCATTCATCAAAACCATATAAAAATTCAAAAAATAAAGATAAAAAAAAGCATTGCACAAAGCTTTTAAATAAAGAAAAAAATGAAGAAAGAAAAGAAAAACTCACCATAATGGAAACGAATCGAATGAGCCACCATAAAACCTTTGAATTCCGTGGAGAAAGTGAACAAAAAACAGAGAAATCAGGGCAAAAGCAATGAACACATTAGGGTTTTTCAAGAAAAGAGAAATTATTTTAAAAAAATATTTTCAAAAAAGAAAAAAAACAAAAATTATTAACGACAATGAAACTAAAAGGGGCAAAAAAACAGAAGTCGGTGGTTGTTCAGTTCAGTACGGTCGGAGACAAAAGTCTCTCATACTGTGTTTAGGGTTTTTCTCTCTGATTTGTCAGGTTAGTTTCCTTCTTAAATTGTACTGTGTACTGTGATTTGAGGAAAGTAAAAGAGGGAAAATATATTAGGAGAGGCTTGGGCATGTGGGCCAATTAGGGAAAAGAATGAACAGATACGGTGAAGAGGTACACGGCGCTTGGCTGTGATTGTGAAACGTTATTACGCGCCAATGCTTATGTCGTGTTTGGATGGTTAAAGAGCTAGAAATAATAATTTGGCAATCGCTTATGTTTTTTTTTGGGTTTTTTTCCTTAATAGTTTAATGCACCTTTTACTTTTTAGATAATATAAAATTAAGTTTTCAACATTTTATCACAGAAAAATCAGTTTATAAATTTTTATTTTATTATAAATAAACCTTTAACCATTCAAAATAATACAATTAAGTCAAATCTATTAAATGACATTAACTTTTATTAGTATTATACACGTGTCAATCAACTAAGCTATCTATATTAGCTTACATGTAGAATGTCTAAGCGGTAATAACTGTCATTAAATAGATCTAGACTTTAATTACATGAAAGATTGAAGATTTATTCACTGTAAAATAAAATTTTATAGATTGATTTTTACGCGATAAAATGCTAAGAGCTTAATTCTATTTTATACAAAATATTAAGGTTACATTTGCCTTTTAATTTTGTTTTTTTTAATTTTTAAATTATTGAGATATTAAGTATGTATTAGTTTGTTAACATAAACTAAAACCTTATCAAGTCGTTAATACTAAAACTAAAATGTAAGTAAAACTAATTTAGATACATGTGGGAATTTAATCTTGTTAGAGATGTAAACAAATCAAGTTACTCGTGAGCTTCTCGAGTAACAGGTTAAACTGAGTTTAAGTATTTTAAATACTCAACTCGAACAATTCACGAACCTAATTGATCTTTTTTTTAATATATATTTTTAATTGTTTATAATTAATTTACTATTTTACTTTCATGATATAGAGTTGAAAATTAACAAATTAAACTTATCAAGTCAAATTCGAGCTTATCGAATAGAGATTGAGCAATTTGAGTATTTTTTTCAAGTCAAGCTTGAGCAGTTGAGCTTCAAAAACAAAACTTGATCAAGTTTGAGTTGAAATTCGAGTATCGAGTTTTTGAGTCAAACTGAACTCGAATTTAATACTAGATCCTTTAAATTCGATTTGATTACACCCCTAAATCTTCCCACCATAGTCACTCCGAGGTTAAAGCGCTTGTCGAATGCTTCCTGTAAACTACCTTTAGCTTTGCATATGAGAAAGAGAATGGGTGAGAAGAGATTTCCTACTCTCTTGAATTGATCTTAGAATAGTCAGCTTGTAATGTTTCTATAAGAACAGCACAGCAAGCCCCAAGTCACAGCTAGCTGTAAGGCCGATGCAATTGGAAGCTCCAAGCTTGCAGTGTTATAACCAGGTTGACCAATTTCATCTGCTATGGTGATTCTGTATGCTGTCAAAAATACTCTCTCACGGTCTCTGGTTTTTGACACTAAAGCATCTGGCAATGCTGTAGCAACACCTTAAAAAAGGACAAGGGCCTATGTTTGAATCCCATTTCCAAGCATCAGATTCCAATAAGGTAAATGTCCTGCCCCAATATGGAGAAAAAATCGATTTTTTCATAATACAGGACTTCAAAACTTATCAAATGATAGCTTACTGTAATACTGAATTAGCACTGTTTTTAAGAGCTAATCCTGTGGAAGTGAGATGGTTTTGTTCTCCATTGATAAAGACCATAATGGAAAATGAAAATCTATAGTGGATAACAAATGATGTAATGACAGAGTAGAGAAACTTCTAAATTCAGAAAATATCTTCTGTACATGGGCATATGCATTTTTTCTGTAAGAGTTTAAGGCTAAAAAGCAGTCAGCTTGATGGTCTAATTTCTGAAGACCTGAAAGAGGAATATGCAGAATCAGAAAAAACTCTCATTCCAGCAGGAACCAGGCACGCAATGTAACACAATTCAATAGCTTCTTCAGTATCATTTTCTTGAGATATCCCCACATAAAATGATAATATCTCAAACAAGAAAACCATAACATCTTATATTATAACATCATCGCAATGACACAAAACCCTAAAGGGAAAAAAAGTAAGATCATCAAAATTCTGTCAAATTTAAAGCTTCAGATATTTTCTTATACAAGCCACAATTTCCTTCCTGCATACACCTTCATGCAGTTTTCTAAGCTTAAGCCTTGCTAAAGTGACTCCTAGGTGTCAGCCATCCTGCATCATCACCACCAGGACTGTTATCTCCACCGAAATTCAAAACATCTTCACAATCTGCAAAGCAATTAGATCTGATTGTCACTGTTGGCCTCACTGATGGCAAAAGTGGAAGTGCTGCTTCGCCTCTGAGAATCCTAGCGGCTACCTTCACGGTGGGTCTCTTCTCAGGGTTCGGGTGCACACAGCAGAGTCCCACCATGAGCATCCTCTCCATCTCTAAGATATTGTACCTCCCTGACAGTCTAGAATCAGCTGCCTCAATTAGTTTTCTTTTCACCCATAAGTCCCAAACCCAGTCTACAAGCACAGTTCCATTTTCATCCACAGGCCTCTTTCCTGTAGCCACTTCCAGCACAACCACGCCAAAGCTGTAAACGTCCGTTTTGACAGTTGGAACGCCGCAATAAACGTACTCAGGTGCGAGATATCCTATCGTTCCAGCTGGTATTGTGGCTTCTCTTGAAGCACAACTATGTTCATATACTTCCGCTAAACCAAAATCCCCAAGCTTGGCATTGAATTCATCATCGAGCATTATGTTGCAAGTTTTCACATCTCTATGGATTATCTGTCTTTCACATTCTTCATGTAGAAATGTTAGAGCGGAAGCAACCCCTAGAACTACCTTTAATCTTAAGCTCCAAGAGAGGAAACTTGATGAATCTGAGTTTCTATGAAGGAGTCTGTCAAGGCTTCCATTGGGCAAGTATTCATAGACAAGGACCAACTCAGATCCCTCACAGCACCACCCTTGAAGCTGCACCAAGTTCCTGTGCTTTAAGCAACCCGCCATGGTGGCAAACTCTGTGGTAAAAGGATTTCGAGTGAATGCTTTTCGGTTGGACTGATCAAACCGCTTCACTGCCACGGCTCCACCAGAAGGAATCGACCCTTTATAAACAACTGCTGAAGCACCTTCACCAACAACTCTGTTCCGATGAAAGCCCATTGTAGCCGATTTTATCTCCGCAAGTGACCACCTTGTTGGTGCATTACTTGTTTGAACTCTAGTTTTTGCTCTTCTGCTTCTTCTGCCAGAACCCCTGTTCTTCCTCACCGCAAAGAAACAAATGACTGGGATTGCTATTACAAAGACAACAGATAGAGCTAAGCATCCCAATACAACAGCCATGTTCCCCATCTTGACACTTCTTTTACAAGGATTATCAACCTGATCCTCCGGAGAGCACATGAAGCAATACCCTTCTTCAATTGTATCCATTGGATTCACAGAGGTCCGGTAAGTGCTGAATGTTCTGAACCGCCAATGATCAATAATGTGCATTGCAGAACCTTTTCCATTAGCAGCAGAAAAACCAACATGCATATATTCCTTGAATTGCTTGGAAAGGTCAGTTTGGGCAACAAGAACAGGACTTGGAGGCTTAGTTGATGAGTAACTAACCCATATCTGAATCAACTTGGCTGAATCCCTATACTCAATCCAGGCTGTTATCTTTTTCCCACTTCTAAGGTCAACCCCTTCGGACACAACATCAACTGAAGCTACAGAAACAACCGTGTTAACATCAACACCAATGTGATTACCATTGATGTCACCAACTGAAGGATTAAAACTCGTATCGAACTCCACAGCAAAGTAAGAATCTTGGGAGTTATAGTCAAACTGTGGAAGCCCCATGTACCCATTAGAGAAGCTGAAAGAATTGGCATTGGAAGTTATCAAGAAAGCAATGCCATCTCCAAAAGGACATGGGGGGTTAGGGATGATGGAAAAAGTGAAACGGCAAGTGAAAGATGCGGTGTCTTTTCTTTTGAGATCAAGAAAACGAATGGGGTAGATGTAGAGAGCTCTTCCTATCTCAGAAGGAGAAGAAGATGGCAGGCAGGAGGTTTCTTGAGTGGACTAATGCCATTGTTTCTGAAGAAAGCGTTGCCATATAGAGTGATATTTTTTGGTGGCAAGGGAGGGAGGGAAAGTGAAGTAAAAGTGAAGTTGAAGAGGAAAAAGAAATGGACCCAGAGACGAATAGAAAAGAAAGTTGCATTGTCTACGTTGTGGAAGTGAGAAGATGATCTCGATTGAAAGTTACTAGGAAAGAGAGTCTAGAGATAAACAGAGGCTTTACCGTGAAATCTTGGAATAAAGCATAAACAAAAGACAAATTCTTGCTGTTTGATCTTCCATCCTGCATGTTTTTATGGATGAATCTTGTTTCTCCAGAACGTTAACCAACCGGAGTGCGGGACATAGAGAGAGAGATAAGGGAGATTTTGGAGGGAAATGAAATGAAGCAGTTTGTTAACCGGCCTGGATTGAAACTTTTGAGTACTGGGTCGTCTTTCGGCTGACAACAATAAAGTTTGTTAGATTTTGGTTCTTCTCTTTTCATTTTTCTCCTCCGCAGTGATTCTAATCCAAAACATATGTAAACTTAAAGGAGAATTATTTGTTACCTTCGGAAAAATGGGAAGTAGAGTTTTTTATAACCATAAAACAAACTGCATCTTGCCATCTAAATACTTTTGACTTTTGAGACCCATAAAACAAAATTCAAAAAAAAAAAAAGTAAAAGACTGCTGCAGTTTCTAGGAAAATGAATCAAATATTCATGAAATATTAATGAAACTCATTAATAATTTAATATATACGTTATGCATATATGAAAGTTCAAATCTTAGGTTGTTACTAGCAATGTAAAATGGACTAGTTCATTAGTCGATCTGTCAATTCGTGAATTTTTTTAAGATTGGATTTTTATTTTTAGACCTATTTAAAAAATGAACTTAAATGGATGTGGCCTAATAGATCAATAGTTTGCTTGAACCATCTTTATGGACACGAATTGGTTCGTGGACCAAAGCCCATCACTAATCGGTGGACTATAGCAGCTAACCATAGTCAAGTCCAAGTCAAAGCCTGCCCACACAAAATCCCAAGCCCAAGTAATCCCACGCTTCTCATACCCAGTCCCAGCCTGCTACCATGATGTGTCATTGAGTCCCAAACTAGGGGTGTAAACGAGTCAAGCTATATGTGAGCTACTCGAACTCAGCTCGACGATTACTCGTATTCGACTTGTTCATTTTCGAGCCAAGTTCAAGTAGTTAAGTATCTAGCTCAAGCGACTCACGAGCCTTATTAAACTTTTTTATTTTCAACATATATTTTAATATTTATTTATTCAATTACGTTTTTAATCTTATATTATATGTAATGTTGCAAAAAAAAAACCTTAATATAACAAAAAAAAACCCTAAAAACCTAAACTAATTGAATCAGTTTCTCAATTCTCACGCACGCGAGTTGCGACCTAGTACCCAACCCCCTAAGTGACGCCACTTAGCGTCACGTAACCTTCCAACCTCTACTCTTCTGACAGTGATTCAACCGGATGACAAGTCACATCCCTTGTCCCACTTTGTTTTCCTCTCTACTTAATTCTTAAGTCGATTCAGTGGATGGATACTGATATGGTAGCAAGAGAGGAATCAGCTCATGAGGATTGTAGTGCATAGGAAGAATTAGAAGACAATGAGAAGCAACAAAGTATTCCTTTGACACGAGCAAAGAGGGAGATAAAAAGCCTGCCAAATATGAGAATTAGTGGATAGCTATAGTCAGGAGGTTAAAGCAGTTGGATTAGTTAGTGGACAACTATAATTTAGAGGTTAAAGCAGTTGATTAGTGGCAAGGGCAGGAAAGCAAATAACTAAGTCAGTTAGTTTGTTGACTTTAGCCTATAGATATAAATACATCTGTAATCAATGTAAAAGGTATGCAAATGAATAATAAACTTCAGAATTTTTCTTCTCTTATGCATTTCTTGTTCTTTTCTCATCTTTTTCTTCTTCAACCTCCTGGTTCTCGATAGATTCTGCCTTAGAACCTATCAGATACCTATTGGACAAGACCTTAAACTCTTGAATCTCATATGTGATTCAGCTGTCAGTAGCCTCCTTGGGTTTCGATTTAGTGGAAACAGACTCCGTAAGTCTCAATTCAATGGAAACAGCCTCCTTGAGTCTCAATTAGAGGTTGATCCTAACTAGCAATAGGACACTGGAGCCAGGAAAGGTTTGTTCTATCTCACCAGAGCCACGACATCAGTTAAGGTTTGTTTTATCTCAGATTTTCATTTTCTAAACAAAAAGCATGTCTCAATTCTCTCTTGGTCTATAGAATAGATATAGATCCAGTTTATTCCATTTAGGTTTAAGATTTAGGTAGTGTTGTTAAAGGTTTAAGATTTATTCGATTTGGGTTTAAGATATAAACTTGTGCTGATATGATATGTTCCTCGCATTTGGGTTTAAGATAGTTGTTGTTACTGTGCTGATATGATATGATTGTTCTGTTCTGCTTCTGTTCTAAATCTCTAGTTCATGTTTTGGTCGAAGTTAGCCTATTTTAATGTTCTGATATGTTTTCTTGTTGTTGTTTTATGTCTTGTTGAAATTTGCCTTCTGCTCTGGTATGAGTTCATGTTTGGCAAATGTTTTCCAAATGTTCTGTTTATCTTTTCTGTCTACTGTTACTGTTTCCAAGTTTGTTTAAAAAATAGTATATATATAAAATTTTTTTGTATATTTAATTAATTTCTAAAAGAGGACTTTTGCAAAATTATTTTTTTTCTCTATCTAGTTGGTAGGATAAAGATGTCATACACCCAACCGGAGGTTTTTTCAGTACCAGTTTGCTAACACCAAATTCTTTTGCAAGTGGGATCAATTTGGGTGATGATCAATGTTCTCAAATGAAACTCATGCAACCAATGTCACCAATTCAACAGATATTAATGTTCACGAAGAGGACGCTAAAGAAAATGGTGAGAATGATACATTTCAGGTGAAAAAAAGACAAAAAGAAATCAACAGTTTGGTTGGAATTTAAGGAAATAGATCTTTTTGATGGTTCTAAGAAGGTAAAGTGTGTTCATTGCAAGAAAAATTAGCCATGACCACAAGTGGAAGCAACAAGTCACTTTTTAAGGCACTTGTAAGGTTTTGTGTTGCAGAAATTACATAAGACACAACAATAAAAAAATCAATTTTCAACTAACAACATCGAACCATAATGCAACAATCTCTACTCTCAGTAGTGGGCAGTTTGACATGGCAAAAATGAAGGAGACAACAACTCATTGGGTACTCATGCATGAGCATCTATTCTCGATTATGAAGGAATAAGGCTTTAATGTGAAGTAGAAACGTGGGATGACAAAATGGGAAAGATTTCACATAATACTATTAAGAAAGATTGTGAACAAGTATATGAAATAGAGAAGAAAAAGCTTAAGACATTACTGAAAACTATTGAAAAGGTCAGTTTGACAACAAATATGTGGAAGTCTAGCAATCAGAAAATTGAGTACATGGTTATTATGACACACTTCAATGATTCTCATTGGAAGTTGCATAAACATGTTATCAACTTTGTCCACTTGCCTCCTCTTCATCATGGCGTTGAGATTGCTGATTGTATTTTCAATTATTTAAAGGAATGGGGAATAGAGAATAAGGTTTACAAACTTTCAATTGATAACGCTTCAAGTAATGATACAGACATAAGGATCTTTAAAGACACATTTTCTAGAAACAAAAAACTTTTTTATGGAGGTAAATTATTCCATGTTTAGTGTTGTGCACACATTTTGAACTTTATGGTTCAAGATAGTCTTTCTCATATTAAGTATATTATTGAAAACATACATGAGAGTGTTTGATTCATCAATTAAAATGAAAGGAGGCTTAAAACTTTTTTTCAAATATTGTGTAGCAATTATAATTGCCTAGTAAGAAGCTTATCCTTGATTGTAGAACACGCTGGAATTCAACATATAAAATATTGTCAACTATTATGCAATTCAAGAAGGCATTTCCAAGGTTCTAAGACCGCAAGCCTCATTATGAGTGTTGTCCAAGTCTTGAAGATCGGGAGAAAGTTGAAAAAAATTGGTATTTACACTTAATTCTACGAATAACATAACTTCTCGAAGTGACTATCCGACTTCATATTTATTTTTGAATGAAGTTCATCATATCAAAATGTTGTTCTATAAATATGCATAAGATGGAAATGATTTTATTCGATCAATGGTTGGTAAGATGAAAGATAAGTTTGACAAATATTTGGGGGAATGTAATCCGTAGATGTTTGTGGTAGTTATCTTGGACCCAAGGTGCAAAATGAGAGCAATTGAATTTACTCTTCCTAAAATCTATCTAGGAAGTAAGGCAAGAAAGAATATTGCTAAAGTTTAAGAAACTTTGTATGAGATTTATGAAGACTATGCTGCCAAATACCACTATACAGAAAGTGAACAAAGTGCTGAAACTCAAGTAGTTGGTTGTAATACTAGTGTGAATGTACAAGCTTCATCTTCATCTGGTTAGTAAGACTCTGCACAATTTGTGAAAATTATTGAGACTATTCAACCTCAAAAGTTTGATCTAGATACTTACCTAGACGAAGGATGTTTCATATGTGAAAGAGATCTAGATAAATTAGATGCTTTAGAATGGTGAAAGGTGAATGCCTTAAAGTATTGTACCTTATCCAAAATGGCACGTGATATACTTTCCATTCCTATAACTACAGTGGCTTTAGAGGCTACATTTAGTGCTAGCAGTAGAGTTATTGACACTTATCAAGCCTCATTATCTCCAGAAACAATGCAAATATTACTTTATGGGGGGAGATTGGTGCCGTAATTTGCATGGAGTGAAGAAAAAGAACAAAGTAAGTTTTATATTTTTTATTCAATTTGGTAACAACTTATAATTTCTACTCATTTTTTGATTAGTTTCAATAATATTTGTCTTGTTTTCTTTTATAGAGAAGAAGAAACCAACTGAAATTATGCTCCCAATACCTTAAAGTAAGAGTTTGCATATTGTTTAGCATGTTTTGAGTACCTAAACTGTCAATAACTTACATTTTGATTTGTAGGAGGTGTTGGAATTTTGGATGGCTATTTTTTAAGGATCAAGCTTGAGTGAACTTGTCTATTTCCTCTTTTTACTAAGTTGCCTGACTTTTCATTTCTAAGTTATGTTTGAGTTGTTTGTGTTTTGAGATTTATTTTGAGTTGTATCCTGACTTTAGAGTTGTATTTGAGTTCAAATGTTAGATTATTTTGATTTGCAATAGTTGTATTTTGAATTGTTATGTTTTTGAGTTTTGAATATGACTTCTAAGTTGTTTTTATGTGTTTTAGGTACTGACTTTTTGAGTTGTAGTTTAATTTTGCATATTAATTTCTCTGTTTATGTAAGATTGATGTTTTGGTGAGGATTACCTATCATCTAAATATTATTGTTATGGTTGATGAGTTGTTTTTGTAGGATGGTTTTGATTATGGCTGTTATAATTTCTTAAATATATTCTTCTTTGTTCAGCTTTGTTTGGGTGATTATGAGTGATCTTATGAGCTATTAAGTTATGATTTATAAGATAGATTTTAAGGCAAGGAGATAATTGTTGCAAAGCATTTGCAATGAGCTTCGAGAAGAAGTAAAAAAAAAGTGGACTATTGCTATGGCAGTGGCTAATTTATAATAGATTTATTAATTGTTTACTATGCAATGTAATAGTTTCATGGTCAGGTGGTTTAATGCTGATTTATTAATTGTTTATTGTGTAATGTAATAGTTTCATGGTCAAGTAGTTTAATGCAGATTTGTTAATTGTTTACTATGTAATTTAACAGCTTCATGGTCTGCACTGCAAGTGGTTTTGTGTTGATTTATTAATTGTTTACTGTGTTGAAATGCTTGATAGGGTTTAGCAAGATTAAGTGTTTAAATAATATTAATTTTGAGTTGAATTTTAAGTTGTTTTTTTGAGTTGTGATTACTTTTGTTTGATTTAAATAATATTAATTTTTTATTTTTAAGTTATATTGGAATTTTGCTTGAAAGATGATAAGTTAAATTGAATTTATGGAATCAAATTCGAGCCTATGAGTCGAGCTTCGAGCAGATCGAATATCTTGCGAGCTAAGCTCAAGCTTCAAAAATGAAACTTGATTAAGTTTGAGCCGAGCTTTGAGGTTCAAGTTTTCGAATCGAATCAAGCTTGATCGTAATGCTGGATTGTCTCGATTTTGTTGGAATTAACTAAATCTCATCAAGTCACTAACATAAAATTAATACGCAGTAAAATTGACCTGGATGCGGGCGAGAGCTCAATCCCACTATACCATATTACCGCGTAGTTGAAGCTCACTCCGATTGCTTCCTGTTGTCTGCCTTCAGACTTGAAAAGGAGACAAAACGAAAAAGAGATGGTAGTGAGAGAAAGGGGGAGAAACTACTCTTATCCCTCTTCCAAAATTATGAAACTCAATGGGCCAGCCTCATATATATAGAGGTTAAGAGTAGGGATCCCTCTATGGGATTCATGTATAAACCCATCCCATTATAGGTTTAATACATGTATACTATATATTTAATATAATTATTATACAGGTCACACTTTATACAAAATTATACTACTAATTAAATATTATATAATGTTAATTCCACTTAACTAGTCCACATTAATAGGGATATTTCAGCACTCTCACTTAGACAGTTAAGTTAATTAACGAAAACATCATATAATTATCAATATGTATTCATAAGACCTTTTGGATACATTGTACTGAAAGGATACAAATGTATAGTCTTATAAATACTTTAACAACAATAAGCCTTTTACAAGTTTCAGAATGCATCATACTGACAGGGTACAAATGCATAAACTCATAAAGACTTCAACAAAATAGTAGTATAAGAGTGTGAAATGGAAATGATATAAACAAAAAATCAAATATCCACTTCCATTAGGTCCATGCATCAAAACCGAATGATGCATTGCTTCAATAAAAGCACATGAGTGTAATACAAAATTTCTTATCCAACAGAATGTCATATTCATCAGAATGCGCATAAACAAAATATGCATATATGGCATGTAGGAATCCATCCATATAGTTGCAACTGATTTCATTACACAGAGATCCCACTAACTTAATACAGCTAAAAAGCTCCATATGCCTTATACAAGTGTTGTTGTCAGAACACTTTAGCAACCAAATTTATAGTTAACTAGAATAAGCTCTTTAATTTTGTGCTATACAATCCTATCAAACAATGGATTCCATTATTTTCTCTCTTTAACAAACCAAATGATGATATCTAAACATTTGGAGTGTGAGGAACCCCTAGTATTTTGAGAGAGAAATTAACTGTTGCAGCATTACTATAGTACATCTCCAAAACTTCAAAATGGCGACCACAGAAACAAGCCCTAAGATGAAATTCTGCAGCCTAAATGGCCCATCATGTAGCTTTATAATATGCTACATGCTTAGCCTCCATAATCAAGAATGTTGTAAGTGTTTGTTTCATACTTTCCCAAAAAACAGCTCCTCTACATAACACAAATATATAACCAAAATAATTTCCAATATCTAGATAGCATGCAAAATTAACATCATAATACCTGACCAAACCTAGAATGTCAGACTTGTTGATACCAAAATACTTTCTTTGCAGCTTCTAGCCCTGTATTGCAGCATCGCTCAAGTATCTCGAAATACTATAATAAACATAACACAAAATGTGTATAGACTTGAGCATACAGTAATTACCCATAATAAGGCATACATAACACTCGACATGAGCTCTTTCATCATCACCTTGAGGATTTTGAGATTTTACAGTATGTCAAGGGTGCCTCAAATAGAAGAACAATATGCAGTAAAACTACTTAACACACACAACGTAGGTTTTCTGAGACCAACAGAGGATGCCTATAGTTATGTCACGAAGAATCTCAATCCCTAAAACAAGTAAAGCCCCACTTAGATTCTTCATCCTGAAGTGACATGACGACATGAAATTTGTCTCATACAACAAGTCAGTGCCATTGGCTGCTATTTGATTTCATCAACTTAAAGCACAATAAGCACATAACTACTCCCACTAACCTTGTAATTGATCCAATTATCAAATGTGTTCTCCATAAAGTGACTATCTCATTACTTTGGATATTATTCTCTAAATGCCTTTTAATGTTCGTAAATGAACTCCTCGAGTTCACAAACTGTATGTTCCATCTTAGGAACTACAAAATTTTAGGTTGCTTCATTTAGACATTTTATTATGCAAGATGTAGCTCTTAACCAAAATGAGCTACCAACTACCATCACGATTCTAAAAGAATCTTAGGTTGAAACAAGAAAGAAGGTTTCCTCAAAACCAATTCCTTCTCTTTATTTAAAGCCTTGGCCAATTTTGGCTTTAAATTTTCTACCTGATCTTTAGAGTCTCTTTTTGTCTACAATGATGTGACAACTGAAATAGATCCCATGCATCTTTATGCAATTTAGATGTTGACTCATCTTGCGTGGCAAATATCCAACTCCAAGAGTTCGGATCAATTTAGCCTCCTGACAAGCATCAGAATCAAAAGACACATAAATTTCATATTCATGTTCTTCTGTAAGGTCAGGTGCAGGTTCGAAATATATTATTGAAATCAATTGATGATTCTTTTGGTTGTGGCCTTTTACCATTAAAAGATAACACATATATGGGAATGACACGACGATATGTATTTCAGAAATGAATTTATGGAGTTCATAACTCCCACTCTTTAAGTCATATTCTAAATAGATTGCATTGTCAGACTCAATAATTTTAGTTTCACGTACTGAGAAATCAAAATCTAGAATCTTTCTACCCGATACAATAACCAATGGAATTGCTGTTGACAGTTTTTCTCGTCAATTTTTCTTGACTGTGGGTTATAAGTATTTGCCTTTCTTTATAATCCTAAACATAGAAAGCAGCACAAATTTGTTTTCTTGTCTGACTACAACTTAAGATGAATTTTTGAACTGGTTTTGCTTGGACATCAATTTTGAATGTGAGTTGCAGATTTCACAACTTCACTCCACCTGAATTTTGAGAATTTGGAGTGATTATCACAAATCGTACCATATCAAAATATACGAATGATTATTACTACAATCTCATTCCTTCTTCAGTATTCTAAAGACAGTATACTATGCATCAATACATAATCTTGTAGTGCACTTAACCAAAAAATCGGTATATGATTTTGCCCAGCTTTATTATACCAACCATAGTATTCGTCACTTCTATATGATCATTACCTTAAACAGCTTACCTTTTGTAAGCTATGCAGCGGAATTAATCAGAATGCTTAAAGCCTCTATAGGATCAAACCTCTTTCACTCCATATGACCTACATCAGAATGGTCTTTGGTGAAAATGATGAAATGCTTATATCTACTGAATACAGTATGTGGAAATGATCTACAAATGTCGATTTGTATCAATTTCTAATCATCTTAATATCTGCTAATCATTTCTTAACATTAGTAGCAATATTTCTCTTAATGCAATCTCTACATGTGTCTCAAAATATCCCTAACTCATACCACAAGTTGATAAATTTCTTATTTATTCTGCTATAATTAGAATCGATAGTCATATCATTCACAACTGAAGAAAATTTACCTAATATTGAGATACAAGTCTATTATACATCCATTATACAGAATGCCAGAATCAATACACATGTTATTACTAAACAAAAATAATTTTTCGTTATTAGAATGAAAAGTATAAACCAACAATAATTACAAAACTGTCTACAAAATGTAATGATAATCTAGCTGATCCTTTTGTTTTCAGCATGGATTCTAACCTTATAGCCCCAATTCACAACAATTTTCCCTTATTTGGTCTCCGGTTGCTTATAGCTTTATCGATAATAGCACCAGTATTCAACCACCAATGGTTAAAGGGCGTACTTCCTATATTGGAGTCAAAATAAAGGCTAACAGAATGCCTTTTCACACACACACATCCAGTCTAGAAGGACTCTCACAAACTATCCTCTTGTGCCCAAATTTATGACGGAGGTGGCACACATTGATATTTAAAGGTGTTGGTGGAACCAAAATGGGAATTGGATTTGGCAAATTTCTTCTTCTAAAATGACCTTTTATAGAGACCTCTTAATACCATTACTTCTAGCAGTAATATTGGCATATATCATTGTAAACACCTAATTTTGTCCGGACCATTAGATGTCTAATTCTGAAAAATAAAATGATTTTATTTTATTAAATTACTTGATTCCAAAATTTTGAGTTGTAGATCAAAATTCACTCTAAATATTAAATCATATTGCTAGAGACCATTTGTTGAAATCTTATTTTTATTGGTCTAATTTTGTTTTTTCATATGGGTTTGAAAGTCCACTTAAAATCCAATGGAGACTATCTTTTAGAAAGCCCAAGTTTTGGCTTTGGCCTTAAACTCCTGTTAGGTTTATTATTATTATTATTATTTTCTTTCTTTTTAGTAAAAATAAATAAATTAAAATAATAAAAAATAAATAAATAAAAAAGGAAAAGAAAAACTATGCAATGCAATAACTTGGTGCCGTGGATGGCACCACTGACATAGAGTGGCTGGCAGCCAAAATCATGCTGCCAGCCCACCCTTGTTGACTTGAGTTCTTCAATGAAGATCGTTTCTGCTGAATATCCGGGATTTGCTCAGTGTTAACCTAAACTAAAATTTTTTTTCTTCTTAAAAGGACAAAGATTAGACTATGCAAAAGGAGGTCGCCCATTTTGGCTCTTCTCTTCTTGCTCAACAACACTCAGTACCAGCCATTTCCATTTTTTGTTCCAAACTCCCTTCACTGTCGAGCAACACCCGAAACAACCCAGCAACATCACCGAACAGCCACCGTTCTTACCACCTAAACCGACACCACTGTATACCCCCTACCCATACCCTAAACCGAAAACACCAAGCACCAACTAAAACCACCAATGACAGCCATCGCCCAAAGCCCAAAGGCACCATAACACCCTCAATCTTCTCGGCCTATCACCATTCGGCCACCATTCAACCACAACACACCCTAACTCTTAAACCAAAAAACAGCCATAGACCACCTGTAAAAGAAAACAAAACAACAAATCCAAGCCGAAAAAAATCAACAAAACAGAGGAAGGTATGTCGGATTTACGGGATTCCAAGAAGGATTTAGGTTTCATAATTTGTTGAGGAATCCGCCAAGCAGGAGGGGAAGACTGTACTGAGGTGGGGTGTTGGTTGGAGCGGCGGAAGGTGGCGTTTTAAGTTTTGAACCGCAGCTTATCTTTGCAGATCTAGGGAATTTTAGAACATTTTAGCTAATACTAAGATTAGAAACGGGAAGAGGAGGGGAAGATTTTTACGAAAGCAAGTTCCTTTTTAGTTTTGGAAGCCGACCGGTGGCTGTAGAAGGCGGTCAACAGCGGTCAGGCAGCTGGGAAGCGGCTGGAAATCGGAGAGAAGGGAGAGAGTTGAGAGAAAAATCATTTTTTTTTTAGTTGAAGGTTGAAATCTGACCAAAAAAAAGAATCTTGGATTTAAGAACCTAGCACCAAACGGTGCACTTTGGGAAAGGAACATAAGCAGCCAAAACGGCTGCGCTTTTGGAGCTGGGAAAGAAGACCCAACAGTCGCACCCAACCCGGATCCATCAGAGGATCCACATGATGCCTTGACCCGGTTCATGACCCGCACGACCCAGCAGCGTCCTTCCTAATTGATCCAGCCCAATTTGCACAGTGGATCACCTTGAGTTGGGCCACCTTGTAGAGTTTTCCTTTGGGTTCTTAGCCAAACCAATTTAGGTATATTTCTTTTAATTTTAATAATTTTGATGCTATTATTATTATTATTATTATTATTATTATTATTATTATTATTATTATTATTATTATTATTATTATTATTATTATTATTGTGTTTTATTTATTTATTATTATTATTATGTTATTATTATTATTGTTATTATTATTATTATTGTGTTTGATTGTCATTATTATTATCTTAGGAAAATGTGTGGATTATATATGTTGAATAATAAATTTTGAAAGACACATGGTTAGTAGATATGTTTTATATATATATATATATATATATATATATATATATATTTATAAATATAAATAAAGGAAATATGAAAACTATATATTTTTCATTTATTATATTATTTAACAATGTTAAAATTTAAATGTTTGCCCGATGATGGGATGCTACGGAAGTCACAAGTAGTGATTCCTAGCTGATCCCTAGGTGAGAAGAGTCGTACTAAATGTTGCCAAAAGTATTGGAATATTTAGTATGATTTTTCAATAATTTAATTTTTTGATTAAACCTAAAAATAAATAATTTTTCTAAAAGAAAATAGAAAAAAGGAAATTAATAATAAAATTTAAATTTGAATAAAAAGCCCGATGATGGGATGCTACGGAAGTCACAAGTAGTGATTCCTAGCTGATCCCTAGGTGAGAAGAGTCGTACTAAATATTGCCAAAAGTATTGGAATATTTAGTATGATTTTTCAATAATTTAATTTTTTGATTAAACCTAAAAATAAATAATTTTTCTAAAAGAAAATAGAAAAAAAGGAAATTAATAATAAAATTTAAATTTGAATAAAAAGTCCGATGATGGGACGTTATGGAAGTCACAAGTAGTGATTCCTAGCTGATCCCTAGGTGAGAAGAATCCTGCTAAATATTGTCAAAAATATTGAGGTATTTTGTATGATTTTTCAATAATTTAGATTTTTGAAAATAAAATTGAATATTTAAAATTAATAATAAAATTAATATTAATTGAATAAATTCGTCCGATGATGGGATGTTATGGAAGTCACAAGTAGTGATTCCTCAACTGATCCCTAGGTGAGAAGAATCTACTAAATATTGTCAAAAGTATTGAGGTATTTAGTATGATTTTTCAATAATTTAAATTTTTGAAAATAAAAATTGAAATTTTAAAATTTATAATAAAATTAAAATTAAGTAAAAATTGTCCGATGATGGGATGTTACGGAAGTCACAAGTAGTGATTCCTAGTTGATCCTTAGGTGAGAAGAGTCGTATTAAATGTTGCCAAAAGTATTGGAATATTTAATATGATTTTTCAATAATTTGAATTTTTAATAAAAATGAAAATGAATAAGTTTCTTTTTTAAAACAAAGAAATATAAATAAATCGACAAATAAATAATGAAATTTAAAATTAAAAAATTTATTTCCATCATATATTATTTGTTTGCATCATATGCATTCATTTAATTTCGAAATGGGTGTGAGCCATTACGAGGATGAGATCCTATAGAAGTCACAAGTAGTGATTCTTAGGAAATCTCTAGGTGAGAAAAATTATTTCGAATGCTGCCAAAAGTATTGGAGTATTCGACTTAATTATTCAATATGAAAGGGTTCACACTCACTTTCGATAAATAAAATCTAACCTTTTTTTTAAAATAAAAAAATAATTTTGATAAATAATAAAATGCTTCAATAATGGAATAAAAATGAATTAATTTTTAAATATTAATTTAAGATCATTTTATTAAAATTAAAGGATAACATATGATTATTATGGTACCGTTTTTTAACGGGCGTCGTGGGGGTGCTAATCCTTCCCCACGTGTAATCGTACTCCCGGACCCAACTTTGTTTTCGCAAACCCAAATTGTCTTTTTAATAAAACTTAATTAATTTTGAGATTTTGTTAAAAAGATAAATATTTTTAGGTGACCAATCACACATAGACAAAAAAGATTGGTGGCAACTCCTCTTTGTTTTTAAAAGTTTTTCAAAATCGTCGAGCGCGAAGCCGTTACGACAGCTTGGCAACTCCACTGGGGACGCTTTTTGAGGGTCAAGCCATTTATTAATCATGTGTTATCCAAAGTTTTAATTTAATGGTCTTGATTGATATTTTAAACTTAGTTCATTTGGATTTCGAAAATAGGTTGTTTGCATCTGCTTTTTATGTTATTTATTTTATGTTTTATACTTGTATATACTTGTTGTTAATAAATTGTTGGGGCATCTAGGATAGGGGTTATGGTTTGATGAATGTTTGATGTGTTCCCTCATGCACACACTTGCACTTGCATTTGCATCACATGAGCTCTATACCCGAGTTCTGTCCTTCTTAGGAGGGAGTAGAGTACCTTTGCTCTCGTGAGGTAATTACCTCCGCAATGGCAATCGAAATACTCCCACTCAAATTAAATCTTACTAGTCCAGTGTGGACGACAGTGAGGTATAATTTGGGAACTTTTAGATCTTTATAAATTCCAACCCAGCATGTAAAAGGCCCTAAGAAGCCAATCCTAGCTAGAGCCATGTCCGATTTTTGTAGAAATTATCCCGAAATTAGGACACAATGGGGAACATTTTACTACTCTTTTTATATCATAACTCTAATAATTTTTCAAATTCATGCTCTCATAAAATCAAGAGATATTTGTTTCCAAATAAAATTTCACAATTTTGAAGAATAAAACAAAGATTTATTCGATTTTTCTTCTCTATCTAAAAATAACATGAAATTTGGAACTTATGCATATACACAAAGTCTTTTTTTTTACATTATCACATTTCTTCAAAAAATAAAAAGGGAAGTTAAAGGAAATAAATCATGGTGTGAAAATAAGACTTTTTCTTTTAAATAAAAAAAAAGATAGAAAGAAAATTTTATTCTTTAAATAAAGAGAAGAAATCATCAAAACCTAAAATAAAGAAAAGAATTCATTCATTGAACTTAAGTAAGAGAAAATTTTGATTCTTTTATTCTTAAATTTTAGCGTAACATATCTCATTACATTAATGCATTCACATCATATAATAAGGAGGGCATTTGTCTTGTTAGGTTAAATGAGGTCAAAAAAAAAACATGGGAGATCAATTAGAAGATAGACTTACTGCTTTGGAGAATAATCAAGCGGAGTTTGGACATGGTATACGAGAGATAAAAGGAAAGCTAGCTAAGATAATGAAGATACTTGAAAGCTTTGGAGAGACTAAAGTGGTCCATCCTCAAGGGTCATCGTCACTTCCAAGACAACTACATGTTGAATCATCAGCAAGTGGAGACCAATCGACTTTTCATGAAATGGCTTGCCAGGGACACTCCGATGCTTTCAACTGTCCAGACGATAATCCCGTGGTAGAAGAGGCTATGAAAAGGTTAGAAAAAGTAATGGATGAACTTAAGGGCTTTACAACTAAAGCAGAACCTTATGGCCTCAAACAATCCATACCAAGTAGGTCATTACAAAACCCTAACCTTCATCCTAATTCTTTTCAGCCACCTATCCAAGCACTCCAAACAGGACCTCCTGCTTTTGTTCGACCTCCACGAATTGGTCCACGGCCAAACTTTTATCCTCGACCTACTTTTCAACCACATGTTCAAGCTTTTGGAACAAGATCTCCCAGTCTCGCCCAACCTCTACATACCTGTTCGTCTGTGAACCCATATGCACATGCCAATTCTATTCGACCGCCTCTTCAGTAAATCCCTAACACCCTAGCTTTTGCGCCACCACCTGCTCAAGTTAAAACTCAAACTCTTGGCCAAAAACAATCCAAGAAAATGAAGCGCACGCAGCTTGACCCTTTACCCATAACATATGGCAAACTTTTCCCTTATCTGCTTGAAAGGCACCTTATTGCCCCTGTATTCTTAAAACCCTTGGAGCCTTCATACCCAATATGGTACAACGCAAATGCAAGATGTGCGTACCACGCAGGAAATATTGGGCATTCCATCGAAGATTGTAAGGCTTTCAAGTATGAGGTGAAGGGATTAATTGACACAAAAGTGCTCGATATAGGGGAAGTGGTCAGCCAGGAATTTGCAACGCTTGATTAGGGTTTAGAGGATGAAAAAGTAGCTGTTGTTGTGAAATTTCTTTTTGAAAGATTTTGAATGTAAGGGGCATTAGAATAGTAGAAAGTCTAGTAAGGAACTTTTGAATCTTGTAACAATTCCTTTATGAATATGAATGTTACAAGGTTTTATTTAAGTTTGCATCCACTTCATTCATATGTGCATAATATGCTTTTGATCAAACCAAATAAATGGTCAAACAAAAATTTTCAGTTGGTGTACAATTAGTGACACTATGAAATAATAAGAAGGTTGAATTTTTTTTTTCAAATTCACAATTTCAATACAATAAAAGCTTCACATTAGCACGGCAAGCATGACATCTAATTTTAGGTTGTGACGGATTTGGTGTAGATATAGCTTGATCATTGAAAAACTTTGAAGATAGTTTTGGACCATGGAAGAGACCGAAATGACTCGGATGAAAAGGATGGAAAGAGCTCAACAAGAGATAAGAGAGCAATTGTCACGGATGGCAGGATTGTGGGAAAAGCTGAACAATGGAAAAATGGGGCAATCAGCTACTCAAGAAGGGCATCGGTTACGAAACACTGATGATTCTTTTTGTCCAGTTGACATTGGCTCACGAGAAACCCAATCATCTCAAGAGCCACAAGCAATTCCCGCCATGAACCCCCTCGAACCAATTCATGTTGCCAATCTGGATAGTCACAAAGAGCAAGGGATGCCACAAGTAGAAGGAGGCTCAAGTTCCCAACAAAAGATAGAGCTTATAGAAGAAAGACTTCGGATTGTTGAAGGAAAGGATTTTCATGGATCTTTAGATGCTGTCGGATTATGCTTAGTACCTGGTGTGGTCATTCCTTTAAAGTTTAAAGCTCCAGAATTTGAGAAGTATGATGGGACTACATGTCCGAAAGCCTATATCACTATGTACTGTAGAAAGATGGCAGCACATGTGCATGATGACAAACTGTTAATCCATGTTTTCCAAGACAGCCTTAAAGGATCTGCTTCTAGGTGGTATACACAATTGGGCAAGGGCAATGTTCACTCATGGGAAGATTTGGCAAAGGCTTTTGTCGCCCAATATAAGTATATTATGGATCTAGCCCCAGATCGTTTATCTTTGCAATCCATAGAGAAGAAAGCTACTGAAGGCTTTAGAGAATACGCCCAGAGATGGAAAAATGTTGCCGTCCAAGTCCAGCCTCCTCTCACAGAAAAAGAGACTGCAACTCTGTTTCTTAGTACCCTCCAGGCACCGTACTATGACAGGATGATTGGGAATGTTACTAAGAATTTTGTCGACATGGTAGCCTCTGGAGAGATGATCGAGAATGCAATTAAGAGGGGCAAGATCAAGACAGGTGACATGGCCAATAATAGACTTGAAAGAATGGAAGAAGAAGTGCAAGCTGCGACATTTGAGGGACAATTTCCTAGAAATTCCATTCCATATAATCCCTATTTGTCTCACCCATCGTACTGTCCAACCTCGAACAATGCTTCCTGTGATCCTTATCTTTATTCACCAATCCTGCAACCAGGCTTCCAAGCAAACCCTTACCCTCCAACGGTTGCTCGTGTGCCTACATTTATGCCTAGGCCAGTAGCTCAACCTCCTCAACAACCGATGAATAATAAAAAGAGACCAAGAAGCAACCAAGGAAAAATCCCGATTCCAATCTCCGACCTTTTACCTTTCCTAGTGAAAAACCAATATCTGACCCCAGTACCTTTGAGAACAGCACCAAACTCGTTGGCCAAGAGCTATGATCCGAACAGCAGATGTGACTATCATATGGAGGCAATTGGGCATGCAACAAAAAAATGCAGACAGTTGAAGGAAAGGGTTGAAGAGCTCATCAATGGTGGAATCTTGACTCAAGAACTTATGGATCAATGGAAGTCCACTTTGATGCAAAGTTAGGTCATGATGAGACACTGGATTGGAAGAAACGGAAATGTCAAGATCTTAGATTTTGTATTTTGTTGGAAAGTGCTTGTCATTTCCT
Source organism: Heritiera littoralis (assembly GCA_031772115.1). Classification (NCBI taxonomy): domain Eukaryota; kingdom Viridiplantae; phylum Streptophyta; class Magnoliopsida; order Malvales; family Malvaceae; genus Heritiera; species Heritiera littoralis. Next base: position 328,703 of record JAPDPK010000035.1, read on the forward strand.
TTGGCCTAGGTGACAAATGTATGAGCACAACCTTTTGCATAATTTATTTTCCAGTGGCATATGACAAGAATGTTTCTTTTCTTTACATTAATGATAGAAATGATTCCAAGAAAATTGGTGATTACTGTCAAAGATGAATGTATTAAATCATTCTTGGATCACATCTCCATAAAATCTAAGTCAATCGGAAGCCAAAAAACCAAATTAGGGCATAAATTTTTGAAAGTTCGATTTTGTTTTCACTTTGACCATGATAGGGCTTTATTGTTAATGATTTTTAATAACCGATTTGCAAAACTTTTTGAGAATTTTTTGGAAATCAATGATAGTATCAAAGATTCTGGATAATGGCGGTCAAATATGTGGCAAGATCATTTTGAAACACCTTTCCACCTAGATTCTAGTACAAATCCCAAATTCTTCAATCCTGTATTTCCTAGATGCCTTTTGCCCATGTTTTGGGTCAAGATAAAGAAAAAAAGAGAACCAAAGTTGAGGATTTTTCCATCAATATCCATCTGCGTAATACCTCGAGCTGTGCATCACCTATTTCCTTAAATGAAGATGTGGTGTGCGAGGTCAAGTTCTATCATATTAAAATGGTACATTACAAGAAAATTTTGTTCAAAAAAAAAGAAAAGAAAAAAAAGAAAGAAAGAAAAAAAGAAAAAATGAAATTGATTGTGACATCATGCAAATATGATAGTAAGATGATTTCAAAAGCCAAAAGAAAAACATATCCTAAGAATTGCTTTTCAATAGAAGTGTCTTAATTTGAGATGACGAATGGCCATCTTTCATATTCCATTCTCAAATATAAAGATTATCCTTTTGCTGCCCCTTTTGAGCCTTATAGTTTCTTTCATAATAAACCTCCTCCAAGGATCACCCTCCACACTGGGGGGCATGTGCAGAAAATATCTCTTTAAAGAAAATGAATGATTAAGCTTTTGTTTTCGATCAAATAAGACTTACTATGTTTTTAGAATCTTAGATATGAATCAATGAAAAAAAGAAAAGAAAAAAAAGAAAGAGAAAGGAGGAAGGATACATGTGAAAGTACACAAAGAAAGATGCTTTAAAGGATGAATAGGATTTTGAAAAAAAAAACAAGAAAGAAAGAAAAGAAGAAGAGGAAGAGATACATCAAAAAGTAGAAAAAGAAAGGTGCTTCGAAGAGTGAAAATGATGGACAACCATATGAGAAGAAATGATCCTTGGATTGATCACTTTCAAACACATTTTGGGCATGTCTATCTATTCTTTCAAAACCCCGAACCATGGCCTACATTACGTACTTAAAAGTCCATTTTGATCAAGTATGGACGCTTGTATCGAAGAGCTCTTCTTTGGAAGATTCTCGCCATTCTTTGGTTTGAATGAAATTTGAATTCTTGAATGCATGGTGGAACAATCAATCAAAAAAAAAAGAGAGAAAACAAAAGAAAGAGCGCAGCTTTAGGGTGAAAACCCGAAAAGGGAAGTCTATAGCAAACAATGAACTCTCAGAGCAACAAGTCATGCAGTGACATGAATTGAAAATATGAAAAAAAAAAAAAGCCAATAGTCCTTGGGAAACTCTCGAGATATCCAAATTTTGATGTCATTTGACTGCTCAACATTTTTTTGAAAAATTTTGAACCTTTCCTCTTGTAAATACTCTTCCTAAGTAGGAAAGACGTCAGTCATTCATGCCCGATCTTGGCATTTATAGAACGCCATTATTTGAGAATTTGAGAGATTGTCAAACCAAATTGTAAATATTTTGTTGCTTTTCTCATCCAAAATTTTGTTCAAAAAAAGAAGGAAGGAAAAATGATGGTTTTTTTCAAGAAAACCATTTCGAGCCAAGAAAAGAACCATTGTTTTTAGATAAGAGGCAAAGTATCCCCCAAACAAAACATCTGGGTGCATCAAACTTTCAATTGTCCAGTTGAAGATATCCGAGTAGGATTTATGTCAGTAATCTTGAAAAGTAATCATTAATTTTTTTGAAAGAATTAAATCACTTGTGAAATTTGGATTCATTCCCTCCTGAAAATAGTTATGGGAAAATTTTTCGTGCTTTTCGTCAAAAGGCTATGATGGGAGTACAAGAAATCTGCAGAAATAGGAAACAGAAAAGAGCCTTCATGATCATGTTGGGGCAAAGAAAATAAAAAGGAAAATAATGTGCCTCTTTTGGCAAGACAGATAGAGTTTCAAAGTTATAGAATGTACAGGATTGAGTGTCATGCATACATGCATACATACACAATATCATACAGCATCAACATTGAAAGTTTTTGTGTAAAATTTTGAGATTAAAACATGTTTCTCAAGCTGAAGACTCAACACCATTCAATCAAGATTTCAAAGGTTATGAAACCTTTTCCAAGAAAAAAAAAAGAAGAGAAGAGAGAAGAAGAGAGAAGAGAAAGAAGAGAGAGAAGAGAAAAAGAAGAGAAAGAGAAAAAAAAGAGAGAAGAAGAGAAAGAGAAAAAGAAAGAAGAGAGAAAAAAAGAAAAGAGAAGAGAGAAAAGAGAAAGAAAGAAGAAGAAGAGAGAGAAAAGAAAGAAAAGAGAAGGGAAAAAAAGAGAGAGAAAAGAGAAGAAAGAAGAGAAGAGAAAGAAGAAGAAGAAGAGAAAAAGAAAAAAAAAGAGGGGCAAGTTTGCTCATGATAAAAAAAATTTCAAATCCAGTTTTACCAGTGCCATGTTTAATCAAGATTAAAGTTTGATTTTTAGAAGATAAACAAATCATAAGTCCTCCGGGCAAAATTTTTAAAGTTTCAATGCCTCTGCTGTAAGAGGAGCACTTTCCAAAAAAAACATTTAAGTCCTCCGGGCATAATTCTAAGTCCTCCGGGCACAAATTCTAAGACCTCTGGGCACAAATAATAAGTCCTCCGGGCAAACTTTTTAAAGTTTCAATGCCTCTGGTGTAAGAGGAGCACTTTCCAGAAAAAGCATTTAAGTCCTCCGGGCATAATTCTAAGTCCTCCGGGCATAATTCTAAGTCTTCCAGGCACAAATTGTAAGTCCTCTGGGCAAAATTTTTAAAGTTTCAATGCCTCTGCTGCAAGAGGAGCACTTTTCAGAAAAGGAATTTAAGTCTTCCGGGCACATATCATAAGACCTCCGGGCACAAATCATAAGTCCTCCGGGCAAAATTTTTAAAGTTTCAATGCCTCTGCCGCAAGAGGAGCACTTTTCAGAAAAGGAATTTAAGTCCTCCGGGCACAAATCATAAGACCTCCGGGCACAAATTCTAAGTTCTCCGGGCACAAATTCTAAGTCCTTCGAGCAAAATTTTTAAAGTTTCATCACCTCTGCTGCAAGAAGAGCACATTTCCAGAAAAAGAATTTAAAGTTTCATCGCCTCTGCTGCAAGAGGAGCTCATTTCAGAAAAAAAAGAATTTAAAGTTTCATTGCCTCTGTTGCAAAAGGAGCACATTCCAGAAAAAGAATTTAAAGTTTCATTACCTCTGCTGCAAGAGGAGCACTTTTCAAAAAAAAAGAATTCAAAGTTTCAATGCCTCTATTGTAGGAGGAGCACTTTTTCAAGAAAAATTTTAAAAAAAAACAAAAACAAAAACAAAAACAAAAACAAAGAATTAGGTCATGAGCCGGACAAAATTGTTATCTATTGTCTTTGCTCTATTCCTGATTCTCAGCAATGAGCAAAGAGGGGCAGCTGCAGACACCTAATTTTGTCCGAACCATTAGATGTCTAATTCTGAAAAATAAAATGATTCTATTTTATTAAATTACTTGATTCCAAAATTTTGCGTTGTAGATCAAAATTCACTCTAAATACTGAATCATATTGCTAGAGACCATTTGTTAAAATCTTATTTTTATTGGTCTAATTTTGTTTTTTCATATGGGTTTGAAAGTCCACTTAAAATCCAATGGAGACTATCTTTTAGAAAGCCCAAGTTTTGGCTTTGGCCTTAAACTCCTATTGGGTTTATTATTACTATTTTTTTCTTTCTTTTTAGTAAAAATAAATAAATTAAAATAATAAAAATTAAAATAATAAAAAATAAATAAATAAATAAAAAAGGAAAAAGAAAAACTATGCAATGCAATAACTTGGTGCCGTGGATGGCACCACTGACATAGAGTGGCTGGCAGCCAAAATCATGCTGCCAGCCCACCCTTGTTGACTTGAGTTCTTCAATGAAGATCGTTTCTGCTGAATATCCGGGATTTGCTCAGTGTTAACCTAAACTAAAATTTTTTTTCTTCTTAAAAGGACAAAGATTAGACTATGCAAAAGGAGGTCGCCCATTTTGGCTCTTCTCTTCTTGCTCAACAACACTCAATACCAGCCATTTCCATTTTTTGATCCAAACTCCCTTCACTGTCGAGCAACACCCGAAACAACCCAGCAACATCACCGAACAGCCACCGTTCTCACCACCTGAACCGACACCACTGTATACCCCCTACCTATACCCTAAACCGAAAACACCAAGCACCAACCAAAACCACCAATGACAGCCACCGCCCAAAGCCCGAAGACACCATAACACCCTCAATCTTCTCGGCCTATCACCATTCGGCCACCATTCAACCACAACACACCCTAACTCCTAAACCAAAAAACAGCCATAGACCACCTGTAAAAGAAAACAAAACAACAAATCCAAGCCGAAAAAAATCAACAAAACAGAGGAAGGTATGTCGGATTTACGGGATTCCAAGAAGGATTTGGGTTTCATAATTTGTTGAGGAATCCGCCAAGGAGGAGGGGAAGACTGTACTGAGGTGGGGTGTTGGTTGGAGCGGCGGAAGGTGGCGTTTTAAGTTTTGAACTGCAGCTTATCTTTGCAGATCTAGGGAATTTTAGAACATTTTAGCTAAAACTAAGATCAGAAACGGGAAGAGAAGGGGAAGATTTTTACGAAAGCAAGTTCCTTTTTAGTTTTGGAAGCCGACCGGTGGCTGTAGAAGGCGGTCAGCAGCGGTCCGGCAGCTGGGAAGCGGCTGGAAATCGGAGAGAAGGGAGAGAGTTGAGAGAAAAATCATTTTTTTTTAGTTGAAGGTTGAAATCTGACCAAAAAAAAGAATCTTGGATTTAAGAACCTAGCACCAAACGGTGCACTTTGGGAAAGGAACATAAGCAGCCAAAACGGCTGCGTTTTTGGAGCTGGGAAAGAAGACCCAGCAGTCGCACCCAACCCGGATCCATCAGAGGATCCACATGATGCCTTGACCCGGTTCATGACCCGCACGGCCCAGCAGCGTCCTTCCTAATTGATCCGGCCCAATTTGCACAGTGGATCACCTTGAGTTGGGCCACCTTGTAGAGTTTTCCTTTGGGTTCTTAGCCCAAACCAATTTAGGTATATTTCTTTTAATTTTAATAATTTTGATGCTATTATTATTATTATTATTATTATTATTATTATTATTATTATTATTGTGTTTTATTTATTTATTATTATTATGTTATTATTATTATTATTGTTATTATTATTATTATTGTGTTTTATTGTCATTATTATTATCTTAGGAAAATGTGTGGATTATATATGTTGAATAATAAATTTTGAAAGACACATGGTTAGTAGATATGTTATATAAATATAAATATATATATATATTTATAAATATAAATAAAGGAAATATGAAAACTATATATTTTTCATTTATTATATTATTTAACAATGTTAAAATTTAAATGTTTGCCCGATGATGGGATGCTACGGAAGTCACAAGTAGTGATTCCTAGCTGATCCCTAGGTGAGAAGAGTCGTACTAAATGTTGCCAAAAGTATTGGAATATTTAGTATGATTTTTCAATAATTTAATTTTTTGATTAAACCTAAAAATAAATAATTTTTCTAAAAGAAAATAGAAAAAAGGAAATTAATAATAAAATTTAAATTTGAATAAAAAGCCCGATGATGGGATGCTACGGAAGTCACAAGTAGCGATTCCTAGCTGATCCCTAGGTGAGAAGAGTCGTACTAAATATTGCCAAAAGTATTGGAATATTTAGTATGATTTTTCAATAATTTAATTTTTTGATTAAACCTAAAAATAAATAATTTTTCTAAAAGAAAATAGAAAAAAAGGAAATTAATAATAAAATTTAAATTTGAAGAAAAAGTCCGATGATGGGACGTTATGGAAGTCACAAGTAGTGATTCCTAGCTGATCCCTAGGTGAGAAGAATCCTGCTAAATATTGTCAAAAATATTGAGGTATTTTGTATGATTTTTCAATAATTTAGATTTTTGAAAATAAAATTGAATATTTAAAATTAATAATAAAATTAATATTAATTGAATAAATTCGTCCGATGATGGGATGTTATGGAAGTCACAAGTAGTGATTCCTCAACTGATCCCTAGGTGAGAAGAATCTACTAAATATTGTCAAAAGTATTGAGGTATTTAGTATGATTTTTCAATAATTTAAATTTTTGAAAATAAAAATTGAAATTTTAAAATTTATAATAAAATTAAAATTAAGTAAAAATTGTCCGATGATGGGATGTTACGGAAGTCACAAGTAGTGATTCCTAGTTGATCCTTAGGTGAGAAGAGTCGTATTAAATGTTACCAAAAGTATTGGAATATTTAATATGATTTTTCAATAATTTGAATTTTTAATAAAAATGAAAATGAATAAGTTTCTTTTTTAAAACAAAGAAATATAAATAAATCGACAAATAAATAATGAAATTTAAAATTAAAAAATTCATTTCCATCATATATTATTTGTTTGCATCATATGCATTCATTTAATTTCGAAATGGGTGTGAGCCATTCCGAGGATGAGATTCTATAGAAGTCACAAGTAGTGATTCTTAGGAAATTTCTAGGTGAGAAAAATTATTTCGAATGCTGCCAAAAGTATTGGAGTATTCGACTTAATTATTCAATATGAAAGGGTTCACACTCACTTTCAATAAATAAAATCTAACCTTTTTTTTAAAATAAAAAAATAATTTTGATAAATAATAAAATGCTTCAATAATGGAATAAAAATGAATTAATTTTTAAATATTAATTTAAGATCATTTTATTAAAATTAAAGGATAACACATGATTATTATGGTACCGTTTTTTAACGGGCATCGTGGGGGTGCTAATCCTTCCCCACGTGTAATCGTACTCCCGGACCCAACTTTGTTTTCGCAGACCCAAATTGTCTTTTTAATAAAACTTAATTAATTTTGAGATTTTGTTAAAAAGATAAATATTTTTAGGTGACCAATCACACCTAGACAAAAAAGATTGGTGGCGACTCCTCTTTGTTTTTAAAAGTTTTTCAAAATCGTCGAGCGCGAAGCCGTTACGACAATCATCATGAGAGCCAAATGAGATCTATTAACCTGAAAGATCCCCACTCGTAGATAACAATATCAAACTTGATATTAATATGACATACTTCCTTCTGTGCTGAATGAGATCTGGGAACACAAAAGATCTCACGCTCTCCACCCCAGAAGCAAGTGGTTCATAATATGCCATACATGAATTAACCCTCTATTGCAACCTTCATCACTTTTGTGAACTATTTCCTAATGGCATCCATAAATCCTTCTTAATTATCACTGATTGGAACACTTTCTCTAATGTGCTCATTAATGGTATACCCTATATAATCAAAGAATTCATATTTGAAATCCATGATAATACTTTGTCCTCAAAGAGCTCATACTATTGGGTATAGGAGATGGATCAACTCTCAGGCTTACTTATTAGTTAATGTGCCCCTGATCATAGTGAACAATTCATACCATCTATCTAATTTGATCCTATTAGAGACTTGATATGTGATAGTTGCACAAACAATGGAATAACTCAAACTATCTTAAATCTATACCACAATATGTTACAGAAGATAAAACAAAACTGGTTGAATATAAACCTGAATGATCGCCCACCGATAGTGTAGGAAAATCATGTCATATCCCAACCAGAATCCTCTCAATCCCAAGCATCTTTCAAAGTAACAAGCAATCCGACAAGGAGAGACTTGCCACTTCTAGAGATCTTAGTAAATTATGTAACTATCACTATGTATTACCTTATTATTGTGTCCTTAAAATTATTAGAATAATCATCAGAAAATCTTTATGACCATTCTTGCGACAGGCAAGTACTAATCAATCGGATTAATGATTTATAATTTTAAGAATATTCACATAATTAATTGACCAAAATTAACTACATCCAAAATATGCAATTTCTAAAGCATATGTAGTAATTTTAGGTCCAGCATTAATTAATTAAATTAATTTTACATAAATGTGAATATTTAAATAATAAGACAATGTTATTTTGAGAGAGTTTATTAGTTTGAATAAATTATTGACGGAATAGGTAAATCAAAATCTTAATAACTAATCGAAATAAAATACCCAAATAATTTATTTAAACTTATTTAATTAGGCCAATTATTAATAATTTATGGGCATATGTATATATTTCAAAATTAAGTGAATTATGAATTAAATGGGTAATTCAATTTTCAAAAAATTACCCTAAAATTAATTCCTCCAAAAAATTCACTTTACCCCTTTAATTTTGGGCTTAATAATTAATTATGGCTATTATATAAATTTGGTTATAACCAAAATTGTCCAAAAATTAATTAACCAAATGGCTCATAATTAATTAATCAAAATGACCAATTAAACTATAATCCAAAATGACCTATTAATTAATTATGCAAAATAGCTAATAATTAATCCAAATTTAATAGGCAAATAAAATTAATTAATCAATATGACCCCTAAATTAATTAGAAAAAATGGTCCTAAAATTAATTAATTTTAATTGATCAAAATTAATTTAATACAAAATGGCTAAATAAAATAACAAAATAATTAAATGCCCATAATGGAACAAATTTATTTAGCCTAAATTAATTAAACTTTAAAGCCAAATTAAATAAAATGGCCCATAACAATTCCCAAAAGATGGTGGCCCAATAAAATACAAAACAAATTTGGCCTAATTGAAAAAGATAACTCATGGCCCAGATGAACAAAATTCCCATAAACCAAAAGAGGGCCCAAGCTTAATTACCCAAAAAAATGACCCAAACAAAAAAAAAAGGGTCAGCAATAAAATTGCAAAAACGGGCCAAAATTTTTTTTTATATTTTTTATTTTTAATCCAAAATGACTTCAAAATATGCCCAAAATGCCAAAAAAGAAGGGCCCAAACCGTACGGCCCAATTGTCGGTATGCCTAAGTGCACACAGCAGTCGTCTTCTACCTGTAGTGATATGTTTCATTGCAATTTGGGTTTTTCAACCTTATTCAGCCAGAAAATGACCATTTTGGCCACGTTTTAACTCCGAAATTAAGGGTTTTTCATCCTAAATCCCTCTACAACAAGCATCCAACGAATTTAGGCTCAAAAATTGACAAAAAACAAGATGGGTTCCAAAAAACCCAAAAACAAAAAAGCTTAGATTTAAGCTTCAATGGAGTTTTTCCCTAAAAAACAGTAATGGTTAGTGACTTTAGGGTGAGTCCTGCTTTGATACCAATTGTTAGAATTAACTAAATCTCACCAAGTCACTAACGCAAAATTAATACGTAGTAAAACTGATATAGATGCAGGTGAGAGTTCAATCCCATTATACCGTATTACCACGTAGTTGAAGCTCACTCCGATTGCCTTCCATTGTCTGCTTTCGGACCTGAAACGGAGACAAAACGAAAAAGAGTGAGAATGGTAGTGAGAGAGAGAGGGGAGAAACTACTCTCATCCCTATTCGAAATTTATGAAACTCAATTGGCTAGTCTCATATATATAGAAGTTGAGAATAGGGACCTCCCTCTATGGGATTTATGTATAAATTCATCCCATTATAAGTTTAATACATGTATACTATATATATTAAACTTATATATAAGTTTAATATAATTATTATACGGGTCACACTTTATACAAAATTATACTACTAATTAAATATTATATGATGTTAATTACGCTTAACTAATCTACATTAATAAAGATATTTCAACAGATTTAACTCCATTACACCTCTAAAATAAACTTTTCTTCCAATGTGTACAAGTTTAATTCCTCAGGAAGTGTATGGAGCTTTATGCATCAGCCCACTTGAATGCAATATCGCATTGCTTGATGCTTATTTTTAATAATGTTGTGTAGACGTTAAGTCACGTTGTGAAATTGCAAATATAGTATATCCAATTTGTAACATGTTGGCAGAAAAAAAAAAGATTGCAAAAAACTAATTGTCGTTGTCCTTTCATTTTTCTACTTGCCTTTCTTTTCAGTAAAAATGTACTTCTGGCCTTCTTCAAGGCCTATAGGCCCAATGTCAAGTTTAAATGAGAAGGGTCTATTTGACCAACACTCTCAAAATGGACCAAGGCCTATTGAACCGGCCCGGCTTGACCTATTTATTCAAGGCTTGGACTTCATTTTTGTAGCCCATTTAAGAAAAAGGGCTTTTTAGCTTAGCCCATTTAGACCCAGGCCTAAATGGATTTAGCTAAGGCTTAAATGGGCCGACCCGTTTAATTTTTTAATATTTTTAATTATATTAAAATTTTATTTTTATTTTAATTATTTATATGTTTAACATTTTAATCAAAGTAAAATATATAAAATTAATTCTATTTAGTATTACTAAATTACTTCAAGCCAACCTAATGACTCACAACCTCTTATACATGCTAGTCGGAAGGGGAAGAATACATATGCTTTGAGTGATGTAAGTCCATTTTTGTTTTTTAAATATACACTTTATTTTAAATTCTCTTTTGTAATGACAATTAATTTATTTTGAAATGTCCAATGATATAGTCTTTCAAAAGATTTGAAACTATTCAAGTAAAAGAACGAAAATCTTAATTAAATCTTTATTTTGAAAAGCTAAAGATTATGGATCACATGGTTGAAGATTTAAATGTGTTGCAATGGTGGAAAGATCATAAGATAAGATTTCCAAAGCTTGCAAGTATAGCTTGTGATATCTTGAGCATTCCAATAACAACGGTGATATCGAAGAATTCTTTTAGTATTAATTCTTATGTTTTAAATAAACATCGAAGTTCTCTAGATTATGAGAACGTGGAAACTCTTATTTGCACCCAAAATTGGACATTTGGTTTTGAAGGTAATGTTATTAATTAGTTGACAATTTTTAATCAATTTATAAGTTTAATTCTTGTAAGTTCTTATATTGTTCTTTATTTATGTTTGTAGATGGTGAAGTTGAAAAAAATTGATTGAATGTGATTGACACTATGGAAGAGATGGATGGACATGGATCTGTTTATCTTGTTTTTGATTTGTAATACTGTTGAGACATATTTTTCAGTATCTAGGTTTGTTAAAATAATTTATATTATGCTTATTAGACTATTAATATGTAATATTCAAATGATATTAAAGACTTGATGGATTTGATATGAATGTATTTGATGTTGTTTAATATTTATTTCAAATTTTATTTTGTTTATATACTAAAAAATGAGATTTTAATATAAATTTTAATTTTTTTAATTTCTTATACGGACCAACCCATTTAAGTCCGTTAGTTCTTAGAGTCGAATATGAGCTTATATTTTCAGGTCCATCTAACAAAAATAACTTTTAGGCCCGACTATTTATGACTTGGCCCATCAGAGCCGACCCATTTTAACAACTTTATATTTGACCTCTTCGCCATGTTCATTATTAAAAAAATTCTCTTTCACCTTCTCTTTGGTACATCTGAAATTCCCTATCACCTCCGGTTACGTTTTTGATATAATATTTTTAAAGAATATTTATCCGCAGAGAAGCGCGGGAACCACCTACTTAATTTAACTAATGCATGCAATATCAATCTCTATCTTGAGAGTTTTTTAGCCGTGGTAATTGCCCCCGGAAGCAAACAGAGGAAGAACGGTCATTTCTTTGGCAGCCTGTTACTTCCACATCCAAACAAATCGCTCGGCTCTACAAATTTAAAAATTTTTGGCTGGGAACTCTGATGTAGTGGTGGCGAAAAAAGGATTAAAAGAAATGCTAAACGACATCGTGTGCGTCGCCGTCTCGCTGTTCCTACTATGAAACAGCATCGTTTTGATCATCCATTCAATGAGTGTGAAAACTAAAGCCCCAAACCAAGTGAAGCAGGTGACAGAACGTGGCAAAAAACACGAAGTTTTTTAGCAATGGAGGCGAGACTCTCTGCATCTTTGGGTCTGCCTTCTCCTGACCCAAATCACCATCCGCCAATCACCACCGATTTCACTTCCCTTTTCACCCATTTCACCGCTCTCACTGCACCCACCCAAAACCCTCAAAAAGCTCTCAAACCTCCCCAAAATCACCTCTGCTTTGCCTCAACCTCCGTTTCCGCAGGTCCCCAATCAAATTGGCTGAAACCGAATTCCACAGAACCCACCAAATTTCAAATCCCTCTCCCTTTTGCCAATTTAACCGAATCTAAACAACCCAAACCGCCTAAATTTTCCAAATGGCTGAAACCCGCGTCGAGAAACAGCCCCAAAGTCCAGGCCGTCATGAAAAACTTGTCAGTCTTCGAAAGAGCTCTTATTGGCGCAGGGGGTGGTGGAATTGCTGGTGCATTTACTTATGTGTGCCTTCACCCACTCGATACCATCAAAACCAAATTGCAGACCAAGGGTGCTTCCGAGATTTACGCCAACACTTTCGACGCAATTGTTAAAACTTTCCAGACAAAAGGTATTCTGGGATTTTACAGAGGAGTTTCAGCTGTTATTGTGGGGTCCACGGCTTCTTCAGCTGTTTATTTTGGGACATGTGAGTTTGGGAAGTCCCTTTTGTCCAAATTGGAGTATCCAGCTTTGCTTATTCCTCCAACTGCTGGTGCCATGGGAAACATTGTTTCATCGGCTATTATGGTACCTAAAGAATTGATTACTCAAAGAATGCAAGCTGGTGCTAAAGGAAGATCATGGGAAGTCTTGATGAGAATTTTAGAAAAAGACGGGATTTTGGGTCTTTATGCTGGGTACTCAGCTACTTTGTTGAGGAATTTGCCTGCTGGGGTCCTTAGTTATTCCTCTTTTGAGTACCTAAAAGCATCGGTGTTGAGCAGCACTAAGCAGACCAATTTGGAGCCAATTCAGAGTGTTTGTTGTGGTGCTTTGGCTGGGGCGATTTCAGCTTCTTTGACAACTCCACTTGATGTGGTGAAAACAAGGTTGATGACTCAGGTTCATGGGAATAAAGTTGCTGCTGCTATGTATAGTGGGATTAGTTCGACGGTGAAGCAGATTTTAAAGGAGGAAGGTTGGATTGGTTTGACTAGGGGAATGGGGCCTAGAGTTGTTCATAGTGCTTGTTTTTCTGCTTTGGGGTATTTTGCATTTGAGACTGCTAGGCTTACAATTTTGCATCAGTATTTGAAGCACAAGGAGAAGGAGTTGTCTGAAACCAATGTTGCTCCGGCTTGATTTACAGTTGGTTGGTAATAATGCTAATAATTCTCTGTATTTTGTTAAATTTGTTTCCATTGAGAGTACTTCAGACAGACTGATTTTTGGCCTTACAGTGTCATGCATTCGATATGCGCAGGTTGTTTCTTGGTTAAAGTTCCAGTTCTGCCAACTAATAATATATCGCCAATGTTAAATAAGTTTGATTATTGCGCCAATGCATGAAGAACCCTTTTTTTCCACAGTACCTCAGATTCAATATGATTAATATTAACATTTGATACCATCTTTACTAGTCTCTGCACATTTGAAGTACTCACTTAAAGAATAAGGACCATATAAAGTAATAGTTTCAAGTGTCTAAGACTTCCAAGTTGACTGGGTAGTAATGGTACTTTTTTTGGTCATTTCTTGTTGTAGTCTTCTAGATCGATCTTTTATGGGTCAGTGGTGTGTGATTCTTTTTAGTGAATCCTTGAACAATGATTCATAGTGCTTCATTTAGGATGCTGTTTGTAATGTTTTCTGATGTAAGAAGGGAGGTGATAATTGGGTCATATGGGTTTAAGATACATCATTTATAATGGTTTCTATTTGCTTTGAGATAAATGCAATCTATCATTGTTTTTCTTCTCCAAATTCCTAGTCAAGTTATAAATGAAGACTTCTTATAGAATCAAGCAAGGATAGCTAGTTCTTATTGTGTAATATTACATTAGCTAAAATTGTTTTAATCTTACTTTGGGTATGAAGTTGGTCACAGAGTATGAAAGCAAGCAACCTCTGTATTTATAGAATGTTACTGTTATCTAGCTAGATTATAATCACCAACTTATTTTTAAATGACAAGTTAGTTTATACATATGTGAAGAAATGCATGAATGAATGAGAATATTCCTGCTGCCGTTGGTGGATACCATGCAAATCCCTTTAGAAACTCTATGGATTTGGTTCTCTTTGCAAATCTTTCCGTGCTGTTGAATGAAAAATGGGAGAAATGGCTTCTTCAAGTCTCTGTATGAGTTTTGCTTTAAATGCATGAATGAATGAGAATATCCCTGCTGCTGTTGGTGGATACCCTGCAAATCCCTTTAGAAACTCTATGGATTTGGTTCTCTTTGCAAATCTTTCCGTGCTGTTGAATGAAAAATAGGAGAACTGGCTTCTTCAAGTCTCTGTATGAATTTAGCTTTAAATGCATGAATGAATGAGAATATTCCTGCTGCCGTTGGTGGATACCATGAAAATCCCTTTAGAAACTCTATGGATTTGGTTCTTTTTGCAAATCTTTCCGCGCTGTTGAATGATCTCTCATATGTCTGATGGCATTTGCTTTTGGCGTTCATCAGATAAAAGTAATTTAAACTTGAAACCTTTCCTTTGAATGGTGATCAAATATGGAATTTGGAGAGGAATCTCAATCTGAACTTAAGCTTACTAGACAGTTTGACCTGAACTTAACTACTACTAGATAGTTTGTTCTGTGTATGACTAAAGCCTAAAGCCTGCTTTGTTTCGTTGAAGTACAGAGTGACCTAGGGAACTAAGATACTGTGCTGCTTTTGTAATTATCATTACGTAGGTTTGAGGTGTTCAGTGGCTTTCTGAAGTACAGAAAGAAGCCTTGTACACATGTATGACTGAGTTTGTGCTCTCCTTTCCACAGAACTTTTGGGATTGAGATATGCTTGCATCTTGTCAAGCTTTTCACTTTAAGCCAAGAAAATGCTATTGTGGAATAGAAGATGCCTTTAAATAGAATAGCATATGATACAAGCTGTAGAATTCGGAGTAATAAGGTGATATTCATAAAAGATCTGCTTTGCATCTGCACGACTATGGAAGGCATGTTTGCAAGACTTCATTTTCTGAGCAATATGAGAATTCTTTCTGTGAAGGCGACGTGGCCCTTTTTGTGGAGATGGAGTCTGAGAGGTGAGTCTTTGGGAGAGATTTTGGGATTTATGAGGAATAAGTTGGGGGGTTTTAGGTGGATTTGAGAGTGAGAATGATGAAATCGGTGGATAAGGGAAGTGTAGATGGTGATTGGTGGATACCGATTTGGGTCGCAGGAGATGGGAGACCAACTGTTGCTAATATGCACTAGCCTCGAACCTTCATTGCTAGAACTTGTCATTGCCCCATTCCTTCACCGTTATTCTTTTATGTTTTAGATATTCGTTATGGATGGTAAACTGAGGACGTTTTAAGGGTAAGTCATAGGAGCACAAACATGTCATTGAGCTAGGAATGTTTAAAATTCGGTTAAAATCGAATTAATCAATAGATAGAAAGTAATTCGGTTAATCGGTTATTGATTTAAGTTTAATTGGTTATCAAAGGAGATTTTAGGTAAATTTTGACTTTCGACTAATTCAGTTAGAAAATCAAATTAATCAAATAATTGGTTGTTAATTGAAGTTTATGGCTTATATACCATATACCAAATGGACGGATCGGATCGAGTTCAGGTTTGGTTATTTTGGATCGGATCATTTTGGGTTAAAGAAAAATTGGATCATTTCGGGTTTGAGTCAAGGAAAAATCGGTCTATTTCTGGTTCGGATTAAGTCGGGTTCGGGTTGTTGACTTTTTTAGTCAATTCAGATTGGTCAATTTGGATTCGGGTCGAGCAAACAGGTTTTTTGGGTTAAGCCTTGGTTATCTCGGTGTGATTTGTCTGGTATGAAAATGAACTGAAACTATATTTCTAAGAATCACAAAAGTCATGAAAATTTACTTAACCTATAATAAAATTAGGACTGAAATAATCAAAATATTTAATAATTTGTATAATAGTTTTCTTTATAATATATTTACCGAAATTCAAAAATCAATTACATCATTTTCATTTTATTTCTATTATCTATAATAATTATTAACTATATACATTAAAGTGTCTTAATAATTCGTACTAAATATCATAATACACTACTGTACATCTTTTTAATTTCTCTTGATTTTTTATAGAATAATTAAAGACATTAAGTGTATGTGATATAGTTTTTGTACTCTATAATAGCTTAGCTATTAAATAATTATACATTAAGTTCAAATTAAAAAAATACAAAAGTGAATATTTAAGTTTAACCAGAGTTAAAATATATATATATATATATATAAATATATATATAAAACACTTGTATGATTGAAAAAAAACATTTTTTTACTATAATAAAATACTTTGATCATTAATTTTGAGATTTAAATATTTATTGATAATCTTAAATTTAAGTTTGAATCTTTTCGGGTTCAAGTTAATTTGGCTTTGGATCAGATTGAGTTTAGGTTAATATAAATTCAGATAAATTTGAGTTTAGATCAATTCGGGTTCGAATCAATATGAATTCAAATCAATTTAGTTTCATATCAATTTAAATTCAGATCAGGTTCAATTTGAGTTGTTGACTTTTTTACTCAAATCGAATTGGTCGAATTTTTTGGATTGGGTCAATTTTTGCTACCTAGTGATGCTTTTAAGCATCCACTAGTTATCTTCAACTAAATCCTTAATTTCATTTTGCTCACATTTTACATTTCCCTTAAAAGCCTCTAGACCTCACCTTAAGCCCTCCTCCCTCCTTTTTCATTTTTTAGCTTTCTACCGCACAGTTTCAAGCCCTCACTAACTTAGCCAAATTTGCTACTAGGTTCTTTTCACTTACTGGTAGTTTTTTGTTTCCATTTTGCATTTTTTTCTTTCCATCAATCTCAATGTTTTTGGTTCTTGAGAATGCCGCCTCTTCTAGAAAAATTCTATTTACACTTCAGTTTTTGCTTTTTCTACTACATTTTTTTGCACCTCACAAAACTACTAAATAAACTTTTTGAATTTACACAATTAACCTTATACCCACATCCATCCCTTTAGCTCAATACCATTTCCATCGCCAAGCTCAATCATCTGAATCGTTGCCAAGCCCAACCATCTCCATCACTTCCAAGCTCGACGACCATCTCCATCAATATCTCAAGTATAATTCTTGTTCAGCTGTAAAAATGGGAGTTTGAGGACTTTTGTGTTTAATTGCTGGTGATGGGTGACATGGTGGCCATGGGTGGGGTTTTGACAAACTCGGTAGTGGTTTGCCCGAAGCGTCACCATCTAGCATCAATATGGCTATCTCGCACAGATGGCCTTGCACAAAACCTAGGGTCTCACGTAGATGGCCTTGTGCGTTACCTAGGGTCTCGCGCAAATAGCTTTGCGCGTGACCCAAGGTCTTGCGCAAATGGCCTTGCGTAGAGATAGATCTCGTACAATAAAAGGTTCCTAAACCATCACGTCCAGGGCCGCGAGGTGACAACGACAGTGGGTTGAAAGGTGATGAAAGGAGATGAAACCCTTAAACCAAAAAAAAAACCCCTTGTAGACACCATTTTTGTCCGGGTCTTCTTCAGATATTTTTAATTAATTAGTTTTTATATATATATTTTATTATTGATTTTTATTTTTTATTTTTTTATTCTTAATTTAGATTTAGAAATAAATTTTGGATTTTTATTTTTATTTTTATTTTTTATTTTTATAAAATATAATAAAAAGGGAAAGAAATCGGAATTAATTTTGATAGGAAAGCAGACTTAAATGAGATTATTAAAGATTGGAATTTAAATAGGAAGGAAAATCAGAATTAATATCGGATTTAAGATCCGATTCTTGAAATCTAAAATTTCCTAAAGGATTGATTCTTGATTTTTATTACCAAAAACAAAAAAAGAAAACCTAGGTGTATAAAAAGAACAACACAAGAAAAAAAAAAGGGACAGAAAAAAACAAAAGAAGAACCTAGGGGAGAAAACCTGAAAAAAAAAACCTAGAGAAACCTTAGAAAAAAAAACCCTAGAAAAACTCTAGAAAAAAACGAAAAGAAAAAAAAAGGAGGAGGAAGAGAGAGCCACTACAACAAAAACCATCACTGTCATCGATCTTGGCTAGCACCATCTCCATCTTCATCGCCGAGCCCATCCTTGCCACCTTGCGCCCAGTGTCCCTGCTGTGTCTTCATCATCGAGCCACTGCTGCAGCTTTCCTCGTTCAAGCCCCGCTGCACCACTGGTTCACTGCCGCTGTCCACTGCCCCGAGCATTACTGCACCATCCTTGATCTACTACGCCCAGCCACAACTTGCATGCGGCCTTTATTTTGTTGCACAGTTCTATAAGCTTCTAACGTGAACAACAAGAGAAAAAGAAAAGGAAGGCTATTGTCCTGGACCATTAGGACAGTTTTGCAAGCTCGTTGCCGCCTTACTGCGTTCTAAACTGCTGTGTTTCACCCTACTTGCATCGCCTGCCACACCATCATCATCATCATCGTCGCACCAAGCTTCCTGCCAGAACCAAACTTGTCCAACCGTCTCTTTGTCGACTGCTGCACCAGGCCATACACCACTGCCTTGCTTTTCACTGCTGCCTCGCACTTGTTTCACCGCCGCTGCACTAGGTTGTTGTGTCTTGCATTTGTGTTTTTGTTTCAGGCTACTTGATTGAAGTGCATATTTGAGAAATAAGAGGAACACAGTAGCACATGCAAAGGAAAGTTTGGCTATTGCAAGCCACCACGCCAAGCTGCCACGTCTACTGCCGGTGGTTCTCCTGAGTGCCCATAACCGCAAGGAACAGAGCCAGCAGTTGAAGCAACGCCGGAAATTGAAGAGTAGGCTGAGTGGTGTCGTTGAAGGTGCAAAGGTTTATTCCCCTTTTTTATTCATTCTACTGCATCTTTAAGTGCTCATGATTGGACTCATTTTCTTTTTTCTTGACTTGATAATGATTAATTAATTGTAGACTTGCTTTTATTCGTGCTTCACTAATTTGAGATCTTAAAATATGAACTTTAATTTGTTGTCAGTTGATAGGAGGTGTACTCATGAAAGATATAAAGCAAACCTATTAAAAATCATAAAATGAAATTGTTAAGCAGAAATTCATTTGTAATTTATTAGGTTTGTTTTATAAAATCTGTTCATGTAAATATTTGAATGTGTAAGATATTATTAGATTGATTGCTTATTTTTTTTAATTACTTAATTTATTATGTTTTCTTAATTGGTTTATTAATTTGATTTTAGTGGTTCATTTTAGAATTAGAAGTGATTATTTAGGGACATAAATAGAGACGTAATAAAATTAAAAATATGTTCTCTCATACACTAAATTAAATTTAAATAATCTAAAATTGTATAAAATAGAAAAATAGATATAATATATTCTTAATCCGATGATGAAATTTTAAAGGTACTGCGCTTGAGTAGTACTTTTAGATATCTTGAGGTGAGGAGGTTCTTTTTAAGTCTTACCAGCTTGATGGAAGATTTAAAAAGATATTTCCAATATTTAAAACTCAAATTTATTAAAAATTGAAATAAGAATTAATTAAAAGAATTAATAGTTAAATTAGGAATTAAGAGTCATAGAAGTTAATATATTTAAAAATAAAATAGAATAAAATAACTACAAATATTCCGACGATGGAATTTTAAAGGTACTGCGCTTGAGTAGTGCTTTTAAATATCTTGAGGTGAGGAGAGTTCTTTTAAGTCTTGCCAGCTTGATGGAAGATTTAAAGGACATTTCCAAGATTAAATAAAGTAAATTATAAAAATAAAAATTAAATTAGATTAAGAAATAGTAAATTAAAATTAGGTTCAATATGATAAAGAATAAAAATCAAATTAATAAATTAGAATTAAAATTAGGAAAGAATTAAAATAAATAGAAATTAAATTAAATTAAATATTTTAATAAATGTGAATTATTCCGGGGATGGAATTTAAAGGAAATTGCGCTTGAGTAGTTTCTTTAAAAATTCCTAAGGTGAGAAAGCTTTTTTAAGGTCTTACCAGATTGATGGAAGGTCTTTAAGAGAATTTTCAATATAAAATAATTCATGTTTATTTAAATATATAAAAATATATGAAATAATAATTTATATAAGAAAATAATAATAATAGAATAAAAAAGATAAAATAATAAATAAAAATCGGGTAGGAGTCTAAATAGGAATTACATAAAATATTTAAACAATCCGACGACCGAGCCTCTTCAAGAAAGGCGATTGGTCCTACTTGAATACTCTTGAGGTGAGAAAATTTTTTAAGTTGTCCAACCAGCTCGATGGAGGAGACTTAAAAGATTCTTCAATATTTAATTATATCGAAATTAAAGTAAAAGGCAAAATTAAGATAACCTTAGATCATTTGGTACCATTTTAGGGTGGGCGTTGTGAGGGTGCTAATTCTTCCTCACACGTAACCGTACTCCCGAACTTAAAACTCTTAACGTAGATCAAGCCTTGTCCTTAGTTTGAATAGGTGACCAATCACACCTAGGTTAGAATGGTTGGTGGCGACTCCATAGTTTTGTGTCTAGCTATTAGGTTTCCCCCGAAACTTAGTACATTACGACACCCCTTACTTGAAACAAAAGGATATGAAAGAGAGGTTGAATGGGTTGAATGGAAGATGAAAATGAAGAAGGAAAAGAGGTTTGCCTGGCGGTGGGTTCTGTGTTTCTGGCCGGAGGCGATTTGGAGTTAAATTTAGTGAGGTTAAAATTGTAAATATAGGGGTAGATTTTTTTTTTGGGTGTGATGTAAAGAGAAGAAAGTGTGGTATTTGTAATGAGAAGAAAGTGTGGTATACTTAGAATTTCTCCCTCTTCTAAGACTTAAATGATTATCTTTGCTCAATAGGTCTAGATCTTGAATGTCTTCGAGTATTATGCACTTCCCCACCATTCTTGTAACCACCACCTATAATTTGCGCAAGTATGTTTACACCACTTAAGTGGTTTTCTTTCATTCGCCTTCAGTATATGATTATCATATTATAATACAATTTAATAGTTACCTAATTATTAAGGCTTTATATAGTAGGAAGGATAAAAAGAAATGAAAATGAAAAATTTGTTAATCTCATAATTAAGTTTTATAACAAATTTCATATTGTATAGCTCAATCATTGGATCAGCAAATTTTCTTTCTTCACCCTTTTCTTTCTTTCTAACTAAGCAAAGCCTTAATAGGAATCAAAAACAATCTTTAAGCATGAAAAGATGGAGTATTTTTTTTTTGTGATTTTGGTATTTTAGAATATCATTATTTTCTTTTTCTTCTTTATAATCACTATCATCTTCATCACTGTCTTCCCCATCTCCACTCTCTCCACCAACCTCAACATTGTCTACAACATCCTCACTGTGACCCCTAACCTCATCACTATGTCCCTTATCCCTATCTTCACTATCTCTATCAGCCTCATCATTATCTACGGTGTCTTCATTATGACCCCTAAACTCATTAATCTATCCCCCATCCCCATCTCCATTTCCAAGGTCTGCACTAGCCTCTTCTTCCTCATACATACCGCCATATTCAACCACATTTCTACTGCCATCAAGGTCTGCACCGGCCTCTTCTTCCTCATGCATACCACCATTTTCAACCACATTTCTACTGCCATCAGCAACAACAACTTTAGACCCTAAACCAACATTTCCACTAGACTGTCCCTTTTCTACCTCATTCTCATTAACACCTGGTGTACATGGATAAATAACAGAAATAAGAGGATGACCAACTACAACATTTGATTTCAAACAATGGAGCATATGTTCAACATCTTTGTCATTATGAATTACATATAATCCATCACCAAATGACACATCTGGAACTCAATAAAATATCTCACTACTCGACTCATCCCAATTTTATAACAAAATCTTGTAGCTCAAAATATGACATCTTGTCCATGAGAAAATCATCAACCCATGAAACATCCCCTCCTACCCAAACCTTGTTAAGAATACACATAAATTGTCCACCATGAAAAAAATTCAAGTTTTTTAGTCCCATCCCATGTCTGTCAGAAATTAAAAAATTAATCAATTAATAGTTTCATCTATTAAACCCTTAATTTTGTGACGCCGTTAAACCCCTAAGTGACCAATTTTAATATGTCAAAAATAAACCCCACACAATAATCTATAAATTAGTTACTAAAATAGAATCCCTAAACCATTATTTTCTGTTTTGTTACTTAGAAAAAAAACCCTAAATTTTTTACTTAGTCACTACAAAAGCCTCTTTTTTGAAACTTTTACATTATAGACTACCTTGTTGCACCCAAATGAAGTAACAGTAACACGTACATTGTTTGGTTGCGTCAATCCCACAAAACAATGCTTCTTCCTCAACAAGGTTGCACCCAAATTCGCTGTCACACGATGCTTTTCAAACAAGTTCTGCCAAATCTTTGAAGAGAAACACTTCAAAAGCCTTCAGATCAGATTTTCTTTTGTTTTTTTTTATGATGGATTTTTAAAACAAATTTAATGGATATTGTGGTTCAATGCATCCCTTCAACCCTTGATGTACCAATAGTGTTTTTTGGTCTTTTTCACCATTAAAGAAATGGCAACGATAGACATCTCGAAGAGATTAAGTGTCAACTTTTAAATATCAGGGATCATATTTAGCTCACTCCTAACCACATTTTATGTAATTTTTATGTAAATTATTTATGTAAATTAAAAAGTACAATTAAAAATTAATAATAAATAAAAATAAAATTAATTTTATATTAATTAATAAATATTAAAAAACCCGATGAAATACAGGCGAAAATTGTCCTAATAATATATATCTTCTGTCAGATTACCAATGAATTCTACTGACTAAAATTACCAAAGGAATAATTCGTCAATATTAATGATATATATTTTTAATTTAATTTTTTTAAAAAGGTTACCAACGAAAATTTTGTTTACCGACCAAATACCAAAAAATATTTCGTTAGTGTTTACGGACGAAACAATTTCCCTAGTGACAGAATTTAATTATTGACAAGGTGAATCCCGATAACTTTACCGACAAAAAATTCGTTGTTATTTTCGTCAATAAGTAATTTACGTACTGATGGAATTTGAACTATTACCAATGAAAATATCTAGGTAAAAAAGAACTGCTTTTTTTCTCATTAATATATTTATTATAATATTATCTTTTTTTATTTACATTTTCTCACGTTCTCATGTTAAATGTAATTATATAACCAACATTTTTAATACCTAAGAAAATAAAAGCCGGTAGTATTTATAAACTTAATTCAAATTATATTTATATAAAGAATTTGTAACTAATATTTATTACATTTTTTAAAAATTTATGTTAATGGTACATTAAATAAAAATATTTGTCAAATAAAATTTTATTAAAATTGATCAAACATAAACATAAACTATGATGAGAATAAAATGGGAAGAAAATAGGATATGTTAAGTTCTTAGTCAAAAGAGTGTTTTGAAAAGAAAAGAGTGTTTTATTCTGTGTAGTCGGTACAAAGTTATTTTGCATAAGAGAAGGGGTATAATTACATTGCATAAGAGAATGAGAAGACCTCGAGACTTTAAGGTTTTATATTCAAATTTCGCTAATTCTGATATTAAATTTAATTTATTAATGCTATTTGTTTAGTTTGTTATTTATATTTACAATTTCATCAAGTTATCAATTTATGAAATGTGATATATTAATTATGATTGTAACTTTAAATAAGAATATATCACTAAAAAAAATTACATTGCAACTTTAAATGATAATATGATTTAAACTGCAAAATAATATTACAACTTAATAGCCTAATCAAATATTGCAAGCACCAATTACTTTACACTTTTTTTGGTTACAAAGAGAAATCAAAGAACAGAGACAAATAACTTAAAACTAGAAATTTAGGGGAAGTAACACCCCAAGCATCGGCTAGAAGAAGGTGGCTCCTGCAATCTCTCATCATCAACATGTAACTCACAGCCAGACTTCGTCCACGCACCAGCACAAGAATTTTCCTCCCCACAATTTGCTTGACACTACCTACTCCAAATACCCTGTTGGTTCCGGGAAATAATTAAGGGAGTGGGGGCCCTTACTTGACTCTTGACTTGAGCCCGTCACAATTTTTTTACACGTCCACGCACATACATATATATATATATATATATTTATATATAATGTATTGACAGTGTATAATTTTTATACACTATTAATATACCAAAGATTGATACCTTATCAATAGGTCCTTATGAGCAAATTAAAAAAATTAATTTATATTTACTTTTAAAGGCTTGGCATATTTTTTAATTTGTAAATTGATGAGGTGTAAACCTTTGATGCATTGACAATGTATAGAAATTATATACAGTCAGTACTTCATATACAAACCTTATATATATTCTGTACATTGCTAATAAAGTTTTTTTATTGTACAAGTAGAGTTAAGATTGTAATATGTGTCTTATTTTATTTATTTATTTATTTATTATATATATTTTTTATATCGTCAGTAGAGTTTTTTTATTCTATAAATGGAGTTAAGATCGTGATATTTATCTTATTTTATTTATTTATTTTTTTAATATTTTTATAAGATATGTATCACAATTTTAATATCGCTTGTGAAGTAAAAAAACTCAACAGATGATATATGTAATATATATATATATATATATATATATATATATATATATATATATATATATATATTCAAATCTGAAACTGCATCTTCGACCATAACCCTCCCAGGCTGGTTTTTATTGATTTATCATAGACTGGGTCAAAAAGAATGACCTGATAGTCATTGGGTTAGTGTTGCCCATGTTCAGTTGACTGGAAATAGAGTGATGGGTTGAAACATGAAATAATAATAAAATGAAAGGGGTTAACCGCAGAGGAAGATGGTGAATGGTTGGTTAACCTAACTGCGGGTTTTAAACGGAGGGCTTGGACTTTTGATTTGACTAGGAATTTTATAATAAAATTATAAATTTTGATTTTATTATAAAATCAATGTAAAAATTCGTGATTAATAAAAAATTTAAAGTTATTAAGCGTAAAATATGTTAGAAGTATTGCAAACATTTAATAATTAACTTAAGGTTAATGTAAATAATAAATGATTAAGGATAAATCTAAAGTTATTAGATGTAAATTATGTTAGAAATATATAAACTCATGATAATTAACATAAACATACATTATAGCAAATTATCATTATTTAAATTTATTGACACTAGTATTTACATTGATAATCATATTTTTACAATCTTCTAACATATTTTGTACTTAATGATTCTAAATTTACTCTTATTCATGTGTTTTTTTTGTGTAAACCACAGGTATCCTCATCCTTTTTAATGGTCTGAGACTAATACTATTCGGAATTTAGTCGCAGTTAAAGTTCTTCACTCTTCCCCAAAGATGTGTTTAGTGGGAGTCGAACCGAGAGCTCTTTCCATAAACTCAACTTGCGTTACCAACTGAGCCAAACCTATAGGTTATTCATGTGTTTTTTACGTTAACTTTAGAGTAAAATCAAAATTTATAACCTTACTGTAAAATCTCCTTATTTAAGGCATCTAATTGCTCCCGGATTTGTAAAATTATCATTTCATTACCTTACAGTAACGACTTTCTACTTACAGCTACAGCTTCATCTTCATTACTAATGATTTTCTACAAGTAAGGATCGGGTCTGTTATCATGCTTCAGATATTCCTCCTGTACATATATACATCATAATTTAAATTCAAATTAAAGTAGAATCTACGCTTATTAGCTTACCATGTTTTTCATTCATACAAATGAGCTTACCAAGTGTATTCTTTTATCCATTTAGGGTGAACGAGACCGAGTTAAGCGATCTATTGTATATTTGTACCTGGTCACAATGCTATGAACATTGCAACACTACACACTAATGAGGTGCTCTTGTTATTTTGTTGCTGGTTAACTTTTCAAAGCTTCGTAGAAGTTGGTATTCTAAGCCTAATTGCCTAACATGCGGGTTAGGCGTCCTAAAAGGGTCTTTTCCTTTTTGGTTTGGTGAAATTAGAGGTGTAATCAAGTTTAGTCCAAATGATTAAGTATTAAGTTTGAGTCCCGTTCGATTTGAAAATTCAAAACTCAAAGTTTGACTTGAGCTTAATAGAACTTAACTTTTGAAGCTCAATTGAACAAAATACTCTACCTATTTGAACTCAATTTGATATATTTAATTTATTATTTTCTAACATTACATTATGAGAGTAAAATAATAAATTATTAATTAAATATAAAAACATATATATTAAAAAATTTTAATTTGACTTATG
The DNA here is from genome assembly GCA_031772115.1 of Heritiera littoralis. Classification (NCBI taxonomy): domain Eukaryota; kingdom Viridiplantae; phylum Streptophyta; class Magnoliopsida; order Malvales; family Malvaceae; genus Heritiera; species Heritiera littoralis. The sequence continues at coordinate 355,255 of JAPDPK010000035.1, forward strand.
AGCCGCTCAAATTGAGTATTAATATACTTAAACTCGATTTATTATTTGAAAATTTTGAGTAGCTCATAAATAACTTCGTTCTTTCCAACAAAACACACCTGACCAGAAACATTTGGATCTGGACCAAGGACTATCAGATTTTTATCTCGAGTCTAGAATAGCCTAAATTATTTACTAATGGGTTTTGGCCCCAATTCATTTAGACAGCAAACCCAAACATTGTACAGTTCGTGAAACTAACTGCACTGTAATCGTCGCTAACTGGCCTTTGTTTAACAAGTTGGAGTCGGAGAATTAACTTCAGAATCAGATAAAAACTTTTTGGTTGTATGAAGCTTGATGTACCAAAATGAATTCCCAGATAGCAAGCCTGACATTTGATCAAATTATCCTGTTTAATCTCCAAATGTTGAAGCTGTTGTCAGGATGCCAGTTTTTCAATTATGGTGTATTAATCATGTTCAATCATGTCCAAAACTTGACATTTCATTCTAAGCTTTATTACTAACCAAAAATGGCTGAGGCTTTTCTCTTGAAGTGCGCATGCTGTAAATAGCTTGGCCCCAGAAATATTTTGTACATATTCAGGAGGCAACCAAATTCATTTTCTTTGACAATTTATGACCAGGAAGAGGTTGCCTATCGCATTTATGATTCTTCTTATTCAGAGCAGATTTTCAAACTGGATTATTTTTCATGGCAAGTACAATTCTGAATTCACCTTTGGTCTATCTGGAAAACTATTAACCTGAAGTAAAAGGGATCATTGTTATTCACTGATCTTATAGTCAGGGATCAAATGACCCTGGCTATCAAGTGTAGAAAACAAAGAATTTTTTTTTTGTATTTTACGTATTAAAAAGTATAGAAGCAGGAAAGGTTTTCCAATCTCCAAAATCACAGATTGGGATTTACGAATCTCATTTGCAAATTTTTTAAATTTATAAATTATCTACCAATGAAAAACTCTAAGATTCGAATATGATGCTTTACATGAATACTCAAATTTTATCCATTTACACCAACTTTAACAGGCAATAAACAAATTTACACATATTTTACCCAACGCACTCGTAAATGTTTCACCATCCTGAATTTCTGGTTAGTTCTTTTAAGAGGGACATGGCCACATGAAACATTTATAGCTTCCCACTTTTCCCCAGATTAAATTTAGTAAAAGAAAATCTGAAATCTTGTTCAAAGATCATGAAAAATCCATCAATCCATCAATCTGTCACCCAGTTTGTATCCGCTAACGACTGCAACAGCAGTTGTGGTCACTTGATTCCATTGCCTACATGACATCAGGCCCCATTAACCTTTGTTAAACTGTCCTCCCGTATTTAATATTTAACCTCAAGGGATGAAGGGGGTTGGCCATTTTCACATGCCCTACATTTATTGCCCCCCCAACGGAGCCCCAACTTTTCTTTGCGCGATGGCGTCCCACCTAGTACTTTTTTTTTTCACGGCCTTTTTATTTATCTGTTTCTGGTGTCAAAAGCAAGAACAAACATTATGGTACTCTACAAGAAATTAAAAAGGTAAACAATATTATAGTTAAATTAAAATATAATGAAATAGCGAGGATAATGTTGCTTAGAAGAGATATGAAATGGAGAAAAGGACGCAAGTTTTTTATTAATCTAAGAAGGATAATCATTCAACACATCAAAAAAAGAACGAAATTAGAAGTAGTGACTAAAACAAGCTACTAGTAAATTATCCGTGTTTGATTCAATAATTACTTGAATTTAATTTGTTTATTTTAAGTCAAGCTTAAATTATTAAAATAACGAGTCAAATTGAATTCGAATTCATACCTATCAAATTAAGTTCAAACTATTAAAATATTCTATCCAATCAAATTTGAATTTTAAAAATCAAAATTTAATCAAACTCAAATATAATATTAAACCATCTTAATTCAACTTAATTATACCTCTTGAGTTGGAAAAGAGTTTTGGAACGCTTGTCTTGTGCATAGGGAGTAAGGTAGAGAGTGAAAAAGACGGGGTCATTGGCCCTGGCCCTATCGTAATCAATCAACTCCTATGAAGGTCTAGTTGCATAGAGCCAAGGGACAAGTTTCCATGTTGTGGGACTTTGTTTAACAGTTAAAAACCCCAGTCGGCCATTAAATTTGATATGGTCCCACTTCTCCACCAAACCAAACTACACAATTCCTTCTTTTTCTCCTATCTTTTCATTTGCTGCCATTTTTCTAATTTTCTTTGCATAACCTTTGACACTTTATGCACTATCAAATACTTTTTCCCTAGAACACATTCCCTGAGAACCCGTTCAAACTTCAAACCCTCTATAAAACAATACATCCTTTTCTTTATTCAAGTCATCATTAATACAAATAACTATAGTACCAACAAGTTCGATTAATTAATCCTTTTTTGTAATTACCATGAACCTGAAGCCTAAGGGCCTGAACCCAGTACCAGCCGATCGATTGCATTTATTTCCATGCTTCTGCCATTAATTCAGATGATATTCTTCTCATACAAGGCAGCCCAAACAGTCACCAACAAACAAACCTCTTTCATTTATATATATTTATATTCTTTGGGGCATAATGTTTTGTAATTTGTGCCAGACAGTGAACAACTGAATCTCCTTCGTTCAACTATTCAGCTTAACAACTCCTCTTTCTCTTTCTGTCTCTCGCTTTGCATCTCCTTCTTTTGTCTTCTTCAACCGATTAAATGGGCAGCAGAAAATTTCGGGTTCTAGTTCTATTGCTGCTGCTATTGTTCTTCATATTTTTGCTTGGTCGAGCTCATGGGTCATCGTCAAGATATTCTCACGTGTTCAAGGTGAACCCAAAGTCCCACCAGAATTCACTGCGTAGCTTCTTTGGTGCCTTGCCTAAAGCAATGCCAATCCCACCTTCTGGTCCTTCAAAGAAGCACAATGAGATAGGGTTACAAAGTTCAAGAAGATTTCCGTGAAGATCAATAGTCAATTCAAAAAAATGAGCTGTATGGTAGCATATACTATATCATAAAGTTCTTTCCTATTTGTCCTTCCAAGTTTCGTATACAACAAAGAATATCGATGATGCTATGGAAATGTAGATGAAGATGGGATTTTATATATTGAAGGGTACCCTTTCTCCTGTTTTGGATTGTTTTTAAGGTATATATCCATGGTTTATGGTATGTAAATCCTCCTTGCTCTAGTAAAGAGTTTTTCTCTTCTTTTCTTTTGACATTGCATTGAAACTTGTATGGAATGCAATGAGTAGTTCTTGAATATTGACCCAAAAAAAACAGTTTTTTGTTGGTACGAATGAAAGACAAGAAATTACCATGCAAAACTATCCATAGAAGTTTTGTTTTGGTTTAAGTTGTTCATCATCATTGAATATTTGATCAAATTAATCAGAAATAATTCTTTTAGTTTCAAAAGAAATTAGATTTGAGAATTTTTATGTTTAGGTAAAACATAAAAAATATTGTGTCATGAATCATTTTGACACACTGAAACATACTTTTAAATTTTTGTCAAAGTCTTAATTTGTGTTATTTTATATTTTTTCATTCTAATATCATTTTATCTTAGTTTTTTGCGTTTAAAATTATTAGGTACTGTTATTAAATAAAAGCAATTTGGCATTGGGAGGAGCTAGGTGGAGGGAAACAGGGTGTGGTTGAGCTCAAATAAGAAAAACAAAGAAAAGCGTGCGAAGAGACAATAAACAGTTACTGGTAGGTTAAGACAGAGTGACCTTACATTACATTACACACTTTTTTTTTTCTATGACAAAGCATTATGTTACATGCTTTGATACGTGCAGATGTACATAAATTATGTTGGCATGACGTCATATCATCTTTCCATATTTATTTTTATCTGATTAAATCTAATTGTTTATGAATTTGAGTTTTCCCATAAAATTACTTGTCTTGTCCATATCCTATACTACACCTAATACTTCCTACAAGATTTTTTGTCGAGGCGTTTTTTTTTTTCCTCCGGTAAATGACCCTTGTAAAACGTTTCTTTTTTTTTTTTTCTGAAAATTAAGAAAAAAATGTTATTATGGATTATAAAATATGATAATATATACTAGTACACTAAATTACATGTAGTTTTTGTTTCTTCAAAAATGATATATACTAGTACACTAAATTACTGTGGGTTTCGGTCGGGACTTGAGCCCCCGTTAGATAAAAAATGAAATTTAAATCATGTATTTTGGATTAACAAAAATTTGTGCATATACATTGAATTTTAGCATTTAAAGTTCAGTTTCAAACTTAAGATATGCATTAAATTATCGAGTTTTCAGGTTCGAAAAGAATTAGTAATTTTGTTATAAAAATGATTGAGATAAGAATGGATAAAATATATCCATTAATTTTTTTTTGTTGAAATTAATATTAATTTGACCAAAATATTACTATAACAATAAATAGAGCATTTTCAGTGTTACTATCAGTTGTTTGAGAAATTGAGTGAGAAATTAGTGAGTTTTTTTAGTAGAGATTAGTAATTGAATACTCCTATACAATGAAAAAGATATATTTATAAATGTCAATAATATATTTTTAAAAAATATCGGTAATAAATTTATCTCAAAATATGAAATGAGACAAAAGAAAATTGTTCAATTTTTAATAATTATGATTTGATATGAAAGTTTCAATTTTTTTTATTATTAATATTATCATTATTGTTATTTTTATTTTTTGATATATATATATATATATCAAAAAATAAAAATAACAATAATGATAATATTAATAATAAAAAAAATTGAAACTAATATGTGTGTGCATGTGAAAGAAAGAATTCAGTTATATTAATGTAAAATAAATTATTTTACTTTTTTTTTATAACTTTTTCATGGGTGAAAGGAATTAAAAATAATGCAGGGGAGAAATGGAAGTATTTGGACTTCAATGATCCTGCACTTGATGGGAGCTTTTCCCTTGAAAGTTGTTGTCGTGTTCTCAAAATGAAGAACACAAATTTATTTATCTTGGATCTCACACTCAAAACTTATTATATTACTTAATACATGTGAGAAACTTGAAAGAAATAATATATATATATACACACACATACTCATTCAATGACATTTCACACATGTGAAAAAAAAAATTCTTATACGTAAAAGGGGAAAAAAATAAAGGAAATGGGTAAATATGTTTTCCTATAGGCTTACTTTAATGCATACAATTTTCTATTATTACTCTACAGAGAATGGATCGTAAGAAACTATTGTTACCAGTTAGTATATATGTTATTTTTATTTAAATCATATCATGTAATTATATTATTAAAAAATAAATTATTAGTTATTAGAATCACTAATAAATCTATTAAAATAAATATTTATAATTTATATTTCACATGTGGTATGTTGTAAATGAATGATTTTTTAATAACGTGATTACGTAATATGATTTTAATAAAAATTATTCATGTTGATGTGAAATAACATAATGTTTTATATAATTTATGTTTACATAGTACATCTTTATGTTTAATTGAGGGTGCTATCCGAAATAATTTTACTTTATATTTAACTATTAAGTTTTCAAAATTTGTTGTAATTTGATGTTTAATGGTTTTGAATAGTAAATTAATTTCTAAAAGAATCACAAAAAGTATAGAATAAGAAATTTTTATGTGTTTATGAAATTTTTAACATATCTTATGTTTAATAACAATAAACTTATACTTAATTATATTCATATACGTTGATCTTGTAATAAAATAAAAAATTATGGTTTTACATTAGAAATTTTTTATATTCAAAATATACGAAAAGTAGTAGTGAGAGCATTAATTAGGTAGTACAGGTGGTTGGTAAGAATGTTCTTGTGTCTGTTTCTTCTTCCGCAGAGATGAAACCGGGGGTTAAATATGACGGCTTGAAAATTCTATTTATCAAGTAAAATCAGGGAGAAGCCTGAATCTCAATGCTTTTTTGAGTAAAGATATTTATTTATTTATTTATTTTCATCATCATTAAATTATTAAAATGATATATGAACTTATTATTAAGTCAAGTGTTTAAGAAAATAAGAAAAGAGAAATTCTGTACGCATACATAGTTTTTTCAATATAGTCATTTTATTTATATAAACATATTTCTTTTTCTTTATTTGATGTGGTTGTATTGAGAAAAATGAGATCAAAATAAAGTTTCTCGAAAAAAAATATTATTCTTGAACTTGCTAGAAACTTGATTTTCATGAACTTAATTTACTCAACATCAATATGCCTTCTAGGTTCTTATATCAAATTAATAAAAATGATCATATCCACACACAAGTAAAAGCACGGTTACTTGTTCTAACTAACAATTTCTTTCCCTGTAATAAAAGTGAAAAATATTCATAAGCCTGTATTTTTTTGCAAAATATTGATTCTCTTTCTTTTCGTACTTTATTTTCTGTAAATATTTTGGCTTTTTGAAGTATTATAAAAATTTTATACCCTTTTTATTCTTTGTAATTTAATGGTAATTTATGTATACAAAATGAAACATGCACATATAGTGTTTAAGAAATTGTACAAATATAGTTGTGTATCTTTTTTTTTTTTAATTTTTTGAATTATAGACAATTGTTTCTTCTTTTGCTGTTAGAGTAAAAATATTGATTAGTTAAATTCAGCTCAAACCCTAATGGGCTAGCCATAATGTCTCGTTTCATTCCATATAAACCAAAACTAGTACTAGTTGTTTAAACTGTAGAAGTTTAAATATTCATTCAACTTGTTTAAACATAAAGTATTTTTTTAAAAGTGTAAAAGAAATTATTTTCTTTTGTTTTTTATTTTGTGTGAATAGTGGATAACTAAGAATATTGGAAGACTCATTCAACAATATTGAATTGTTCAAAAGGCACTGATTTTTCATAAACTTTTTGTATTTTTATAATAAGGGTTTTCTCAACTCATGAAAATAAGTGATAAAAAAACATTCTAAAATTTCAAATGAAAGGGCACTGAAATTCAAACGCATTTAGATGTAGCCAAAGAAGTGGGTAGCCATGTGCGAGATTATTATCAAAGGCAGGCAGAAGGCAAGGTCAAAGGTGGTTAATTAATAGAGTAAAGTTTGGAATTTGATAGAAAGAAATTTCAATTGGGTTTGGTTAGACAAAAAAACAGCCCCATATAAAACTTTTTTAATCATTTTACAAACTGCCATGATACCGTACTATTTGATTGTCGGTCACTTGGTTGACTTATGCAGGACTTTAAAATTTTCCTACTAATCAATAAAGCAACGGAGGAGTTATGTGCTGACCTAATTCATTTCCAAAGCATCTTTCCCAATAATCGTAATTTAAAAAAAAAAACCTACAACTGTAGTTAACCATTATTGAGATATTTAGAGTACTCTGTTGTTTTTCAGCTGTTCATCTGACAAAATCTGATTAATCATCTCTGACAATGGCAGCCCATAGATTGCATTTGGTTTCTTGATTTTTGATAGGCAAGGAAAATATGCATCATTTTGTTGGATTGCCAGACAATGACCCACCAAAATTTCTTCCATTTCAGAATTAGGAACCTAACTGCATTATGGATTGGTGACATCATTCTTGGGTATTAATTTCTTTCAATTATAAGCCCTTTGATCATCTTTGTTATTGCCAGTACCCACGCACATTCATAGCTAATCAGCATTATTGAAAAATAATGAAATAGAGGACATATAACAAAGTGCATTTGTGTGCCAATGAGACCTTGGTTTTATAGCAAGGAGGTCTTTTCAACTAGCTAGCAATTTAGCATTACCATTACCTCCTCTTCGACAAATTCTAAGCACCCAATGTAATGACACTGATGGCTCATATTGATACCGTAAAGCACTAAAGAAAAACCCTTTTTCATCTCACATTGATATATGTCAAAAACTACTCAACTATTCTTTCTTTTCAATTTTATATTTTCTTTTACTCTCAAAACTAGAGATGGGTTTCAATTGGGTTTCGTTGTGTGAGGTAGAGAAAAAGTCTAGTTGCCTAAACCTAGCAAAATATGGCTAATTTGCCGTTTATGAATTTTGCATCCTTTAAAATATGAACTGGGGAGGGGAAAGAGATGAAGATGGGTGGCTTAGGGATAGGAATCAGGATGAAATGATTTTGGGCAGAAAATGGATGAAATGAAATGAAAAAAGCATTTTTTTTTTCATTCATAGAGAGGTAAAAAGAGATAGGAAAATCCAACTTTAAATCTAATATCTTAAAAAAAAAAGTAACAATGGTTAATTCAAATACCTAATCTCTATTGAAGAGAAGTAATATTTGTTAAACCAAACTTTAGTAGCGAACCTTTGTTTACTTTCAATGATTTGGGTCTGCAGCAACGGGCTTGTGTTTTGTCCAAACCATTTCCGCCCAGAGCTCCTTGCCACAATTTTGAATCCAACGCACAGGGAACCAAGTATCGTAGGCCACAAGCACAAGCAGTAAATTACAAAGTTGGAGGAAGCAGGGACTTACGCGACAACCTTCACTGGAAAAGGCAAAGTGGGGAAGATTGATCCTAAAACATTGTGCGAGACCAGCATATACTTTATATCATTAGCATTTTTAATACAGCAGAGTTGAGCTTTTTTGGTTCAACCAATATAGAATAGTTGTAAAAGAAGAAAAAGACAAACTGACAAAAAGAAAAAAGAGAAAGAAATGCGGTAGGAAAGTAGGGAATGGATGGAGAAAGCAGGGGACATAAACTATGCGGTGGGGAAGTAGGGAATGGATGGAGAAAGCAGGGGACAAAAACTTTCTTGCCAGGACAACCGCGCGATTGATGATTTTATATACACTACAATACAACCGGGTAAATACCCATAAATAAAAATGGAAGAAAATAAATTATAGAGATGAACAAAAAAAGAAAGGAGGGGAGTCAAAAAAAAGATTGTAAAGAAACGAAAATGGGTTCCTGCTTCATTTCTCGCTCCTTAGCCTCATCATCGGCACAAAACAGGAGGATGGCAAATTTCCATCTCTCCTTTTGTTACACTTGCGAAGCGGGTGAGAAAGCTCCCTCTGTTCTGCGAGCAGTTTGCCCAGAAATTGATGCTTTGTCTGATCCACGAACATTGTACCTCTCGTACACCTTTTCACGGTTTTCTGACCACCAAGTTTCCGCTTGCTGCTCTCCGAATCTTCTCCGGCTGCATATAACAACATTTCTTAACATATCTCAGAATCATTAAGATCAATTTATTATGCAAATTAAATATCAACCAGCAACATGGAAGAAAGAATGGATGGGTCCTCATTCTTTTTTTCGTGCTGTTTTTCCTTTAAAGGTTTGTCCAAATAATGCTACTTGAAATTATATAAAATGATTAGGATAGCTCGGGTGAAAAACCTACATTCCAAACCTGCACTTCTTTATGTCAAAAAAATAAATAATTTGTTTTCTCATTCATTTTTTTTTCTTTAAGGTTGTTTGTATTTAGGTTAAAGATAAATTGTGATATAAAAGAATATAGAAAATGCACCTGAAGCGCACTCGTTTGAGATCCCTAGTTCCATCCTGCAGTGCTACAAGAGTTATGTAGACTCCAGGCTCATACTGTTCAATCCACTCAGCTTCCACTTCATTGCCATTAGCAACCAATGCAGAATTTCTAGATTTCATACCATGTTCACCATCTCCAAAAGACCCAGATTCCCTTTCATGAACAGCCTCTGACACACTACTGCTACTTGCCCGAAAAACTCCACTTCCATTTGGCAGTCTAGTATCTGAATGATCATCTCTACCATTGGCTCCAGTTGGTTCCCTAAGAAACTGGGCAGAGCTCTGAGCACCATTGATTGTAGTAGAGTTGAGTGCACTGGGGGAAGCAAGGAAAGAGCCACCAATTGAATCAGATCTCACATGTCCCTCTCCATTGGCGTCTGGATACTGAACACCATTTGGATCAAAGCCATTTGGCAGGTATGCTGGTTTAATGTTCTCAGTGTCGTAAACTCCAGGTGGCAACCGCTCAGCCATATCCTTGAGCTGTGAAGTAGCATAGAAATAAATCCTTTTAAGCATTATGAGAAGCAAATTCACAAGGCAAAAAAGAAGCTAGGATCGCAAAGTGACACCAAAATCTCACAGTTATGAATGTGAAGGATTTTATAATCACTACAATAAAAAGTACTTTTAACATAAAAGATTTCAAATGGAATCATTAGATCATCTTCAAGAGCTTGTAATGTTAACTAAGCCATTATTCATACAACGAGAGATTGCTAACATTGCTTTGCAACTTAATAAAAAACGATATCCAAAGAAGAGAGTTTAAATAAACAATACAGAGAACAATATAAAGCTGAAGGTAACCTGTGCTGTCAATGACTTTATAACTTCTTTTGCAGCTTTTGATTTAGCAGACTCCTCTGCAGCCACTGCCATAGCTTCCTGAGCTTTCTTTGTTGATTTTTGCAGCTCCAATTCTTGGAGTTCACATCTTTTTCTCAGGGTCTCAACCTAGACAATATCCATAATCATCACAATTACATTGATTCAGTCACCACAAGGCTCAACCCCTTCCCAAATGTCAGAATAGCCTCAAAGAAAATACAATATTAAAAGCACCAGCAACAACATTTTTACCTGTGCACGCAACTTAAGCACTTCTTGGCTCAAAAGTTCATTTGTCTTTTTCAAACTATCTGTGATACTTTTGGAGAAAGAAAGTCCTGATGTTGTTGGAATGGGGGTAGCAGAACGTGGAGGGCTAGGTCTCCTTGAGAAAGGTGAAACGGATCTGGAACTTACACCAGATGGAGCAAGAATTGGTTTTGGAACCGTCTGTCGCAAATCTACAGAAGTAGACAAAACAACATCTTTCAACTGTAATAAAGAAGGTGCTTGAGTAGAGCGAACCAAGGAGAACGTTTCGGTTTTTTTTCCTTGTTTCGCTGCTTTGCTATCTAACTGCTTAATCAAGTCCATATTAGATGGAGTTGCAGATTTGGATAATCTTATTTCAGCCTTATCCAACCTGTCCTTGTTCTCACCAGAAAGGCGAGGAACGGAATTCCTCCTGTTATTACCAGATTCTGAAACCTTATTCAGTTTGAAAAAACAGGAATCACAGACACGATAAGGTTTCTCAGGATTAGGAGCCAAAGCTGCTTTTAGTGCTTTCCTTGAACTGCATGAATGGCAGTGCACAAGTCCACAGTTATAGCAATTATGCCTTTTTCTAGTGAACCCAAAAGCCTGTCTGCAAGCAGAGCATTGAGACTGCTCAGCACCAGATACCCATTTATTGAGACATATTGCAGCACTATAATTTGAACCACAAGCAATATATTTCACATGTCTATCCTTCAAACCCTCAACCAGAGTAGGAGTTTTTCGATCTTCAACATCTCCATGTCCCAACCTACCATTAGCTCCTTTTCCCCATGTATAGACTTCATTCCTGGATGTTAAAACTGCTACATGATATGCACCACAGGCAATTTCTTCAGCACATTCCCCTGTAAGCTTGTCTTCTACCAAGCATGGTATCTTCCCATCAGCATAAGGATTCCCAAGTTGACCATATACTGTACTTCCCATCGTAAAAACATGCCCTGATGTTGTCAAACCAACTGTTAAACTATGTCCACAAGCAACTTTGTGAAAATTGTAATCAATTAGCGCTGGAACACATGTGGGCTTAAGCCGGGGTTCCTTGTCTCCATGTCCAAGTCGATTTTTGTCACCATCCCCCCATGTGAATAATTTACCTGATGAAACACTAGCACTAGATTGAGTGACAATAACCTCCACAATGGCAGCAGTATGCCACACACCACATGCCACAGCAATTGTTCTCAATCCTGACAGAGATTCTACTTCTCTTGGATATGGAACATTTTCTCTGTCACCGTGGCCCAAGACACCAAATGTACCATCCCCGAAAGTAAACAGCTGTCCTGTTGATGTTATCAAGGCGGTATGCCATGGACCACAAGTTACTGAAGCAACTTGTAATCCCTCAAGAGGACCTGAAATTCTCTTTGGTATCCAATGGCTGACATCTGTTCCATGACCGAGAAGCCCGGCATTGTGCGTTCCATCTCCCCATGTATAAAGTTCCCCGGACATTGTAACAGCACAAGTATGAAATTCTCCGCAGGCAACAAAATCAACACTAGTAACAGCCAGTGATTCAACAAGACAAGGTTGAATAACATCCTTACCCACACCATGGCCAAGTCGTCCTCCGGATTCTTCACCCCATGTAAAAACTTCACCTTGCCTTGTAACTAGGGCAGCATGCTTGACCCCACAGGCGACATTATGTACATCTAAAACTACATTAGACTCTAAAGGCCTGGGAAGAAGCACATCTGCTCTTGTGCTCAAATAATTGGCATTCTTATCAGCCACTACCTTCACAACATTATCACAGAAAACCTCACCCCATATATACACATCCCCTAAAGCATCATAATCATCCGGTGCAGAGCCATGACTTGAAGTACTAGGGGCGCTAGAAACACTTACACGAAAAACATCTGAACCAGATCCTTTCACTTGCATATTGGTGCTATCTGATGCTACATGTGACCTTTCAGAATGGAAAGAATTCTCAGGATGTAAAATCTTTGGAGAAGCGCTTGGGTTAAAACTGACAGAAACTTCAGGGGAGCTAATATCTCGAGCAGCGCTAACAGAACTGTCACTTGCACTATTTGACGTCAGGTATCTGCCATCCTGGAATCACTCAGTGATGAACATTTAAATCAAACACAATTTATAGATGTAGCTATAGCAGTAATAATATCAACAAAATACCAGGAAGCTTGAAATGAAAGAATTTTCTTAACTAAAGAAATAAAGCAATGAAGCCTTCAATACCAACAAAGCTAGCTAGACCACCTAAATTTGTCAAACAACCAAGTAATTGCATATACGTAGAGAGTTTATTCTTGTTTAGCAAGAGCTTCAAAGAAAGTTTTGGAATTGATTCATGAATAATATAATTCTTGGGCAAAATATAGTTGCATTATAAATATGTACAAACAGGAATCATCATGTATAGCAAAATGATTAGCGAAAAAGAAGTCATATTGAGATAGAATTACATCAAGGTAGAGGCCTCCATCACTCCAACCATCAATTTTGGAGCGTCCACCCTGACCAGAAGATATTAATGCTTTGAGGCCAGCAATCCACACCTCTGCCTCAACTTTGTCCTTGCAAATCTAGGAGTCAACAAGACATTAAATTAAAAACAGATGCATTTAAGAAGATAAAAATATACATAATAGTTAATCATTTACCTACAAACAGAATATTAAAGTTCCATTACTAACCAGATCAAGTGACCTTTTTCCGTTGTTGTATAATAGAGAAAAGGATAAATACTCCTTCTCAGGACGGGGGTACCGCTGGAAAACAGCCTGATAGAACATTAAAGAGGAAAAATTACGATAATTCAGAAGAAAACATGCAAGCATAGCATGAAAAAAAACTAGATGTTGTGACAAACGTAGTAAAGAATATGGTAAAATATACTACGTATGTATGTAACAATATAACCATAAAGATCTCACAGTTTTGTAGGAATAATTTTAGAGACTGAGGCTAACTTCAAATGTCTTTCACGGCTGCTTGAAATCCAGATTAAAGATGTTTCATCCTGCAATTTTAACAAATGAAAAAAAGTTAGCAGGTGAAAAAATTAAGGAAACATGGAATTTTCAGTTAGATAAAACATAAAAATTCTGAAAATTCAAGCAACAAGTAAAACAGCATCACTTGTTTATTGAAAACAGAGTACTAAAATTATAGTCAAGTTAGGAGCAGCATGTATGGCAAAAGATAGCCAATTACTGTGTACTTGTTTCTATTTCAACAGCAGCACGCCTACGAATTTTAAAAGACTAGAAACAAACAAAGATAAATCATGTAAGACCATGAAATCACAAGTAACTTTTGTAATCTCAGTATCAATACAATTACTACTTCCAAATAATGAGGGTGAATGCACTTTAATGGACGGTTTCCTAATAAGCCCCTCAGCATTTCAGCACATTTCAACTTAACACATGTCTAACGAAGCATCAAAGAGATATATTCACACATCAGAGGAAAGTAACAGAAAGGCTTCAAAAGTTGGAACCAAACTTACATTAGAAAGTCTAAATGGACAAAACCTAGGCCTTCCCTTGCGACCATATTTAAGAAGCTGAGCACCCTTCTTCAGAGTGATTAATGCCTACGTAAGGTAAAAAATATTATTTGCAAAAGGATAACAACATCAAGATACGTACAGAAAATTGTTGAACCAAATCAACAACATAGCCATCAAGAAAGAAAACAATAATATGACAATATGACTGAGTTATAGTAACCAAACTTCACTTTGTCACTTAAATTATGAATTGATACTAATATACATGTATATGTTCAATATTCATAAAAATCACCTTCTGTTTAGGTCTAATATATTAGTCAATGTATTATTTGCAAATTGCCAAGCACATTGGCCTGGCCCTGACGATTGAAAAGCTTATTGAACGATGTCTTCAAGTCAAAGTTTAATTTGCTGCCAAACAAAGCATGCAACTTCCAAATTCATTAACCAAAGTTGCAAACCATTTTCCCCCTAAAATTTCTAATAATCAGATTACACCACAACTCTTAAGATTCTCCTAAATCAGGAACATAAAAACAACTTTTTTCCAAGCTTTGTAAGGTCTACTAAAATCTAGAACAAAGAAACAAAATACTCATCTCAACCATTTAATGAAGTAACACAAAGAAATCCAAAATTTCCACAAAATTACCCCTCATTCCTTCCCCACTGATGAGGAAAACCGGTGGACAAAATTGAAAGTAAAACAAAATAACAAAGAAATTGAGAAGAAATAACCACAAATAAAAATCTTAAATTTCAAATTTAAACTAAGAAAAAACAAGAGCAATGAAGAAATACAGATACAGAAAAAGAAAGATGAAGACCTGGTCGATGTCACGTTGGGCATTGCCGAAGCTAACAAGATCTGCCATTCCATGTGAGGCAATTACCAAAATGCCACCTCCCTCTACGATCGCTCTCTTGAGCTCCGTTCATCATCTGCTACTACCACCTCCTCCTTTATCTTTTCTTCTTCCTCTTTCCTTCCTACGCTTACCATCCAAACACCTTTACCTCTCCATTTCCAAAAACAAAAAACAAAAACAATTCCAACCAAAACGTTAGCAGATCTACGGACTCTCCTCCATCAACACCAAAACCCTAGCATTCACCTCTTCAAACCACCACAACTAAGTCGGTCCTCGAGTTTGACTGACGGCGAGACGACTCAAAGGTCAAAGAGGCAGCGCTGCGGCGGTGACCGGAGAGAAGTACCAGCAGAGAAAGCCGAGGTTACCGGAGGAACCGGCGGTGAGGAGAAGGAGAGAAAGAAAGAAAGAAAGACGAAGAAAGAGAAAACCGGGAGGGGCCTGGAGTTTTGTGTTAAAAAAAAAAAAAGCACAGGAAGAGTCAAAGATTGGAAAAGTAAACAGGAAATCGCCTGAGAGGTTGAAAAGAAATGAGAAGACATTTCCAATGCACTTCTTTTTTCCATATTTTTTAAAAATTTTAATTAATCGAATAGTAATAATTAATTACAAACTACTCAAACCAAAATTTTTTTTGGGCACAAACTCATACTAAGTTCGCTTTTCCATTAAAAAGAAAATTGAATAGTTTAATAGGAGTTATGGCTCCTGCTGTTTTTTCATTTTTATTTAATCAAAATTTTAAGTGCCACGGGTCTGTTTGGCTGAATTAAAAAGGAAAATTTGTTTTAAGACTGTAGAGACTTTAGTGGCTTTAACACTTTAAACATAACGTAGTTGCAAGATTGCAGCCTTCATGGATTTCTACAATAATAAATTAATAATATACACAGAAAAGGGCATTTCCTTTTTTTTCGCTTTTATAACCTTAAAAATCAGAGGAAAAATAATAAATTAATTTTGATAATCTGCCAATTGTATGTGTAGAAATGATTTTTAACTAATGCGGCATACAATGCCTTACAAGGGAGTTACATTTTTAACTTTAGGTCCGAAATGTGATCAAAGGCGAGGCGGCGCGACGGGAGGGACGCACGTCGCGGGGCGTTTCTGTAATTTGAAGGTCTTGAAGTGCAAATGACGGAAAAGCCCTTAAATTTAAAATACGTGGCAAGAAGTGGTTGGAAAGAAACACTACGGCAGGGAGCAGATTAGGTGGGATTCGGGGGGCAGGGCAGCGTGCGGGGGTGAGTGGGTCCGGGAAAGGTGAGATTTGGTGGCGGTGGGGGGAAGCGAGTCCTGGAAATGGAGTATACCGAGGAGAATGTAGTAGCAAGGTGAAACCAACTGACCTGGGCGGACGGATCTCTCTTAGGATATTCTGGTAAAAACCGTCTTCTTTTCCTTTAAAAGAATCTGGGGATTTTCATTTTGTCCAACGCAGATTTTAGGGGTAACTGCTTCAGGTTTACAGCTATTTATTTTCTACCAGATTTGCGGTATCGTAAATGACATCATTGCTTGGGTTCGGTGGCGGAAAACAAAAGTTAAGTCAATTTTTGTAACCAAAAAAACTGTTGAGTTAATTTTAAAATTTTTAAAATTTTTAACGATTATATATAAAATAAGAATAATTATTTTATATATTATTGATGGAGTTTTTTTTTAATTTTATAAACTAAATTAGGACAATGATAATATTAAAAGAACTATTCGATACCACTGCTATTATCGAAATACTCAATATATCACAAGCTATATTTACAAACTCCGTTGCAAGTTACAACAATAAAATAAATAATAGCCTAATATGGTGTAATGGTTTCAAAGTCTATGGTGTAGCCTAATATGCTATATAGCATATAATTATATAAGTAATTACATATAATTAATCAATATAAGTTATATAACAAATTAACAATACTCTATATCTTATATGCTAAATTAATAATTCTATGCTTATGCCTTGGTTTGATTAATTATTTAATTGGCTTGCCTTATTTTTTAATTTTATTTTTAAAATTTATTTAATTAAATGAAATTAATTATATGTAAATAAATAAAAGTCTAAATAAAATTTTAATATAATTATAATTAAAATATATTAAAAATTAAATGAACTGACCCATTTAGGTTTGAACCAAATTCATTTAGGCCCAAAAATAAATAGGCTAGTTAAAAAGCCCTTTTTTCTCTATATGAGCTACAAAAATAAGACCCAAATCTTAATAATATGAGTCAAGCCGGGTCAGTCCAATGGGCCTAAGCCCATATTGACAGTGCCATATGCACAAACATGCATTAATAAATCAGCAAATTCATGTATAATAAATATTTTATTTCATATTCTATTATATAAGCTATTATATTTACAAGCATTTTTGTAATTCAAACCTTCAACCTCGAGTAATATCTTATTGGAGATATTTGTTTCAAGTAATGGAGTCTTTGTATCATTAATTTATTTAAAATAATTTTACATGTAAGATTAGATCTTTTAATTTTATAACTTATTTAAAATAATTTTACATGTAAGATTAGATCTTTTAATTTTATAACTTATTTAAAATAATTTTACATGTAAGATTATATCTTTTAATTTTATAACTTATTTAAAATAATTTATCATAAGTATACGTAAAAAAAAATATTAAAAATTAAAACATATAAAAAAAAGATAATAGAACAAATATATATAATGTTTTTTAAAATAAACTTCTTAAAATTTCAAAATTTATGTTATTTTTACTTCTTTATAATTTGTTAAAATTTTCAGGGAATACATATTTTTTATTTGTCCTTGATATTTATTTTTCAAATTCTTGTATTAATATCTTCTCAGTCTTTAGTTTTAATCTAAAGAAAAAGATAATTGAATTTTTAATTTAAATCATATGGGTAAAAAAAATTGAAAAAAAATTTAATTTTTTTTTCAAATTTTAATCTAGATGGGAAAGAAATTGAAAAAGGATAAATAATTTAAAAAAAAAAACTTATAAAAGTTAAGTTTTAGATAATACACATAATTGTTTTTTTTTTAATTTTAATCTATAAAAAAAGATAACTGATTTTATTTTATTTTAATCTATATGAGTAAAGAAATTTGAAAAAGGTAACTAATTTTTTTATTTTAATCTATATTTCAAGTAACGGTATCTCTGCATTTTTAATTTAGAATAAGATTTTGTATATAAGATTATAATATCATAAATATAAGATTAATAAAAATGCGTAAAGAAATTTATAAATGACATGTGATTTTTCTCTAATTTTAAATACATATAGATATAAATGTCTTTTTATTAGAATTTTAAATAGATAAATGATTTTAAAAAGATAATTGATTTATTTTGTAATTTTAATGTATATAGATTCTTATTTTTTACAAAATTGAAATAAAAAGGATGATTAGTTTTTTATTTTAAGATATTACATATGTCATACATTTATGTCATATATATAAGATGTTTTACTTGCTGCCAAAATCTTTGGCTTTTATACATTCAAAATAAAATTAGTGAAATATTAATCATAAAAGTGATATTTTTCCTTGTTTTTGGGTGATGACTCTGATTAGTCCAAGATTTTTAGTTTATTTAGGGGATTTAGTATGGATGCATGTTTTAAAAGTAACTAGCAAAATCAGTTTTAATGATAAATCTTGTGGTTTTTATGCAAAATATAATGTCAAATTCAATTTATTTTTTCCTTAAAATTCAAGATTTTGTGGTTTGAATCCTAGAATCGTCACTGTTGAGAGAGATTTATCGTTTACCACTTTCGATCCCAATAGATTAATCTTAGACCATAAAACGGACGAGATTATCTATGACCACACCAAAAAAAATTATTTTTTTTTTAAAATTTTCACAATGATAAAGTGGTTTCATTGGAAGTGGTCCAAGTGGATCACAAGCAAATTATGAATTAAATTATTTTTAATTTAAATTTCAAATCAAATGAATAGATTCAGGAGACTTCTATAGTAAGTTTATAAATTTTAATCTTATTATAAGGTCGAGGAATATAGCTCTTAAATTAATAATAATTAATCTAAACCATTGATTAACTTTTAAAAGTTAAAAAAAAAAATTAAACCTAACAACCTATTAAATTAGTTTTCAAAATTTATCATTATATATTAAGTATTAATTAAAAAATATGAGTGTATTACTAAATTAACTTTATTATATTTTTCATACAATCCAAAGAATTTGAAGGAAAGTTTAAATAATTATTTATTATAATTTTTTTGTTTACAATTACTTATTATAAATACTTATTGTTCTAATTGCCTAAAAATATTACTAAAGCAAAATTCTACAAGTTACACTGAAGTGTGTATGTGTGTGTGTGTGTGTGTGTGTATATATATATATATATAGGGAGGGATCCACTTATTATCAGTATAAAATTAATTAGTTTTACACATTTTTTGGACCATCAGATTGATACAAACTTGTGGTTGAGATTAAATCTCTCTTTTCTTTATAAAACTAATTAAATGTAAACATATAATTCCTCTCTTTCCTTTTTTATATATTTTTTCTTTTTTTTAATTATTTAAGTTAACATCGTTTTTTAGCAGTTTCTTCTCAACTCTGTTTCCTCCCTCTCACAGCAATTTTGTTTACATCACTATTCCATGTTTTTTTAATCTCTTCTTCTATTTTTAATTAAACTCTCTTTTTTCTCATTCCTCTTTAAATCTAGGTTCGCTCCAGATTACATCACTTTTTCTTTCATTTGCTCCAGATAAAGGTTTCATATTTAATCCTTAAAAGTTCTTGGCTTACACTGAACTACACACAGGGGCCATGTTAATAGTGTCTTTTTTTCTTTCAAATGTTGTTCTTAAATTGGGTTTAGATGTGAGACCCGATTTTATAACACTGTACACCATATTTGTAAATGATTGATAGTGGAAATAAATTATTTAGTGGAATTAAATAAATATTGAATATTCCACTTTAAATTATGGAATTATTGGAATTATAATTTATAATATGGTGTATAAGAGTTGAAATGAATATTAAAGAATGAATTAAAAGTATAAAATGAAGGAAGGAAATGAAATCAGAAAATTTATATTCATTTGGTTCTAATGCACAAAATAGTGTGTGCATTGCTTTAGCATTAAGTTGTGTCATTCTAATGTTATTAGTATCCCACTCATCTTCTTTCTTAGGCACATCCGACCCATCTACTTTCTTAATAGGGATAAGGGGACTTTTAACAATAATTCTCCATACTTCATAATCATTGGCTTGAATAAATAGCATCATTCTAGTCTTCCAATAAGCATAGTCTTCACCATTAAAGAGTAGAGGTCTAACCGTAGAGTGTCCCTCTCCTACCAAAGGTGTAGACAAACTAGTATGAGCCATTAGTGATCGTTTTACTTGATAGATGTTAATCTAACTTAATCTTGAGCCCAAGCTCTGATACCAATTGTTGGCTCTACCGAGAGAGGGGGTGAATCGGTTTTTCTACTTATTTCTAATTTTCCTAACTCTTAATGCACAATTAAAACAAAATAAACAACAATGAAAAAAAATGCAGTAAAAAGAGTAAGGGAAAGAGAAGCAAACACAAGTTTATAGAGGTTCGGCCAATCTCTTGCCTACGTCCTCTCTCCTTGAACCCCTTGTCAAGGTTTTGATTCAGCTCTTCCTTGAGAATCCTTACAAACCACTTGAAGGTGTGGCAAGACCTCTTACAATTTTTCTTGAGACTTTAGAAATCTCCTTCTAAGCCTCTACCCTTGTATTACTACCCACACTCTACAATATCAGACCTTACAAGGATAGTTCACCCCTTTGAATATCAGAATTTTCAGTGAATGGGTGAAGAACAACAAAGAATCTCACAAATGGAGTTACACAATGAAGATTTTCAGATTTGATTTTCTTTCTTGAAGCTTGAAGATTTTTGAGTGCTTGTTCTACCTCTAAACTTCATAAATGCCACTATTTATAACCCACCAAACAATTGGAACGGTTGGTGAAGCATTTAATGCAAATCTTCCCATTGAAACCCTCAAAAACTAGCCGTTACTGCAGGTTTCGCGCAAAGGATCGATCTTTTACCAAACGGATCGATCCGTTTTCTCCATAAAGTTTTCCTGCACGTTCCAGGCTCTTCCCAAGCAATCTGCCATGTTGGGATCGATCCCTTCTACAGTAGGGATCGATCCCTTTTTACTAGATTCGTTTCCTGCACTGTTTTTGTGTCAACTTGAGACAGTTTATAGCTTTTTGTGATTTTAAGTTAGTTCAAAAGCTTCCAATACTTTTCTAAGAGTTTTTACTGACTAATTCAATTTAAATTACAATCCAAAACTTTGTTGTAAATATTTTCTAACATTATGTTCATTCAAAGCAAATTTACTTAGTAGGAAAATCATTTTTAAGCTTACTTGAGTTTTGTCATTTCAAAATACTTGTCAATTTAAAGCTAACAAGAACCTTTTTTGAGGATAGACAGTTATAAATATCTATCTGATCTTACCAGCCCTTAGGAGCCTTTTCGTTGACCCGAGATGGTCTTGGTTCTCATAGGCTTGGACGAAGATGATTTAGATAATCTAGAGAATAACTTTCCTAAGGATCAAGCTCTTGACATTATAGCACTTCACGACGTACATGACTGGGTGTCTGTTAGTATTGATGCTCCTTTTGATGCAGAAGTTTATCTAGAGTGCTCCCCAGTTTTTTGTGAAAGAGCTTAGTCTTTTACAAACTAATCAACACATTTTGAAACTTATCTACAGAGGCAACTACACATTTACCTTGTATTAATCTTACGTAATAATCAGACTTTCCTCACGCATTTTTCGCTTCAAGTCCTTTTATTTCATTCATGGCTTATCTATCTCATTTTTCGCTTTGGTACTTTTTAGAGAATTGTCCGTCTCGTGCATTTTTTGCTCAGGGATTTTTTAGAGAATTGCCCGTCTCGCGCATTTTTCGCTTATGGACTTTTTAGAGAATTGCTTATCTTGCGCATTTTTTGCTTATGGACTTTATAGAATTGCCCATCTCGTACCCTTTTGTGCTTAGGGACTTATTTTTGCCCGTCTTGTATATTTCCTCGCTTATGAACTTATTTTTGCCTGTATCACACTTTTTTGTGCTTAGAGACTTATTTTCGCCCATCTTGTATATTTCCTCGCTTAGGGACTTATTTTTGCCCGTCTCGTACCCTTTTGTGCTTAAGGACTTATTTTCACCCGTCTTGTATATTTCCTCGCTTAGGGACTTGAATACCATGGGCCGATGGGCCCGTACTCCTAACCAACTTGAGCAACAGGGCTCAAAACTCTAGAAGCAAAGCTTGAACAAAGAATTGTTGGATAAGCTTTTGCTATAATGTTTTTATCCAACTCCACTTTAGTGTGGGTGAAGTTTAAACACACGCGTTAGGCATGCAGCATGATGCAACGACGCGTGTCGTAACGACTTCGCGCTCGACGATTTTCAAAAAAAGCGTTTAAAAAAACAAAAAGGGAGTCGCCACCAATCTTTTTTGACTAGGTGTGATTGGCCACCTAAAAATATTTATCTTTTTAACCAAATATCAAAATTAATTAAGTTTTATTAAAAAGACAAATTTTTGGTTTGCGAAAACAAAATTTGGGTTCGGGGGTACGGTTACGCGTGGGGAAGGATTAGCACCCCCACGACGCCCGTTAAAAAACGGTACTATAATAATCATGTGTTATCCTTTTTGTTTTAATAAAATGATCTTGATTTAATATTTAAAATTAATTCCTTTTTATTCCATTTTTGAAGCATTTTATTATTTATCAAAATTATCTTTTCATTTTTAAAAAAGAAACTAAATTTTATTTTTTTGAAATTGAATGTGAACCCTTTTGTATTGAATAATTAAATCGAATACTCCAATACTTTTGGCAGCATTTGAAATAATTTTCCTCACCTAGAGATTTCTTAAGAATCACTACTTGTGACTTCTACAGAATCTCATCTTTGGAAGGGCTCACATCTTATTTCGAAAAATTATCATGAATGCATATGATGCAAACAGATAAAAATGATGCAAATGAATTTTTTTTATTTCAAATTTCATTATTTATTTATTTTTTATTTATTTATATTTCTTTGTTTTTAAAAAACTTATTCATTTTCATTTTTAATAAAAATTTAAATTATTGAAAAATCATACTAAATATTCCAATACTTTTGGCAACATCTAGTACGACTCTTCTCACCTAGGGATCAGCTAGGAATCACTACTTGTGACTTCCGTAGCATCCCACCATCGGACAACTATTTAATTAAATTTTCCTTGATTTCCTTTTTCTTGATTTTTTATTTATTTTGATACATTTTTTTTATCAACAATAATTAGTGAAAATACAAGTAAAAGAAATATTTTCAAAACTTTTATTTTATAACATGCCTTAATAATAATAATAATAATAATAATAATAATAATAATAATAATAATAATAATAATAATAATAATAATAATAATAATAATAATAAAACACAAATAATAATAATAAAACAAAAAAAGATAGGGCTAAAAAAATACCAAAATTAATTGGGTTTTAAACCCAAAGGAAGGCCCCCTTGAATGGCCCAAAAAGCTAGCCCAAACACCAAAGGGCTCTTTTTCGGATTGGGCCTGGTCAGGTGGGTAGCGGATCGGGTCGGATCTTTGCTGGGCGCGCGGGTCCCGAAGAGGGTTGGAGCTGGGTCGGACGCGCGGATCCGGGTCGGATCTCGGGTCCACGCGCGGATCTGGCCCCCTTTTTTTTTTGCTATATAAACCTAGCTATTTTTTTTTGTTTCATTTTCTGACCAAAAACCACAAAAAACTCCTCAGAGCCTTCAAAGGCTACTCCCGGCTAGGGCGATTTTCGGCCGTCGCCGGACCACCGTCCGCCACCGCCGGCCGCCGTCTCCGGTGGTCGGAAATCAAAAAGGAAACCACTTTCCGGAAGCTCTCCACCCCCTGAGCTGGATTCCGGCCTCCGATTCACCAAAAAATCACCCTAGCCCCCAGATCTGAGCTTCATCGAAATCAATTTCCCCTCTTTTTTGTTGTTTTTTTGTTTTGGCTGATGATGATGGTTGCGGATCTATTGTGTTTTGTTAGTCTTTGTTTTGCAGGTGGGGGCTTAAATCTAGGGTTTTTGAATGGGGTCTCGGTTGGTTTAGGTGGTGGTGACTAAGTGGGTGGCTTGCGGTGGTGATGATGTCTCGGTGGTGGGGGTTAGTACAGGAAAGGTCTTGATGTGAACTAGGATCGGTTTAATATTGGTAGGGGCTAAAAATGGTGATTATTGAATCTGTCATGGGGATTTGGATGGCTGTGATGGTGTTGGGTAGGCAATGGTGGTTCACGGTGGTGAGAGGTGGCAAGCAGAGGTTGTGTTGGGGCTCCTTTGGTTGAAAGAGGGTTGGCTAAGGGGTCTTCTGGTAGTGAGGATCCGGGCATTTTTTTTTTGGGTGGTGAGGATGTTGTTCCGGTTCCCCCCCATCCGGATTTTTGGTTGAGGCCCCCTTTTGTAGATTTTTTGGGTTCCGAAAAATATGGCTGGCAGAGGCGAGATGGACGGGTGATAGGCTGGTAGCCGGTGGAGATGGGACGGCCTGGCAGGGGAGAGATGACAGATTGGACTAGACAAAAACAAAATAAAAACTAAAAATAATAATAATAATAATAATAATAATAATAATAATAATAATAAAAGTAATAAAAATAAAAATAAAAATAAAAATAATAGTAATAATATAATAATAATAATAACAGATAATAATAAAAATAATATAAATAAGAAAAATAAAAATAAATACATATATATGTAATAATAATAACAATGAAAATAGGACAAAATTAGGTGTCAACAGCTGCCCTCTTTGCTTATTGCTGAGGATCGGGAATAGAGCAAAGACAATTGACAGTAATTTTGTCCGGCTTATGACTCATTTCTCTCTTTTTCTTCCCTTTCTTCTTTTTCTTTTTTCTTTCTTTTTTTTTCTTTTTTTTTTTCGTTTTTTCTCTTTTTTTTTCGTATGCACTCCTCTTGCAGCCGAGGCGATGAAATTTTAAAAAAAAAAATTTTTTCAAGAAGCTCCTCTTGCAGCAGAGGCGATGAAATTTAAAATTTTTTTTTTCAAGAAGCTCCTCTTGCAGCAAAGGCAATGAAACTTTAAATTTCTTTTCTTTTTTCTCTTTTTTTTCTAGAAAGCTCCTCTTGCAGTAGAGGCAATGTAACTTTAAATTCCTTTCTGAAAATGTGCTCCTCTTGCAGCAGAGGCAATGAAACTTTAAAAACTTTGCCCAGAGGACTTAGAATTTGTGCCCGGAGGTCTTTGAATTGCTTTTCTGAAAAGTGCTCCTCTTGCAGCAGAGGCATTGAAACTTTAAATATTTGCCCGGAGGACTTGAGGTTTGTTGCCCGGAGGACTTATGATTTGTGCCCGGAGGACTTAAGATTTGTGCCCGGAGGACTTAAGATTTGTGCCCGGAGGACTTAAGATTTGTGCCCGGAGGACTTATGATTTGTGCCCGGAGGACTTATGATTTGTGCCCGGAGGACTTAAGATTTATGCCCGGAGGACTTATGATTTGTGCCCGGAGGACTTATGATTTGGTGCCCGGAGGACTTAAATGCTTTGTGCCCGGAGGACTTAAATGCTTTTTCTGGAAAGTGCTCCTCTTGCAGCAGAGGCGATGAAACTTTAAAAATTTGCCCGGAGGACTTGAAATTGGTGCCCGGAGGACTTAAGATTTGTGCCCGGAGGACTTAAATGCTTTGTCTGGAAAGTGCTCCTCTTGCAGCAGAGGCGATGAAACTTTAAAAATTTGCCCGGAGGACTTGAAATTTGTGCCCGGAGGACTTAAATGCTTTTTCTGGAAAGTGCTCCTCTTGCAGCAGAGGCGATGAAACTTTAAAAATTTGCCCGGAGGACTTATGATTTGTGCCCGGAGGACTTATGATTTTCTGGAAAGTGCTCCTCTTACAGCAGAGGCATTGAAACTTTAAATATTTGCCCGGAGGACTTGAAATTTGTGCCCGGAGGACTAAAGATTTATGCCCGGAGGACTAAAGATTTATGCCCGGAGGACTTATGATTTGTGCCTGGAGGACTTATGATTTTCTGGAAAGTGCTCCTCTTACAGCAGAGGCATTGAAACTTTAAATATTTTGCCCGAAGGTCTTAGATTTGGTGCCCGGAGGACTTAAAATTTGGTTTCTAAAAAATGCTCCTCTTGCAGCAGAGGCATTGAAACCTTAAAATTTTTTCTTAGAAATGTGCTCCTCTTGCAGCAGAGGCGATGAAACTTTTAAATTCTTTTTTCTGGAAAAGCTCCTCTTGCAGCAGAGGCAATGAAACTTTAAATTCTTTTCCTTTTTTTCCTTTTCTTTCTTCTTTCTTTCTCTTCTCTTTTCTTTTTTCTCTTCTATTTTCTTTCTCTCTTTCTTCTTTTTTTTCTCTTTTTCTCTCTACTTTCTCTTTCTTTTTTTTTCCTTTTTTTTCTTTTTTCTTTCGAACAAATTTTCCTCTCTTTTTTAATCAATTTTTTTCAATCCAAAACCTCCTATATTCACCTTTTTTCAATGTTTGGCTGATGTAATGATCACTAATGCAAATGCAATATCAACAATACGAATGCAAATTTCTTTATCAATGAATAACCAACTATTATGATTTAGATATAGACAACTTTTGTCATGATGCGAATGCAAACGAATTCTATCAAGATGCAAATGTAAATGCTTCATGCAAATGCAATTATCCAAAATTTTCTTTCGAGTTTCTCTTCTTGTTTACCAAAACTTTTTCATTTTTGATTTCTCCTCTACCTTACCTTAAAGTATTTGTCTTATCAATTGAAGCCTTTTTTTACTGTGCAACAAAGGTTGCCCCAAGACAATCATCACATTTTTATTTACTATTACTTTTTGAAACACCATAAGAATTCATTTTACAATCAAAATTTTCCTAACAAAATTTTCCCCCAAAATGGCACAAGAAATTCTTTACGCCACAATAATTATTAAATTCTCTCTCATTTCTGCTTGAAACACCATCAAAATTTTGATTAGCAATCGAAAAAATTTTCAAACAAAATTGCCTCAAGCATCCTTCCCATTTTCAGATTCAAAAGATAAACAGCTTTTATTTTTGAAAATGTTTATCTATCCAAAACTTTTTAATTTCACAATATTGCTCAACACAACAATGATCAAAGAAAGTTAAACACAAATGCAACAAAGAATCATGGCATTTGAGTTTCTTGAAGATCGGTGATCACTATTTAGGTAGGTGTGGGGGGAAGGTAATTTATCCTCATCAAATGGATCAGGTGGTTTTCACACATCAACGTTTAGTCCATCAAGAAAAAGATCACAACTCAGTGAAGAAGGGAATGAATGTTCTTTCATTTGGGCTCACAAATGAAACACAAGTTTTTCAAAAAATGATGAATTCCTTGCAAATCATGGTTTTGCAAAAAGGTTTATCTTGAAATGCAGACAAAATTTGACACTCCTTTAATTTTCAATTTATGTATTTTGATAGTTGTCAAAACTAGCCATAATGGACCGAAGCTTTTGCTGGGTTGTTTGGGAATGGAGAGTAGGTTCAAAATTTTACATCAATCCCTTTGACGCATCATCAAAATGGACATTCTCTTAAGGGCCTTAGATGTTCATGGGTCTCAAAATTATTTCGCAATGTCACTTCTTGTTTGACCTTGCCAACACTATGAATGACCTTGCCAACACTATGAATGACCTCACAAATATTTTCATTTTGGCTTTAGACTGCCCCTTTTTTTTGGGTTTTCACCCTAAAGCCCCGTCCTCTTTTCTTCTTTTTTTTTGCTTCTTCTTTTTTTTTTGTAATTGTTGCATCATGCACTTAAGAATTCAAAATTCATCCAAATTTGGTTGTGAAGATTCTTGAAGAATAATCTTGGTTGAGAAATGAGCGAAGTGCTTCATTGGTTATGATAATTCATCAAGGAAAAATCCCTTCAGTTTAAGTATCCACGTTTGATCGAAATGGACTTTTCAAGGTACGTAATGTAGGCCAGGTTTCGGGGTTCTGAAAGAATGGATAATAAGGCCCAAAAATGTGTTTAAGGGTGATCAACCAAGGATCATTTAGTATAATGTAAAGATTTATTCAATTCATTTGTCCTCTTATTTCTTATTTTGCCACTCCTTCATTTCATTTTCTCTTTTTTTCTTTTTCTTTCTTGCAATTTCTTCTTCTTCTTCTTTTTCTTCTTTTTTTTTTTTTTACTTTATGGAGTGAAATCAAAATCTTGTAAAGCTAATTCACCTCACATTTGCCCCTTAACATGATAAACCATTTTGACTTAGAATTGGGGCCGGTCATTCGTACTCTTGGACAAGATTTTTGTATATGTGCCCCCCGATGTGGAGGGTGATCCTTGGTTAAGGTTTATTTAGAAAGAATTTATAAGGCCCAAAGAGGGTAGCAAATGGATAAATTTACATTTGTGAAAAGGACGGTGAAAGATGGCCATTTGTCATTTCAAACATGGTCACTTAAATTGACGAAAGTTTCCATGAGCCAAAAGGGTCAAACATTTTGTCTTTCTGGCTTTTTTGTTTTTCTGAATTGAATTTCTTGGATATTTTCATATTTTGGCATTTTCTTCTTCTTCTACTCTCTTTCTTTCTCTCTCTCTCTCTCCTTTTTGTTGTATGGAATCATTTGAATATCCTGAGTGAATGATGTCACAATCGATTTTTCTCTTTCATTTTTTTTTTCATTTTTTCCTTTTTTTTCGCTTCTTTTTTTTTACAACTCATGCGACAACAAAACATTGCTACAAAATGCCCACAAGCTAGTGGAAACTGTTGGAATTGGCTTATTTAGCTTTAGGTTTCTCATGGTGTTTCTGTCGAGAGAGGAAAAAGGTATTGCATTATTTGAGCAAGTTAAGGGCGTGGTACTTCATCCTCCTCAATTTTGGTTTGTGTCACAAGAATGAATCAGAGATTAAGCAACAGGCCAAGGAATTTCATGGTTTGTGGTTTTTCAAAAAGGTTCGGGTAATTCTGACAAAGTATGAATTTTTAGCATAATTTTGACACATATCGAATTACTAAAATTCAAAATTTAAAAAAGTGTCATGCTTGATTATTCAAGGAATCCAAAATGAATTTTTATCAAATTGATTGTTTCATTATTCATTGCCTAGATAAAGGCCATTACACTTTAATGGGTGAAAATGGATCATGAAGTTTGAATTTATCCCCCTCAAATGCATGAAAGCCTTTTAGGAGGTTTGGGGGATGGAAACAATTGGAGAAGGTAGTTGATGGAATGAATTTTTCTGATAATGATCACCAATTTTTCAAAATTCTCTTCAAAATTTCTTTATTTTGTCATTTTGTTCAACTTCTTTGATCATTTGGTTTAGTCATGTGAGGCTTTATTTGAATCATTATATATATATACATATATATTTTAAAAAATGTGATTTCTTTACAAAAAGAATCGATCAATGTCATTTATATATATAAAATACAATGACAAATCAAAATAAAAAATGTACATGAAAAATTTTCTACTATATTTTCAAAAAATCTATTTACAACAATTAATGGTATAATAAAGTAAAAATATACAAAAAATTCTTGTTGAAAATTCCCTCTTTTTTGACAACTTCACATATCAATTTGAAGAATCAAATTTGAAACATGTAAAAATAACAAGTTGGAAAATCAAAAAATCATTTTATGCCCACACAAAAATTGTCAAATTTTTTATAAGAATCAAAAATAATTTTTTTCACCCTAAAATGCAATGTAAAATGCATTAAATATGATACAATGAGATGGATTACAAAATATGCTTGCATGAAATGCAATGTATGCTCAATGCGAATAAAGTGAAGCTTGATTTTTTTTTTTAAGCTACCTAACTTCCTGGATGATGAAATGCATATGACATGTTTACAAATGCATGGATCAAATGGATGATAAGAAGCAAAAATGACATGAGACATTAAAATGTTTGGAAAAAGAAGTGGGTTTTGTACGTACAATTCTAAGGCAATAAATGTATATGCCAAGAGATAAGAAGAAAACTAAAACTCCTAAAAAAATTTCCAAAATTTTTTTTTTTACTTAATTTTTCTTTTACCTAATCATTTTCACATTTCATGTTTGATTTTTATTGTACCAAAAAATTTGTTTCTTTTTCATTCCTTTTACATATCAAAGTATTTTTAAAATTATATACCAAACAAATTCAAAGAAAACTTTTGTTAGACTTCTTTGCTTACCTTTATTCAAAAAAAAAAATTTCTCGCAAAGAGAAGATTAAAAACAATTTTTGT
This sequence comes from Heritiera littoralis, assembly GCA_031772115.1. NCBI lineage: Eukaryota > Viridiplantae > Streptophyta > Magnoliopsida > Malvales > Malvaceae > Heritiera > Heritiera littoralis. The sequence goes on from JAPDPK010000035.1 coordinate 385,621, forward strand.
TTTCATTTTCAAACCATTTTTCAATTATTTTTCACAAGCACTTTACCATTTTCAATAAACTTCCTAGACAGCCAAAAATATTTTACATGTCAAACTATTCATTGACAATTCTAAAAAAATTATTCATCCCTTTTTCCTCAGTATTTATTTTGACTTAAAAAGAAAAAAAAATTTTCATTCATTCTCTCATCTAACTCTTTTTCCAAAAAAGATTAATTCATTTCCTACTTAATTCTTTTTACTTTTCTTTTTATGCCTTTATCTCACGAATTTTTCAAGAATAATAAAGAATAAAGAATTCTTTTGAATTAAGAAACCTAGTTGAATTTCCTCTTCTTATTTTTTTTTGTGAAAAGACAAAAATCTTATTTTTCTAAACCATTTTTAACAAATTATTTCATTTTTTATTATAAAAAGAAAATTATATATTTTTATTTTAAAGAAAAAAATGAAAGAAAATTTTTTTTTCTTTTGTAGATATTAAACATCTTGTAACTAAATAAACATAAACCTCTTTTTCTTTCTTACTTTGGAGAACATTTTTATTAGTTCTTATTTTTAAGGACTTATTTTCAAAAAATAAAAAATTCCCTCTTTTATAAAAGAAAGAAAAATTATTCACATTTTTAAAAGAAAAATTACACATTTATTCTATCATTTTCATCACATCTTTATTTTTTAAAAAATATGTGGGTTTTTTTTTTGTTGACAAGATCTTTTATAAAGAAAATATATTTTTTTTCATTTTTATTTTACAAAATTCCCTTCTTTAGAAAAAATCAAAGACTTAAATTATATACAATTCAAATCAAAATCCATAGTACCTTTATTATTGATACGAGAAATGAGGTCAAATAATGTTCCTTCTTGTGTCCTAATTTTGTGATAATCTCTACAGAATTTGGGCATGGCTCTACCTAAAGCTGGTTTCTTAGGTATTTCTATATGCTAGGTTAAGATCTAAAGATCTTAAGGTTCCCAAATTATACCTCACTGACGTCCACACTGGACTAGTAAGATTTAATTTGAGTGGGAGTATTTCGCTTGCCATTGCGGAGGTGATTACCTCACGAGAGCAAAGGTACTCTACTCCCTCCTAAGAAGGACGGAACCCGGGTATAGGGCTCATGTTATGCAAATGCAAGTGCAAGTGTGTGTATGAGAGAACATTTATCAAACCATAACCCTTATTCTACCCCAACAATTTATTAAGAATAATATATACAAATAAAGAATGCTATAAAATAATCAACATAATTAAAACACAAATGCAACTAATTATTTTAAAATTAAAGAAATTAAATTTAAATATTAGTTAAGACCTTTAAATTAAAACTTAGGATAACACATGATTAATAAATGGCTTGACCCTCAAAAAGTCCCCAGCGGAGTCGCCAAGCTGTCGTAACGGCTTCGCGCTCAACGATTTTCAAAAAAAGCCTTTAAAAAAACAAAAAGGGAGTCGCCACCAATCTTTTTTGACAAGGTGTGATTGGCCACCTAAAAATATTTATCTTTTTAACCAAATATCAAAATTAATTAAGTTTTATTAAAAAGACAAATTTTTGGTCTGCGAAAACAAAAGTTGGGTTCGGGGGTACGGTTACGCGTGGGGAAGGATTAGCACCCCCACGACGCCCGTTAAAAAACGGTACCATAATAATCATGTGTTATCCTTTTTGTTTTAATAAAATGATCTTGATTTAATATTTAAAATTAATTCCTTTTTATTCCATTTTTGAAGCATTTTATTATTTATCAAAATTATCTTTTCATTTTTAAAAAAGAAACTAAATTTTATTTTTTTGAAATTGAATGTGAACCCTTTTATATTGAATAATTAAATCGAATACTCCAATACTTTTGGCAGCATTTGAAATAATTTTCCTCTCCTAGAGATTTCTTAAGAATCACTACTTGTGACTTCTACAGAATCTCATCTTTGGAAGGGCTCACATCTTATTTCGAAAAATTATCATGAATGCATATGATGCAAACAGATAAAAATGATGCAAATGAATTTTTTTATTTCAAATTTCATTATTTATTTTTTATTTATTTATATTTCTTTGTTTTTAAAAAACTTATTCATTTTCATTTTTAATAAAAATTTAAATTATTGAAAAATCATACTAAATATTCCAATACTTTTGGCAACATCTAGTACGACTCTTCTCACCTAGGGATCAGCTAGGAATCACTACTTGTGACTTCCGTAGCATCCCATCAACACAACTATTTAATTAAATTTTCCTTGATTTCCTTTTTCTTGATTTTTTATTTATTTTGATACATTTTTTTTATCAACAATAATTAGTGAAAATACAAGTAAAAGAAATATTTTCAAAACTTTTATTTTATAACATGCCTTAATAATAATAATAATAATAATAATAATAATAATAATAATAATAATAATAATAATAATAATATAATAATAATAATAATAATAAAAAACACAAATAATAATAATAATGATAATAATAATAATAATAATAATAATAATAATAATAATAATAATAATAATAATAATAACAACAACAATAATAAAACACAAATAATAATAATAAAACAAAAAAAGATAGGGCTAAAAAAAATACCAAAATTAATTGGGTTTTAAACCCAAAGGAAGGCCCCCTTGAATGGCCCAAAAAGCTAGCCCAAACACCAAAGGGCTCTTTTTCGGATTGGGCCTGGTCAGGTGGGTAGCGGATCGAGTCGGATCTTTGCTGGGCGCGCGGGTCGCGAAGAGGGTTGGAGCTGGGTAGGACGCGCGGATCCGGGTCGGATCCCGGGTCCACGCGCGGATCTGGCCCTTTTTTTTTTTTTGCTATATAAACCTAGCTATTTTTTTTTGTTTCATTTTCTAACCAAAAACCACAAAAAACTCCTCAGAGCCTTCAAAGGCTACTCCTGGCTAGGGCGATTTCCGGCCGTCGCTGGACCACCGTCCGCCACCACCGGCCGCTGTCTCCGGTGGTCGGAAATCAAAAAGGAAACCACTTTTCGGAAGCTCTCCACCCCCTGAGCTCGATTTCGGCCTCCGATTCACCAAAAAATCACCCTAGCCCCCAGATCTGAGCTTCACCGAAATCGATTTCCCCCTCTTTTTTTGTTGTTTTTTTGTTTTGGCTGATGATGATGGTTGCGGATCTATTGTGTTTTGTTGGTCTTTGTTTTGCAGGTGGGGGCTTAAATCTAGGGTTTTTGAAAGGGGTCTCGGTTGGTTTAGGTGGTGGTGACTGAGTGGGTGGCTTGCGGTGGTGATGATGTCTCGGTGGTGGGGGTTAGTACGGGAAGGGTCTTAATGTGAACTAGGATCGGTTTAATATTGGTAGGGGCTAAAAATGGTGATTATTGAATCTGTCATGGGGATTTGGATGGCTGTGATGGTGTTGGGTAGGCAATGGTGGTTCACGGTGGTGAGAGGCGGCAAGCAGAGGTTGTGTTGGGGCTCTTTTGGTTGAAAGAGGGTTGGCTAAGGGGTCTTCTGGTAGTGAGGATCCGGGCTTTTTTTTTTTGGGTGGTAAGGATGTTGTTCCGGTTCCCCCCCCCCCCCCAATCCGGATTTTGGTTGAGGCCCCTTTTGTAGATTTTTTGGGTTCCGAAAAATATGGCTGGCAGAGGCGAGATGGATGGGTGATAGGCTGGTAGCCGGTGGAGATGGGACGGCCTGGCAGGGAGAGAGGTGCAGATTGGACTAGACAAAAACAAAATAAAAACTAAAAATAATAATAATAATAATAATAATAATAATAATAATAATAAAAGTAATAAAAATAAAAATAATAATAATAGTAATAATATAATAATAATAATAATAACAGATAATAATAAAAATAATATAAATAAGAAAAATAAAAATAAATACATATATATGTAATAATAATAACAATGAAAATAGGACAAAATTAGGTGTCAACAACGCGTAAGCCTTGGCAGGTACACAGTAGACATATGGTACGGTGCCTCAGTGAGAGATACATGCGGCATGCCATTGGCGAGAGAATTGCGGGAGAGCACAACCCCACGCAACAGAACTTGATGAGAGAGGGGCTCTCGCACGAGACCAGCCTTGGGCTAGAAAGGGACCTCGCACGCCAGAGTTTTGGGCTAGAGAGTGACCACGCTCACCAAAGAATTGGTGAGAGAGGGCTCTCGCGTGCATAGATTGGGCGAGAGAGGGGCTCCAGTACGTGACAGGTTTGTCTGCCGCACCTAAGCTTGCCTGGTATAGTGATGGGCAAGCAGAGTACTCACACGGTAGGACCTTTGGCGAGGTAGAGCAATGGGCGAACACAGATCGCACGTGGCAGGCTCATTCGGCGAGAGAGTAGCTCGCCCAATAGAGCAAAGATGGCGAGCACAGGGCGCCAGCGGCAAGCATCTTTGGCGATAGATTTGCTTGCCCACATGATTGAAACTTTGGCGATAGAGTGGCTCGCCCATGCATCAGCCAATGCAGGCGAGCGCAGGACCACGCGGGACTCTTCTTTTATGATAGATTGGCTCGCCCACGTGACAATCACTTGGGCGAGAACCTATACAGCGAGAACAATTCCACGATGCAGGCGACAGCCCCGTCTGCCGCTCTCGGTAGGCATGTGGTTGTGGGCGGTAGGGTGTAACCTACATCAGGCATGTGGTAGGGTGCCTCAGCGAGTGATAGGCGCGGCAGGCATGTGGTCAGCATGCAGCAGGGTGCCTGAGCGAACGATAGGTGTGGGACCTTGACGACAAGGTATTAGGTGACAGAGTGTTGAAGTTGCGGCAGGGGTGCCTGAGCGAGCGTTAGCTTGTAGCGGGTGTAACATATATTAGGCATGTGGTACAAAGAAAGGAGAAACAAAGCTTAAATTGTGTAGCAAAGAAGAGTTGGCTTCCACGCCACTTATGGCTGCTAGTATACACAACTGCAAGCAATTTTGTGAGACAAATCTTGGTGGAAAGATGAGGTAAATAAGAATAGATAAAAAAAGGAATTATTAAGTGGATATATAGTGGAATTTTATTGGCTGAACTAAAACAAAAAGGAGTAGAAGACAAGTCAAAACCGAATGGCCAAGAAATCCTTCACCACCGTTCCTGTGCTGCAGTTTTTCTTCAACAATTAATACATGTTAAGAAAAAAAAGGATACTTAACTAAAGAGAATTTTAAAGTCTAGCATGCCAATCAATTTAATTGGTTGAAGTGAATAATAAGAAGAGAAGGAAGTCAAGAAATGGTGCAGCAAAAGTGGACTCTCACGCCACTTTTCTGCTGCTATTGTATGCCATTTTCAGCCATTTAAAGGCTGTTGAATTGCAAAATTTTCATAGTGGAAAAAGATACAAATAATCATATAAAGGAAGCAGCATTTAAAGTGTACCATGTGCATGATTTTTATTGGATAAAAAATTACAAAGAGGAGAGGTGAACTGGGTCAAAAATGGGACAGCAAAGGAACCATTTCCAACCGTTCCTTTACGCTGCCAACTTCTTCAGTTTTAATGCTAATAAGACATGAAATCATGAAGGATATTAGATAAGAAGCTAGGTGGCCATTTTCTAGTGGATACCTTGAATAAAAAGAAGGCTAAATTGAAACGAAACGGTAGCAAAATCTCATCTTCGTCACCGATTTTTTTGCTGTCTACGAGAGCTAGCTTTGAGGTATTTTGGTGTTCTGTTTTGTACCCATTTTATTCAAGGAAAAATTAAGCAAGATCGTATACTTTGGATACATAACCATCTAAGCCTTCACCATCAACCTTTCCTCCATCACTTGAATAGCCAAAGAAGCCAAGAAGAGGGGCTGAACGTGAGACAGAAAAGTGCTCTGTTTTGGTGTTGTGATTCGGTTAAGGTGAGTATGTGTATTCTTATGGTTTTCTTATTATTCAAGGATAAATTCTATGAGTCACTATAGGATGAACATGTAGTTAGCATGGCTTTTAATTAAGCTTCATTAGAACATCAAATTAGAACAAAATGAAATCTTGTTATAAATGAAAACAAGCAAGAAACTTGGCTGAAATTTGTGTGAAGATGACAAGAAATGATTAAGAGAATATAAATAAATGGAATAGGAAGCTTGAAACCATGAGAGGATGAAGAATCAAAATTTTAGCTATTGCAAGGGGGTTTCGGTTGGACATGGAAGAGTAGGGAAATTATGGCTTCATGCAAGAATTAGTCATGGAATGTTCACGTGGACAAGGAGGAATAGGTTGAAAACAATAATTGAGGAAAAAAGGTTAAAAGACAAAGAAATGGCCAAGGAAGGGTTTCGGCCATGACATTTTGGATGGAGAAAATATGCTGAATTTTGGGCTTAATAGTAGAAAAAAACTATAGAAAATTAAAGAGGATTATTGGTGAAATTAGAATCGAAAAAGTGACTAAAATGAGGAAGTTGAGTTTTAGCACCAATATAATTTATACTAGTTGTGCATATATTATGACATTAGTGGCTGCATTTTATGAAAGTTAGTGGCTCAAAATTAAAAGAAGAAATATTAATTAATTTTGATAAAATTATTTTTAGCCTGAGTTGATGGATTTCGGTTAGCGTAACCAGGAAGATCGGCTTCATAAGACAGGTAAGAGATGCGTGTGTGAACTGTAGGGATACTGTAAATGCATAGTTGGGTTCACACTATTTTTATAAAATAATTTGGATATAAATTGCCTTTGAAAGTGGTGAAATTTGGTGAAATTGTGGCTGCTGTTAAAATTATAAACTGTAATTTCCATGCAGGAAGGCTAACTTGGAAATAGCCGTCATTCTGCCGAAAATTATAGAAATAAATATTTCTAGTATTTTTCTAAAGTGGAAATAAGTGGAAATTTGGAAAATTTCCATGAAATTCATTAAATTGCATAATTTTATAGTTTACAAAAAAAAACTATATTTAAAGATTCCTATTAAGGAATTTTAATTATGTGAAAGTACCAGCATGTGATTTATACTGTTCTATAAATATTTAGAACATTTTTTGGAACGATTATTATAGTATGAATATTTTATAAATTGTTATTCATAAGATGAAAATATTTTCCTTATGAATATTTATGGATTGATTTGAAGATATATTCAGTGAAATTGATTACATAAATGGTGTTTATATCACGTGTTTACTGTTTTGAGAATGTTAGACCCTATTTCATGCTCACGTGTCACGTGTTAGTGCTGATAGATACTGATCCTATTATCAATGTCCCGGTGAACACCTGATCAGTGCACATTGTGGACCTTATAGACTATGGCCATAGATCTCATGTGTTATTATTTTCCCTCTTCGGGATATTATTATAGCATGATATATTTAGGGTGTTGCCTGGTCTCCATGATACGGTACTGATGATTGTACTTTTCACTGAACCTTTTGCTGGTGCTAAATTATTTACAGCTACTGAGCATTGATATATTACGTGTTGAACTAAATATTATACAATGTTTTATAAGTGTGAAAATGAGTATTTGTGAAAGGAATATTAATTCCTTATTTATTTACCTAAGTGTTTTATCATGTGAATATTTAATGTTTTACTTGGATTTGAATATCAAAAGAAAACGAATACTCCCTATAGTCGCTTCTAGGAGCCGGGACACATACAGTATTCTAAAATACCTCCCATACTCCATCCGGTATTCCTAGCCGGCTATTGTATCCATCTTGTTTAGTGAACTGTTAGGATGCAAATGTTTTTAGCATATAGATTTTATAGTATCAGTTTTACATACAATTCTCTTACTAAGCGCGTTAGCTCACTCCTTCATTCTCTCACTCCACAGATTATCTTCAGTGATTTCGTTCCACGGATCTGGCTGCGTTGTAGTTGACCCCTGAGGCAGCACTTAGTGGATCCTGGAGGTAGTATTTCTTTTACATGTTTTCAAACATAGTTGTACAGTACTACATTTATATAATTCATGTACCGGGGATGTAGAACACGTGTACATACTGTATATATATTGCAGTAAATATTTTCATCGACTACCTATTTAATTTAAGTATAATAGTAGTTAATGTTTTTCATAAGTGAGTGATAAAGGCATCGCAGACAGCCCAACCGTCTCGTGTGGTTTTATAATATGGTAAATACTGTACATTTTGAGATGTGACATTAGAGTATTTTTCTTTTAAAAGGGTTTTTCTTGTTTCTGTTAATGATTAATTTGTTGAATAATACAAAATTAATTTTATTGAGGTTTTACTTAGAATACACAGTTTCATATTTAAGCCCCAAAAATTCTTGGTTTACACAAGGGTGAAGAATACATAGGGACCTTGCAAAATTAATTTTTATCAAGTTTTTCTTATAATAAACAGGTTTCATATCTTTTTTTAGAATTGCTTATTATAGTTTAGAATGCACACTGGCCTTGTAAAATTAGTTCCATGCTTTAAACATATTATAGTTTATAAGTGCTAAGCTGCGAATTTCTTTCAATAGTACATTTCTTTTTTTTTTTGTTTTTGTAAATTGGTGATAATTGATTTGCACGAGCTTAAAATTTTTACTTGTTTAAAAAAATTTTGTATTTGATTTCAATTTGAAATCTAAAAGATTGCTTTTTGACTTCAAGAGGTCCTAGATTTAAAGAGGAAAAAAAATTCAAAAAAAAAATAGAAATAGAGATTAAAAGAACCTGGAACAGTGATGTATGCTGTGTGAGGGAGATTTTGTTTCTCTTGTAAAAAAAAAAATCGCTATGTGAGGGAGGAAACAGAGATGAAAAGAAACGGCTAAAAAAACGATGTTAACTCAAATAATTAAAAAAGTAAAAAAAATATAAAAAAGGAAAGAAAGCAATAATATCTTTACATTTAATTAGTTTTATAAAGAAAATTAAGATTTAATCTTAACCATAAGTTTATATCAATCTGATGGTTAAAAAAAAGGTGTAAAACTAGTTAATTTTACACTGGTGTAAGTGGATCTCTCCTATATATATATGGGCAGTCGACTACCATTTATTTGAACTTATTATTTTAAAGAAATACATTGACAGTTGAATGCTTTTTTTTGTGCATTCGAGTGCTCATGTATGAAAAATTAAATTTAAGTTAAACAAAAGGAAAGTAACCATAAAATTGATAATTAATCATAAAATGAATGAGAATAAGCGTCAAAATACTATAATAAACATAAAAATTATGATACTTAAAAAAAATTTATGAGATTCATTGTAAATGAATAAGAATAAACGTAAAATTTACGAGATTCGTTGCAAAATTTATGAGATTTATCGTAAAATTTATAATATTCATTGTAAAGTTAGATTTGTCGAAAAATTTATAAGATTCATCATAAAATTTATGACATTTATTGTAAAATTTATTAGATTTATCGTAAAATTTATTATATTTATTGTAAAATTTATGACATTTATCGCAAATTTTATGACATTCATTATAACTTTTATGGCATTCATCGTAAAATTTATGAGATTTAATGTAAAATTTATTAGATTCATCGCAAAATTTATGATATTCATCGTAAAATCAATGAAGAAGCGTAAAAACACAAACAAAAGCATATATTTATAATAATTAACAGTAAAATTAATGTGAGTCATCGTAAATTTGATGAGTATAAACATAAAAACATTAGAAAAAATATAAATATATAATAATTAACTATAAAATTAATATGATTCATCATAAAATTGATGAGAGTAAGCATAAAAACACTAAAAAAAGTATAGACATATAATAATTAACCGTAAAATTAAAATGATTCATAACAAAATTAATAATAATAAGTATAAAAATACTAAAAAAGGCATAAATATATAATAATTAACCATAAAATTGATGTGATTCATAATAAAATTGATAAGTATAAGCGTAAAAACACTAGAAAAAACATAAATATACAATAATTAACAATAAAATTAATGTGATTCATCGTAAAATTGATAAGAATAAGCGTAAAAACACTAGGAAAAGCATAAATCTATAATAATTACAAACAAAATTAATGTGATTAATCATAAAAATTAATGAGAATAAACATAAAAACACTATAAAAAATCTGAATATATGATAATTAATTGCAAAATCTATGATAATAAATTTATTAAGACAGTCGAATGCTTGTGTATGGTATTCGACAAGCATTCAACTGCCAAAGATTAATTTCTAGCCAGAGTGCTTTTGGTATTTCTGCAACTGCCCTTATAAAGACAGTCGATTGCTCTGATGCCAACTGGCAATTATATTGGTGAATGTTCTCTAGCTACACCACTAGAGAGCTTAATAAGAGAGAACCTACATCCTTCCTGATTTGTATCTAATTTGGAGGACTAAATTTTTAAAGTTGAGTAAAACGTGCGAACTCAAATTTTTATCAAATAAAGTGAATACGTGGTCTATTGAACTCTATTTGATCTTCGAATTGAAATTTTAAGTAGGATTACTTGTTAAGTAGTGTCACAGTTTGTATAGGCTGATTAGGATACATTTTAGTTGTTGTTTTGATGTTTGAAATTCATTAGTTTAGGGTTTAAGAAGTTATTTAAGGTCCACTTAGGGTTAGGGTTAGGTCATACATAGTTAGCATACATTTATTCATCTTTTAAAAATCCAAAAATACAAATTGTTTTCATACATTCATTATATTAGAGATTAGTAGTTAATTATGCATTTTATCAAGTTAGATTTCATTTAGGTTTAGATAACTAGGTTTAGGGTTACCATTTAGTAGCATTTAAGGTTAGTACATTAGCAATTAATGGCTACATTTTAGGGTTTCAACATTTTCATGCATTAACTTTCTTTCAAATTTCAATAAATTAATTTTTTTAAAAAAATAGTGTTAATAGTTTATGTCATGCATATTTAGGTCTATTTTTTCGTTATTTGTATTTTAGATCCGTATTTTAGTTAATTATATTTTTAACCCGAATCTTTTCTTATTTGCATTTTTATGTGTTTTCTTTTGTAGTTTTTTTTTTCATCACTGTCACTGTAAGTATTCCCACTTAACATTTTAATTTCATTTCCTTATCATTTTAATTTCACTGTCACTGTTTTCTTTTTTTTTAATAAGATTTGGCACACTAACAAAATGCTAGAGGAATGAAGGAAGAGTGTCTTAGTACCTTTATATAAGAACAAGGGAGATATTCAAAGTTGCGCCAACTACCGAGGCATAAAATTGATGAGTCACACGATGAAACTATGGGAGAGAGTGATAGAACAGAGATTAAGAAAGAATGTAGAGATATCGGAGAATCAATTTGGTTTTATGCCGGGTCGATCAACTATGGAGGCAATATATTTGCTTAGACAACTTATGGAGCGCTTTCGAGTAATGGGGAAAGATCTTCATATGGTCTTTATAGATTTGGAGAAAGCATATGATAAAGTGCCTAAGGAGGTACTCTGGTGGTCCTTAATGAAGAAAAGAGTTCCTTTGAAATATATTAAACTAATTAAGGACATGTATAGAGGCGCAAGGACACATGTGAGGACAGGTGGGGGGTAAACAAGTGAGTTTCCTATCACGGTGGGATTACACCAAGGGCCAGCTTTGAGTCCATTCTTGTTTGCGGTAGTTATGGACGAACTGACAAAATCCATCCAGGATAAGGTGCCTTGGTGTATGATGTTTGCAGATGATATTGTCCTATATGCGGAAACTAGAGCGGAGATCAATACAAAGTTGGAATTATGGAGACAAACGTTGGAATCAAAAGGATTTAAACTAAGCAGAGTGAAGACTGAATACATGGAGTGTAAATTCAGTTCTAACCGACTAGAAGAGCATGATGTAGTGAAGTTAGATGGGTGGCGATACCTAAGTGGGATCATTTTCGATACTTGGGATCAATAATACAGATGGATGGAGAGATTGTTGGTGATGTGACCTATAGGATCCAAGCTGGATGGAGTAAGTGGAGAAGTGCTACAGGTGTGTTGTGCGATAAAGGAATTCCTACATGGTTGAAAGACAAGTTTTATAGGACAGTTGTTAGACCAACATTGTAATATGGTAGTGAATGTTGGGCGACTAAGAGGCTACATACACAAAAGATGAGTGTAATAGAAATGAGAATGTTACGGTGGATACGTGGATATACAAGAAAGGATAGAATGAGAAATGATGATATTCGTAAGATGATTGGAGTGGTACCTATCGAAGACAAAATGTGTGAAAATCGTTTACGTTGGTTTAGACATGTAAGACATAGACCTGTAGATGCTCCAGTTAGGAGAATAGAGGCTATGGATGTTGAGAGAAGGGTTAAGACTAGAGAAAGACCGAAAAAGACTTGGAAGGAAGTAGTTTGGAAAGACATGGAGGTTTTAGAATTAGATGAGCAAATGGCCTTGAATAGGAATCTATGGAGGTAGAGAATACATATGGACGATCTAACGTGATTTTAGATATTAGTTCATATAGCCTACCCCAATCTATTGGGATAAAGGCTCTGATGATGATTTTGTTTTATTTTTTATTATATTTGTTTTAATTAGTAGCCTTGTAGATCACACTCTTAATCAACCTTCATAATTTGCTAGCATATACTTAGGGTGATATTATCTCGTAATTAATTAAGGCTAAACAATCTCTATGGGACGATAATTTGGACTCGTAATCCTATAGTACTTGCTTCACTACGTGCACTTGCATGTAGATATCTTATGGTACGCTATAAATCAATTATCAATGTTGGATGCAAAGATGATGCATATTGTTCAGATTATGTTTCTAGTAAAAGAATGAAATATCTTAGAAAACAAGAAGAAGAAGAAGTAGAAGACACGTAAGAACTACAAGTGGAGCCGGAAGAAAAATACTTCTTGTCCTTTTCTTATTTTTCCTAATATCTCTAATTGTAACACCCCAATCTTAGATCCAGAGTTTGTGAGACTCTGCAATGCCATATATTAGAGACTTGAACCCATACTTGCGAGGCGCTTTTTGTGAGACAAAATCATGAGATTTTCGGGTCAAAGCGGACAATACCTCGCGGGTTGAGTGCGAGTCTCCACAAATGATATCAAAGGCGATCCACCAACGAGAACATGGGACCTAAGTGCTACACCGTGGGAGCTACCTTTAGATTCTTGCATGAACTAAGTGATACATGGTGGAAGCCACCTCTAGATTCCAATGCTTAGTGTGATCATGATTCTATTCTGATTGAGCTTGATGTCCTTGTCAAATTTTAAAGTGGGGGAGTTTATAACACCCCAATCTCACATCGGGAGTTTGTGAGATTTTGCAATGCTATATATTTAGATACTTGAATCCATACTTGTGGGACAAAATTGTAAGATCTTCGGGTCAAAGCGGATAATACCTTGCAAGTTGGGTGCAAGTCTCCACATTGATAAAGACAATTGCATTTCTGATAATGATATCCACCGCATCAACTCTTTGCATATAGATGAGACCGTTAAAACTTGGGAGCTTAGATAACTTTTTGGATTATTCACGGGAAACAGTTGATGATTGATTCGTGATGTAACATTGAGTTTTTTGGTAGGGTGAGATTCATTAATGGCTTTTGTTTCTCTAGAAGGCTAGAATGTAATTAATCCGTGATCCCTTGTTTTTGATATTGGAGGTGGAGTGAATAGAGTTTGTTTTCTTTATTCTCGTTTGTCTTTTGAGAATTGATACTTGATAGTTGACTGTTGTTTTTCTATGTATTCTCTAAGATCTATAGTTGTCTTCCTAAATTTGTATTCGATCCTGACTCTCTTATTTCTTAGCTTGTGCTAGTTTGGTAACCTTTTGGTTACATAAATCAAATTGACTTAGTAAAAAAATGAAAGCAAGATTGAAAATATGTGAAGAAAATATCAAAATTAGACCGAGGATAGATTTTTCTTTCCTTCCTCGAAGTCCCCAACTGTTTTAGGTGCAATTGATCAAAAAGAAGTGTTTCTGAAAGGCACCTTTGTTGTACAACCCAAAAGGAAACAGGGTGGACAACACTTGGCTCCTTTTTTCTCTTATGAATAAAAAAATATGAGATTGAGTGATAGGTGGTACCAATGATAGAATTATTATATAATTATTATAATAACAGCACAATAAGAACCTTGAAAGCAGCCTTGTATAGTTTGGTCAAGGAAAAGGTTAAGTACAGTGGAAATCCTGATGGAAAAGAGAATGATTTTAAATGAAGCATGAAATGATGAAAAAAAAAAAGAGGGAAGCGGTAGCTTTGCTTGTTGTACCGAAAACTTACTTTGCGTACAAGAAGCCAAAATTGTAAGGTGCTTGGTCGGCCTCTTGCTTTTCAGATTGGCTATGCCTATGGGGCCATCTGCATATTAATTAAGGAATAGTTGTGGCGTTCGCTATATTTCTTCATCTAAAATACTCATCTTTTTATTGTTGTATTTTCTTTGTCGTTTTTTAATTTGTATTTTAAGAAATGTGCTAAATGATTTGAATTTGAAAATAGGGAAATGATTGAGACTAATTAGATTGTTATTCCTTTTAAAAAATTTATAGAATTTTTTATTTTTTTAAAAGGAAATTTAAATCAATCACATTTGAAAACTACATGAGAAACAGATTCTACATGCATTAACATCTAACAGACTAATCAAATAAGAAGAAGGACAAACTAACTTCTCGAAATCAACCTTCAAATTGCAGGCTTTCTAAGCTAACTTATCAACAAGTTTTTTTTCTATAACCATAATTGTCTTTATCCGTTTTACAATCTAAAACTAATCCTGTTTGAGTCGAGAGTAGTAAACTGTAAAACCCTCCCAACAGTGACGACTCCATATTTCTAACCATATCCAAATATCAAAAGAAATAGTCTACTTTCACTTTTTCTAACAATTTATTGGTATCAGCACAAAAGATTTCCTTCCTTATATGTATGGCTTATGTGAAGCTCCTATGGCCTTTGAATCATTTTTCTAATATCCCAATAATGCAACCAAGAGGATGGGTATGAATGTTTGCGCAAGAAATCAAATCTAACAATACCTTTGCATCTAACTCATAGTAAGCCTCCATTCCAAGTTAAGAGCAGCCCCAACTTCAACGCTTGCAATTCCGCATAGATATTAAAACAATAACTCAATTTAGCTTGAAACCCTGACAACCATTTCTCAGATTCAGATCGTAGGAGACCTATAAAATCTATATTTTAATTGTACAACACTGTTCAAGTTAAATATTAAAACTAAAAGATTATTATAATTTTTAATGATGCATCAATCATTTCTGATCTTTAAATAATATTTTACTTTTATTTTTTGCTTTTGATTTTTAAAGCTTCATTTTGAAACTTATAATTTTTTAAAAATATTTTAAATTCATTCGTTCATTCAATTATCAGTAAAAATTTAATGAAATATGCGATGTGAACACATGAAATAAATTTCAATCCAAAGATTAACCAGATTCACTTTTATTTCATGTTTACATTCGCATGTACTTTCACAAGACCTTAAAATGACAAATTCTGTTATATTTTAAAGATACTATGCAATATAAATGAATTTAACTAATGATTGTTGAGTTGAGTAGAAAAAGCTCAGTGCTTCTTAAGCAAAGTCTTGGGTTCGAGCTAAGCAAAGTCTCGGGTTCGAGCTTTATAAATAGAGAAAACAGTAATGGGAAAGCCTCCTTCGTATCGGGTCCGACGTAGCTCGACTCCGAATTAATCAGAACTCAAAGTAACATTCAGATACCGGAGGGTTTTGAACAAAAAAAATAAATGAATTTAAAATATTTTTAAAAAATTATAAACTTAAACGAATGAAAATAAAATAAGGTATAACAATTCATGAATACATGCTCAAAAATTTACTCTAATTTTTAATTTTAAATCTAAAATTTTCCACAACAATATTTTGGAAGAACCTAACTTGTAGAAATTCATGTTTTCTTTTCTTTTGCCATTGTCAGTAAAACAAGAACAAGCATGATGGAACAAAAATGCAGTGTTCAAAGCTCAATTATGCATGGCATCATCCTCTTAGTTTTTGGCCATAATTTTTGTACTGGAGCGGGATATTTCTATGCCCCATAAATTGGAATACCTAGTTTATCATCACTTTCTATGTTTGAGAGGCAGGAATATATGCTTGTATTTGGCCTTTTGCAAAAAAGAGAAAACATTTTGGCCTACTTAACTTGAACGAATAAATTATTTTGTTAAGAAACAAAGAAGGTAAGAAAGCTAAAATGCTTGAAACATTCCCCAGACAAAGCCTCCAGCAGACCCTCTTTATGCCTTTCACTTTCTCTTTTCTGCTCTCCTTCATCCAGAAATGAAAGCAATGTCACATGTAACACTGTTCAATTGCTTTTATCAAGAAGATCAACAATTACAAACTTAAACTTAGTTTTATTGTTGAAACGATAACGTTTAACGCATTTATTTTTTTGAAGTTCTGAACTCGAAATCTTCTGGTTAAAATTGCAAATATTAACGGTTAAAAATTAATATTGGGTTAAACTATGTACTCATTCAAAAACAAAATGTTGGGTTATTAGGAATCAAAATGACAACGTATTCCATATGCAAATTGAAGTGAAAAATTTTGGATGCATGCTAAAACCTTCGGGTTAATGATAAATTTTGGAAGCATGATAAAAAGCTTATTACATTGTTAATAATGAGGACTTGTTTTCTTTATAAATATCTTTGAATTAATGATAAATATTCCTGCATGCATACGCATATGATTGCACATATACACATGAATGATAATGCAAGTAAAAATAAAGACATGATTTAAGTAAAAAAAAAATAAAGCCTAAGATGTGAAAGTAAGTTAACTTCTAAATCAAAGCACCTAAAATTTTTCTTCAAAATGTTCTTGTATGAGCTACCGAGTTTAAAGGAGAAATGAATTAAATTAGTCGCAACACTTTCTTTATTTACAGTTATAATTCAACTAACCAATATTAATTCCAAGTTTATAAATAGAGTATAAAAGATGCTGACGCACAAATTAAAATTAAAAGAAAATTTAAAAGAAGAGATGTGAGAAATTCTATACACAGCTATATTTTTGCTCAATATAACTATTTTATTTATGTAATCATACTTCTCTTCTTTTTAATGTCATTGTATTAGAAAAAATGTGTTTACAAATAAAATTTCTGAAACCGGCCTACATTACATAAAGGGATAGCTAGAATTTGTTATTCCTAGTTATCAAATCAAACGTATAGGGCTCTATATTGCATTACAGACATTTTGGGCTTTGTCCAGACACCTTATTCTTACTTTCTTAGCAATTATCATAAGCAAAACCACATCATCATTATTAAATAATTAACAATTGGACCGTCGATTACATTTCGTACCTTCTTAGCAATTATCATAAGCAAAACCACATCATCATTATTAAATAATTAACATTTGGACCGTCGATTACATGGACTGACGTCGCCGGTCACTTTAAGTTACTGAATAATTTATTCAGTTTAATCAATAAAAGCGATTGGAGGTGGATGAAGTGAGATCTTACGTCAATGTTTTTGAGTTTATCTTCTTTTCTTAATGTGAATAAATATCAAAGTATTTTTTGTGAAGTAAGGTGCATTAAAATTAATAAAAATTCCCTCACGGGAATATCAGTATTTTGAAAAGGATAGATAAATTTGGAATTCGTTTGTTATGTATAAGTTAATTTAAAATATAAATTAGGTAATTTTTATGTGTGTTTGATAGAAAATTGTCTAATTAATTAAAGTAATTTATTTTTTTGATGAACAATTAAAGTAATTTATTGATCAATTACAAATAGTCTTCATCTTTTAAAAACGTAAAGATAAGTTTTGAAAAAAAAATTGTATATGACTAGTGCTACTAACCAAGTTGGTGGCTCGTATTGGATCTTAGACATAATATTTTTAGGCTCAAATTTAAGCTAGCTTAACTCAAGATTTTTATTTTATTTAATATTTTAATTTTAAATATGATTAAACATAACTATTTCTAATATTTTAATAAGTATTATATTATAATTATAACCATAAATAATAAAATATTGATATAATAAATAATCTTATTTTAGGTATGAATATTTAATATAGAAATATGATCATTCTTATTCTAATTTTTTTTAAAAAATGTGGATACTTTCAATTACTGTAACAATTTCAAACAATTTCATCTTTGGACTCAGCCACTCATCAATTTTAAAAAACACAAAAGAAGTTGCTATTAATCTTTTTAGACTTGGTGTCATTTATCATCTAAGCAAATTTATACTTTTAATAAAATTTTAAAATTAATTAAATTTTATTAAAAAAATAATTTTGGTGTACAAAAACAAAGTCTTAAGTCGATGAGTATAATTACATGCGTGAAAAAAAATTAACACCCTGACCCCACAACACTTGTTAAAAATGATATCATTTATGTGTTATCTTTCAGCCTTACTAAAAACAAGCTTAATTTAATATTTAAAAATAACTTCTATTTTTATTGTGAACAATTTTTGTGTTCTTCTTTTTTTAAAATCATTGTTCTTATTTTTTTTATTTAAAAATCTAAGTTTTATCTTTCGAAAATAAATGAGATCTTTTATGTTAAAAAGTCACACTAAATATTTGCACACTTTTGGTAATATTTTGTAGAATTTCTCTCACATAGAGATCATTTAGGACTCATTATTTCTAATTTTCATAAAATTTCATCTTCGAGGATTCACATTTACACATTTTTTATTAACAATGTTATGTTTTGTAAACAAATTCAAATGCATTTTTTATGCAACATATTACAATAAAGAAATAAATAAATTAAAGTTGTGTATGTTTTATTTCAAAAAAAACATTATTTTATATACTTTTTTATGTATATTTATTAATGCATATTATAAAGAACATAAATAACTAAAAGAAAATTATGCTTCAAATTTGGGTTGAACTTACAACAGAGCAAATCTACCAAAGTAGCCCAAAGTTGTCAACCCAATTAACCTCAACTTGGACTGGTACCATCAACAGGTCAATAAAGTCCAAGGCGTGGGTGACCAAGTTAAGAGAATAAATCCCGGATCGGGTTCGGTCGGGTCTGCTCACAAATCCTTTTTTTCAAAATGCCTAACACTTTTTTTATTTCAAATTTCTCACGCTTATCTCTCTCTACTCTTTCCCAGTCCCTTCCATTTTTTTTCAAACGCTCCCATTGAGAAAAAACCCAAAACATGGATACCGACCACTTGATGTTCGCCATTCGCCTTACATATTGTCGCTCACTGGCATTGGAAAACTCCCAAAACCCACAAAAAAAAGTCCACTTCCTCTCCTAAATCCTTTTTTAACCTTCGTTTCTCCTGAGAAGCCTCAAATCTCCCTAGATCTAGGAGTTAAATCCACAATTTTCGTCTTCCAAGAACCCTCTCCCCATTTGCCGAACAACATCTCTTTTTTATATAAGTTTCTCCCAAACTTAGACTACCTCTTACCTGAGTTTTGGGGCCCCGAATACCCCACACCACACCAAATTGAAACTCATTTTAATTTTTTTGTGTTTTGCTAATTTTGTTTTTAATCTATGTTGCTTAAGATGATACTTGATGTAACGATTTCGTCTGGAAACTCGACCGCTCGACGATTTTGAAAACATTAAAAACATGGAGTCGCAATCAATTTTTTTTGTTAGGTGTGATTGGTCATATAAAAATATTTATCTTTTTAACAAAATCTTAAATATATTAAGTTTTATTAAAAAAACAAGTTTAAGGCTGCAAAAACAAAGTTGGGTTTGGGAGTACGGTTACGTGTGGAGAAGGATTAACACTTCCATATCGCCCATTAAAAAACGGTACCATCTTAAGCATGTGTTATCTTTTTTGTTTTAATAAAATGGTTGTAATTTAATATTTAAAAATAATTTCTTTTTTATTCTACTTTTTCGCAAGTCATTTTTATTATTTGTCGAAATCATTTTTTATTTTAAAAGGTTAAATTTTATTTTTTGAAAGTGAACGTGAATCTTTTTATATCGAAAATTAAATCAAATACTCCAATACTTTTGGTAGTATTTGAAATAAAATTCTCATTTAGAGATTTATTAAGAATCGCTACTTACGATTTCTATAGAATCTCATCATCGGAAGATTCACAATTTGATATTAGCATGTATGTATATGATGCAAACAGATAATGTATGACGCATATGAAATTTTTAATATTATATTCTCTTTGTTTTTTAAAAAAACTTTATTTATCTTTCTTTGTTTTAAGAAAAACTTAAATTTAAATTTTATTATTTATCTTTCTTCATTTAATTAAATTTAAATTTCATTATTTATTTATTTATCTATCTATCTTTGTTTTAAGAAAAACTTATTCATTTTCATTTTTAACAAAAATTTAAATTATTGAAAAATCACATTAAATACTCCAATACGCTGGTAATATTTAATGGATTCATCTCACCTAGAGATCAGTTAGGAAATCACTACTTGTGAATTTCATAACATCTCATCATCGGGTATTCATTTTAATTAAATTTAAACTTTGTTATTAATTCCTTTTTTTACTTTTAAAAACTTATTTATTTTTATTTTTAACAAAAATTAAATTATTGAAAAATCACACTAAATATTCCAATGCGCTGATAATATTTAATGGATTTCTCTTACCTAGGGATCAGTTAAAAAATCACTACTTATGAATTTCATAACATCCCATCATCGGGCATTCATTTTAATTAAATTTAAACTTTGATATTAATTCCTTTTTTTCCTTCTAAAAACTTATTTATTTTTATTTTTAACAAAAATTCAATTATTGAAAAATCACACTAAATATTCCAATACGCTAGTAATATTTAATAGATTTCTCTCACCTAGGGATCAATTAGAAAATCACTACTTGTGAATTTCATAACATCCCATCATCGAGAATAAAATCAATGCAAATTATACAAATATACATTAGATGCTCATTTGATTTCGAATTTGTTATATTGTATTAATTTATCATTTTTTAGCTCAATTTATTTTCAATTATTTTATTTTATAAAAATTGCTCATTATTATTTATTTTTTTTTATAATAAATGTGAATTTACATATTTAAAAATTACTCCAAAAATTTCAATACTCTGGTAATAATTGGAAAATTTCTCTCACATAGAGATTTTCGAAATATCGCTACTTGCGAATTTTATGAAATCTCATCATCGGGCTAATTTACTTAAATTTAAACTTTATTATTAATTTTTAAAAAAAACTTATTCATTTTAATTTTTAACAAAAATTTAAATTATTGAAAAATCATACTTAATACCCAATACGCTGATAATATTTAATAAACTTTTCTCACCTAGGGATCAATTAAGAAATCACTACTTGTGAATTTCATAACATCTCATCCTCGGGCTAGTTTATTAAAATCAAAACTTTATTGTGGTTGTTAAATTTGTAAAACAAGCTTTAATTCTACCTTATGAATATGACAAATAATTCGCAGGTAAATAAATTAACAAGCTAGAACATAGAAGCGCATTACATATACAGAAGTGAGTACCGAAACCTAATAAACAAATAATTTGATTAGTCAAAAACAACAAACATTGAAACTATGAAACATCAGGCAATGTGAATAAAAGAATATAAACCTAAATAAAAGACGTCTAAACCTATTGAGTAATGAAAGTAAGTACTATAGAATTAATTAATCAATACAAGCATTAAAGTGGTCAGAAGTAAAAGCAAAAAATAAAAGCAAGTTAGATGAATGAATTAAAAAAGTAAATAAAAGCAAGTCCTGCCGACATTAACTACATTTTCAATTTTTTTAACTTTCACCTTTCTTTTCTCAAAGCTTTCTTAGATTTGCAGCCCGATTCTTTCTTTTTCTCAAGCAGGCATCGTTATTCCCATGTCCAACCCCGGATCCATCTTCGCTCGCAGTCAAGCTTCACTTCTTTAGCCGCCAATGTTTCCTTTCTCTTCGACGTAGAACACCACAGCTGCTTTCTTTCTTTATTTTTCTTCTAAAGCCGAGTTTTAAAGCAGCAACTAGGCAGGACCATGACAACTTTCAGGCGACAGCTTGGCGCAGGAGTCGAAGATGATGCACAAGGGCAGGACATTGGTGACCGTTCAATGGTGCAAGATAGAGCAGCTAAGCAACACAGCATCTAGACAATAACTGGAACAAGGCGGTGAGATGAAGATGATGGAGATGCAGTTTTGAAGCTATGAAGATGATGAGGACAGCAATGGCGGTGAGGAGAAGGGGAGAATCGAGGCAACAACGGGACTTTAGGGAATAGCGATGAAGCGACAGAGGAAGCTTGGTCAAGTGAATGGTGTAAGGCTACGTAGATGGTGAATCTACAGAAGACTGAAGCAGCAAGATGTTCCAGGCAGTGCAAGGTGATGTCGTAGAGAAAAAAGAAAAAAAAAGCAATGGCCGACCCCTTCCCTCATGAGAATTTCTATTCCTACCCCACATATTACTATTCCTATCCCAACTCATTTTTAAACAGTAAAAAGAACGGATAAAATGATGAATTTACGCCCAAGAGATCAGTTGGCACGATGCGCAAGTCTCACTTGCGCAAATGTTGCACATTCGCGTAAATGAAACTTGCGCGAAAAGGTCGCGCAAGTTAAACCTGCGTGAACCGGTCGCCCAAGTTTCACTTGTGCGAGATGTGTAAAAATGCGTTTAAAACCGTTGTTGTTAAAAAATATTACGCGTTTGATGTTAAAAATTTAACTGTTGTAAAAAATATTACGCGTTTTAAAATTTTATTACACAAAACAATTTTTGTGATTTATTTTTAGTATAAAACAATTTTTATTTTATGGATTTTATGTATACTAAAAAATAATTTTTATTATAATAACACTTATATTTTAAAGTTACTTTTCTCCAATTTTTTTGCTCTTCTACGTCTTCTTCTCGTTCTTCTTCTTCTCCCTTTCTGTTCTGTTCATGTGTTTTCTCTTCTACAATTTTTTTCTTTCTCACGAGCCCACCCTTCTCAGTTTACATTTCATTTTCTTTAAAAAAAATGAAAAATTTTACTGATGATAGCTATTATGACAGTTACGAGGAGTACGAAAGCTTTGTTGAAAGTGTAGAAGCCGATGAAGAACGAGAAGAGGTAAAAGATCTGTGTCGCTGCAAATTAAATTTTGGTGTTATTGTGCCATATTTATGCGCAAGTCAGCTCTCGCGGAATTTACGCACAAGTCAGCTTGCGCGGAACATGCATGGCTTGCGTAGATCTGTCTTTTGTGTGTTAGATTCTTGCACTAAAATTCAATCTTAATTTTTTAATATATTATTTATTATAATAATTATAATTAATGAATTTGTTTAATATTTGCAGAATGATAAAAGGATAATGTATAACGGAGAATCGAAAAGTGTCCATGAAGAAATATTTGACTGTACCGATGCATTTACTACTAACCAAGTAAGTAGTTTTAAAATTAATATAATGTTTTAATACAAATCTAGTAGAAAAAACTAATTATTAAATTTATTTTGTTTCAAGTTTTCAATTGTCGAAATGCCTTGATCGCATGGGCTAGAGAGCTTGGAAAAGAGCTAGGTTTTTGTTGTTGTGATAAGATCATCGGAAGTTGATGTTCCTCGAAGAAGACCTAGAGTTCAACTTGTATGTGAAAGGTATGGAACATATAAGTCAAGTACAAATGAATTGCATCGCTTGGGAACGAGAACAAAGAAGTGTAATTGTCCATTCGAGTTACTAGGGGTGAAATTGGACGAGAACTATAGTTGGGCAGTGAAAGTAGTATATGGGATGCATAATCATTTGGCTGCACAACAGCTAGAAAGACATTCCTTTGCTGGTCGATTAACAGTGCAAGAGCAAAGTATGGTGGGTGATATGATAAATGCTATGGTAAAACCAAGAAAAATTTTAATGATGTTGAAACAACATGATAAGAAGAATATAAGTACCATAAAGACCATCTACAATGCACGACAAAAATAAAGAATGGATGACAAAGCTAGTAGATCACAGATGCAACAACTCATGAAATGCTTGAATGATTGTAAATATGTTGAGTGGCATCGGAGTGATGAGTCAAGTGATTGTGTTAGAGACTTATTTTGGGCACATCCAATAGCTATAGATTTGTTGAATGCTTTTTCCAATGTATTAGTTATGGATTGTACATATAAAACTAATAGATATCGACTCCCACTCCTTGAGATTGTTGGTGTAACATGTACAAATCTAACTTTTTCAATTGCATTTGTTTACATGGAGGCTGAGCGCACTGACAACTACACTTGGGCATTAGAGAAGCTAAAAAGTTTGATGTCTTCTGATTCAACACCTTCTGTCATTGTTACTGATAGGGATTTAGCATTGATGAAAGCAGTACAGACAGTGTTCCCTAGCGCAATTAATCTCTTATGTAGATGGCATATATCAAAGAATGTACTTGATCATTGTAAAAAGTTTTTTGAGAGCATAGAGAAGTGGGAGGCATTCATGTCATCTTGAGGCGTTCTTGTATCCTCTTTGAATGAGTATGAGTATGAAGCAAATTTAAGTTCAATGGTCTCTCATTATCGTTCTTATCCTAGAGCGCTCGAGTACTTAAGAGATACTTGGTTAACTGCACATAAAGAGAGATTTATTGCTGCTTGGACAAATAAAGTAAAGCACTTTGGAAATGTTACAACAAATAGGTATGTAGGTTTACAAAGTTTAAAAATTCTTATTTTCACAACTTATACAATTTATTCATTATAATCAACATGTTTGAATGTCATGTAGAGTCGAGAGTGCACACATGAAGTTAAAGAGGCACCTTGGATCGTCCCAAGGAGATTTTGATTCATCTTGGAAAGTTATCAACTCCCTAATTGAGCTACAACACACGGAGATAAAGGCTTCATTCGAGAGAAGTGCTACTGTTGTTGAACATAATTTTAGACCAGCTTTGTTTAGGGAGTTACGAGGATTGTTGTCTAGGACAGCGTTGAATATACTTTTGAAGGAGGCGTATCGAGCAAATGATACCAGCATTGACCATCTTATTTGTGGTTGCATCATTAGAAGCACACATGGGTTGCCTTGTGCTCATGAGATTGTTGAATTCATGAGGGATGAGAAACCTATTCCCTTATTCATTTTGGATCCTCATTGGTCAAAGTTGGACTTGAAGAGGAAAATTGTTGATTATTTGGCTGAGTTGAATCTTGATTCTGAGTGGGAGCTAATAGTGAAACGCTTCAATGCGTGTGATCTCTCAGGAAGATTAGCTTTGAAGAAAAAATTAAGAGAACTAGGTGATCCAGCAACTACATTCCTTTTTCCTCCACTTGAGAAGGCTAAGATCAAAAGACGTTCAAACAAATCAACTCGACGTGCCCTTTTATACTTTGAGATTGTTGAATCTCAACATGATAGCACATCAACACCGCAAATTTAAATTCAGCAACTAAAAGGATGAAGCTACCAGTTAATCGAAAAAAGAAAGTGAAATTTATTGATTCTTTCCCTTTAGAGATACGCCCCTTCATACGCTCTACCGTGGATGTTGAGTCAGATGGACATTGTGGCTTTCGGGCTATAGCTGGGTTGCTAGGCATGGGTGTTGATGCATGGGCGAAGGTGCGACAAGATTTAATTGAGGAGATATGTGATTTTCGAGCTTACTATGTTAGTCTCTATGGATCCATGGAGCGTGTTGATGAATTGTTAGAGACATTATCATATTTCAACATACCAGCTCCTTATGATAAATGGATGACTTTACCCGATATGGGTCACTTGATAGCAACGAAGTATAATGTTGTGCTCGTTCATTTATCTTCGAGACAATGTTTGACATATCTCCCGCTTAGAACTGCACCACCTCCACCGCTACAGCATGGATTCATAGGAATTGGATTTGTTAACGATTCTCATTTTGTTGAGGTATTGATAATGATATATATGCCACACTTTAGATATTGTGTATTTCATTTATTATGCGTTTAACAATGCTATTTTTCAAGTATTTATGGACCCGTTTGCGCCAATACCTTCGATTGCATGCAATTGGTATCGGTATCGATGTGACTTTGCTTGTGAGTGGGAGCTTCCATATGTATCTCGCATCGAAGAAGTTAAAAATTTATTTTCGAGATCAAATGTTGTCATTAGAGAAACCATTGACTTAGATCACCTATGATATTTTATTAAATATTACTGTATTTGATATGTATGCCTTGTTAAGATTGTATTATTGATTTATACATTATATGTTTTAATAACATTATCAAATATCATAAAGATAATCTGTATGTTTAAGAAACAAAAAATCACTAAATAAAACATTAATCATTAATAAATTATAAACAAAAATCATTACATATTTTAATAACATTATCTAATATCATAAAGATAAACTATATCTTTACAAAACAAAAGTCACTAAGTACAAATACACTAATCCTTCGACACATCCGATATAATTGCCTTGCCTCTCCTCCTCCCGATCCTAGTATAAAAACGTGTAGATGAAGGAGCTATGTCTGATGTAACTGGTGGAGTTGTCTCCGAGGAAATAGGAGCTCGTGGAGGAGCTGGAGGAGGAGGTGTATGTGATGGAGCTGGATGAGGAGCTGAAGATGAAGCAGCATCTGAGGACCTAGTTAATATGTCATATAGGTCGTGAAGTCCCTTTGCCAATTCTCCACATCTTGGTTGCCGCACATGAGTAATTCAATGTAAGAAATTGCCTTCGAATTGCGCTGCAAGACAATACATGAAAGAAATTTTATCAAATCAAATAGTATGAAAAATTTTTATTCACTTGAGATTTAGTGTTAATAACTTACACTAGAATAATCGGACTGGACAAAGGGAGCTTGAAACCTCAATCTGCGTGCTGGGTTTTGTACAAATCGATGAGAAATGGCTTCGTGCCAAGCCATATAATATGGAGTTGTGTCTCCTGGGATCACACATCTTCGTCCTCTATTCTCTTCTGTGAGGACATACATAGGCCATCTCTGCCATATATTATTAATAAACTGATAAACAACATCGTAAGTGGCACTCATACTACCTCTTCGTGCTCTAAATGGCGCCAAAGGTCTTGGAGGTACGGTCTGTACATAGCCCCACTGTCGTAGGCTCCACGACATCCTCAACTTTTAAGCAGACGGTGAAAAATTTGATCGGAGGCAATGGATGATGTCTCCGACTATCTGCATAGGGATCCCAGCACACCTGGTTACACTGAAGGTCATCTA
This sequence comes from Heritiera littoralis, assembly GCA_031772115.1. NCBI lineage: Eukaryota > Viridiplantae > Streptophyta > Magnoliopsida > Malvales > Malvaceae > Heritiera > Heritiera littoralis. The sequence goes on from JAPDPK010000035.1 coordinate 412,811, forward strand.
CCTGCTCTCGCAAGACCTTCACATCTTGGCCATAAGTACGTGACTTCCATTGTCGAGCTCGAGGCATACTATCCTCGTAGTTAACGTTCACCTCCGAACTTAACGACAGCAAGTGCTCATAAATCCAAGTCGACATCAAATAAAACATTAATCATTAATAAATTATAAACAAATAAATTATAATTAACAAGTTACTTAGATAAAGTAAATTATAATACCTGTAAAAGGGTCATATAGCCGCTAATCCCATGCACTTTTAACCTGCTCACAAGACCCAGCTGTCTATACATATGAGCAAGAGCACCTGCACCCCACATGTATTCATTGATAGCCGCTAGCTCCTCTAAACAGTGCAATAATGATACGGCAACATGTGACCCACTCTTATCTACAAAAAGAGTGCATCTAAGCAAGTGAAGCAAGTATGCACAAGTAGCATATACTATCTCCTCATCACTGGAGCTGTCGGTGACATTGCTAAAATTTGTTCTCAACCACTGCAATGTCACACTGGACCCACGACCGGTGCTTGTCGCCGTTTGAGCCTCGAAATAGAGACTCTTAACAAACGTACTAATACTCTAATGACTTCCTTCACAAAGATGTGCCGGCAAAATACGATCGTCCAGGTCACTGGTACGCCTAGGAGGGCAGCTACATCATCCAGAGTAATCGTCATCTCTCGAAAAGGCATATGAAATGTATTCGTCTCTGGCTGCCACCTCTTACAAAAAGCAGAGATGATGGTGTTGTTGCATGTGCGGTAACTACAGTCAACTAAACTCGCTAAGCTGGACTGCAAAACCGAGGAGAGAATACGAGATCTATCATCGTCTAAGATCCACTGAGAGATTTTGTTGCTATGATTAAGGACCTTCAAATTGTCTCTCTCCTATATCGAAAACAACAAACAATAAGTTATTTCAAAAGCGTCATGTTATCACATATTGCAAAAACAACAAATATTACCAAATTTTTGAAAGGAGAATTACCTGCCCATCCCATATTGCAAAAGCAACAAGTGATCTAAAACTTCTAAGAACTGAGGTATCAGTCTGACCTCCAAGACAAGGCTTGACTTCCTCCTTTGCATAATCTGCATCTAGCTGCTCAGCCTATTCAACCTGCTCAGCCTGCTCGTCTGGCTCAGCCTGCTCGACCTACTTGACAGGTTCGACTTGTTCAGCTTGCTCGGCTTGATATCTCCTAACTCGTCGTCTCCTCTCAGAGCCGGTAGGTGGCTGTCGTCTTCCTTGAGATGAATCTCCACCTCCTGTATTAGCCATGTCTGAAAAAAAAATATTTAAATAATTATCAAACAAATTAAAAGCTAAGACACTAAGTGTAATAGTTGAGTGCAAGTGTGTGAGGAAGTAAAAAGTGTACAAGTGAGTGGAAGTGTGAGTGAGTGACGTGAGGTGTGTGTCGTGCAAAGTAAGAGTAAGTGAGAAATAATAGTGTCAAGTGTGTCTACATTGTAAGCAAGTACAAATAAGCAGATCATGACAAGTATAAATATTTTTTTGATAATATATCACATTATTTATTTTTCTGGCAATGCTTAAATAGAACATAGCATGAAAAAATTAACATACATCAAGCACATACCTGGTGGTAGTAGTCCTACAATGCAATAGCTTGTACAGATTGATGGCAGCAATCGAAGGGAGATGGTGGCAATAGTCTGTATAATTATAAACTTTAGTCAGATGATTAAATAAAAAATCATAAAAACCAAGCTTGCAGAATGTAGTCAAAACCAGAAATAATTGCGTAAGGACCCTTGCGCGAAGCCCAACCTCACACAAGACCTCACCCAAGCTTATAGGACACATATTACAACATATTTTAACTCATTACATAACTAGTTGTTATATGAAATGCTTATAGTTGGGCCAAACAGAAGCGAGAATTGCAGTAAACAATTTTCATTTTGAATCTATTTTATGCCAATGCAAAGCCTAAAATTCTTATGATCCATCCAAATGCAAAGATATTAAACATTGCATGTGTTCTATAACTTTAAAATAGAAAGTAAAACACGCCCGCGCAAGTCAGATTTGCTCGAGAACCTCGCGCATGGTGTGCCTGCATGGGGCTGGCCTTGCGCAGGTGGCAGCGACGATACTGCGTAACAGTAGGAGCACCCTAATCCTTCACACAACTAAAGTAATATACCTTAACAACAGGAGCTTCGTACTAGGAAGGAGGAAAAAGGAGGAAAGAAGGAGAAGGAGAAGGAAGGAGAAGGAGGAGGAGAAAGAAGGAGCCGACGACAGGTAAGGTAAAATAGAAATAAGGGTAAAATGGTATTTTACTTAATAGGGTTGTTTGGGATGAGGTAGGTTTAGTAATTTGTGGGGTATGTTTAGAATTTCCCTTCCCTCATGTGAAAAAATGGTTACCCCTCCTTTACAGAAGACAGATTATTTATTGGTTTGACAAAAAAGAAAAGAGCTGACATTGGTAGCGGGAAGAATACCTTGGAGAAAGGAAAAGAGAGAGCATGAGGTAGCAGGAAAAGTACTTTGGAGAAGGGGAAAAGCAAGAGCATGGAGGAGTTGGTGCTGTGCACGGCATTAACTCTTTCCATTTTTGATTTCTTTTTTTTAAATTTTTCTTCTTTTGTTTTTTTTAATTAATATTAATTAAATTCATTAAAGTAATAAAAACAAAAACAAAATTAGAAAATAAAAATAAAAATAACAAAATATAAAATATAACCAAAAGATTTGGGCCTTCAAGCCCATTAAACATAATCTTAATTGTGAATTGAACTATTAAATTTGTAAGTCCAACAAAGTCTACATGATCGAAAATTTACTAGAATTTAATCGGATTTTTAAAAAAAATATGCCTAAATTAAATTTAAGTTAATTTTATTGTGTAGTATTTGATCTTAAAATTTTTTGAACTTATAATATCCGAACAAAATTAGGTGTCTACAATATTGTTAGAGATGACTTTTGCTAGGTTTTTTTAATCTCTTTTTTTTTTTACTGGTCTTGAGGTTGTATGATTTTTTTTTTCTTGAGGGGTTTTTATTTTTTAGGCAAGAGGTGATAGGTTGGTGTAGGTAGCGAATAGGGGTTTCTGCTAGGTTTTGTTTGGGTTTCATCCTAGGGTAATAAGTCTTGGTTGGTGGTGTCAATATGGGTTTCGATGGGTTTATGGGTTGTAAAAAGACTGTGATGGGGTCGATTTGGTTGAAATGGAGGGTTTTTTTATGCTAGGGTGGTTCTAATTAGAGGCTGAGTAAATGGGTGATAGTGGTTATGGATGCTGGTTTAGGTAATTGGGAGCTTTAGGTCCAGTTGACTGGGATAATATTCTTTAGATCCATACCCCACCTTTTGGCTAGAGGTGTGCACAAATCGGGTATTAGCGGAATTATTCGACCGAAACCAACATGATTTGGTTGTTTTAGTTCAAGTTCATTGGCTATTCGATTTTGGCATCTAGACATTGGTTTTTGACGAGCATGTTGGTCGGTAATCATGTGAGATTCACACTTCCTACCACTTTTACGCACTGTCAATGAAGCTAGGAAGATAAGTTATATCATAATCATTCATATGCCCTATGTTTTGTAAGTGTAACAGGAATTTGGACTGTGAGCCTCATTGGAACTTATACTGTTCTAATTAAGGTAAAACCTGATAGTATCGATAAATGGAGATGGTAAAAATTTCATCTCAAAATTTATCTATTTGTGCATGTTTTAGAAGGCGTGCAACAATTTTAAAAATCACAGTTAAGTTTATAGGTTGGAAAAACTTTAGTAAATAACGATCAATCTAATTTGATTTAAGACCAACTGACAATCTTAGGTTAATCTTCCTATGAAGAAGCCTCATGTCATGTTAAATTGTTGATTGAATCACACGAAAAAGCGAAAAAGTACGGGATTGGACTGTTAGGGCTATTTTGTTAATTTCACCTTTTTGACAATTAAACCCTATCAAAGACTTATTCAATGATTAGAACATGTTAAATAGATATGTTTTCTGATTGCATGAAATATTTTGACAGTTAAAATGATTGTTTAAACAAAAATTGAAGTGTGAAGGGAAAATAAGTATTTTCATAAAACTTAAGGGCATTTTGGTAATTTATCCTTAAAGATATTAAATAAATTAGATATTTCTCCTTCTTTCTTCTCCTCCTTTCTTCTTCATTGCCGGCCATCCTCAACTACTCTCACTTCTCTCCATTGTTAAGCTTCTTGAAGAGAGAGAAAGCTTCTGAAAACCCTAGTAAATGACCTTTAAACTGAAAACTGTCTAAAACAAACTTGCGCAGCTCTTTGAGTTCTACAATATACCTTCAAATTAAGCCTTGAAGTGGCCATTTTCATGGTGAATTGACTCCTTCCATTTTCAGCCAAGGTAAAAAAGGTGAGAGAAAACTTAATTCATGTGTTTAATTGACTCCATGCTATGTGATTAAGGTGTTAAGCATGTGTTTAAGCTTGAATTGAATTGAAAACATGAGAAACACTACCCTAGGGCTTCGGCCAAGAGTAAGATGCTTGAATGTGATATTGTTCAATACAAAAATGATGTAGAATTAGAGTATAAATTGTGCAGAACGTGTATACAGCCTTAGATTGTTGAAACGGAGTGTGTAGCCTAGTGAAGTGAATTCGGCCAAGTGAAAGGCATGATGAAATCATGCTTAATTCAATGTAAATTAGGTCTTAGGATACTGTATAAATTAATATAAAACTACTGATGAAGTCAGAACTGAAAAAAGATATATTTTAACGATAGTTACAGTGTTAACACAAGTATAAAATAGACTGGATTTGCAGCTGCAATAGGTAATGTAGTTTATTGTAAGAAGTTGTAAACTTATTATAACTGAAGTGTGAAGAATTGACTTTGTTTGTGTGGTGTTTTGTAGCTCGGAAGTGAGGTGTGAGACACTAGTGCTATCAAGTGATTCAACGAAATCTGAGTGGTAGGGGATACATGTAAGAGGCGTAGGGATACTATGTGGCATCGATAATGATTGAATTGAGATCATGTGTGAGTGATTATTGTGAATTGATTGAGGTTGGGAAACTGTGATTGTGGTTATTGAACTATGTTTAGTGCAAGAGGATTAGGATTAATCGTACCGTTATACTATCAAAATTTCTTAAATTGAACCTTAAACCCTCGAATCACAAGAGTAGACTATAAATGCAATTGAAATAAAACCAAAGAGTGAATGAATTGAAAGCTACATATAGGTCGCTATGAGTGCTTAAATTTGTAACTCAATTTTTGAGGCCAATTTTAGATATTTCCAGTTTTTAAGATACTTATGAGTGCTAGTATCATTCTTATGCGTAAATAAAATATTTTGACCGTTGGATTCTGAATTGAGAAAATTTGTGGAATTTTTTATTTTAACTACCATTGTTACTGATTTTACTGAATTATGGACTGATTGAAGATTTGTTTTACTGAATTGATCTCTAAAGAGTGTTTCCACTATTTTATAAACTGTTTTGAGATTGTTGGCCCCCATAGCAACCTTTGGGTTTATCATGTTGTACTGAGTGAGTGAGTGTACTGTATTATTGCTGATTGACCTTAGTCACGTCTTCAGCACCCACAGTTGTCACCTGATTAGTGTTCATTGTGGACACTATGACTATGGTCATATGTCTTATTGTTACTCCCTTTTGGGATACTGAAACTACATGATTTTATTGGGTGTTGCTTGGTCTCAACTGTATTGTTACTAAACTGTTTTACCGTGCTATTTATTGAGAGTTCATTGAATATGATCGACTAAACTGATTTACTACATTGTTTACTAAAATTGTCTACATACAATTTACTGATTGATTTACTAAACTGTTATCGAAATGATTATTGTACTGTTTACTGATTGAACTACTGAATTATTTATCAAACGGATCACCGTACCATGTACCAATTGTTTGATTAAACAGTTTACTGAACTGATTTTTTGTACTATTTATTGAAGGATTTACTGAAATGTTTTACTGATTGTTTATCGTACTAGTCCTGAATGAATTGTTAATTGTGTACTTAATTGCTTAAGTAATGGCTTATCGAGAATTGTACCACTGAACTATCTATAATGCAACCTATAGTAAACTCCCTATAATTGGAGCAAGGAACCAGTACAAGTAAGGTGCTTCAAAGTATCTTTCTGTACTCAGCCTGCTTACCTAACCGATTATAGTATCTTTTTTGATAGAGTACCTAATTACTGTACTATATTGGTTCTAAGTGTAGGAGCATGTTTAAGATACACATATGTAGTTATGCACAGTATCAGCTCTTTTATATATATTTCTTACTGGATGTAAGCTCACCTCCTTATTCTTCTTCCAGATTATCTGCAATAGATTTACTCTGTTTTTGGGAGGTTGATTTGATCAATATTCCTCAGGCGGTTATCAAAGATCGTAGAGGTATACTATTTAACTTTTTATATGTTCAGACAATGTGTATACAGTACTATTATGTGTATTTCGTATAGAGGATGTAAACTATACTGTAGTGTATTGAATGTAGCTGTAGAGTGTTAAACGATGGAAGATAGATGTGAATTAAATTATGATAGTTCAAATATGTATCAAAAATGAATGTTTCGGGTTTTGGGATTATAGTACTGATTGATGAGTTAAATACGGAGTGTGATATATCGATTGATATTGAAATTGAGCGTGGACACTACAAACAACCCAATTAATCATAATGAAAAAGGAAAATATTAGTACTGAGTGTGAATAACCAGATCGTTATATATCAATTTCGCAAAGTAGAAATCAAGCAAACCCAAATACCAACCTTAAGAATGCTAAAAACAATTTGCTTCCCAATTTCCAACCTTTCCTAAATTTTTTTTGTCTGAATATTTGGCTATAAAAATTTTCTAAATCCCTTGTTATAGAAGAAGAAGAAGAAGAAGAGGAAGAGAAAAAAAAAGAGATATTTTTACTTGTTTGCTAGATTTTCTCTCTTTCAAAACATTTTCCTTTGGTTTATCTTTTTTTTTGGCTGTGGTTGACTTTGATTTGAATTATGAAGAAGTTGAAGCCTTTAAAATCAACCATTTTTTTCTATAGTGTTGGTTTTTAGTGATTAGAAGCTAGAAATCCTTGTTAGGTTGTTTTATGATGTCTGAAAGGTACTATAATTTCAAGAATACTGACGATATTTGTGAAGAAGTTCACGAATAGGTGATTTTGCTTTCACTTCTGAAGTTTTTTGCTATTGTTTTGAAATTTTAGTATGTTTTGATGATTGGATTAATGGGTTTTTTCCTTAAAGTTCATTTCTGTCTTTTTTATTTTGAAAAAAAAAAGGTTTTCAATTTGGTTTTGATTTCTGGATAGTTGATGATCATTGTTTGGTAATTGTTTTGAGATTAAGGGGAAAGTGGGAACATCTCCTGGGGAGCTTATATGCTCTAATATGAAGTTTTAGGCCTTTATGTTAGCTGTTGAAAAGATGAAGCTTTTGCTGTTTTTTCATTTTCTTTGATTTTTATTGTTCCTTTTTTTTTTATTGATTTTCGTTTTCCTAAGTGATTGATTAGCAATGTATTAGGAAGCAATAAGAAAGTTATTGGGTTTAGACATTGAACATTAGAGTTGTTGTCCCACTATTCGTCTTTGGCTTGTATTTGCATATGTAGAAATACCCCTCTAAACCAATCGAACCGACCAAAGGAAGTCGATTCTATTTTCCATCAATTTTCCTTTTTTGGTCAATCAGGTTAGTTGATTTCCTTTCCTTGATCGGTTAATTTTGTTTTTCATAAAACTTACCCGAAATAATAGAACCGACTGTTTGCTTATCCCTACTTTTGGCATAATGTTTCTGTCTTTCTTTGGGATTACTTATAGTATTCATTCCAAAATTTAAGGGGAATCACGAAGAGTGGAGGGTGGTAGGGAGAATGATTCAAATGCCTCGGCCACCTTCTCTTGGTGATGAGGGAAATAAATGGAGGCTGGCAGCTTGATTCCATCCGCCAATTATTTTCCTGCAGGCTGTAGCTAGTGTTGTACATGGCACCAACTCCTCAATTTCCTTTTTTTTAAAAAAAAATTAATTAAATAATTTCATTACTAATTTTTCATGTAATTTATTTTAACTACTTATTTTAACAAAACATTTTTGGGTTGAGAAATAGATTTGTTTTAGGTCGTTGTATTTTAGGCTTCGAGGCTCATATGACTTAAGAGCATAATGGATTTTGGCTTTGGTTCATTCATAAAGAAGCCTAAAAGAATTTGAAATGAGACAAAGACATAAGATTAGGTTTACCATCTTGATTAGTGTTTTTGAGAATTCTACTAGGATAATGAAGGAGACCTAAATGATATTTTTAATATTTAGGCTTAATAGCCAAATAAGCTTTCAACATTTATCCCAAAATAAAATTCAGCTCTCAACGTTTTATCGCATGACATTCAGTTCATAAACTTTTATTTTGGTGGAAATAAACTCTCAACCTTTTAAAATTATGCAATTAAGTCCAAATCTGTTAAATGACACTAACTGCCGTTAGTATATCTAACGTGAAAGCTGACGTGGATAGCTTAGTTGGCTGCCACGTGGCATGCCACGTGGCATGCCACGTGTGAAATACTAACGGCAATTAGTGTGATTTAACAGATTTGGATTTAATTGCATAATTTAAAAGGTTTAAGGTTTATTTTCACTGAAATAAAAGTTTATGGACTAAATTTCATGCAATAAAACGTTGAAGACTGAATTTCATTTTGGACTAAAAGTTGAGGGTTTTTTGGTTATTAAGCATAATATTTAATTATTAAAATTAAATCAAATTAAAGGTACACGTAGAAAGAGATAAGATTAGGTTAGTACCATCTCGGATTGGCGTTATTGAATGGAGACCGAGATCTATCCTTTTGTTTAAAGAAATGATTAAATATAATATGATTATTTATGACTTCATAAATTTGTGTCCAGCAAATTAGCTTTTTAAAAATGTAGACATAATGCAAACGTTTTTCGGGCTTGGGTTAGTGGATACGAAATAGTGGGAGGTCAAAGTTGGAGATGTGATAATGAAAGCAAAGAACTTAAAATTAAAAGTTAACGTAATACTTTTTTTTAGAAAAAAAGTTGACATAAAGCTTATCTATTCATTGAACTTTTGAATGTTTTCACAAATGTCAAATAACCTTAATATATCAATTGCTTTAACGCTATGGTAAAATTTATTTGATGAAAACCAGTTTTACTTATAGATGAGATAGAAACAAAGGAATAAATAATGGGTCATTTTTTGTACGATAAACTATTGAAATTTTTTAAACCAATGAAAATTAAAAGTTTTAATGATTTTATTTTTTGATGTGTTTGATAAATTATTTTTTTAAAAAAATCAATTAATTAAAAATTTTAAATGTAAGTGTTAAAAATATTAAGTTGATTTTACCCACTTAATAAATTAAGTCAATCCCATTTAAGAAAAAATATTATTTAATTATATTAATCTCAGGATTTATATTTAATGTACTGACAATATACAACAGTTCTACATTAGGATTATTATCCAATGTACTACCAGTTAAATTTTTAGACTTTTCAAGCGGAGTTAAGATTGTAATACGGATTTAGATATGATGTATTAACTGTGTATAGTATCTATATACTGTCAATATGCTAAAGGTTGATACTTCATCAATAAGCCCTTACAAGCAAATTAAAAAAATTATTTGTATTTATTTTTAAGAGCTTGATATATTTTTAGTTTGTTTATTGATGGGGTGTCAACTTTTGATATATTAACAGTGTATAGAGACTATGCACTGTCAGTGCATCATATATAAAATCTTGTAGTTATTATTTACAAAATAAATGTAAGAGTTTATATATGATACACTGACAGTGTATAGTTTCTAAATACTGTCAATGTACCAAAGTTGACATTTTATCAATAAGCAAACTAAAAAAAATGTTAAGTCCTAAAAATTAATACAAATATTTTTTTTCAATTTGCTCAGAAGGACTTATTGATGAGGTATAAACTTGAGGTTCACTGATAGTGTATAATCTCTATACACTGTCAATGCATCATATATAAATCCTAAATGTATTGTTAGTATGTTTGGAAAGAAGCATAAAACACTGTAAAAGTTGTTTTATTATACTAACAAATGGTTGGAAAAAGTGGATGTAAACTTCTTTTCCAGACATTTGAACATGGTTCGAATCCTAGAGTTGTTATTGTTGGGAGGGCTTTACTGTTTACCACTTTTGGTCTGAACAGAATTAGATTCAAATTGTAAAATGGATGAGAATATATGTAGTTACACAAAAAAGGTCATTTTATTATTGCTTAATAGTATATATTCTTTAAGATAAATTTTAATAATTTGATTTTTATTATGATCAAAATCATATGTTAATATTTTTATCTATTGTTATATTTTATCTTAGGTTTATGCTTAGATTTTAGTGTTGGTAAAAAATTCAACAAAGCTTAAGATCAACCAATTACATTGAAAATGGGTATGAAGATCTAAGTCGATGCAGTCAAATGCAGCGCAGGGAAAGAACGTTACGTTACTGCTAATAAGATTTTTTTTTTTTATCAACAAGGTGTTACACATCCATTTTAATATGTTTGACTGTTTCAAAGTAAAGAATAGTTATTGCAAAAATAAACTTTACTTCAATACTATAAAAATTTTTGTAAAGATTTTGTAATTTTAGTTTTATTTTTATCAAATTGCTTTACTTCAATTAAATTATTTTTTTTCACTTTTATTTTGTAAAATAGATTTATCATTATCATTTTCTTGTAATAATTTTTATGATTTGTTAGTTGCATATGTATATGGAGTATTCTTCTTCTTGCTAATTATCACAATTTTTTTAATAGTATATTTTTATTCAAAATTACAATCACAATAACTCTTTACATCGATGAACAAGTAATTGATAAATTGTTAAATAAATAACAATAACAGACGATACAAATAATAAATTAAATTTAATCTCATAATTAGTGAGATTTGAGACCTCAAATTTTTAAAATCTCCACTTTGCCAATAAAGCATGGCCTCATAGACAATTATCATAAATTTTAAATATTTATATATACATATTATATAATACGAATTCACAATATACGTGCTTATATAATATAATATAATATAATATAATATAATATAATATAACGCTTGCATCAAAAAAAAAAAAACACCGCAAAATGAGGGTACCGGTTATAAAATTGGAGCCTTCACCTCAGCTTTAAATTAAATTTCCTGGAAGTCCAGACCGGTGCCTCGTCCGCTTCTCTGAAAACATGACAAAGGAGCTTCGAATCCTGAAAGACAGGAAAGACGACGAAATCCATAAACTCGTTATCTTTAGTGACGACCACTCCCTTACTGCCTTGCTCTCCTCCCTCCACGTGTGCCCCGAAACTTCCATTTCTAACAGATAACACCTCCCTCACCAATCAGCGACTGCCCCAAACAATCTTCGCCTCCCCACCTCGAAAAAAACAAATCCAATCTCTATTTTCTTTAATATATACTCTATTCTTTTTCCTTGTTCATAGTTTTGTTTTTTTTCTTTTTTTGGTTGCTGTATTGGGTCATTTTTATTTTTCTTTCTTTTGCTTTCGTTTTGGGCTTTTGGAGTGGTTGAGGGAGAGAGATGGATCATGCAGCGGATGCTCATAGGACTGATTTGATGACAATAACACGTTTCGTGTTGAACGAGCAATCTAAACGTCCCGAGTCTCGTGGAGATTTCAGCATCTTGCTTAATCACATCGTTCTTGGTTGCAAGTTTGTTTGCTCTGCTGTTAACAAGGTTTCTCCTCTATATTTTTTTTCTTTTTAAATCTTTTCTCCTTTCATTTTTTTTCTCAAATAAGTTCTGAGCCCTTTCCTATCAGATTATGCTCTTGGATATTTTGTTTCAATCTCAGCTATGCATAAGTGATTGTAATTGTTTACTGTTTATTGGTTCAGGCTGGTCTTGCAAAACTCATTGGACTTGCAGGGGAGACTAATGTTCAGGCAAGTAATTGCCAAATGAATAATTTGTTTATATTTTAGGTATTAATATTTCATACTAAGTAAGTTGGTCTATTTTGAATAAAGGGTGAAGAGCAAAAAAAACTGGATGTTCTTTCAAATGAAGTTTTTATCAAGGCCTTAGTGAGCAGTGGGAGAACAGTGAGTAGTCGGATGACTTTAGTAAACATCGAAGATTTATATATAATTTTCTCTTTTACACATTTGGATGTTATACCAGTGCATCCTTGTCTCGGAAGAAGATGAAGAGGCAACGTTTGTGGAGCCTTCAAAGCGTGGAAGGTGCTTTCACTTGTTCTTTGCTCTGTTTCTAATGACTATTTATATTTAAGAGTACTAAAAATGTGGATATTAGATTCTTCTTCATGGACATTTTACTATGAATAATGCAGGTACTGTGTTGTTTTTGATCCACTGGATGGTTCCTCCAACATTGATTGTGGAGTTTCCATTGGAACAGTATGAATCCTCATCCCAAAATGCCGTTTCATGTTATTTTTCATTAGTTCCCGCAGCAAATACGTGCCAACTAATTACTGTTTTAAGATAACTTGATATTGCAGTGGTCAACACTCAACTGAATATGTTCTCTTTCGTCTAGATTTTTGGGATTTACATGGTGAACGATAAACATGAACCATCTCTAGATGATGTGCTGCAACCTGGGAAGAATATGGTGGCTGCTGGCTATTGCATGTATGGAAGCTTTTGCACGGTACTTGTTTTTACATGCTTTGGTTTTTCCATGTGAACTTCCTCCTTCATTCCTTTTGTCCTTTTAATAATTTTTTGAGAAATCTCAAATGCAATACAAAATTTGCTTTTGTATTTGTAATTTTATGACAAAAATATCATTTTATTTAAAAGCTGTAGACATCCCATAGCACATGTAAAGAGTTACAAAGTATTTAGAGAAATGAGTTTTTGGTAAGAGTCAAATTTCAATCTTTCTTTTGAAAATAAGAAAGAGAGATTAAGGTCTAGGGTTCATTAGAGTTTACCATTTGGAAGCAGTGCTGTGAAATTTGAACATCTTTCACTGGAAAAAACACTAATTTTTTACTTTGCATCAAACAGTTGGCTACTGATTTGATTTGATCGAAGTTAAAAACTTTTTGTCATAAATTGCAGAGGCAAGCTTTGGTGGGATCAATAGTCCTGCGTAAGCTTGCAATCTCGCAGAAGCAAGCTTCTGTGTAAAAACTCGCTCACCGGTATTAGTTTCAGAGTAAATAAAGTCATCTACCTAAATGATAATTTTTTAATAAAATTACAAAAAAAAATTGTAAAAAGCAAATTTTTTAGTTGCATTTTAAAATTGCTCGTATATATATGTAATACTTTCACTTTCTTTTCTCTTGCAAAAGGAAAGGGGGAACGGGGCTAAAGAAGAAACTGCATTTCTATAGAGAAAGTGTTCCATTTTTATTAGCGTATCTGTTTAATTACTCTCTTGGACTAGAACAGCTATCCTTAATCTCAGTTTTTGTTTCCTTGATGGAAGGAAATTGTCATCGTATGGGCTGCTTTCTGTAGTATGGCCTTGCACTGCATATTTAAATGTAATCGTTTTGCAGCTTGTGTTGAGCACTGGCGAAGGAGTTAATGGATTCACCCTCGATCCATCTCTTGGAGAATTCATACTAACTCACCCAGACATCAAGGTATATTTGTTATGTGAGTATTGGATTAATCATGTGGAATTCTGTACATTCTCCTATTTAGGTGCAAGTTTTATGCCATTCCCAATGGTCCCAAGTTGATAGTATCTGAACCATTCACGGTCATCACAGCAAATATGATTAAAGCATCCCGGAAAATATGATCAACTGGCTCTTCATATTCTATTTCTTTTTTACATTATAAGGTCCATATTTAGTCTCTGTATAGCAACTCTGTTTTGTTTGGGATAATTTAGAAGCATTTGTTTCTCATGTCTTTTTAACAGATTCCAAAGAAAGGGAAGATCTATTCTGTTAATGAAGGCAATGCTAAGAACTGGGATGGTCCAACGGCCAAGTATGTTTTAATTCATTTACAAGTGTTGTATTTTCTAGTTGTTTTTCTGTGCAGTTGCCTCACTTTTTTCCTTTTTTGAACTTCAGGTATGTGGAAAAATGCAAGTTCCCCAAGGATGGTTCCTCTTCAAAGTCTCTAAGATATATTGGGAGGTATAACTGATTCTTGTTACTGCAGTTACCTGGCCTGCTTTATTTCCTATTGTTGAGCCAGAATACTGACTCTGATGTGGAATGAAGTCTATCATTGATTAGTTGTGATTTGATGAATGTTGCTTCTAAGGGATCCACCATGTGGGTGCTAAAGTAGAAGTAATAGGTGAGGCTAAGGGAATTTTGGAGCTTTTATCTTGAAAATTTGTTTTATGTCCAAGTTTAAGTTTTGTAAGAGATAAACTCATTCAAATGATGTAGCAAGTTTGATTTCATGTGGAGAGCATTCCAGAGGCCAGGAGCAATTTAGAGCTCCTTGTGGAAAACTGAGGAGAACGATTATTTCTTTACAATCCGATAAGATTTTGAAGTTACCATGATAATATACTCAAATTCTAGCCGAAATGAAACCATTATGAATGACCTATCCAACCAAAGGAAATAATTACGGACATATGAATTGCAGTTCTTAATCCATGAAGATGTTCTCGCATATAGATATTTTGTTTGGTTTATGATCTGGATTTGTTTCTTCCAATACGGGCTTTGGTTTTATGATAATGTCATTGTGGTGAGCAGCATGGTAGCTGATGTCCATCGCACATTACTCTATGGGGGGATCTTTTTGTACCCTGCAGATAAGAAAAGCCCCAATGGGAAGCTGCGGTATGTGAAATGCAGATAGTGCTATAGCATTATTATTATTATTATTTTAACTTCCATTTAAAATTTTTTCTTATGGGCTTGTTAAATGTTTTGGCCAACACAAAATTTTCATTTCTTACCAAGTTTGAGTAATTTTTGTGAACTAGTGTTCTCTACGAGGTCTTTCCAATGTCGTTCTTGATGGAACAAGCTGGAGGTCAAGCATTCACTGGCAAGCAACGGGTATTTACATGAACTTTTTCAATTATGAAGCTGATAAAATGACTAACTATATTTGTGTAGCCGTGGTAAATAAACACATTTCACATGAGCTGTATTGATTTTTGTTGGTAAAATGGAAGTCAACTTCATTCTGAAACAAAACAACACTACAGATATAAGAGATGTTATTAGAAATTTTCGTACACAACAGCAAATTGAAGCCCATAGAATTGCTAATAGTCATAATAATCTGATTTGCTTTTGCAGGCACTTGACTTGGTTCCAACGAAGATACATGAGCGGTCTCCAATATTTCTTGGCAGCTATGATGATGTTGAGGAAATTAAACAACTTTATGCTGCTGAAGCCTGATGGGAAGAAGGAATAAATGTACAATTCTTGATCCTGTCACTCTACCTACATAGCTTTACTGGGTTTAGTTTTAATCATCAATTTCAAAAAATATAATCCATTTCAAGGCTTATATTGTTATGGGATACTCTAGGCTTTACGGTTCATCCATGTATATATTTTGAATAATAGTGTGGTTGGGTGATATTTATTATTGCACAAGCATTTGCCTCCCTAAATATATGTTGAAATCTCAGGTCACACATCAATGTCCTCCCTCTACTTCCATTTTTTTTCATTTTGTTTTTGCATAATATAATTGAAAATTCTTATGGATGTCGCATATACAGGTGGATTGTTGTTTTAAAAGTGATTGCCTGTATTAATGTGAATGTCTAGCACAAAATTCTGAAACTGTTTCCCTCCAGATTTTGATCGATGATGGAGATTGATCTAAACAATGGTAGGGATTAATTGAAACCCGTCATGTTTAGGCTGTCTGCATTCAAGAAAATAGATGGATAGAAAGTTGAAAAGCACCAAGAAGTAAAGCAACTATAGACTAGAAGTTGGAGACAAAGTAGTTGGTCGGCATTTTCATCCAAAACAAAGGGAAGAAAAGGAAAGAAGTGGAAAATGTTAGACAGAAATTACGACCAGCAAATTAATTTATCTTCGTTTTAGTCTGTATTTGACTCTTAGTTGGTAGGTTAGAGTCAAAAATTGTAGTCCTGCCGTTAATTTCAAGGCGCGTATTTTGTTGAAAGTCTTTGCTTCCGAACACTAGGCAGAGATTATTGGCATAGAGCTTAGAAAGGTTTAGCAACAGCGTGTATGGACTTTGAAAAATTTGGGTCTTGTTTCTAACTTCCATTTCACGCCCCAGTACATTCAAATATGATTTAACTATCTTCACAAGGAGAGAGAAACAAGGACCCGAAATTTTCTATCATTCCAAAAAAAAAAAAAAAAAGAAACAAGGACCCGAAATTTTCTATCATTCCAAAAATGGCATTTGTCATGATTTTTTCTCTTCTTCTTCTTCTAAGTTTTATACTAAACACAGCTAACGCTCAACCAAGAAAGACTATCATCACACCAGGTTCTTCCCTTTCACCCAATAACAATTCATATTGGTTATCAGAATCTGGTCAGTTTGCATTTGGTTTCTATCGATATGGCGATGGCTTCTCTGTAGGTGTTTGGTTTGAAAAAATCCGGCAGAAAACAGTTGTATGGACGGCTAACCGAGATGGCCCTCCATTCGCCGGTGATGTCAAATTGCTTTTAAGCACCGAAGGTTGGCTTCTTGTGCAACCAAAGCAAGGCCAAGGGATTCCTATAGCAAATGCTTTTCAATCAGCGTCCTCGGCCTCCATGCTTGACTCTGGTAACTTTGTTCTATTCGATTCAAGTTCAGAGATCATATGGCAGAGTTTTGATGCCCCAACAAACACCATTTTACCTGGTCAGCGACTGGTAGTAACCAATAAGCTGGTTTCCGATGTCTCCGAGACAAATCATACAAGTGGAAAATTTCTAATCATCATGCAAGTAGATGGGAATCTGGTGCAATACCCAGTACAAGCAATAGAACTGGGAACTCATTACTGGAATACTCAAACAAGTTGGTGGAAGGTGGCGTGACTCTGAATCTTGACAGCAATGGTCTCTTTTACCTGCAAAATGCCTCTGGATTCAACATAAAAAATATTTCAGACAAGGTTAAAGTAAGTAAACCCATGTTCCGTGCAACAATTGATGCAGATGGTATATTTCGATTGTATTCACATAGTCTCAACCCATCTGATAATTGGTCCACCGTATGGGCATCCACTGTTAATAAATGTGATCCTAAAGGCTTGTGCGGAGGGAATAGCTACTGCACTCTGAATCTGACCGATGGGAATCCTGTATGTCAATGTCCTCCCCCCTTTGATTACATTGACCAGGGTCAGAAGGACTTGGGCTGCCGAAAGAACTACAGTATAGATACTTGTTCGGGAAAGAGTGAGCAAACTTTCGACTTTTATGAACTGGTTAATGTATCCTGGAAAGATGATGCATATTCCAATTTCTCGTTAACAGAAAAAAACCTGCAGAGACGAATGTTTAAAAGATTGTAAATGTGAAGCAGCGATTTTTGAAAACCAACTGTGCAAAATGCTGAAGTTGCCATTACGATTTGGGAGAAGCGATTCACCAAGTCAAGCGATAACCTTTTTAAAGATTCGTGTTGGACCTATCTCTCCGGATAAAAGCTCTGATAATAATGATGATGGTAGTGCTGGACCTAAGGGAAAGCAGAGAAAGTATCGAATGGGCATCTTAATCATTAGCATTGCCATGGCGTGCATGACACTTACATTTCTCGTTCTAGTAGCAGTCGGTGTTCTAAAATATAGGGCTCGTGTTCGAGAATACAAGAGCCTTTTGAATGTGGTAAATAATCGAGTTGCTGAAGATGTTACACTCAGATCATTTACATTTGACGAGCTCAAAGATGCAACTAACAATTTCGTGGATGAGATTGGTAAAGGAGCTTATGGGACAGTTTTCAGAGGGGTGATATCCAATGGTAAGAGAATTGTAGCCATCAAGAGACTAGAAAAAGTGGTGGCTGAAGGAGAAAGAGATTTCACGAATGAAATGAAAGCAATTGGGAAAACGCATCATAAGAACCTGGTTCAGTTGCTTGGTTACTGCTACGATGGGACTAACAGGCTTCTGGTGTACGAATACATGAAAAATGGATCACTGGCAGATTTTCTCTTCAAATCCAAATTAAAGGTAAATTGGGAGGGTAGAATTGAAATAGTGTTGAACATTGCCCGAGGAATTTTCTACTTGCACGAAGAGTGTGAATCTCAGATCATCCACTGTGACATCAAACCTGAAAATATCCTAATGGATGACAAAGGGCTTGCGAAAATTGCAGATTTTGGATTAGCCAAGCTCCTGATGCCCAACCAAACGAAGACATACACTGGAATCAGAGGAACAAGGGGATATGTAGCCCCTGAGTGGCATCGAAACTTGCCTATAACAGTGAAAGCAGATGTATATAGCTTCGGAATAATGTTGTTTGAAATCATTTGCTGTCGAAGAAGCGTGGAGGCGGATGTTCCAGAGAATGAAGCAGTTCTTGTACACTGGGTCCATGATTGTTTCAAGGCTGGTGAACTGGAGAAGCTGGTGCAAGATGAAGGAGTGGAAAAAAGTAAGCTTGAGAGAATGGTTAAGGTGGGACTATGGTGCACCCAAGATGAACCATCATCTCGACCATCGATGAAGAAGGTTATATTGATGCTGGAAGGGACAGTAAACATACCAGACCCTCCACTTCTTAGCTCTTTTGTTAGTTCTCCATAGGCCACGCCTGACCTTCCCTTGCAAGTGTTGAAAGTAGTCACCGTTTATTGGTAAGTTAAATAATCAGTTTGTTGTTAGCTTTTGTTAATGATTCTTTGCATCATATACTTTCTTCAGTGTTTTCTCATTTTCACTTCCTTGATATGATGACCATGTGCTGTATATATATACCCCGTATGCAGTCGCGGATCTTAAGAATTGATTTTGGGGACCAATTAATATTATATTTATCTTATTCTTTTATAAGACGTAGTCTATCAATACATCACATAGATGAACACAATGATGTTCGAGTGTGCACACCCCCATATTTATTTATATGAAAATATATATTAATAATAAAAAAAATAAAGTCATAAAATTAGAAAATAAAAGTATTATAATGACAACATTAAAATTTTAAAAATGTCAAAACTTTTAATATAATAGTAAATTTACCAATTATACAATCTTTCAATGAATTATGAAAACTTTTTCGAACAATTTAATA
Organism: Heritiera littoralis; assembly: GCA_031772115.1. NCBI lineage: Eukaryota > Viridiplantae > Streptophyta > Magnoliopsida > Malvales > Malvaceae > Heritiera > Heritiera littoralis. Next base: position 432,120 of record JAPDPK010000035.1, read on the forward strand.
AATAAATCAATTTTTAAATTATATTTTTTATTTGAACAAGAAAAATAGATATATATTTTTTTATAAAACTAAAGTTGAAACTTTGAAATTAAAATTTACGATTTTTTTAAACTTTTTATAAAGTGCTTTCAATCTAACTTTTTATAAAGTGCTTTCAATCTAACTTTTTATTGAAAGAAGATTGCAAAATAACATGAAATAAAGATATGGAATAAGATGAAAAATTATATAGAGAGGAGAAATTATAATAAGTTACAAAGAAAATAAAAAAAATTAGTCTCTCCTATTTCTCATAGGGTTTGAGCTCCTTTTTACTAAAAATAAAAGAAAAGAACAAAAAAAAAACATTTAGAACTTGATAAGAAATTTAAAATCTTATAAGAATGATAAAAAGTTAGTGCGATTTTTGTCAAAATTACTGTAATTTAAATATTGTGACATTTTTAATTTTTAAAAATTTATAAATAGTTATTGGTAGGCATAATATATAGACAAATAATAATATGACTTTAACCTCTCATAAATTGCAATATATAAAATTTAATTTTGGATCAAAACATAAATAAGCAAAATTAAGTTTGTCCAAACTTTGAGGGGTCAAACCTCTATTAAGCATAAACTTCTTATGTTTACACATAAAGGTTGTACAAATTTGGGGGGGGGGGGGGGGGGGGGGGGGGGGGGGGGGGCAAGGGGCAATGAGAGCCGCCCCTGCCCGTATGTCAACCAACCTTTTTTTTGTTTTTAGGTTATATGGTATGCCATGATTAAGATATACAGATGTAACATACTATTGGATTTTCCTTTTTGTATAAAAAATAAAATATTAGTATATTTGTGCTTGCCTACCTGAAAACCCTCCAAAAATTTGCTAAATATTTTTTCAAATTTAGAATAATTTTTAATGCATAAACTAATTTTTATAACATATATATATTTACGAAATATGTCGATGAATGATGGCTTCAAGAAAAGGATTTGAAAATTTTGAGTTCTGCGAAAGGATCCTCGAGTATAGATGTGTTGAGGTTTTAACTTAGTCTTGTCATATATTAAATTTCTAAATTTTAAGCCCATTAAAGTGTCTCATGAATTGATTCTTAAATTTTCCACAAGAGATTTGCAATTAAACTAACCATTTTATTAGCCAAAATAAAGATAATTGATTTCAAAATCTTACCGGGGTATGCAAAGATTAGTTTTAAACTTGTGTTTCATTATGAAATTCAAGCTTACATCAAATGAGAGTATAAAGAAATAACTAGATATATTCATTCTCAGAAGTAATCACCAGTGTTCTCAAGATCATTTCAATTCTTATTGTAAAAGAAAACAATTATGCAAATTCTATACTGAAATAAAAAACAATCTCATTGTCCCCTAAACACATCACATCTATAAAAAGAATTCAAGCTGTCGCAGACTTCCATTCTTCCATAAGTTGTTGAATCGAAACACCACTACTGATAAGGTTTTCAATCTTTTCCCTCAAATATCTACAACTTACTGTTAAATGTACAATTGCTCCCAAGTGATAATTACATTTATTATTTGAATCATATCTCATTGCTGTTGGGTTCGATATTGTTTTCAAAGGCACAGGAGTTAGGTATTATCTCTCTATTAGGAAGGCAAAAGTTTCAGAATTGGAATCAAAATTCGCAATTTCTCTTGGTTGTTTGCGATTGTGCAACGGCAGGGGTGTAGAAACAGTAATATGCATTTGACTGTGACTGTGAAAATAACCAGATTGGACTCAGCCGATATCAACCTATCTTTCAACGGAATAGCTGGTAGAGGGACCTGCAGAATCAATTGTCGATCAGGCTTAGTAAACAAATCAGCAAGCATACAGAGATTCAAAGTAGGTGGAGAACCAAAGATCAGAGAATCAACTTTCATTGGATTAGGCATACAAGGAAACGACTAGGATGGCTTGAAGGAAAGAGGATTTCGCAGCCACTCATCCTGCCATACATCAATATCAGTCCCATCCCCTTCCCTCCGGATCGACCCCTCATCCACAACCTGCTTGCCTTGGAGTAAACTCTTCCACAAGTAAGAGTTTTGGTGTCCGGGTGTTGCATTCCAAATGGAAGTATGAGGGAAATATTTACCTTTAAGCACTCTGAAACATAATGTGGAATCAGCATGAACTAGCCGCCACCATTGTTTCGCCAGCAATGCCAAATTAAAAGACTTCGGCAGCTTTACCGCAACTTCCTTCTCTCTCCTACTCACAGCTGTTGTTTTTTTGAAACAAAAAGAATTCATCCACCAACCAGCCTTAGATCGCTGTTTCATCTTTCTCCGCGAACCCGAATGCTGGCCGTCCACAACCACCGCCTGCTATTCTTCGCCGTCCAGTGTCATCGGTGATTCACCGAAATGTCGAGAAATAAGCCTTTTGCTATCTTATATGCAAAAATCGAACCAAAACTTCCAAATCTTAAACACAACTCCGTAGATCTAAACTCCAAAAACACTATCCTTGCCTTTGAATTCAACAAACCCAAAACTTTTCTTCTTTCCGTATGATTTTTATTCTGTGTAGTTTGTGTATTTGGCTTGATGTTTTTATTTTTATTTTTTGCTTTTTGGACGCCATTGCTTGTTGATTTCTCTGTGACGAATTGGGTGATTGCACTGGGTTTTACTTCTAATCTAAAAATTAATTCTAAAAGTCAATTCAAACAAATTACAAAAATTAACCAAATTAATCCTAACCTTACCTATGGTTCTACAAATTAAGACTTCAAACAAGTAAAGTATCTAGAATGGGTGTTGCGTATACAAGAGGATTTTTTTTCTCAAGTCATTGCCTGTATCAATGTGAATGTCTAGCACAAAATTCTTAAACTGTGACGGGGACTGATTTAAACAATGTTAGGGATTAATTGAAACCCGTCATGCTTAGGCTGTCCTTATTCAAGAAAATAGATGGATAGAAAGTTGGAAAGCACCAAGGAAAATAAAGCAATTGTAGACTAGAAGTTGGAGAAAAAGTTGCTGGTCAGCATTTTCATCCAAAACGCGGGAAAGGAAAGAAGTGGAAAATGTTAAGACAGAGACTGTGACCAGCAAATTAATTTCATCTTCATTTTAGTCTGCATCAGTTAGAATAAAAAATATTAGTCCTGCCGTTAATTTCAAGGAATTTTGTTGAAACTTTTTGCTTCCTAATACCATTAAGAGATTCTGGCTTAGAGCTTAGAAAGGTCTAGTCACAGCGTATGGACCGTGCAAGATTTGGATCCTGTTTCCAACTTCCATTTCACGCCCCAATTCATTTAAGTATGATCTACCTGTTTTCACAAGGTGAGAGAAACAAGGACCTGGAAGTTTCTATCATTCCAAAGATGGCATTGTTAGAACAAATTCGTCCACAAAACCCATTAGCACAATGAATTAGGAAGAAATACTAACCTTTTGTGGGTAAGCAAAATATCCACCGTTTCATGCCATTTTGTCACTGCCAGCATGATGATGACGCCTCCAATGCTTTGCCGGAGTTGCGCCAATGCCGGTGAAGCTGCCATGGTGGCCCTCTGCAGACAAAGAAAGTGAATGGTGGTGAGGAGAGGAGGAGAAGCGGGAGAGGAGAGGGAGAGTGCTACTGCTGTGCACTTCTTCCATTAATCACAAGTAAATAATGGGCCTTCACTTATACAGTGGTGCCAGCAGTAGAGACCTCCCATAATTTTAGATCATGTATTGTATTCGTCCCATTAAGGATATAATACATTTATAATAGAGATATATTATTTATATTTATAGTCACACTTTATACAAAATATACTACTAAATTAAGTTATATGATATTAATTATACTTAATTAGTCCACATTAATGAGATAATTCAACATTCTCCCACTTAGACAATTAAGTTAATTAACAAAATATATCATATAATCTCAGTATGTATTCGTAAGCCCTCTAAATACATTGTACCGAAAAGGTACAAATGTGTAGGCTCATACATACTTTAACAATAACAACAAGCCTTTATAAGTTTCAAAATGCATCATACGAAGGTACAAATGCGTAAACTTATAAAGACTACAACAAAAAAATAGTAGTATTAGTGTGAAATGGAAATGATATGAAAACAGAATCAATATCCATTTCCATTAGGTCTGTGCATCTAAACTGAATGATGCATTACTTCAACAGAAGCATGAGACTAATACAGAATGTCTCATCCAACAGAATGCCATATTCACCAAAATGCGCGCAAAACAAAATATGCATATATGGCAAGTAGGAATCCATTAATACAGTTATAACTGACTTCATTACATAGAGCTCCACTAACTTAATATAAAATGGCTCCATATGCCTCTCACAAGTGCTATGTCGTCAAGGCACTTAAGCAGTCAAACTTTCAAGTTTGCCAGAATGAGCTCTTTCACTATGTGCTCTACCATCCAATCAAGCAATGGATTCCATTATTTCTCTCTAACCAACCGAATGATGATATCTAAATATTTGGAGTGTGAGGAACTCTTAGTATTTTGAGAGAGAAAGTACTTGCTGCAGCATTACCATAGTACATCTTCAGGACTTCGAAATGGCAATCACAGAAAACCAACCCTGAGATGAAATTCTGCAACCTAAATGGCCCATCAAGTAGCTTTACAACGTGCTACATATTTAGCCTCCATAATTAAGGATGCTATAAGTGTTTGCTTTACACTTTCCAAAATACAGCTCCTTTATATCCACAAATATATATAACCAAAATAATTTTCAATATCTGGATAGCTTGCAAAATTAACATCAGAATATCTGACCAAACTCAGAATGTTAGATTTGTCAATATCTGAATACTCTCTTTGTAGCTTCCAGTTCTTTGTTACAGGATCGCTCAAATATCTCCGAAATACATCTATAATATATAATAACCAAATGTGTATAAACTTAAGCATACAATAATTACCCATAACAAGGCATACATAACACTCGATATGAGCTCTTTCATTATTATCTCTAGGACTGTGAGATTTTCACAATATGTCACTTTTCACTAAATGACGTCTTATTAGGAGAACAACATGCAATAAACCTACTCAACACTCAATGTAGGTTCTATGAGACCAATAATGTATGCCTATTGATATGTCATGAAGAATCTCAATTCTTAAAATAAAATAGAGCCTCACTTAAATTCTTCATCTTGAAATGACGTGACGACATGAAATGTCTCATTCAGTGCTACAGGCTGCTATTTGATATCATCAATTTGAGCATAATAAGCACAAAACTACTCCCACTGACCTCGCAATGGATCCAATTATCAAATGATAATGTTCTCCTCAAAATGACAATCTCATTAAACGTTATATATTACAATATGGATGCCTTTTAATGTTCATAAATGAACTCTTGAGTTCATAAACTGTATGTTCCACCTTAGGAACTACAAACCTTTAGGTTGCTTTATTTAGACATTTAACTGTCCAAGATGTAACTCCTAATCAAAATAAGCTACTAATTGTCATCATGATTCTAAAAGAATCTTAGGTAGAAATAAGAAAGAAGGTTTTCTCAAAACAAATTCCTTCTTATTATTTAAAGCCTTGGCTAAATTTGGCTTTAAATCATCTACCTAATCTTTTGAGTCTCCTTTTGGTCTACAATGATGTGACAATTGAAATAGATCCCATGCATCTTTATGCAACATAGATGCTTACTCATCCTGCGTGACTAATATCTAACTCTAACAGTTTGAATCAGTATAGTCTTCCGACAAATATCAGAAACAGAAGACATTTCATATTCATATTCTTCTGTAAGTCAGGTACAGGTTCAAAATATGGTATTGGGATCAACTGTTGATTCCTTTGGTTGTGGCTTTTCATTATCAAAGATAACGTATATATGAGACTGGCACAACAAAATGTATTTCAATAATGACTTTGTGGAGTTCACAACTCTCACTCTTTAAGTCATCCTCTAAATGAATTGCATTGTCAGACTCAATAATTCTAGTGTCACATAATCAGAAAACAAAATCTAGAATTTTTCTAGCCGATATAAAAGCCAATAGAATTGCAGCTGATAGTTTTCTCGTCAAGTTTTCTTGACTATGGGTTATAGCTCTTTTGCCTTACCTTATAACCCTAAACACAGGAAGCGGCATAAAATCGGCTTAATGTCTGACTATAACTTGGGATGCATTTAGGAACTGGTCTTGCTTAGAGATCAACTTTGAATGTGAATTGCAGTTTTAATTTCACTCCACCTGAATTTTAAAGATTTGGAGTGATCAACATAAATCGTACTAGATCAGAATGTACGATTGACTGCAATTGTAATCTCATTTGTTTCAATATTCCAAGCATTGTACACTAGGTGTCAATATATAATCCTATAGTGCACTTAACCGAAAACCGGTATATGATTTATCCTAGCTTCATTATACCGAACATGATATTCATCACTACTGTCTGATCATTGCCTTAAGTAGCGCAGCGGAATTAATCAGAATGCTTAAAGCCTCCATAAGATCAGATCTTTCACTCTATATGACCTACATTGAAATGGTCTTTAGTGAAAATGATGAAACATTTATATGCACTGACTACAATATGTGAATATGATTTTCAATTGTCGGTATATATTAGCTCCTAATCATCTCAATATCTACTAATCACATCCTTAATATTAACAGTAAGTTTTCCCTTAATACAATCTCTTCGTGTGCCTCAAAATGTCCGTAACTCTTACGCAACTTCTTGATATATTTCTTATCTATTCTACTATAATCAGAATCGATAGTCACATCATTCACAAATGAAGAAAATTTGCCCAATATTGGAATACAAGTCCATTGTGTATCCATCACGCAGAATGCCAGAATCAATATATATGTTGTCACTAAGCAAAATACTTTTCTGTTATCGAAATGAAAAGTATAAATTGACAATAGTTCCAAAACTGTCTTAAAAAAACGTAACAACAATCTGACTATGTTTTCGATATGGATTCTAATTCTATAACCCCAATTTACAACAATTTTCCCTTATTTTATCTCCGGTTGCTTATGGTTTTATCAATAATAGCACCGGTATCCAAACACCAATAGTTAGAGGGCATATCTTCTAAATTGGATTCAAAATGAAAGGCTAACAGAATACCTTTTTTACACATTCCAATCTAAAGTGTTCTTGCAATCTACCCTCTTGTGCCCAAGATTATCACAGAAGTGGCACACATTGATATTTAAAGGTGTTGGTGGAACCATAATGGGAAATAGACTTGGCAAATTTCTTCTTCTAAAATGATATTTTATTGAGACCTTTTAATAATATTTCCTTCTGGCAGTAATTGGCATATGTCATCATTATGGCTAAATGAGATCTGTTAACCCGAAAGATCTCCCACTCTTGAATGACAATATCAATTTTGATATTAAAATGTCATACTTCCTTCTGCATTAAATGAGATCTATAAAACTGGAAGATCTCCAATTCTCCATCCCAGAAGGAAGTAGTACTGAATCTGCCATATATGGAATCAAAATCCTATAGCAACCTTTATCCATCTTGTAACGACCCATTACCACTTTTTTTACGTCTTTCTATACAACTTTTTCGGTTGGGCTGTCTGTGATGCCATTAACATTCTACAGTGATAGTAATAAATGATAAACAATTATTTAACAAATACGAAATACAAAAATTTTCACTATTCCTTACATATGACATCCCCTATTGTCCTTGTTTCAATAAAGTAGTACTGTATACTGATGTCTGAAATGTAAAAGAGAAGTGACTTACCTGTCATATTTAACATAATTTGCTCCAGCGCTTTACACGTAACTATATCTATTTGGGATATAGTTTCTCTAACCCCGTGTCTTTTTATCTGTGGAGTTAAAACAAAGGGGTGAGCAAATCACGCGTTCAGTAAAGGAGACGTATGCTGCTTTAAAGAAAGCAAAATTATATGCCACAAAGTATTTATTTTTCCTAAAATCATACCAAGTAGGAAAAACAGTGGATATAGTAGACAATACTCTCAATACACTATTCCAATCCTGGGTTAAACAATTTACATTAAAATGTAGTAAACAATAAATAGGATTCAGTAAATCCCTTCAGCAAACAGAAATCAATAAGTTGAGACTAGGCATCACCCTACAAATAAATCATGCTCTCATCGTTCCCTACCCCTTTCCAAGAACACAAGCCGTCCGCTTTTGGGGTGCACCTGTAGGTCATCGCCCCTCACGGCTATCTCGGCTAGATCTATGGCCATAATCTATAGGTGGTTCTCGGGTCCACTTGCCAGGTGACCTCGAGAACTTTGATGACTTGGCAGGTCAATCAGCCTTGTGATGCCCTGGGGTGCACCCATTGGTCTATCGACCTGAGCCATCGCCCTAGGCGGGTCACTCAATTACGTGAATATTAATGCATGAACTCGGGCCTAAAGTCTCAAAAATCAAATTATATCTCATAAAGCACCTTTAAGGAATTATTTCACCAAATTCATCATTTTCTCAAAATGATTTATTTTCCAAAAAGGTCGTATATAAAATAGTAAAAACAGCCCGCAATCTCACCATTTTTCGTGTGAGAAAGGCATGGGTTAAACTGACTCGCCTATGGCTAGTTCGCCCATGGTCAACTTGCCTATAGTCAACTCGCCCAAAAAGGTTTTATATTTTCTGTTTACAAAAATATTAAAACAGCCCATTTTTCGTGTGAGAAAAATACCAAATAAATCAGCTCACCCATGGTCAACTCGCCCATAAACATTAGCTTTTTAAAACAATTTAAACTGGCTCGCCGATAGTGGCTCGCCCATGGTCAACTCGCCCCTTCTGGCTTGCCCATGGCCAGTTCGCCCACTATGGCTTTTCCATAGTCAGTTCGCCCATTATGGCATTGCCCATGGTCAACTCGCCCAATGCGGCACTACCACGATCAACTCGCCCATTTTAAAAAAAAAGGGTCACTCGGCCAAAACATTATAAAAGGGTTTGCCCACATTGGCTCGCCCGGAATTTTCTTAACAAAGGGGTCGCCCATCCCAAAACATCATAAAAGGGGTCACCTTCCATTGGCTCGCCCGGATTTCAATTAAAACAGGGTCGTTCGCCCAAAACAACATAAAAAGGGTCGCCTTCCATTGGCTCGCCCACCCTTTACCAGTTCACCCAAATCAAACGATGTATCAAATTAATGCATGTCATAAACCAAAACAATTTCTCAATAATTTCATAAAATTTAACTCCACAGGACATGCATTCACTTCACACACATCTCCCTTACCTGGTATTACAAAGCCTAGCTTCCTGCTCGCCTTCCTGATCGCTTTTACCAAATCCTTAATTTCCGGCTGCAAAATAATTTATTAAAACTATTAATATTTTCTTTTTTTATATTTCCATCACTTGGGTGAGACTTGAGGCAAATCAACTAGCTCGCCTAACAGAGCTCTTACTAGCTCGCCCAACCGAGCTCGCCATTCATCAAATGGCTTACACATGGGAGCTCGCCCAACATTCTCGCCATTCTCATATTGGCTTATTAGTGGGAGCTCGCCCAATAATCAACTCACCATGCCTATTTTGGCTTAAATGTGGGAGTTCGCCCATAATTCAACTCACCATTGCCTATGCATGTGAGTTCGCCATTCACGGCTTTTTATTCAGAAATGGGCTCGCCTATGGTTTAAACTAACATGTGGCGACCTCGCCACTACCACAATCCATATTATTTAGCTCGCCCATGATGGCTGACCTCGCCCATTTATCATCATTTTATACCATTTCCATTACTTTCCTTATTCATCATCGATTACTTTCCAGACTACATCTTGTTCTAGTTTCCTTTAGCAATTTTCCATCATCCTACTACAATTTCAACCCAGTTTCATTTTATTCTGCATCTACTTCAAGATATGACTTTATTCTATTTCTATGATCTAACAAGAATAGATCAACAGCAAGACTATTGTCGTAACAATTTTCGTCCGAGGACTCGATCGCTAGACGATTTTGGAAAAACACAAAATGGAGTCGCCACCAATCTTTTTTGGCTAGGTGTGATTGGCCACCTAAAATCATTTATTTTTTTCAATAAAATCTTAAAATTAATTAAGGTTTATCAAAAAAATAATTTTTGGTCTGCGAAAACAAAGTTTGGGTTCGGGAGTTCGGTTACGCGTGGGGAAGGATTAGCACTCCCACAGCGCCCGTTAGAAAACAGTACCACTTAATCATGTATTATCTTTTGATCTTAATAAAATGGTCTTAATTAAACATTTAAAAAGAAATTCATTTATTTTGAAATCAATTTGTTATTTGCTTATTATTTGAAACATTAAATTTTATTTTTATTTATGTTAAATTTATTTTTATTTGAAATAAATGAGAATCTTTTGTATTAAAAATTATTCCAAAATACCCCAATACTTTTGGTAGCATTTCGGATAATTTCCTCACCTAGAGATTTCTTAAGAATCGCTACTTGCGATTTCTATAGAATCCCATCCTCGGGAGATTCGCATTTATTTTTTTGAAATTTCATGAATGCAAATGATGCAATCAAAATATGGATGATGTACATGAGAAATCCATTATTTCATTTTATTATTTTTTAATTCATAAATTTTAGTTTTTATAAATGAAAATCCCTTATATTGAAAATTATTCCGAAGTACCCCAATACTTTTGGGCATTTCGGATAATTTCCTCACCTAGGGATTTCTTAAGAATCGCTACTTGCGATTTTTATAGAATCCCATCCTCGGGAGATTCGCATTTAGTTTGGAATTACAATGAATGCAAATGATGCAAACAAAATAGATGTGATGCACGTAAGAAATTTTATTTTATTTTTATTATCTTTTAATTCATTTATACTTATATTATTATTTTTGTAATTTATTTATATTTATAAAATCTTACTTTTATTGAAAAATCATACTAAATATTCCAATACGCTGGTAACATTTAGCATATTTCTCTCACCTAGAGATCAGTTAGGAATCACTACTTGTGAATTCCGTAACATCTCATAATCGGACATTATTTATATCTTATTTATTTTTAATTTGTTTTACTCTTTATTTTGAAGTTTTGTTTATTTGTTTGTTTAAAATATTTATTTATTTATTATTTTTTAGTGTTAGTTTATTTCATATAAGTTGATTATATTAGAAATCTTAATATCGGACTAAAATTATTTGAATACCCCAATACGCTGGTAATATTCAAATATTTTATTTCGACCCTAAGGATAATCAAATAATCACTACTTGTGATTTCTAAGAAATCCTATCATCGGGGACCTTTTATATTTAAGATGTGGATTTACATTTATTTATTTATTTTAATTCCTAAATTTTTACCTATTTAAAAGTTTTTTTTATTTCTATTCACTTACTATTTTCTTGTATTTACCCATTTTTTTATATTATTATTTTTATTACCATTTTTTAATTTATTATTTTTTTTATACTAAGAAATCTTATTAATATTTTCTTTATATCGGAATAAAATCATTTAAATGTCCCAATACGCTGGTGACATTAAAGGTTTTATTTCGATCCTAAGGATTGTCAAAGAATCGCTACTTGCGATTTCTAAGAAATCCTATCATCGGAAAATCTTTAATTTAAATTATTTCACAAATGTTTATTTTTTTTATATTTTATTCATTATATGCATATCTTTAAAATCTTTTATTATAAGAATAATGAATATAAGCATGTGTGCCTAAACATATTTTCTTTCTTTCATGGAAATACGTCACTTCCAATCACTACTTTTGACAATTGTAAGTCTAAAATTAACAATAAACAAATGAATAAAATATACATACCCTGAAAATTGCACTTAATTGTAAAGCCCAACTGACGATGCTTCTTTTTATAGGTCTTTGCTCACGTTTCTGCTTGTTCTTTTCAACAGAGAAAAGTCTATAGCAGCTCCACAATAGCAACAGACAGACAACACTCCAGGCTAGCAATGCAGCAGTAGAAATTTGTAGCTAGCAGTGGCGTGTTATGATGAGTCTCCAAGCAGTAGCAAGTTAGCAAGAAACGGGATTGGACAGACTTGTGTGATGAGCCGGCAATTAGCAGAACAAACGTAGCAGGCGAGGAGTGGCAAACTCAGACAGCAAGTAGCAGCAATGGCGACTTTGACACGGGGAAAGAGAGCACAGCGATCGAGTAGCAGGGGCAGTAGGCCAAGAAAGAAACTACTGTCGTTAGTGAGGTGCAGGACGGAACCGAGACTAGCATGGGCGATGACCAGAACAGGGGCACAGTGATGGTGTCACGGGCTGGTACCGGCAGAAACAGGTGATGGCAATATCGGGGTAGCTGTAAGCGTGGTGGTTCGGTGTACTACGATGGTGAGAGGCTAGCGTAGCATATCAGCTTAGCTGAAATATGTGATGATAAATGATGAAGCAAAAATGTGGTGCGGTTCTCAGCGACGGTAGCAAGGAGCAAGCAGTGGTAGGCAGAAACCAAGGGCGGTGTGGCGTAGTAGAGCGAGCCGAATGCAGCAGTAGGCGATGATAGCTATGGTGCAGAGCAGAAGATGCTGGTGCGAGGGTCTTGGATCTCAGCAAGGCTACGCAATTCGGTGAAGCAGCAGGCTAGGTGGTGGCGGCTTGTTGCAGACAGTAACGATGAAGGGTAGCGAGGCTGCAATAGAAGAAACAAGGGCGAGCAGAAGCGACGATGATGGCTATGCACAGGGGTAGTGTTTGTGGGTTGATGATGACAAAGAGATATAAGTTGCTTACGGCGTGGAGATCATGGTGGTAACAGTATGAAGGTCCGCTCGATGATCAGGCCAACAGCTAGGTTTTTTTACTCTCCAACTGGGTTTTTTTCTTTCTCGGGTTCCCCCTCTTTCTAGCCTCCCTTATGCTTTTATAGCCATTCCTAAGCATGAGTAACGGAAAGAGACAATATTCCGCCATTCATGTTCTTAAAATATGGCTGCCATTATGCAAATTTGATTTTTTTTTAGTGATTCAGTCTTGATTTTTTTTCCTTTTTTATTAGTTTCACACTTTTAATTTATTTCTTTCCTTCTTTTTTTTTTTGTTTTTGTTTTTGAAATGAATCTTCTTGGTCAACTCTTTTATTTGTCAATTAATTTTTAGATAGGAAGAGGTTAAAGGTTTGCATGGAGTTTTAGGGTTTGCATGAAAAAAGCATTGACGTATTTTTTTTGTCTTGTTTTTATTATTTTTTTGTGTTTTTTATTATTATTTTTATTTATTTATTATTTATTTATTTATTATTATTATTATTTTTTACTCGGACAAAATTTGATGTCTACAGCTGCCCCTCTTTGCATATTGCTGAGAATCAGGAATAGGGCAAAGACTTTAGACAACAATTTTGTCCGAACCTCTTCTTTTATTTTTTGGGAAAATTCAATTTTGATTCTCGAAAATAATACCTTGACTCCATACCAAGGCTCGACCCGTGAGAACAATGGATTCGATTTGAAACACATAATACCTTGACTCCCTACCAAGGCTCGATCCACTGTGAAAAAGTGAATTCGACTTTACAACATAATACCTTGACTCCCTACCAAGGCTCGATCCACTGTGAAAAGGTGAATTCGACTTTAAAACATAATACCTTGACTCCCTACCAAGGCTCGATCCATTTTAAAGAAATGAATTCGATTTTGAAACATATGATACCTTGACTCCCTACCAAGGCTCGATCCACTGTGAAAAAGTGAATTCGACTTTAAAACACATGATACCTTGACTCCATACCAAGGCTCGATCCACTGTGAAAAAGTGAATTCGACTTTAAAACATAATACCTTGACTCCCTACCAAGGCTCGATCCATTTTAAAGAAATGAATTCGATTTTGAAACACATGATACCTTGACTCCCTACCGAGGCTCGATCCACTGTGAAAAAGTGAATTCGACTTTACAACATAATACCTTGACTCCCTACCAAGGCTCGATCCACTGTGAAAAAGTGAATTCGACTTTAAAACATACTACCTTGACTCCCTACCAAGGCTCGATCCACTGTGAAAAAGTGAATTCGACTTTAAAACATAATACCTTGACTCCCTACCAAGGCTCGATCCATTTTAAAGAAATGAATTCGATTTTGAAACACATGATACCTTGACTCCCTACCAAGGATGGAGGGTCTAAATTTTTCGAATCATAGGTTACACATCAAATTATGCAAATGCAATATTCATGAATGTGAATGCAAATCATAACAAGTGGCCTAATTTGCGGTACACATTTGGCTGTAAACGCATATTTCATCGTCACCCTAGATGCTCGAATCAAATTACCAAACTTTGAGCTTACAAGATATTGGACTCCCTTTTTCTTTGAAAGCAATGCCTTCTTATATGATTTATGTACTTCTGGTCTATATGCCTGCAGAGTTGGGTTTAAACCCTCATTTTCCCATTTCATTATTCACATAGCAATGCAAACTCCTTTTATATCTGGGACTATTTATTGAATCAACACCATTCAAAATTGCCAAGCAAGATACATTTATTATGAATGTAAGGCAAACAAGTCAATGTACAAGGTAATTTCAATGAAGAACAATTTGGCTTTGTCTCAAAATATCTAAGAATTCACGAAGAAGGGACAATAAAATAAAAAGTTGTATGGTGGCAAAAGTTCCCTTATAAGGAAAATTTGGACTTTCTCTATCGAATAATCCAGAATCCTTATTGTATAAACCATTGATTGATGACCCCAATGTGTGGGAAATGTTTCCTATCATCTTTGACCCCTTTAGACTTGCAAAACTGATGCCCCTTTTTATCTAGGCCGCCCTCTCGAGTTTTCGACTTAAATACCTCCTATGGGTTTAAGCTGCCTTTTCAGGTTTTCAACTTAAACCTCACCTCCCCCTTTTTTTTTTTTGAATCTAAGCCGCCTTTTCAGGTTTTCAACTTAGATCCAATTTCAAGCATAATACTTTTTCACCACATCACCATTGACGGGTTTGGTAACTCATACCCATCCATCTCGTCAAAATCAATGCTCCCCCTGAAAAGGCCTTCTTTACCACATACGGGCCTTCCCAATTTGGTGCCCATTTTCCTCGAGGATCATGCTGATTAGATGGAATCCTTTTCAAAACTAATTCCCCCTCCCGAAATTGTCTAGGGCGGACCTTTTTGTCATATGCTCTCATCATTCTCCTTTGATATAATTGGCCATGACAAAGTGCTTTAAGCCTCTTTTCCTCAATCAAATTCAACTGTTCATATCGAGCACGGATCCATTCTGCTTCTTCCAATTCTACCTCCACAATACCCGTAAGGAAGGAATCTCAACCTCAATAGGCAAACGGCTTCCATTCCATATACCAACGAGAACGGAGTGGCTCCGGTGGATGTACGCATTGAAGTCCGATAAGCATGCAAAGCAAAAGGAAGTTTCTCATGCCAGTCCTTATAGGTGTCTGTCATTTTTTGAATAATCTTCTTGATATTCTTATTTGCAGCTTCTACGGCCCCATTCATTTTCGGGCGATATGGCACTGAATTATGATGTTTGATTTTGAATTGCTCACAAGCCTCCTCTATCACCTTGTTATTAAAATTCATAGCATTGTCTGAAATAATCCTCTAGGGAATCCAAATCTGCATATGACTTCTTTCTTAATGAACTTGCACACCACTGACTTCGTCACACTAGCAAATGATGCAGCTTCCACCCATTTTGTAAAGTAATCAATCATTACTAAGATAAAACGATGTCCATTCGACGCTTTTGGAGTGATTGGCCCAATTACATCCATTCCCCACATTGAGAAAGGCCAAGGAGCTGTCATGACGTGCAAAGATGTTGGAGGGACGTGTATTTTATCCCATATATTTGACACTTGTGACATCTTTGAGCATATTTAATGCAATCACTCTCCATGGTCATCCAATAATAGCCCGCTCTCATGATTTTCTAGCCATCATATGCCCATTCGCATGAGTCCCACAACTTCCTTCGTGAACCTCCTCAAGGATCTTTCTAGCTTGCATAGCATCCACACACCTTAACAAAACCTGGTCCCTCCCTTTCTTATACAGGATATCACCATCGAGAAAGAATCCCATCGCCAATCTTCTTATGGTCCTCTTATCGTTTCCGTGGCTTGCTTAGGATATTGTTGGTTCTTAACATATTGTAGAATATCATGAAACCAAGGCTTATCATCAATTTCTTCCTCCACATTTAAGCAATGAGCTGGGGAACCACGTACACTCATCTTAATGAGCTGAACTTCAGTATTTGCATTTACTTTGAACATGGCTGCCAATGTTGCCAAAGCATCTGCCATTTGATTTTCTTCTCGAGGTAAATGGTCAAAAGAAACCTTTTCAAATTGTTTGATCAAGTCGATGACGAATTCACGATACAAGACCATTTTTGAGTCTCTTGTCTCCCACTCCCCTCGCAATTGGTAAATTACCAATGCAGAATCCCCGTATACTTCCAACGCCTTAATTTTCTTTTCGACGGCTGCTTGTAGTCCCATGATACATGCTTCATATTCAGCCATGTTATTGGTACAATTGAAATCCAATCTTGCAGTGAACGGATAATGATCCCCTTTTGGAGATATTAAGATTGCACCAATACCATGCCCCAGAATATTTGATGCTCCGTCAAAGTACAACTTCCATGCCTTATCTCCCACTAACTCTTCATCAATCTTGAGGATAGTCATCAAATCCTCGTCCGGGAAGTCGAACCTCATAGGCTCATATTCTTCTGCAACTCGATCTGCCAAGAATTCAGCTATCGCACTCCCTTGATGGCTTTTTGACTTACATAGACAATATCATATTCGGAGAGTAATACCTGCCATCTTGCTAACCTCCCTGACAAAGAAGGCTTTTCAAAAATGTACTTAATGGGATCCAACTTCGCAATCAACCAAGTGGTGTGATACAACATATAATGCCGAAGTCTCTGGGCAGTCCAGGCTAGTGCACAACACATTTTTTCTAGTGAGGAATACTTGGATTCACAATCCGTGAATTTCTTGCTCAAGTAGTAGATTGCACGCTCTTTCTTGCTTGCTTCGTCGTATTGCCCCAATACACAACCCATCGAGTGCTCATGAACTACAAGATACAGAATAAGCGGCTTTCCTGGAATAGGAGGAACTAAAACTGGTGGATTCGAAAGGTATTCTTTGACTCTATCAAATGCTAGTTGACAATTTTCATCCCACTCTCCTGAGTCATGTTTTCGTAGAAGCTTGAAAATTGGATCACACTTAGCAGTGAGATGAGATATAAAACGGGAGATATAATTCAATCGTCCGAGGAAACCCCTCACTTCCTTCTGAGTACGCGGTGGCGGTAAGTCTTGGATAGCCTTGATTTTATCCGGATCCACCTCGATCCCTCTTTCACTAACAACAAAACCCAATAATTTTCCTGATGTAGCCCCGAATGTGCATTTAGCCGGGTTGAGTTTAAGTTGAAACTTTCTTAATCTTTCAAAGAGCTTTTTTAAATTGTCGACATGGTCCTCCGCTCTCCTCGATTTAGCGATCATATCATCTACATAAACCTCAATCTCCTTATGCATCATATCATGGAATAGAGTTACCATGGCCCTTTGATAGGTTGCCCCAGCATTTTTTAAACCAAATGGCATTACTTTGTAACAAAAAGTTCCCCACATTGTCACAAACGTGGTCTTTTCCATGTCCTCTGGTGCCATCTTGATCTGGTTATATCCCGAAAAACCATCCATGAAAGAGAATAATGAATGCCTGGCCGTATTATCAACTAGAGTATCAATATGTGGTAACGGGAAATTGTCTTTAGGGCTAGCTCTATTCAAATCCCGATAGTCAACACACATTCTCACCTTTCCATCCTTCTTAGGTACTGGGACTATATTTGCTACCCATTTAGGGTATTTTGCCACTTCTAGGAATCCGGCGTCGAATTGCTTTTTTACCTCCTCTTTTATTTTCAACAACATTTCTGGTTTCATCCTCCTCAATTTCTGCTGAACCGGTTTGCAACCTGGCTTCAAAGGTAATCTATGCACTACAATATCAGTATTCAAACCTGGCATGTCCTGGTACGACCAAGCAAACACATCTGTATATTCGCGGAGCAAGCTCATTAATCTTTGTTTAATTGGCAAGGAGAGAGAGGTCCCAATTTTAACTTCTTTCTTTATTTCTTCATTCCCCAAGTTTATGACTTCTATTGGTTCTTGATTGGGCATAATTTGTTTCTCTTCTTGTTGTACTAGTCTTAACAAATCTTGAGGTAAAGCATAATCATCCACATCTCCTTCATCATTAAGTTCACCAACACAAACAGTTCTTTCAAAATTAAGTTCTGGATTATTGTTGAGAAGGTCCTCATTTTCATTATTGGGATACCTGGAGATAATTAAAATGGGATTGATATGGAGAAGGTATAAAAATGAATGAAGAGAAACAACACGGATGAATGAATAAAATGCATCATGCTTGTCATTTATTGAATGATAAAGACTAAATAAAAGCCCGTACATAAAAGACCCTAATGCCTTTGGGCAAAAGCACTTGGATAAGTTTATTGCATTACATGGAACATGATTTGAAAACGACGGGGAGCTCAACAGCACGCCAATTCTCCAATTTGTAGTCGGGAGGACAAGGACGAATTCCGGAACTATCCATCTCTTCTAGAAATTCCTCTATTCCCACCATATTGATAGAGAGATCTGTGAAAGCTCTAGCCATTGCTGGGATAGACCCGCCTTCTTCAACTTTTGCAGAGCTATTGTAGATGTATCCCCCGAATAGAAAGACTCATATAGAGGAGGGAAACCCATTGGTTCAAACTCTATTTCGTGCCCCATAAAATTAGCCAACTTGCTTTTCTTCTTCCTTTCTATGAACTTTTTCTTTTCAAGTCCAGTGGGTTTATATCCTAACCCAAACCTATCCATCTTAGGAGTAACAGACACTGCTCTCTTCATTCCTTGTAACTCCTTTCCTAAACCTGCTCCAGCATGACATCCCTTTCCCATCGTTTGTTGGATCCCGAGCTTGGTGGCTTTTGACAAATGTGGTACGGGTATTTTCATCCCTTCTCCCACAAATGTAGCATTAACAAGTTCTAAAGATCTAAAAGAGCATTCCACCGCATCTTCAGCAACTTCTATGTATGGGGCACTTGTAGTAATGGTCGCAATCATGTCTTCTTCTCCTTCTATACTCACCAAATGTCCATCAACCACGAATTTGACCTTTTGATGCAGAGTTGAAGGAACTGCACCCGCTGAATGGATCCAAGGCCTTCCAAGTAAACAATTATAAGAAGGAGTGATATCCATAACTTGAAATTCAATGTTATAGACACATGGACCAATCTGGAGTGGCACCTCTATATTCCCAACCACTTCTCGACGAGTACCGTCAAAAGCTCTCACAACAATGTGACTTCTCCTCAAATTTGACTTATCTACAGGCAACCTAGACAGTGTAATCATGGGCATAACATTCAAGGATGACCCATTATCAATGAGGACTTTCGGAAGGATATGATCTTTGCAAGTGGTGGTTATGTGAAGGGCTTTAGTACTCCCTCTACCGTCGAGTGGGATCTCATCATCATTGAATGAAATGAAGTTATCTGCCGCAATATTTCCCACCAGCCGATCTATGTTCTCTACCGACGCATTGTGGGCCACATAAGCTTCATTGAGCACTTCAACAAAGCATTTCGATGAGGCTCTGAATTCAAGAGTAGACGAAAGTAAGGAAATCCTTGCTGGTAAGCGATTTAATTGTTCCACCACGTTGTATTCACTGTGCTTGATAAACTTCAAAAACTCACAAGCTTCTTTCTCCGTTACAGGTTTCTTTCTTTCAGAATCTACTGGAACATTGGTCTGACCTCTTTTGCTTGGCTATCTCTATTGTTTTCACCCTTTCCATCTTCTTTAGCCTTCCCCATCTGAGTTTTCTTCAACATATCTGGGGTATAACACCTACCACTTCTCGTCATTCCTCCCGGGCCCGCAATGTCTATTGTATCAGCAGTATAAGTAGAGGGATTATTGAGAGAACCTTGAGCTGTGACCTTATAATTGTAATTCCACGGGACTGCATGGTCACTCTTATACGGGAATGGGCTTGGAACTTTAACAATTAGTTTCGACCTAGCATTTTCAGCAGTTATGCTAGGTTCCATTTTACTCTTATCCCCACAAACGACCTTCAATGGTTTGATTGGCTTCCCAAACATTGATGGCTCTATAACATTCACTACTTTCCCTTCAAGAGCTTCAGAGAACTCAATTTCTCCTAAGTCCATCATCTTTTGTACTACACGACGAAACTCCTCACAACTTTGGACGGAATGCCCCATCATCCTCCATGAAACTCACAATACTCTTCTTCTTGCATTTCAAGCCCAAATTTTGCCTTCTTAGATTGAATAATCTTTGCCTCCTCATTGTTTCCAGCACCACCCTCATCGGTGTTTTCACATCATTGACATTTCTTTTTATCCAACACCCATCATCCTCTATTATTGCGTTTACATTGGCCTCCGTGTGATTTGGAAGGGGATTCGTATTTACACTTGGCTCATTATCCTTCCCAAATTCCAAGATTCCAGCTTTCATGAGATCTCGAACTTTGTACTTAAATGCCGTACAATTTTCGATCGAGTGGCCTTGGATCCCGGCATGATAATCGCAATGAGCATTTGCATCATACCATTTTGGATAAGGGGGTTTAAGGGGTTGTAGAAAAACGGGGCAACAAAGTGATTCTGCAATAATTGGGGGAATAGTTCAGCATAGGATATTGGTATTGGGTCGAATTGGGGCCTCTCCTTATTAATCTTGGGAGCTCTTTGGTTATTTCCTTGGTTGTTAGGTTGATAAGTAGGTCTTGGTGCTTGTGCAGAGGAAGGGGTACCAATATTCATTGGTGCTTGTAAATTCATGGGGTGGGTTGGTTGAGGCTGGTATGAGTAAGGGTTTTGGGAGATATTGTTCACGGGTGAATAATAGGGATGGTATGAAGGGTAAGGAAAATGGGGTGCGGAATTCATCTTCGATCGTCTTTCAGTGGTAACAGCTTGCACTTCCCCATCTTTCTTTCTACTCATTCCACTCCTTTTTGGGGCTGATGTGTCTTCAATCTTGCCACTTTTAATGGCATTTTCAATCATCTCCCGAAATGACCATATCAGCAAAATTTTTAGTAGCACTCCCCACGAGTTTATCATAATAAGGGGTCGCAAAGTACTAACAAACAAAGTTGTTGTTTTCTTTTTCAGTCAACGGAGGCTGCACCTGAGCTGCCAAATTCCTCCACCTTTGGGCATACTCTTTAAAGCTTTCACCAGATTTCATCTCTAGGTTCTGTAAGGATAACCTATCAGGTGCCATATCGGTCATATGCCTATATTGTGCCATAAAGGCTTTTCCTAAATCCTTCCATGTATGGATACGACTCCGATCCAACTGATTATACCATTTAACAGTAGGTCCAATCAAGCTATCCTGGAAGCAATGGATGAGCAACTTATCGTTGTTCGTGTAGCCAGACATCTTCCGACAAAACATAGTAATATGAGCAGCTGGGCAGGTGGTCCCATCATACCTCTCGAATTCAGGGGCTTTAAATTTTGGTGGTATAACCAAGTCTGGGACAAGGCTAAGCTCGTTGGCATCTACGCTCCCAAAGAAATCCATTCCTTCAATTGCCCTTAACCGTTCTTCTAGCAAAACATACTTTTCTCTTGTTTCTTCATTCTCCTTCCTTAACTTCTCTTGCTCTATTGGGTCATCCAAGTTAGGCACAAAAATAGGATCCACAGGGCTAGATCCGGGATACTTTCCTTGATTTTGTGGGTTATTCAGGAAAATTGGAACTTGGGGATAAGCTCCTTGGGTAGCTTGAGCTTGGGGCGGTGTAAACCCAGGCGGGTATATTGGATCTTCTCTTGAAAGTTGAGGTTCCTCCCTTGAATCATCAGCAACTCCTTTCCCTTTCATTAAGCTCATCATCATCTCCATCATTTTTGCCATTTGCTCCCGAGATTCTTCTTGGGACTTGATAAGTTCTTGCTGAACTTTTCCATTCTTTCCATTCTTGCTTGTTGTTCGGACTCCATGACCTTAGATTGGGAGCGAGTTTTGTACCGATGTTGTGCTGGACGTTCAGGATTCGGTGGCTTCGCTATTCTGACACCTAAATGAGCCCGCAAATTAGGATCACATGTTATTTTTTAGTTTTTGCCATAAAAAGGAAAAGATAAAATCATCCCAATACTTTTGGTGAGATATTAAAACTTTTCCTTTTCACCTCAACGATATATGATGTCATTACTTATGATCACCAATATCTTTTCATTGGTAGGCATGTGTATGAAATGGATGCATGACATGCATGGGAGTAAGAGGTATTTAATCCATAACGATTTCAACCAAAGAACCTTCATTTATTCAAAAGAACTTTTATTACATGGCTATTGAATTCGACTTTCATTTATTCAAAGGAACTTTTATTATATGACTATCGAATTCAAAATTACATAGCTAACATTCTCCTATTATACCCATAAAACTGACTAACTTGCTGATATTGATCTTTAGCTTCCTCAAGAAAATCCAACAAACGCTGTCCAATCTCTCCAGTTGGGTTAATTTCCTGCCTCAGAGCTTCCGCCTTTTCCACCATCTCTCTCGCCTTGCGCACAGCTTTGCAGACTTGTGTAGCCAAATGTTCTATATATTGTTGTCTTCCAAAACTCCTTACTCTCCATTTCATGCTTGCATCTACGACCAAGTCGTATGAATACCTCCAATCATTCTCCCTAAGTTTCCATTCTTGGATGATCAAAGCAATGTGATTCTTGTAATGTTGCAAGTGTTCCTCCAAAATCTGGACTTTTTGTTGTAACAGATTCCTTTCATCTTGAAGTTTGACATAGTCTTCGTCCTTCAGTCCAACTTTCAGAGCTTCATTTTCCTTTCGACATTGCATCAATTTTTCAGTGTTAACTGTATACATTTGTTTCCAATATCGCTGCTCTTGAAGAGTAATGGCAGTTCCCTCTTCATTTTTCTTTGCCTTGTTTCTCCAATACTCCACTTTCCCACGAAGATCTTCTATTTCCTTCTTCCTCTCATTAGAAGTCATAACAATTCCTCCGATCCTCATTTCTCTTCTCAACCTTTTATTTTCCTGATTCAATTCTTGAAGGTCATTGTGGGCAACATCTCGCTCTGTTCTCATCCTCTTGAGCGCAGCTTCTTGTACTTCAAACTTGACCTTTAAATTCTCTACCTCCTCTTGAAGCTTTAGATTCCTTTGCTCCATCTTCTTTTCTTCCTCTTTGAATTGCTGCCGAACAATCTCGATTTCGGATATATCTGCCTCAGGTTGTACATACAAAGTGACTCCTGAATACAACATCTTTAACCCGTTTAGCTCTCCACATCAGGTAATTTGGGGTAGCTTTATCAGATAAGGGTCCTGTCGCAAATCTTCGAGGTTGTTTCCATGCTCGAATGGCTTGTTCTGTCTTTTTCGTTGCCTTTGGTTCACCAT
Organism: Heritiera littoralis; assembly: GCA_031772115.1. Lineage (NCBI taxonomy): Eukaryota > Viridiplantae > Streptophyta > Magnoliopsida > Malvales > Malvaceae > Heritiera > Heritiera littoralis. The sequence continues at coordinate 455,703 of JAPDPK010000035.1, forward strand.
AGGAATACTCCATCAAATTAAGCCCATGCGTTGCCGGAGTAAACTGTTTTGCCCAAAACTGTCTCTGCACCATAAGTGGGGCACAACTTGTTATCCCCCATAATCCCAATAGTGGTATCCAAGATTCTTCTCCGCATCTATATAGTACTGGGACATGATACATCCACGGGGCCATCCAAGTCACTTGATCATCTCTAAGCTGTTGAAGGACAAACACCCATTCATCTTTAGGTTTTGGTTTTGGCCATTTACTTCTACAAAATTCTTTGATCGAGGTATTTCCACGATAAAAAGGCTTTGAGAATTCTTTCACCTCACAGTTGAAATGGCTCTTGATCCATATGTATAAGAGTTGCGCGCATCCCATGAAACGCCCTTCTCCTTTTCGTCGGCAATAACTCAATGATCGAAAGGTTCAGCCAAGATTGCTGGCGAAGGATTTACATTATTAACAACTTGTTCAAAGAAGTCTATCACGGCTATCTCAATGTGCCCCAAAACCTTAGGAAAAATAACCAACCCGTAAATTGCCAGGGCAAAAACAGCTAACCCCTTCTCATCATTCAAATGATCTTTAATAAATCCATGGAGAAAATCCCAAGGTAGGCAAATGTGTTCTCCCTTTTGCTTCATATGAGGATCTATTTCTTCCGGTTTCACTCCCATAATCCCAGCCAACTTCTTACGAAACCCAGACTTCGGCTTTCTGACATATACCTTGTCAGGGCTCTTTAAATCCAACCCTATCAAAATAGAGTACTCTTCTATAGTGGGCATCAAATCCACTTCGTTAAATGTGAAACACCTGTAGGATGGATCCCAAAACTGGATAGCAGCTTTCAGCAAAGGTTCTTCAACCGCCACTGAAATCAACGAAGCTATTTGGCCATACTTGCTACAAAAGTCTTCTTTCTTCTCCTTACTGATTTGCTTCCATATGTTAACCAAACCTGTTAAGTCATTCTGCTTAAGGTCCAAGCTCACTTCTCTAGGTAATGATGATATGAAGCCTTCTATCAAGCAATTCCCTTTCTCTTGCTGAGTCTTCTCTGACCAAAACTGCACTTCATTATATGGATCACACATGACAGTCACAGTTGATGAACAAGCCCAACATTCTTTGGATTTCATGAAGGATTCTTGGTTGTAATAGGCCATGGAGAAAATACCTCTCTTATGCAACCTTCATGATGAGAAATGATTCATGCAAAAAGGAAAAACAGAACATTTATTAGTACAAAAACAAAAGTAACAGCAAATGTCTTATACAGGGTTACTTTCTAAGGGTAAGGTTCTATCTAAGGTGAACTTTTTCTATGGTTCACTATATGCTTGGTTTGGGTCTCTAAAGGACAAAAGGTTCCCAAATTGTTCCTTACTGACGTCTACGCTAGACTAGTAAGGCACCCCAATCCTCACCCATGACAGGCTACAAACGGAAAGGGTTCAACTTGAGTGAGAGTATTTCGCTTGCCATTGCGGAGGTTATCACCTCACGAGAGCAAAGGTACTATCTCTCTCCTAAAAGGGACAAACCCGGGTGTAGGGTTTATGTATGCAATGAATATGTCATGTATGCAAAGGAACAAAATTTAAAGTGCATCCCAACAAAATGCAAATGATAAAGATGATTCACACATTTTTTTGTTTGTATTTTTTTGTTTTTTTAATTATTTTTTATGAAAAGTTTTATTAAATATTTATTAAGACCATTAACTAAGATTTTGGATAAGACATGATTAATCATGGTTCGACTCTCTAATGTCCCCAGCGGAGTCGCCAAGCTGTCGTAACAATTTTCGTCCGAGGACTCGATCGCTAGACGATTTTGGAAAAACACAAAATGGAGTCGCCACCAATCTTTTTTGGCTAGGTGTGATTGGCCACCTAAAATCATTTATGTTAGCTTTAAATTGCCATATATATTTTGAAATGACAAAAACTTAAGTAAGCTTTAATGTTTTAATTCATATTGTAAATTTGCCTTATCACACATGATTTTCTCAATGCATTTCAAGTGTTTATGTCAAACATTAAGACCATGATTTAATGATGCATACTCTTATTGGTCTTAATACTTTATAAATGTTTTGAATATTTTAGAAAAACACTTGATAAATGTTTAGACCATGTTTTTATCTGAGAAAGTCAAGAAAAACTCCCTTAAAGCTTATAAATGTTTTGGGTTGAATTAGGATCAAAGGTCATATCATTTCTAACCTAAAAGTGCAGGAAAAATGCCCTCTGGAAGAAAAAGATCGATCCCCACTGTAGCAGGATCGATCCCTTTTTGGCAGAAAGTCTTCCCAAGGTCCCTGAAGCCCAGAATCAACATTCTGGACAAAAGGGATCGATCCCCACTGTAGCAGGATCGATCCCTTTACACCAGAAAGCCCCCAACGGCTATTTTCTGTGAGATACAACGGCTAGTTTCGGTTTTGGCTCCAACCAACGTCCACAAACCATCCAAGGGACTATAAATAGAGGCTTAGAAGCTAAAGGAAGTGAGAGGAACAACCAAGCAACATCTTTCATCATCTTATTCATCTTCCTCAAGCCTCAAACAACAATCAAGAGCTCCAAAGTCTACATCATCTATCATTCTCTTATTCCTTGTAGTGCTTAGCACAAATCTTGTATAGGCTTTTATTTGTGCTTAATCTTTGTAATCACTTGCCTATCTAGAGGCCTTCTTTGATTACTTATCTTGTAAACACATTCAATCCTTGTAAAAGGGAGGTTTCTCTTTAGCCTAAGAAAAAGAGGGAGGTTTCTCTTTAACCTGTAAAAAGAGGGAGAAGAGGTTTCTCTTGAGCCTAGAAAAAGAGAGAGGTTTCTCTTGAGCCTTGAAAAGAGGGAGTGTAACAAATTCAAGGATAGTGAATTTGGGGAAAATCCTTGGGAGCGTCTCAAGGTAGAGGACGTAGGCAAGGTTGCCGAACCTCTATAAATCGCTTGCGTACATTTCTCTATCCTTACTCTCTTTACTTATTTGCAATTATATCTGTGGTTATTGCCTTGAATTTATATTGCATAATTGAATAGCCTAGAGAACTTAGAAAATATCAATATAGGCTAGAGAATTTAGAGAAACCGAAAAACGAACCTAAGGTTAGCTAAGAACCGATTCACCCCCCCTCTCGGTATAGCCTATAGATCCAACAATTGGTATCAGAGCTTGGGCTCGAGATTGAATTAAACTAACCTCTATCGAGCAAAACGATCTTAAATGGCTCATTTGAATATAGGCACACCCCTAGGAGAAGAGGGACAATCATTAGTTAGACCTCCACTCTTTAATGGTGAGAACTATTCATATTGGAAAACTAGAATGATGTTATTTGTACAATCAAACGATTATGAAGTGTGGAGAATTATAGTGAATGGTCCTAGAATTCCCATGAAGAAAATAGATGGAAAAGATGTCCCTAAGAGTGAGGATGAGTGGGACACAAATGACATGAGAGTGGCACAATTGAATGCCAAGGCTATGCACACTCTCTTTTGTGCTTTAGGTCCCAATGAATATAATAGAGTCTCCTTGTGTGAAAATGCCAAACAAATATGGGACAAACTAGCCATCACACATGAAGGGACTAATCAAGTTAGGGAAACCAAAGTAGGGATGCTCACACATGATTATGAGCTTTTTAGAATGAAAGAAAATGAGTCCATGAGTGACATGTACACTAGATTTAATGACATAATTAATGGACTTAAGGCATTAGGCAAGACCTATTCCAATGTAGAAATGGTGAAGAAAATTTTGAATAGCTTGCCACAATCTTGGGAGGCAAAGGTGACCGCGATAGAAGAATCTAAGGATCCTAACACCTTGTCTCTAGATGAACTTATGGGCTCCCTACTTACATATGAAATGAAAATGAAAAGAAATGAAGTACCTTCAAAGAAAGTAGGGGTAGCACTTAAGTCTTCCACTCATGAGGTCTTTGAAGATGATAGTAATGAGAGTGGAAATGAGGAAGAGAAGGAAATGGCAATGTTTGCCAAAAGATTTAATAGGTTTATGAGAATGAAAGAAAGAGAGAACGATAAGAGGCACCAAAGTAGAGGGGTAATAAGAGGAGAATCTAGTAGAAGAGAAAAAGACCCCTTAGTGTGTTATGAATGTAATGAACCGGGTCACACTAAGCTAGATTGCCCCTTGCTTAGGAAAGAAAAGGATAAGAAACCTAGGAAGAAAGCATTTGTGGCTGCATGGAGCGATAGTGATAGCTCCGATGAGGAAAACGTAGATGATGAGGTAGCCTACTCATGCTTTATGGCTATTAGTGATGATGAGGCTAGTAGTAGCTCTAGTGAAAATAATGACTTTACATTTGATGAGTTACAAAATGCCTTTAATGATTTAGCAAATGAATTTCAATGCATGAACTCCAAATATAAGAAAATCATTGCTAAATTAAAAATAGAAAATGAAGCCTTGACAAGTGCTAAGATAGAATTTGAAAAGAAACTAGAAGAGGCCAACTTAGAAATAAATGAGTTAAATAAAAAGAACACAAATTTGCATAACTCATTTTCTAGGTTTTATATGGGTCAACAAAAGCTAGATCACATGTTAGAGACCCAACGAGCTTTCTTTGACAAAGATGGGTTAGGCTATAATGAAAAACAAAAAGAAACTCATCTTAGGAATTTCTTAGTAAGCAAAAATACTATGCATGATACATCTCTCACATGCTCACTTTGCAATAGAATAGGACACTCTTCACAAGCATGCACTTATAGAAAAACTACATTTAGAGGAAAAGTAGTTAAGAAAATGTGGGTGCCAAAGCATGCAATAAATAATGATGATTTATGCTTGAAATGGATCCCAAAAGGATCAAAAATTGTTTGCACTAACTCTCATGGACCCAAGAAAATTTGGGTACCAAAGCATGCTTGAATTTGTTTGTTGTAGGAGTTTGCTTATGCCAATGAGAAAAAGGAAAAGCTTGAGGATCCATCTTTGACAAATCACAACAATTCTTCAAATGATAGCTCAAGGTGGACTCAACAATTCAAGGCAAAGCATACTCAAGCAAAGGAGTTTTGTAAGCTTAATTCTTTACTCCTTAAAACTTTTATTTGATTATTTGTGCATAGATGAGAAATGTGGTTGATAATCTTTGTGAGTTGAATGATTGATCAAAAGGCATGAAAAATGATTGTTGATTGGTTGATGGATGATTCATGAGGCATTGGATTATTGAATGACAAGCATGATTTATGATTTTGAAATGATTATTGGATTTCTGTAGTTTGAGCAAGTTTTCTATGTGTTAATAATGTATTTACTTGCCTCAAATTGCCAAATATGTCATATATGCAAAATGCTATGTCATGTGCATTAATGAAGAACTTGTATGTTGACAATCATGGCATGTTGTTCACAAGATGTATGTTTTAATGTTATATATGCTCAAAATCTATGTGAACAAGTTTGTTTTGACATATTTATGTAATTCAATGCATTGGTTTGGTCAAAATATGCATAACTCTCAAAATGACCTCCTTTGAGGCCAAAAATGCATTTTATTGTGAAAATGCTTCCAAAATTGCAAAATCTTTTGTTAAATGGTTTTTCATTCATGTTTTTCATTCATACAAGTCCAAAATCATGTTTTACAAATGTTTAAACCTTTACTTGGACTTAAAACACTCAAAAACGAAGTTTTGGTACCTCACAAGTCCAATTTTCTGTCAAAACAACTGCAGAATCTGCAGGAACATATGAGGGATCGATCCCCACTGTAGCAGGATCGATCCCCCCAGGCCAGAAAAGGCACTCCTGCATGTTTTCAATCGAAATTGAGAAGAACTTTTCATTGTTTTGATATTTTCTCTCTTCTCAACTTAAAATTCATTGTTTTAACTTCTTTTTGATGATCGGTAATATATGAAAACTCATTCTTCATTGATATCATGCCTCAACTCCATCAATTAATATCATTTCCAACAAATGGTATCACTCTCAACAGTCAATATCATTTTTCATGAGCTCACAAGTGCTAAATCAGTTTTCTCATTGAAGATGGTTATGAATTGCATAAATCTTGAAATAATCTTGAAATATATTTTCAATGAATGGTTAAACATAATTTTGAGATTTATTTCAATGATTTGTGTAAATATTTGAGAATTTGATGAACATGTGCATGATAGATTATGATTTCTTGTTCATCTTAGTCAAGCATGCTTAATAGGATTATGTCTCTTGGCTTGACTTATCAATTCCACACTAGGTTTCATGAAAATTATACATCTTATGGATTGACCTCAAATATAAATTCAACAATTGGTAATGGTGGCCAAATTATTAAAGAACTTGGACTTTAATGACAACACCAACTATTGATATACATGCATTGTATCTTGATTGTTTTGATGTTGAACATGCATCTTTGCTTAAGTTGAATCAATAATCATGCCTATGAGATGAGAATAGTTGTTTTTCATGATATTATGTGCTTAACCTCACTCATAGTTTATGGATTTTAATGATAAAATATATTTTAGCTTGATAATATTGATTCACTTAGGTGAAACCATTTTAGTTAAAACAGCATATACCCTTTGGAACCTTAAACGTTAAAATTCACTAGAGATATTGCTTTGGATTGATTAAGATGGTAATCTTCCCTTGCTCATAATTGGTAAAGAACTTGAATTGAAAAATGAGCATAGGATTTTTGTGTTTGAAATAATGGAAGAAAATGTGTTTGAATTCCTCGATTGTTTTGAATCTTCCATATGGTATACATTTGTGAATATGAATATGGATTAATGCTTTATGATAGTGTGCTAATGATTAATTGATCCATATGCATATTTAATGTTGATGTGTGTTGTGTTCTTGCATACTTAGAATAATTATTATCTTGACATGAACACACTACACATAGATATTGGATTCATGCAAAATGCCTAAGTCAACCATTAGTAACAATTGGTATTTAGATTGAAATAACAATTAGTATCATTGGGAACCATATTTTCAATTATTGGTAAGCCAAATCTAAATTGCCAATTGGTATGAGCTTTAAATTGACAATTCTTCTCATGCTCTTTAGATTGAAATGACAAATAGAGAAGAATTCATATAAGACACTTTTGCATGAAACTCTTGTGTGCTAGAATTTGAAGTTAATTGCTATATGATTTAATTCTAGACACAATATTTCTTGAGAATGATTTATGAGCACATACATATGATATGTTATATAATTGTAGCTCATAATCATGATGTATTACCATGCACCTTAGTTGGACTTTAGAAAGAACAATTGATATACTTAGGTGCTTAATAGGATTGAAATGAGCAAGTCATAGACCTTAGTAGATATTTATATACAACTTGCTTAACTTCTTACCAATTGGAACCTTCTTGCAAAATTACTTATCAACAATTGGTATCAAAATCATTTATAAACAATTGGTATAGGATCATAAGTCATGTTCTTTGCATGAATATTTCATACTCTTTATGAACAATTGACTTATTTATTTGTGCTATGAGTCCCATGTACTAACATGTTTCTTGTTGGATGGAGCATATTCTTTTATCTCTTCTCACCTAGCCATGATTTTAGGGGGAGCATATTTTTTATTATTTTTCCTTCTTTTTGCTATGACAAAAAAGGGGGAGAGATAGATAAAGAGAGAGATAGATATAGGGAGAGATATTAAGGGGGAGAGATAATGAGGGAAAATTCATTTTCAAAACCCATGCTTATATTAAGGGGGAGCTTTATAAAATCCTGCTTTATTTGAGGGGGAGTATTTTTTTCAAAGAATTTTCAAAGCAAATTTACAATAAGTTTTGTCATATCAAAAAGGGGGAGATTGTTAGCTTTAAATTGCCATATATATTTTGAAATGACAAAAACTTAAGTAAGCTTTAATGTTTTAATTCATATTGTAAATTTGCCTTATCACACATGATTTTCTCAATGCATTTCAAGTGTTTATGTCAAACATTAAGACCATGATTTAATGATGCATACTCTTATTGGTCTTAATACTTTATAAATGTTTTGAATATTTTAGAAAAACACTTGATAAATGTTTAGACCATGTTTTTATCTGAGAAAGTCAAGAAAAACTCCCTTAAAGCTTATAAATGTTTTGGGTTGAATTAGGATCAAAGGTCATATCATTTCTAACCCAAAAGTGCAGGAAAAATGCCCTCTGGAAGAAAAAGATCGATCCCCACTGTAGCAGGATCGATCCCTTTTTGGCAGAAAGTCTTCCCAAGGTCCCTGAAGCCCAGAATCAACATTCTGGACAAAAGGGATCGATCCCCACTGTAGCAGGATCGATCCCTTTACACCAGAAAGCCCCCAACGGCTATTTTCTGTGAGATACAACGGCTAGTTTCGGTTTTGGCTCCAACCAACGTCCACAAACCATCCAAGGGACTATAAATAGAGGCTTAGAAGCTAAAGGAAGTGAGAGGAACAACCAAGCAACATCTTTCATCATCTTATTCATCTTCCTCAAGCCTCAAACAACAATCAAGAGCTCCAAAGTCTACATCATCTATCATTCTCTTATTCCTTGTAGTGCTTAGCACAAATCTTGTATAGGCTTTTATTTGTGCTTAATCTTTGTAATCACTTGCCTATCTAGAGGCCTTCTTTGATTACTTATCTTGTAAACACATTCAATCCTTGTAAAAGGGGAGGTTTCTCTTTAGCCTAAGAAAAAGAGGGAGGTTTCTCTTTAACCTGTAAAAAGAGGGAGAAGAGGTTTCTCTTGAGCCTAGAAAAAGAGAGAGGTTTCTCTTGAGCCTTGAAAAGAGGGAGTGTAACAAATTCAAGGATAGTGAATTTGGGGAAAATCCTTGGGAGCGTCTCAAGGTAGAGGACGTAGGCAAGGTTGCCGAACCTCTATAAATCGCTTGCGTACATTTCTCTATCCTTACTCTCTTTACTTATTTGCAATTATATCTGTGGTTATTGCCTTGAATTTATATTGCATAATTGAATAGCCTAGAGAACTTAGAAAATATCAATATAGGCTAGAGAATTTAGAGAAACCGAAAAACGAACCTAAGGTTAGCTAAGAACCGATTCACCCCCCCTCTCGGTATAGCCTATAGATCCAACAATTTATTTTTTTCAATAAAATCTTAAAATTAATTAAGGTTTATCAAAAAAATAATTTTTGGTCTGCGAAAACAAAGTTTGGGTTCGGGAGTTCGGTTACGCGTGGGGAAGGATTAGCACCCCCACAGCGCCCGTTAGAAAACGGTACCACTTAATCATGTATTATCTTTTAATCTTAATAAAATGGTCTTAATTAAACATTTAAAAAGAAATTCATTTATTTTGAAATCAATTTGTTATTTGCTTATTATTTGAAACATTAAATTTTATTTTTATTTATGTTAAATTTATTTTTATTTGAAATAAATGAGAATCTTTTGTATTAAAAATTATTCCAAAATACCCCAATACTTTTGGTAGCATTTCGGATAATTTCCTCACCTAGAGATTTCTTAAGAATCGCTACTTGCGATTTCTATAGAATCCCATCCTCGGGAGATTCGCATTTATTTTTTTGAAATTTCATGAATGCAAATGATGCAATCAAAATATGGATGATGTACATGAGAAATCCATTATTTCATTTTATTATTTTTTAATTCATAAATTTTAGTTTTTATAAATGAAAATCCCTTATATTGAAAATTATTCCGAAGTACCCCAATACTTTTGGTAGCATTTCGGATAATTTCCTCACCTAGGGATTTCTTAAGAATCGCTACTTGCGATTTCTATAGAATCCCATCCTCGGGAGATTCGCATTTAGTTTGGAATTACAATGAATGCAAATGATGCAAACAAAATAGATGTGATGCACGTAAGAAATTTTATTTTATTTTTATTATCTTTTAATTCATTTATACTTATATTATTATTTTTGTAATTTATTTATATTTATAAAATCTTACTTTTATTGAAAAATCATACTAAATATTCCAATACGCTGGTAACATTTAGCATATTTCTCTCATCTAGAGATCAGTTAGGAATCACTACTTGTGAATTCCGTAACATCTCATCATCGGACATTATTTATATCTTATTTATTTTTAATTTGTTTTACTCTTTATTTTGAAGTTTTGTTTATTTGTTTGTTTAAAATATTTATTTATTTATTATTTTTTAGTGTTAGTTTATTTCATATAAGTTGATTATATTAGAAATCTTAATATCGGACTAAAATTATTTGAATACCCCAATACGCTGGTAATATTCAAATATTTTATTTCGACCCTAAGGATAATCAAATAATCACTACTTGTGATTTCTAAGAAATCCTATCATCGGGAACCTTTTATATTTAAGATGTGGATTTACATTTATTTATTTATTTTAATTCCTAAATTTTTACCTATTTAAAAGTTTTTTTTTATTTCTATTCACTTACTATTTTCTTGTATTTACCCATTTTTTTATATTATTATTTTTATTACCATTTTTTAATTTATTATTTTTTTTATACTAAGAAATCTTATTAATATTTTCTTTATATCGGAATAAAATCATTTAAATGTCCCAATACGCTGGTGACATTAAAGGTTTTATTTCGATCCTAAGGATTGTCAAAGAATCGCTACTTGCGATTTCTAAGAAATCCTATCATCGGAAAATCTTTAATTTAAATTATTTCACCAAGGTTTATTTTTTTTATATTTTATTCATTATATGCATATCTTTAAAATCTTTTATTATAAGAATAATGAATATAAGCATGTGTGCCTAAACATATTTTCTTTCTTTCATGGAAATACGTCACTTCCAATCACTACTTTTAACAATTGTAAGTCTAAAATAAACAATAAACAAATGAATAAAATATACATACCCTGAAAATTGCACTTAATTGTAAAGCCCAACTGACGATGCTTCTTTTTATAGGTCTTTGCTCACGTTTCTGCTTGTTCTTTTCAACAGAGAAAAGTCTATAGCAGCTCCACAATAGCAACAGACAGACAACACTCCAGGCTAGCAATGCAGCAGTAGAAATTTGTAGCTAGCAGTGGCGTGTTATGATGAGTCTCCAAGCAGTAGCAAGTTAGCAAGAAACGGGATTGGACAGACTTGTGTGATGAGCCGGCAATTAGCAGAACAAACGTAGCAGGCGAGGAGTGGCAAACTCAGACAGCAAGCAGCAGCAATGGCGACTTTGACACGAGGAAAGAGAGCACAGCGATCGAGTAGCAGGGGCAGTAGGCCAAGAAAGAAACTACTGTCGTTAGTGAGGTGCAGGACGGAACCGAGACTAGCATGGGCGATGACCAGAACAGGGGCACAGTGATGGTGTCACGGGCTGGTACCGGCAGAAACAGGTGATGGCAATATCGGGGTAGCTGTAAGCGTGGTGGTTCGGTGTACTACGATGGTGAGAGGCTAGCGTAGCATATCAGCTTAGCTGAAATATGTGATGATAAATGATGAAGCAAAAATGTGGTGCGGTTCTCAGCGACGGTAGCAAGGAGCAAGCAGTGGTAGGCAGAAACCAAGGGCGGTGTGGCGTAGTAGAGCGAGCCGAATGCAGCAGTAGGCGATGATAGCTATGGTGCAGAGCAGAAGATGCTGGTGCGAGGGTCTTGGATCTCAGCAAGGCTACGTAATTCGGTGAAGCAGCAGGCTAGGTGGTGGCGGCTTGTTGCAGACAGTAACGATGAAGGGTAGCGAGGCTGCAATAGAAGAAACAAGGGCGAGCAGAAGCGACGATGATGGCTATGCACAGGGGTAGTGTTTGTGGGTTGATGATGACAAAGAGATATAAGTTGCTTACGGCGTGGAGATCATGGTGGTAACAGTATGAAGGTCCGCTCGATGATCAGGCCAACAGCTAGGTTTTTTTACTCTCCAACTGGGTTTTTTTCTTTCTCGGGTTCCCCCTCTTTCTAGCCTCCCTTATGCTTTTATAGCCATTCCTAAGCATGAGTAACGGAAAGAGACAATATTCCGCCATTCATGTTCTTAAAATATGGCTGCCATTATGCAAATTTGATTTTTTTTTTGGTGATTCAGTCTTGATTTTTTTTCCTTTTTTATTAGTTTCACACTTTTAATTTATTTCTTTCCTTCTTTTTTTTGTTTTTTTTTTAAATGAATCTTCTTGGTCAACTCTTTTATTTGTCAATTAATTTTTAGATAGGAAGAGGTTAAAGGTTTGCATGGAGTTTTAGGGTTTGCATGAAAAAAGCATTGACGTATTTTTTTTTGTCTTGTTTTTATTATTTTTTTGTGTTTTTTTTTTATTTTTATTTATTTATTATTTATTTATTTATTATTATTATTTTTTACTCGGACAAAATTTGATGTCTACAACTATAATCATGCTTCTCATGCTCGAAATCATAGAAATATATCATTCAATCTCAAGAAACCATTAAATCTCACCTTAATCAACTGCACTTCCGGAACAGAACACTTTCTGTCTCACGTTGGCCTTACTTTGCTTATTCCTTGAGCTCATCAAACGATGGAGGAAAGGTTTTGAAAGCAGGTTTACTTGTTTAGTCAACTTAAGGTTGAAGTTTAGTAGATCAAGCATGGCAAAAATGGAAGGAAGAGAACATAAACTTGCAGTAGAATAGTTTTTCGTGAAAAAGATGGAGTTTGCTAAATCGGTTTTCCTCAAGTGTTTCTTCTTATATAGCCATGCTAATCCAATCAAAACCTATCACTTGGCCTTCATTCCGCTTCTTTCATCATTTCACGTCTTACATACATTAATTAAATGAAAGAGATAGCTAGGGTCAATTTTCTACCCTCATTAATGGGTGAAGACACCTGTGGCCAAAGAAACAGCCTGCCATTCTTTTCTGCACCGTTTTTTGACTTATTTGTCTTCTTTGTTTTATTCCTCAACCAATGAGGATAATTCCTTTATTGACTTTAACCTTTCTCTATTAATTGTCTTCAACCGTATGACGTACAAAGTCAACTTTTGCTGCAATGGTTTGAATTTATTTCCCCATATCGTCAGCTTTTATTTCCATTTAGTCTACACGGGCTGATTCCAGTTCGCCTCCTCATCTTGGAACATCAGCTCGCCCACTCTAATTCAATTTGCCAATATTCTTAGGTTCGCCTATGCTTGCACCTGGGCATCGCCACTTTGTCTTCATGCCAACTTAAGATTGGGCGATTACGAGCTGATTTCTTTTTCTTGGCGATCACACTTAACATTATAAATCTGGCGAGTACATTATGGCTTTTCTGGCCTCCTAGGCTATCATCTGCACTTCTATATAGGAGATCACTTTACTCGCCATACTCACTCTTTGGGCGATCATCACTAGGTTCATTTGGGCGATCAGGGCCCTCGCCTCATCACTAGGTTCATTTGGGCGATCAGAGCCCTCGCCTCATTCAGGCTATCATCTTAAGCAACTAAACTTGGCGAACTTACCTATTCGCCAAAAAGGCAATTAATTCAAATTGCCATCATCTATTGGCGATTGTCCTCTCTTGCTCGCCCATTGGTGAGCTGTTCCATTATAATACTCGCCCATAGAGTATTTCACAGAAATTGCTCTATTTACATCTCAAGTTAAGGAGCTTTCACTCAAGTGGAAATCAACATTCATTATTTATTAAATTTCCACTACCAAATTTTATGAAATTAGGGTCTACAGTAGTGTAGAATCAGGTTTTACATTTTCTCCCCACCTTAAGAAATTTGGTCCTCCAAATTTTATATGGACCTATCACTTAAAGAGCTCTGGATGATTCTCATGTATAAGGCTATCTAACTCTCAAGTAGCCTCCTACTGCCAGAGTATCAAATCAAAGGATTAATCTTAGATCACAACACTTTATCCTTCCTTTCCAGAATCCGTACCGATTTCTCAACGTAACTCATGTCCTCTCTGATCTCTAGTGGCTCATGTCGAATCACGTGAGAAGGATCTGGATGGTACTTTCTCCACATCGAGGCATGGAATACGTTATGCACTCCTGACAACTTTGGAGGTAGTGCACATCTCCCACACGATCTAAGATCTCCAACGATCCAATGCGTCAGGGACTCAATTTCCCTCTCATTATGCCTCTAAATGGTGAGGCCTTAATATACATAATCTCTTGTATATCTCAAGAAGTCTGTTCGACCAAGTCGAAAACAATTCTTGGTCTCCTATCTTCTCATGCTATCGTGGATTATATTGTCTGCTAATTAAACCCTTTAAGGTGCTATGCCTATACTCTCCTTTTGCCATTATCATAAGCAAACTCTACCAGGGTAGAGGATTATCCCAGGAGCCTATAAAATCAACTGCACACGCTCACACCATATCCTCGAGCGTCCATATCATTTACTTGGACTGTCCCTCAGTCTGCGAATGAACTGCGGTGCAAAACTCAATCGGGATCCCATAGCTTCCTGTAATCTCTCTCAACACTGAGATGCGAAGCGGGACTCCCTGTCAGATATAATGCTCACTAGAACACTGTATACCCTCACCATTTCCCTGACCCATAACTTAGCCAAGGCACTAATTAACTCAATAATTCCAAGAGATAAGCAGACTCAATCAATTTATCCACAATTATCCAGATAGCACTATACCCTTTTGTGGGTAATTCAATTTTTCACTTGCTTTAGGAAGTACCATCAATACAGGTATTTTTATTCCTTATCAATTTTCTAATGTTTAGTTACTCTCGTCTCTAAGATGAGACTGCTAGTATCTCTTTATACTCCAAATTTTCTTTAAGAGTCCTGCCCGTCCCTTCAGGCCCTCGACAGTCATCCCTTTGATGCTCTCTCGCGCCCCAGGTTTACTTTTTAAAGTGAGCCGGCGACCACATAGTTCGCCCACACCTCACAACATATTATCCGTTATTGGGCAATCGCCCAACTCGTGGGTCGCCCATCCCGGATTTTGTTCCAAGGTCCTGAGGAATTCGAGCTTCTTCTCTCAAAACAAATTTATACTCCCTGAAATCTTTTATCATCCTTGGGAGATTAGCAAATTTTCACTTCTTTTACACAGTAACTCATTCATAACTTATCACTTATCATCTCATTCGGTGCAAAGTCGATAATAATTCAGTGACTATCATTTAGATAGTTTTAATCAATCGTATGTAATTATCCTAGTAGTCTCTGAAATACGATGCACTCGCTCTCAATATATCTCAGAGCGTCCACACAATGCGCTCGGATATCTATATCCATCAGAGGCGGTGCTGATAGTAAAATTTGGAATCCCAAAGCCTCTTGCTATTCCCTCAAAGCATGTGGCAAATTAGGGATCCCTATCACATGTACTCACTCACTGGAACTTCACATACCTTTCCATTGTGTCATCGATATTTATCGACTAAGGCACTCAAGACATCCCGAAACCTGATGATGAAGAAGTGAATTAATTTGGTTACTCAATCCATAGTTACTTCTATAACCTCGTGGTTCTTTTCGGATTCTTTACCATCCTACTATGATTATTTCATGATTAAAGTATGACTGCCCTTTCTTATGTAGACCTTAATACTAACCATTGATTACGTCTCAGGTAATCATTTTTCTCGATAATTTCTTTTATATCGAGTTATCATTTATCTCTTATTCTTCTTGTACATGTAATATCAATTACTTGGAGAATGTATTTGAGAATATAATTTCTTCACTATCCATTTCTGAAATTGAATTTATCCTCATTCAGATTTCGTCACCACTTTACTTAAACAATTTCACAGTTCTAATATGTATATATATTTGTATGTATATCCTTTTTCAGGATTAGCAATACTTCTTGTATCTGCTTCTCTGAGTATAACAATTTCATCTATCTAAATCTGGCTGTTCATTAATTCTAGCCATAACCACATGATGATCAGACGAAATCACATTTATTCATATACTTGGGAATTACCTCATAACCTCGTGTTCCCTAGTCATCATATGACTTGTCTCTTAAGACATTCTCATTCTTTCACATTCATCAACACAGTTGTTTTCCCATATAGTATTTTACCATTACAATCTTGTAACCATTTTGAATACTATACTCATACAAACCCATTCACTTTCACTTTCTCACAAGTATGTATCACATCAGTAAGGTAGCGAATTCCACAAACGCCTCAGCAATTCTTTTATGCCATATGGTTAAACCTCATAAATTTTATACCTCACTAACTACACTTTAATCTCACTTAAATAGTAAGATTCTTTACTCAGACAATTTCAATGTCCACTTAATCATTTGAGACCTCTCGTCTCTAATGTACATAGTTCAATTAGAACTCATGTTCACTGACTTAACAGTAAGGTTTTCCATTCCTAGAAGTTTGTGGCATTATTCAATGATATTGCTTATATCAATACACATATTCATTCTCTTTAAAATCTTTTTAGCTGGCTCTAGGCTCACATATAGGAAGGATACTACAGTCGGCTAGGGATCCAGATAGAATAAGGTAGGTATTTTAGAATACCATTCTTGTTCCGGAACCTAGAAACAACTGTAGAGAGTAATAATCCCATTGTTTTCAAAACGATATAATTTTCGTTTTCACCAGTTATACCAAAACAGTTTATTTCTCTATTCATCAATCTCTTGAGTAATTTCTCAAGTTCTTCTGATTCTCTGGTAAGGGCTTACAAACAGATTCCATATTGTAAATCGAGTCAACAATCTCTCGAATCCACGTTACTCCAAAAGTTTACTTGGAATATCATCCCGTAAATTCTAATTCACAAACTCATTTCATCTTGGATGTCTCGTTATTCACATCCAACAGATCCACTATGTATCCTCCAAACACATATGTATAACTTTTCAAGTTATTTCAAATGTATTTCATAATATTTTGGTTCTATGAATATCGTATTTAATCTCCGAAAACATAAAGAGTATATAGAACCAATATTAACATCATCGATTTTAATTATTGATCACACAATTCACCTTTTTTTTTTGGCTCACACTTTATAAGTATATCACTTTTCATAATATTCAATAATTCCTAACCAATATAACTTAAATTTTCACTTTAATTCAGACCCTAAAATCCACAACAGGGCCGACTATCTCGCGACCTCTCATAGTATATACTCCGGGTCGCATTACTCATCAAAATATAGATGGGGCTCACAGTAGGGATCATCAAACGTGTAATATGTCCTTTACATTATCAAATACTATTTCATCATCAATCTATTTTAATCAATTTTGTCATTTATAACTTAGAGAAAACATTTCAATATCATCATTTCAGGATCTTAGTTCGATATGGACAGAGAAGTCTTGGTGGGGCCCTTACCGAGTTCCTCGCTGTACCTTACCGAATAGACCTAACATTATGATGATAAGATTGCCTATCTCATGTAAAATTCCTGGATTACAATATCTATTTGTAACCCTTAATTCATCAACTTTCACCACATTTAAACACTTAACTCAATTTACAGTCACTTGACTCCTCTATAGATTCAGACTATACAGTACTACAGGGGATGTTAACCTTTTTCAACACTTTCCATTCTAAAGGCATCAACAGACATCAGGCCAACCAAAGCTCTGATACCATTAAATCTGTAACGACCTGTTACCACTTTTTTTACGTCTTTCTATACAACTTTTTCGGTTGAGCTGTCTGTGATGCCATTAACATTCTACAGTGATAGTTATAAATGATAAACACTTATTTAACAAATACGAAATATGAAATTTTTTCACTGTTCCTTACATCTGACATCCCCTATTGTCCTTGTTTCAATAAAATAGTACTGTATACTGATGTCTGAAATGTAAAAGAGAAGTGACTGTACCTGTCATATTTAACATAATTTGCTCCAGCGCTTTACACGTAACTATATCTATTTGTGATATAGTTTCTCTAACCTCGTGTCTTTTTATCTGTGGAGTTAAAACAAAGGGGTGAGCAAATCACGCGTTCAGTAAAAGAGACGTATGCTGCTTTAAAGAAAGCAAAACTATATGCCACAAAGTATTTATTTTTCCTAAAATCATACCAAGTAGGAAAAACAGTGGATATAGTAGACAATACTCTCAATACACTATTCCAATCCTCGGTTAAACAATTTACATTAAAATGTAGTAAACAATAAATGGGATTCAGTAAATCCATTCAGCAAACAGAAATCAATAAGTTGAGACTAGGCATCACCCTACAAATAAATCATGCTCTCATCGTTCCCTACCCTTTTCCAAGAACACAAGCCGTCCGCTTTTGAGGTGCACCCGTAGGCCATTGCCCCTCATGGCTATCTCGGCTAGATCTATGGCCATAATCTACAGGTGGTCTTTGGGTCCACTTGCCAGGTGACCTCGAGACCTCTGATGACTTAGCGGGTCAATCAGCCTTGTGACGCCCTGTGGTACACCCGTTGGTCTATCGACCCGAGCCATCGCCCCAAGTGGGTCACTCAGTTACGTGAATATTAATGCATGAACTCAGGCCTAAAGTCTCAAAAATCAAATTATATCTCATAAAGCACCTTTAAGGAATTATTTCACCAAATTCATCATTTTCTCAAAATGATTTATTTTCCAAAAAGGTCTTATATAAAATAGTAAAAACAGCCTGCAATCTCACAATTTTTTGTGTGAGAAAGGCACGGGTTAAACTGGCTCGCCCATGGCTAGTTTGCTCATAGTCAACTCACCTATAGTCAACTCGCCCAAAAAGGTTTTATATTTTCTGTTTACAAAAATATTAAAACAGCCCATTTTTCGTGTGAGAAAAATACCAAATAAATCAGCTCGCCCATGGTCAACTCGCCCACAATGGTGAACTAGTGTTCGCCTGCCAACATTAGCTTTTCAAAACAATTTAAACTGGCTCGCCCATAGCAGCTCGCCCATGGTCAACTCGCCCCTTATGGCTTGCTCATGTCCAATTCGCCCACTATGGCTTTTCCATAGTCAGTTCGCCCATTATGGCATTGCCCATGGTCAACTCGCCCAATGCGGCACTACCATGGTCAACTCGCCCATTTTAAAAAAAAAGGGTCACCCGCCCAAAACATTATAAAAGGGTTCATCCACATTGGCTCGCCCGGAATTTTCTTAACAAAGGGGTCGCTCGTCCCAAAACATCATAAAAGGGGTTGCCTTCCATTGGCTCACTCAGATTTCAATTAAAACAGGGTCGTTCACCCAAAACAACATAAAAAGGGTCGCCTTCCATTGGCTCACCTGCCCTTTACCAGTTCGCCCAAATCAAACGATTTATCAAATTAATGCATGTCATAAACCAAAACAATTTCTTAATAATTTCATAAAATTTAACTCCACAGGACATGCATTCACTTCACACACATCTCCCTTACCTGGTATTACAAAGCCTAGCTTCCTGCTCGCCTTCCTGATCGCTTTTACTAAATCCTTAATTCTCAGCTGCAAAATAATTTATTAAAACTATTAATTTTTTCTTTTTATATATTTCCATCACTTGAGCGAGACTTGAGGCAAATCAACTAGCTCGCCCAACAGAGTTCTTACTAGCTCGCCCAACCGAGCTCGCCATTCATCAAATGGCTTACACATGGGAGTTCGCCCAACATTCTCGTCATTCTCATATTGGCTTATTAGGGGGAGCTCGCCCAACAATCAACTCGCCATGCCTATTTTGGCTTAAATGTGGGAGTTCGCCCATAATTCAACTCACCATTGCCTATGCATGTGAGTTCGCCATTCACGGCTTTTTATTCAGAAATGGG
Organism: Heritiera littoralis; assembly: GCA_031772115.1. Classification (NCBI taxonomy): domain Eukaryota; kingdom Viridiplantae; phylum Streptophyta; class Magnoliopsida; order Malvales; family Malvaceae; genus Heritiera; species Heritiera littoralis. The sequence continues at coordinate 475,428 of JAPDPK010000035.1, forward strand.
CTCGCCTATGGTTTAAACTAACATGTGGCGACCTCGCCACTACCACAATCCTTGTTATTTAGCTCGCCCATGATGGCTGACCTCGCCCATTTATCATCATTTTATACCATTTCCATTACTTTCCTTATTCATCCTCGATTACTTTCCAGACTACATCTTGTTCTAGTTTCCTTTAGTAATTTTCCATCATCCTACTACAATTTCAACCCAGTTTCATTTTATTCTTCATCTACTTCAAGATATGACTTTATTCTATTTCTATGATCTAACAAGAATAGATCAAAAGCAAGACTATAATCATGCTTCTCATGCTCGAAATCATAGAAATATATCATTCAATCTCAAGAAACCATTAAATCTCACCTTAATCAACTGCACTTTCAGAACAGAACACTTTCTGTCTCACGTTGGCCTTACTTTGCTTATTCCTTGAGCTCATCAAACGATGGAGGAAAGGTTTTGAAAGCAGGTTTACTTGTTTAGTCAACTTAAGGTTGAAGTTTAGTAGATCAAGCATGGCAAAAATGGAAGGAAGAGAACATAAACTTGCAGTAGAATAGTTTTTCGTGAAGAAGATGGAGTTTGCTAAATCGGTTTTCCTCAAGTGTTTCTTCTTATATAGCCATGCTAATCCAAGCAAAACCTATCACTTGGCCTTTATTCCGCTTCTTTAATCATTTCACGTCTTACATACATTAATTAAATGAAAGAGACAGCTAAGGTCAATTTTCTACCCTCATTAATGGGTGAAGACACCTGTGGCCAAAGAAACAGCCTGCCATTCTTTTTGCGCCGTTTTTTTGACTTATTTGCCTTCTTTGTTTTATTCCTCAACCAATGAGGATAATTCCTTTATTGACTTTAACCTTTCTCTATTAATTGTCTTCAACCGTATGGCGTACAAATTCAATTTTTGCTGCAATGGTTTGAATTTATTTCCCCATATCGTCAGCTTTTATTTCCATTTTGTCTACACGGGCTGATTCCAGTTTGCCTCCTCATCTTGGAACATCAGCTCGCCCACTCTAATTTAATTTGCCAATATTCTTAGGTTCGCCTATGCTTGCACCTAGGCATCGCCACTTTGTCTTCATGCCAACTTAAGATTGGGCGGTTACGAGCTGATTTCCTTTTCTTGGCGATCACACTTAACATTATAAAATTGGCGAGTACATTATGGCTTTTCTGGCCTCCTAGGCTATCATCTGCACTTCTATATGGGAGATCACTTTACTCGCCATACTCACTCTTTGGGCGATCATCATTAGGTTCATTTGGGCGATTAGAGACCTCGCCTCATTCAGGCTATCATCTTAAGGAACTAAACTTGGCGAACTTACCTATTCGCCAAAAAGGCAATTAATTCGACTTGCCATCATCTATTGGCGATTGTCCTCTCTTGCTCGCCCATTAGCGAGCTGTTCCATTATAATACTCGCCCATAGAGTATTTCACAAAAATTGCTCCATTTACATCTCAAGTTAAAGAGCTTTTCACTCAAGTGGAAATCAACATTCATTATTTATGAAATTTCCACTATCAAATTTTATGAAATTAGGGTCTACAGTAGTGTAGAATCAGGTCTTACACATCTTATGCGAACTATTTTCTAATGGCATGCATAAATACTTCTTGGTTATTCCTAATCGAAACACTTCCTCTGATGTACTCTTTCATGGTGTACCTTATATAATCAGAGAATTTTCACTTAAGTGTTCCTGAAATTTCAAATATTTTGTCCTCAAAAGCTCACATTATTGGGTATAAAAGATAGATCGACTCTCGGGACTACTTCTTAGTTCAATATGTCTTTAACCGTAGAGAATAATTCATACTATCTATTTAATTTGATCCTGCTAGAAATTCGATATGTGATAGTTGCACAATATGGAGGTTAGTGGAATGACTCGATAAATTTCACAATACACTACCGAGGATAAGACAAAACTAGTTGAATACAATCTGAATGATCGCCCACCGACAGGGTAGGAAGACCGTGTCATATCCTAACCAGAATCCTCTCAATCCGAAGCATCTCTAAAAGCAACTAACAATCCGATAGGGAGAGACTAGCCACTTCTAGAGACCTTAGTAAATTTATGCAACTGCAACTATCACTATGCATTGCCTTATTATTATATCCTTCAAATTATTATAATAAATCGTCAAAAAATCTTCATGACTATTCCTGCGACAGGCAAGTACTAGTCAATCCAATTAATGATTTATAATTTTAAGAATATTTACAAAATTTATTGACTAAAATTAACTACATCTAAAATATGCAATTGCTGAAGCATATGTAGCAATTTCAGGTCCAACATTAATTAATTAAATTAATTTCACATAAATGTGAATATTCAAATAGTAAGGCAATATCAATTTTAGAGAGTTTATTTGTTTAAATAAATTATCAACTGAATGGGTAAACTATAATCCAAAATGACTCAACAAAATATCCAAATAATTTATTTAAACTTATTTAATTAGGCCAAATATTAGTAATTTATGGGCATGAGTATATATTTCAAAAAATTAAGTGAATTATGAATTAAATGAGTAATTGAATTTCTAGAAATTACTTCAAAATTACTTCCTCCAAAATTCACTTATATCACATTAATTTTGGGCTTAATAACTAATTATGGCTATTAAATATCCAAAATTGTCCAAAAAATCAATTTACCATATGGCTCATAATTAATTAATCATAATAGCCAAATAAACCATAATCCAAAATGACCTATTAATTAATTATGCAAAATAGCCACTAATTAATTCAATTTAATAGTCAAATAAAATTAATTAATTAACATGGCCTCTAAATTAATTAAGCAAAATGGCCCTAAAATTAATTAATTTTAATTGCCCAAAATTAATTTAATACTAAATGGTCAATTAAAATAATTAAACAATTAATGCCCATAATATTACAAAATTATTTTTGGCCTAAATTAATTAAATGTTAATACACAATTAAAATAAACAAAATGGTATTTCAATTTCTAAAATTAAAAGCCCAAATATATATATATATTCATAACAATGCCCCAAAAGTATTAAAATTCCAAAATACTAAAACCAAATTGCCCAAAACGAAATGGCCCATTTTACAACAAAAAAAAATTGGCCCAGGAAAAATAAAAAAAATTTTGCCCAAAAAAACAGCCCAAAACCGGGGCCCAATCAAAAAAAATTGTGGCCCAAGCACCAAAGGGGCCCAGCCCGTACGGTTAAAATAACTGAATTTTTTTTATAAAAATTTTCATATGCGGTACACGCACCCGCCTCATTATCTTTGGCGCCAGCGGGCACCTCTTTTGGGGTTATCGGGCGCATGCAACTCTTCCTCGCCCAGACCAGGCAGAAAAAGCAGAAAACAGGTCTTTTGACCCGACCCGGCTATAGTTTCACCATTTCAGCCCCGTTTCTGACCCATTTTACTTCATTTTCATGGCATTTTCAACAACAAATCATCCTCAATCAATATATGGCATTATTTTGGCTTAAATACGCATAAATCTTTTGAGTATAAATTAAATATGAAAATACCCAAAAAAAATAAAAAATCCATAAATCTCATTTTTCTTCAAAAAATGGCTAATGACTTTATTGTGAACGTGCTCTGATACCAATTGTTAGAACAAATTCGTCCTCAAAACCCATTAGCACAATGAATTAGGAAGAAACACTAACCTTTTATGGGTAAGCAAAATACTCACCGTTTCATGCCATTTTGCCATTGCCAGCATGATGATGACGCCTCCAATGCTTTGCCGGTGTTGCGCCGGTGCCGGTGAAGCTGCCATGGTGGCCCTCTGCAGACAAAGAAAGTGAATGGTGGTGAGGAGAGGAGGAGAAACGGGAGAGGAGACGGAGAGTGCTACTACTGTGCACTTCGTCCGTTAATCACAAGTGAATAATGGGCCTTCACTTATATAGTGGTGCCAGCAGTAGGGACCTCCCATAATTTTAGATCATGTATTATATTCGTTCCATTAAGGATATAATACATTTATAATAGAGATATATTATTTATATTTATGGTCACATTTTATACAAAATATACTTCTAAATTAAGTTATATGATATTAATTATACTTAATTATTTCACATTAATGAGATAATTCAACAGGCATTTGTCGTGATTTTGTCTCGTCTTCTTCATCTTCTTCTCCCAAGTTTTATACTTAACACGGCTCACGCTCAACCAAGAAAGTAGTTGGTCAGCATTTTCATTCAAAACAAAGGGAAGGAAAGGAGAGAAGTGGAAAATGTTAGACAGAAACTGTGACCAGCAAATTAATTTATCTTCGTTTTAGTGTGTATTTGACTCTTAGTTGATCGGTTAGAGTAAAAAATTTTAGTCCTGCCGTTAATTTCAAGGCGCGTATTTTGTCGAAAGTCTTTGCTTCCTATAACTAGGCAGAGATTATGGCATAGAGCTTAGAAAGGTTTAGTAACAGCGTGTATGGACTTGCGAAATGTGGGTCTTGTTTCTAACTTCCATTTCACGCCCCAATACATTCAAATATGATTTATCTATCTTCACAAGGAGAGAGAAACAAGGACCTGAAATTTTCTATCATTCCAAAAAATGGCATTTGTCATGATTTTTTCTCGTCTTCTTCTTCTTCTAAGTTTTATACTAAACACAGCTAACGCTCAACCAAGAAAGGCTATCATCACACCAGGTTCTTCCCTTTCACCCAATAACAATTCATATTGGTTATCAGAATCTGGTCAGTTTGCATTTGGTTTCTATCGATATGGCGATGGCTTCGCTGTAGGTGTTTGGTTTGAAAAAATCCAGCAGAGAACAGTTGTATGGACGGCTAACCGAGATGGCCCTCCATTCCACGGCGATGTCAAATTGCTTTTAAGCACCGAAGGTAGGCTTCTTGTGCAACCAAAGCAAGGCCAATGGATTCTTATAGCAAATACTTTTCAATCAGCATCCTCGGCCTCCTTGCTCGACTCTGGTAACTTTGTTCTATTCGATTCAAGTTCAGAGATCATATGGCAGAGTTTTGATGCCCCAACAAACACCATTTTACCTGGTCAGCGACTGGTAGTACCCAATAAGCTGGTTTCCGATGTCTCCGAGACAAATCATACAAGTGGAAAATTTCTAATCATCATGCAAGGAGATGGGAATCTGGTGCAATACCCAGTACAAGCAATAGAACTGGGAACTCATTACTGGAATACTCAAACAAATGGTGCTGGAGGTGGCGTGACTCTGAATCTTGACAGCAATGGTCTCTTTTACCTGCAAAATGCCGCTGGATTCAACATAAAAAATATTTCAGACAAGGTTAAAGTAAGTAAACCCATGTTCCGTGCAACAATTGATGCAGATGGTATATTTCGATTGTATTCACATAGTCTCAACCCATCTGATAATTGGTCCAACGTATGGGCATCCACTGTTAATAAATGTGATCCTAAAGGCTTGTGCGGAGGGAATAGCTACTGCACTCTGAATCTGACCGATGGGAATCCTGTATGTCAATGTCCTCCCCCCTTTGATTACATTGACCAGGGTCAGAAGGACTTGGGCTGCCGAAAGAACTACAGTATAGATCCTTGTTCGGGAAAGAGTGAGCAAACTTTCGACTTTTATGAACTGGTTAATGTATCCTGGAAAGATGATGCATATTCCAATTTCTCGTTAACAGCAAAAAATGCTTGCAGAGACGAATGTATTAAAGATTGTAAATGTGAAGCAGCGATTTTTGAAAACCAACTGTGCAAAATGCTGAAGTTGCCATTACGATTTGGGAGAAGCGATTTAACAAGTCAAGCGATAACCTTTTTAAAGATTGGTGTTGGACCTATCTCTCGGGATAAAAGTTTTAATAATAATGATGATGGTAGTGCTGGACCTAAGGGAAAGCAGAGAAAGCATCGAAATGGGCATCTTAATCATTAGCATTGCCATGGCGTGCATGACACTTGCATTTCTCGTTCTAGTAGCAGTTGTTGTTCTTAAATATAGGTCTCGTGTTCGAGAGTACAAGAGAAATTTGAATGTGGTATGTAATGGAGTTGCTGAAGATGTTACACTGAGATCTTTTACATTCGACGAGCTCAAAGATGCAACTAACAATTTCGTGGATGAGATTGGTAGAGGAGCTTTTGGGACAGTTTTCAGAGGGGTGATATCCAATGGCAAGAGAATTGTAGCCATCAAGAGACTGAAAGTGGTGGCTGAAGGAGAAAGAGATTTCACGAATGAAATGAAAGCAATTGGGAAAAGTCATCATAAGAACCTGGTTCAATTGCTTGGTTACTGCTACGATGGGAATAATAGGCTTCTGGTACGAATACATGAAAAATGGATCACTTGCAGATTTTCTCTTCAAATCCAAATTAAAGGTAAATTGGGAGGGTAGAATTGCAATAGTGTTGAACATTGCCCGAGGAATTTTCTACTTGCACGAAGAGTGTGAATCTCAGATCATCCACTGTGACATCAAACCTGAAAATATCCTGATGGACGACAAAGGGCATGCAAAAATTGGCGATTTTGGGCTAGCCAAGCTGTTGTTGCCCGACCAAACGAAGACAAATACTGGAATCAAAGGAACAAGGGGATATATTGCCCCTGAGTGGCATCAAAACTTGCCTATAACAGTGAAAGCAGATGTATATAGCTTCGGTATATTGTTGTTTGAAGTCATTTGTTGTCGAAGGAAAGTGGAGGCGGATGTTCCAGAGAGTGAAGCAGTTCTAGCATATTGGGTCCATGATTGTTTCAAGGCTGATGAAGTGGAAAAGCTGGTGCAGAATGAAGAAGTGGAAAAAAGTAAGCTTGAGAGAATGATTAAGGTGGGGCTATGGTGCACCCAATATGAGCCATCGTCTCGACCATCGATGAAAAAGGTTATACTTATGCTAGAAGGTACAGTAAACGTACCAGACCCTCCACTTCTTAGTTCCTATGTTAGTTCTCCATAGACCACGCCTGACCTTCCCTTGCAAGCGTTGAAAGTAGCCGCCGTTTATTGGTAAGTTAAACAATCACTTTGTTGTTAGCTTTTGTAATTGATTTTTGCATCATATACTTTCTTCAGGGAATTTTTTTTTCATCCTTGGTATGATGGCCATGTGTTGTATGCATACCATGCATGTCCGCCCATCTTTTTTTTTGGTTATATGGTATGCTATGATTAAGATATATAATTGTAACTTAATATTGGACTTTCCTTTTTTATAAAAAATAAGATATTAGTATATTTATGCTTGCCTACTTGAAAACCCTCTAAAAATTTTACTAAATATTTGTTCAAATTTAGAATAATTTTTAAGGCATGAACCAATTTTTATAACACACACACGTGTGTGTATATTATACATAAATATAAATATTCCATCAAGTTGAGAAAAAATGAGTGAACTTTTTTTTTCTAACAATTACTCTGATTCTGTGGGCAAAATAGAGAATAAGAATATATCTTAAACCCTTTTCTCCCTTTTCAACCTAGAGTTGAATTAAGTTTCATAATGAGCTATATTCTCTCTCGAAATGAGAGCTCTCTCTCTACCCGGGAGTTTCCCTCTCCAAAAGTGAGAGTTTTTAGGGTTTTTTTGTTGGTTTTCTTTGCTTGTTTTAGCATGGAGTCTTGTGTCAATCCTTACTGAGTCTTTGTTTAGGTTTTGTTCATCGAGTGAATTTTCCTTTCTTGTCTTTAGGTTTTGCTTCTTTTCCTTTCGGATTGTTGTGCTTACGAGAATACTGTTGACAGGGTAATAGAAGGTTCATACTTTGTATTTCCAAAATCCATGTAGTGTTAAGATTCCTTTTAATCATTTAGTTGCAAAATGAGTAGCAATCTGGAGATTGAGTTGGAATCAGAGAAGGAGAATGCTGGATTGGATACCAAATTTGCTCTAATTGGGAAGATTGTAGCGGAGAAAGTCATGAATAGAAGAGGGGTTCTCAATATTCTTAAGGGGATTTGGTCGTACAAGGAGGTACGGAGCATTCGAGATCTTAGCGAGAATCTCTATGGAATATCTTTCACTGATGCAAACGGGATGGAGCGAGCTCTTGAGAAAGGCCCTTGGTCAGTTATGGGGTTCTGTCTTAATCTGCAAAGGTGGGATCCGGAGAAGACGATTCAGGAGGTTGATTTTTCGAAGGTATTTTTCTGGGTTCAAATACATAATTTACCTTTGGAAATGTTGAATAAGCAGAATGCAATTAAGATTGGGAACACCATTGGTGACCTGATTAAGATTGAGGATACATCTTGGAAGCAAGGGGTTGGTAGATGCTTTTTGAGAATTAGAGTTGCAATTGATGTCAAAAAGCCCTTAGTGGAAGGTTTTTGGGTTCCAAGAAAGGGCAATCTGAAGATATGGGCAGAGATTAAGTATGAGAAGTTATCTGATTTTTGTTTCAATTGTGGGAGATTAGGGCATGGTGATAGAATATGTTCAGAAGAAAGTACTGAAAATCCAAATCCACATAAGGGGAGGAATCGGTATGGGCCTTGGATGAGAGCTACATCAATTAGGGAGAATGATGACGCTGTTGAAGGAATGTCTTTTGGGAAGAGTAAGGATGAACAAGGGAAGAAAGGCACTTACACATCCTCTGGGAGCTGGGATTTTGAGAAGAATTTTGGGAAGAAGGAGAGTAGGGATGGTGGAGAAAGGGTGGTGCGTGAAGGGAGCGGGGAGATCAGGCGCGTGAATTTAGCTGGGAAGGTTGGAGAGGTAGTTGCAGAGGTTGCTAGAGAGTTAGGTGGTCTGTCAGTTAAAGAATCAGAAGAGGTAGTTAGTGCAGATAGGACAAATAAGAATATTGATAAGGAGTTAGTGGAAATTCAAGACGGGTCTCATGTGGTCGATAACCATGATAAGCAACAAGGGTTTCTAGAGATAGAGGGTGAGAAGAGGAGTGCTATTGCAGGAGCAGGAGGTATGATGTCTAAACCCAAAGATAATATGTTTTTAGATTCTTTGATAGAAGAAGAGCATTTTAATAGTAAACTGAATGAATACTGTATAGATACAACTACCAAAAATACTCAACCCCACCTTGTTCAAAGCACTAACCTAAACTGTAATACCATAGCAAATAATGCCATACAGAACCAACAAAGTGATATACATACATACACCCAGGAAAATTACCCAAATCCCTATACCCCAAACACTTGCCTAAACACTACTACCCAAAAAACTTGTCCAGATGCTCATATGGTAATGGAAAATAGTCCAACTGGTGTAGGTGTGTGTAAGGAAGGATTGGAGGATGATTGCTTAAGTGCTGTAAATATTATAGATAAGGGGAATAAGGAAGTTGTTAATAAATGGGAAAAGGAGATTGAGTTGGGAAAGAGTGTGAATGAGTCTGTTGAGTTTGCAGGAAGTTGTAGTGATAGCAGATTTTTCCCTGAAGGGGAAATCAGAGAAAGGGTGTGTAATTCTAATATCCTCACTAAACGAGGTTGGGGTATGGTGAATATGGAAGAAAATGTAGATGTTAGGGTAAAAGCTAGGGTTGTGCTTACTGAGGAGGGAGCCTACAAAAAGTTTGAGGGGATAGACAGGACAGTTGAATTAATGAGAAGAAGTGGAGAGGTAGAAGATAGTGGGGAAACTATTAGGAGTGATGGAAATAGGAGGAGGAAAATAGGTAGGAGGAGGAGGAGGGAAAAGGAAACACATGCAGGGGAAAATGGGCTATGGGAGGTCAGAATTGAGGAAAGAGGAGATTGGAATGAAGTAAGTAATAGGAGAGGAATTTTGGAGGCATCTAATAGCATTGGTTTGGGTGGCTGTACCAAAACAGCCACCGAGGGGCTATGAAGGTGTTATCTTGGAACTGTCAAGGTTTAGGATCAGCCTTGACAGTTGAAGCTCTTTGGGAGTTGAAGAAAGTATACGATCCTGGGGTTGTGTTCTTGATGGAAACAAAAAATAAAGAGAAGAAAATGGAGGAGGTACGGAGGAAGGTGAGATTTCAAGGGAAATGTTATGTTCAACCAGAAGGTATTAGTGGGGGTCTAGCTTTGTGGTGGACAGAGGAAATAGAAGTAAAAGTTCTAGGAACTTGTAAGAATTTGATTGATACAGAAATTTTTAATGGAGATAGAGGTATTGTGAGTAGAATTTTCTAGATTTATGGTCCTACAGATTTTGCAGAAAGACAGGGGACTTGGAAGCTTATTGTTGAAAGATCAAGGGATATTAAAGGCCCTTGGATGTGCATTGGGGATTTTAATGATATTTTGTATCATTATGAGAAAGTAGGAGGAAAGCTTAGAGCTGAGAAAAAAATAAAGGGTTTCAGACAGATGATTGAGAGCTGTGAACTTATTGATATTCAATCCAAGGGACAGCTGTTTACATGGATAAATAAAAGGGAAGGGAAACTAATAAAGGAAAGGATTGATAGGGCCCTAGTAAATTTGTGCTGGATAGAGGAGTTCCCAAAGACACAGGTGTTGAATTTACCTATTATAGGGTCTGATCATTCACCCATTTTGGTAGATTTAAACTTTGGTGAAAAGAAGTCTCCTAGACTGTTTAAATTCGAAGTAATGTGGACTGAGAAGGAAGAATGTGAACAAGTGATAAAAGAAGGATGGAGTTCAAGGTTTGCTGGTTCCTTTTCTTTTCAGCTAGTTCAGAAGCTAAAGAAATGTAAAAGACTACTGATTGAGTGGAGTAGAAAAGCTTTTCCTAATAATAGGAAGGCAATAGCAGATTTGATGACTAAAGTGGCTGAGTTACAAAATTCAGACATGAGTAATCAATGTTGTGAAAAGATTGAGAAGGTGGTTGATGAAATTAGAAGACTTTGGGAATTTGAAGAGCAATATTGGTTCCAAAGATCCAGAGTTAAGTGGTTGAAGGAGGGGGATAAAAATACAAAATTTTTTCACCTCAAGACAGTACGGAGAAGGAATCAAAACAAAATTTTGAGGTTGAAAATTACAGATGATGTGTGGATTGATAAGGAGGAGGACATTCACAAGAAGTTTACTGATTTTTATAAAAAGTTATTCACTTCTAGTGGGAGAAGAGATTGGGGACAGATCGTAGAAGTCGTTCCAGAATGTATAGATGGAAGATTAAACAGTATTCTGACAAATAATGTTGAAGAAGAGGAAATAATGAAGGCTGTTTACCAGCTTGGAGGCATGAAAGCTCCGGGTCCTGATGGTTACAATGGGGTTTTTTATCAGAAATATTGGGAAGTGGTGAAGGATAATGTTGTGAAAGCAGTAAGAAGCTTCTTCCACGGAGGGCATATGCTTCGAGAATTGAATAGAACTAGTGTGGTGTTGATCCCAAAGGTGAAAAATCCAGAGTATATAGGGCAATATAGACCTATAAGTTGCTGCAATTTCTCTTATAAGATAATTGCAAAGGTTTTGGTTAACAGACTAAAACCCTTTATGGGAGATTTGATCACTCAGAACCAGAGTGCTTTTCTACAAAATAGGCAAATTCAGGACAATATAGTTGTGGCAAATGAAGTTTTCCATTATTTGAGGATAAAGAAGAGAGGGAAGAAATATGACATGGCCATGAAGGTGGATATGAATAAGGCTTATGATCGGGTAGAGTGGGATTTTTTGAAAGCTATTATGATTAAAATGGGTTTTTGCATGAAATGGATTGAATGGATCATGGAGTGTGTGTCTTCTGTCTCCTACAAGGTTATTGTCAATGGGAAATTCTCCAGCACAATCATTCCATCTAGAGGTCTTAGGCAAGGAGATCCTCTATCTCCTTACCTTTTTTTATTGGTCATTGATGTGTTGTCTAGGGCTATTAATAAAGCCATTGAGTCTAAAAAGTTAGTAGGAGTCAAAATGAGTAAGGATTGTCCAATTTTATCTCACCTTTTTTTTGCAGATGACTCCCTGATTTTCTTGGCAGCTACAGAACAAAATTGTTTGGAGTTGAGCAGAATTTTGGAAGAGTACTGTGAAGCTTCTGGGCAGCTAATAAACTTTGAGAAATCCAACATGTTTTTTAGCTCTAATGTCCCAAATCAGTTAAGACAAGAGTTAGCAGGCAGATTTGGCATGAAAGTGATTCAGAATCCAGGATCATATCTTGGAATTCCATTGTGTTGGGGCAGGACTAAAATTGAGTCTATGAAGTTCATTAGAGATAGAGTTGTTGCTAGATTGAAAACGTGGAAGCAAGGGCTACTATCTCAAGGTGGACGGGAAGTTTTAATCAAGGCAGTAGCTTGTGCTATCCCAGTATATACTATGCAATGTTTCAAGATTCCAGTAAAAATTTGTGATGAGGTAAATTCTGCTATAGCAAATTTTTGGTGGGGACAGCAGAATGATGAAAAAAAGATCCATTGGTTGAGTTGGGACAATATGACTAGGAGAAAAGAGGAGGGTGGAATGGGCTTCAGGGATTTAAGGGTTTTGAATAGAGCACTATTGGCTAAACAATGCTGGAGAATTCTTCTATATCCAGATGCTTTGTGGGCTAGAGTTCTAAAGGGCTTATACTTTCCTCGGTGCTCTTTTTGGGATGCAAAGAAAGGAGGCAGAGCTTCTTGGGGCTGGTCCAGCTTACTTGAAGGCAGAGAAGTGCTAAAGGAAAATGTTAGATGGCAGGTGCTAGGGGGTGAAGAGGTTGACATTTGGAAGGATAACTGGATTCCAGGTGGACTGTCTTCTGTTCCAACAGAGGAGGATATGTTAAATTGGAATTTACCAACGAAAGTTAGTGAGATTATAGATAGAGAAGGTCGTTGTTGGAAGATGGATGCCATCAGTAGAGCAATCTCTTCGAGTGCAGCTGAAGCAATTCAAAGACTTCCAATCTGTTATTGTGGCGGTAAAGATAGAGTGATATGGCCCAGTAATCCTAATGGTGAGTATACAGTGAAGGCGGGATATCATGTGTTGCATGATAAAGGTAGCTTTAGTGGGAATTCCAGACCATCTTCCTCCTCTGTTATTGACAAAGGATTGTGGCAAATTATTTGGAAAACACAAGTTCCTACTAAGATACAATGTTTTTTGTGGAAAATTTGTCAGGATGTAGCAGCTACTGCTTGGAGTTTATGGAAGAGGAAGGTCATTGCAAGTCCTATTTGCCAGGTGTGTGGAAAGGAATCTGAAACTATTGAACATACTTTATTGCTATGTGACTGGACTTTGCTGGTTTGGTTTGGTTTAAATATTGGGTATAAAGTTGACAGGGGATCGATTAGAACTATGGATAGGTGGATAAAAGGGGTGATTGATGAAAAAGTGTTAACTGCTGAGAATAAGACATTGTTATCAATAGTCATAGCTCATGCTTGTTGGGCTATTTGGAAGGAAAGGTGTACTGTGGTGTATCAAAAAATAAAACCTAGACCGTTGGAGGTAATTAGGAAAATCAATAAAGCTGTGGCTGAAAGTTTGAGTGTGATAAATAAATCTCAGAGTCAGAAGGACAAGAAGAAGGCAGAGATGATTTGGCAAAAACCTTCGAATAATTGGTATAAAATAAACTGTGATGGGGCGTTTAATGAGAAGAGTAAGGAAGCTGGAATTGGGGTGATAATCAGAAATAGTAATGGTGAGTTGATTGGAGGAAAGGGTAGGATAGTTGGGGTGGAGTCTTGTATTGAAGCAGAAGCTATAGCAGTTAGGGAAGGTCTGCTTTTAGCAAAAGAGGTGAAGTTGAGGAAAGTTATTGTTGAGTCTGATTCAAAGCTATTGTGTGAAGAAATAAGGCACTGTAATAATGGTGGACAATGGAGGATTGCGCCTTTGATGCGTGATATAAATCTGATAAGGAGAGATTTCATGGATTGCAGGTTTGACTGGGTTGGTAGATCTGCAAATAGAACAGCTGACTGGGTTGCACAACAATTTAAAAGGAGATTGAGCATGTCAAATTGGGTGAATCAACCCCTAATCTCTTTGGTTCATATTCTGAATAAAGATGGTCTTCCTTCTCCTCCAGAGTAACTACTGTTTTGAATACCAAATGTTATGAGATATGTGAATTGTAGATGTCTCACTAATAGTGTTTGGTGATTGGTTTTTTGATGTCTTGGTGTACTGACTTGATTTTTCAATGAAATGAAGTTTTTGATGGCCAAAAAAAAAAAAACCTAGAGTTGAATTTCATATCATTTATTCATTAGCACAAAATGTCCATTCTACTAGAAAGTTATAATGAACTGAAGATGTATCACAAGTTCACTTAAAATTTTATTTGTTAGAGACGCTGATTTTGAGGTGTTCATGGATCAAGTGGCTTGTTTATACCCTCAAAGCAATTTAGATATTTGCTTTGGTATAAATCGAGTTTGAGAAAAAAAATCAGCTTGTTATTTTTTATTGAGATTAAACTAATATTTCAATACTTGATCCGGCTTGAATGATTTGAAACATGAATTACACTTCATTTTGTGCATATTATAGTTTACTAAAGAAAAATATAATTCTTGGGCTTTAGGTAATGGGGTTGTCATGTGCATGACCTACCATGATTTCTTCAATTTGTCTTCGTGCCGAGGTCTATATTCTTAGTGTTATGGCACAGAAGCTAAGCTAGAGTCCGGCTGGGTTGGGTCCAAATTGACAGATTTATTTAATAATTAACATGAATCACAAAGAAAACGGATGCATTTTCGTTTAAGGCCCAAGAGTGTTACATCGATCTGTTTCCCTTGTATTTATATAATAAATATTAAAAAGAATATTTTGTGTTAGGCCTGTGAACATGAATTTTGAATTAAAATTTTCATGTTTTATACGATGTAAACAAGATTTTATATGATAAGAATATGAATTATATACTCGATTTACTAGGTCTACTACCAGGGCACACATGCGTTAACCCGATCTACTCTAAAAACTTTAGTAAAAACGGGAATGTTATCTAGATTTGCATCTCAAAATCTTGCTCTTTACATGAGCTTCGTCTGAAGTTTAGTATTTGCTTGATGGCTTGATCTGGTTTTTAAAACAAGATTCTAATCCAAAGTCTTATGTTCTCGGTATCATCTTTTCATCACATTATTTTAAAATAATTAACATCTAACATTTGGTTTAGCAATTCTTATATATCCTTACAATAGATTAAATTCAAGATTGAATTCCCTCTATCCCTTATACGTAATACCTCCCTACAAAAAACAATTAACTGCCTTGTGGGGTGGGGACCTCATTTCTTATGATTTCAACTTTACATATATGATTTTAAAGAGCTATAATATTATGAATAGGAGCAAGTTTAGTGCAGGAGATACCTCTCCAAGTCAATGGGAAGATTTTTTTGTGATCAAGAACAATTTCTTCATAAGTATTAAGTTCATTGTGACAAAATTTTTATGTGACACTATTATCATAAAACATTATTTAGTCACTCTTATAATAGTAATTATGATAGTTTCATCTTTTTCACAATTAAATTGTCACTATTATAATTGTAATTGTGACAGTTTAAACTTTTTCATTAAAGATTTGTCACTAATAAAATACACAAAATTGGCTCCAATTTACTTCTGACAAAAAATAATATATTAGTCACCTCATATAAAAAACTTGCCACATATAAAAAGGTGTCATTCCATCTGGGCCAGGAGCCTTACCAGGATTAATTTGATTGACTGCTTCCACAACCTCCTCCATTGTAAATTCATTATCCAGCTTGTTTCTCTTATCATCATTTAATCTACCATCGATTGCATCCAGTACCTCTTCGAACGGGTGGGGATTTGATGAAGTAAAAAGAGATTCGAAGTACCTTAAGAAAATCCCTTGCACTTGCCTCGAATCAGACTGCCATTCCTCCTTCTCGTCCTTTAGACGATGAATTTGATTTCTTTTTTTCCTCCTTGATGCCACCCTATGAAAGAACTCGGTGTTGCGATCACCTGCTGACAACCACAATGTCTTTGAGCGTTGTCGCCACATTACTTCTTCCCGTCGAATGTAGCCTTCCGCTAGTTACCATATCCTCGTCTGACCTTTATCCCCTCTTTCCTCATCTGATTAGCCTTTTGGCATTCATTTTCCACATGATCCAGAGTACCGCAAACGAAACAGAACTCAAGAACATGCTCATATTTGAAATCCACCATCACAGTACCAGCATCGTGCATTGCCACCTTGGTGCATCATTTGAGAGGCTTATGGATGTTTAACAGTAACTTAACCCTAAGAAATTTTCCCAAAGATTCTTGGTCATCACCCCCTCCACTTCTTCCACAGCACCAATGGATTCCCCCAAAACAATGGCAACCTTTTCACACATCACACCCAAAGGTAGACCATGAATCTGTGCCCAAAAGAGGAAATAATCCATGTCAATGCATTACACATTTTTGAGTCCTTCAATCTCTTTAAAAATAATCAACGCTTTATTGAAAGACCAGGGTTGATTTGAAAGAACTCTTTCCTTCTCTTCTTTACAACCAAACTGTAAAAGGAAAGTCTTCTCATGTACCTCCTTGACAGATAACTCTTTTGAGAATCTCCAAATTCTCCCAAAAACATTTCTCATAACTTCAGCACATATTCCTTTTCTGGCAAAGCTTTTAGCAAGAAGGCAATGTTTACCCAGTTCCAGAGTAGAACTCACCCATTCCTCCTCAATGATAACTTCAGACTGTTCTTCCTCTGTCAAGGACAGCCGGCCACATTTCTCCTCTAGACTTTCAGCCATAGCTAATAGAAACGCGACTCGAACACTACTTATCCATGAATAAACAATACCACCACTCTCACTAGAAGACGAAGACTAGAAGATGAAAACTAGGAGAGATTTAATAAAATGCTCATCATTTGATTTAACGCCCTTCAACTCTTGGAATAGATTAAATTCAAGATTGAATTCCCTCTATCCCTTATACGTTGTACCTCAATTAATTGCTTTGTTGTGACCTCATTTCTTGTGATTTCAACTTTATATATAGTTTTAAAGAGCTATAATAATATGAATAAAAACAAGTTTAGTGCATGAGGTACCTCTCCAAGTCAATGTTAAGATTTTTAGTGAAGATTTTTTGTGATCAAGAACAATTTCTTCTTAAGTATTAAGTTTATTGTGACAATTTTTGTGTGACACTATTATCGTAAGTAATTGTGATAAAACATTATTTAGTCACTGTTATAATAGTAATTATGATAGTTTCATCTTTTTCACAATTAAATTGTAACTATTATAATTGTAACTATGACAGTTTAAATTTTTCATTAAAGATTCATCACTAATAAAATACACAAATTGACACCAATTGACTTTTGATAGGAAATAATATATTAGTTACCACATATAAAATACTCATTATTTTTAAACATTATCGTGACGACAAATCTATGGGTCACTTAATAATTACATATTTGTTGTGAAACTTTTTTTTTGTCACAATTTAACATAATAAATTGATATCAACTACATATTGTCTCAATAATGAATTTACCATTGTGATAATTGAAATTATCACTTTTGTAAAAATTATAGTTACTAAAAGTTATTTTTGCATTATTTACATTGACAATATTAATAGCTTATTTTTATTGCAATAACAATTTGTATATCAATTTTTTTTTTGTTGCAATGATAGTTGTGGAGGATTTTTTTTAATAAAAATAGATCGAACTACTAATTTTGAAAATTCATCAACAATATTACGTATCAATAGTTATTTACAGACCATAGTATATCTTTGACATAAAATTAAAAGAAAATATAGAATAAAATTTATACCATAACAACAATAAAAGTCTCAACAATACTAGAAAACAGCTCATAGATTACGTTTAAAAACCATAGCCAATGAAGAAAGATTTCGTTTTTGTCCAACTAGAACATATTCTGGCATAATCTTTTCTCATGTATCATAGACTACGATTTCTTCGAACATAATCCAATTATGATATTAGTCTACGATTGTTATCATTGGAAACCATTATTAGATTACGATCACAGAAAACTATAGTCCATTATTCTATAAAGTAGACTACATTTTTTCAATTTAGAGTCATGATCTTTCTTATAAGGATAGATTACGTTTTCAAATTTTTAATAGTGTTCTTTTGTCAAGGCCCAGCCCGTATCACCAGACCGTCGGCTGGCATCCCCTAGGCCCTTCGGTCCTAGGTTTACATTGACTCAACCGTATTGTCCGCTCTGGATTCTAGAGGTGGCCCCCGTCAGTTCAGCTGACGTGGCACTTAGGTCCTCACGGATTTCTTTCGCGTCCGCCACTACTCGAACCCTTGACTTCCCAAGAGTCGAGTAACGACGTCCAATGGTTAGTCGTTACTCGACTCTTGGGGAAGTCAAGGGTTCGAGTAGCGGCGGACGCGAAAGAAATCCGTGAGGACCTAAGTGCCACGTCAGCTGAACTGACGGGGGCCACCTCTAGAATCCAGAGCGGACAATACGTTTGAGTCGATGTAAACCTGGGGCCGAAGGGCCTAGGGGATGCCAGCCGACGGCCTGGTGATACGGGCTGGGCCTTGACAATAAAACGCGCTTTTTATTATGAGGCCCGTATCCTAGTGGCCCATACCTCACTCATCCGTATTGTCCGTTTTGGGAGTATCATGTGGGGCCCCCTCACGGATTTCTTTCGCATCCCGGAAGGTTCGAACACTTGATCTCAATCAAATGTCAAACACCTCCTACCATTGGACCTAGGTCCAATGGTTAGTCGTTACTCGACACTTACAAGTGGTAAGGGGTTCGAGCAGTGGCGGACGCGAAAGAAATCCGTAAGGGGGCCCCACATGATACTCCCAAAGCAGACAATACGGATGAGTGAGGTATGGGCCACTAGGATACAGGCCTCACAATAAAACGCGCGTTTTATTGTGAGGCCCGTATCCTAGTGGCCCATACCTCACTCATCCGTATTGTCCGCTTTGGAAGTATCATGTGGGGCCCCCTCACGGATTTCTTTCGCGTCCCGTCGCGCTCGAACCCCTTACCTCTTGTAAGTGTCTCGACACGACTACCATTGGACCTAGGTCCAATGGTAGTCGTGTCTCGACACTAGGTCCAATGGTAGTCGTGTCTTGACACTTACAAGAGGTAAGGGGTTCGAGCGCGACGGGACTCGAAAGAAATCCGTGAGGGGCCCCACATGATACTCCCAAAGCGGACAATACGGATGAGTGAGGTATGGGCCACTAGGATACGACCTCACAACGAATCACTACTTATGACTTCTATAATATCTCATCATCGAAAGAATTTCATTTATTTATATTGCTTTGTTTTAAAAAAACTTATTCATTTTCATTTTTAATAAAAATTTAAATTATTGAAAAATCATACTAAATATTTCAATACTTTTGGCAACATTTAGTAGACTCTTCTCAACTAAAGATCAGTTAGGAATCACTACTTGTGACTTCCATAACATCTCATCATCGAAATTCATTTTTTATTTAAATTTGAATTTTTTATATTTTTCTGAAGACAATTAAAATTTACAAACTTATGTTATGATTTTAATATTGGAAATCTGTCTTGTGAATTAAACAATCATGAATTGTGTTTTGCTTATAATTTTTTTATATGACAATTACTTGAATATGCTTTGAGAATTACAAATGAACCAACTAATAAGAAAAAAAAAGCATGGGATGCATCACATGTATACACGTAGAAGCATGCAATTAATCACGGTAGTCATTTACCTACACAAAAGCTACTCATATAACTTAAATGCAAAAATAAACATTCAACATCGGTCAATTGTCAATGCAAAGATTTTTTTTTTGTAGAGGTCAATCGAAGATTTAAACATATTTAAACCAACAATCAAACTAAGTTAAAAAGGCAAGTTTAAAATAATAAATATAATAAATGCAAACATGCACAAAATACTCTCTTTTCTCTCTTCTTCTTTGTTCACACACTGACTTTTACTCTTTCTCTCAGACCCGTTTCAATTTCTTTTTTCATATTGCATCCAGGCAGCATCGTTTAAGCTTTCTCCTTTCTCCTTCAAAACCCGATGCTGCTACTCGCTGGGCCGCTGCCGGCCACTATGCTCCACCGCCGGTTGCTGGGCCGAATCTCAACTCAAGGTTGCCAAAGCTGCTTTCTTGCTCTCGTTAGGCGTCGATCACTGTTGCCGACCGGTGCTGCTTGTGTGTTGAATAAATTTGTTTTTCTTCTTTTCTTTTTTTGCAAAGATGTCGAGGAAAGGGCTGTAGATGAGGAAAGTGGAAATTTAATGGAATTCTTGGGGTGCTCGGCTGTAGAGGATCTCTTTGTGTGGTGTAGTGGTTGGTTGTGTATTTAGGGAGCTGAAGATGGTGTTAACAGATGCAGAGAGTGGAGGTTTTCATTGGGTTCAAAATGGCAGTTGTCTCTTTTGGTGATTGGTCTTTGGGTGGTGAGTGCATGGTGGAGAGGTGGCCGAATGGTGGTGATGAAAAGGGCATGCGTTTGGAAGGCTCCGGTGGCTGTGGGTGGAGGTAGTGGTAGTGTTTTGGGTGTTAGGTGGAAGAGGATCTGTACAGGGGCTCGGTTGTGGTGAGGCTCAAAATGGGTGGAGGATTTTGGAGGTTGATGATGGCTGCAGAGGTACCGAGGCAAGAGTGAGAAAACCAAAAATTGGCCAAATCCCCCTTTTTTTTTGCATAGTCTCATCTCTGTCCTTTTAAGAAGAGAAAAATTAATTCTAGTTTATGTTAACACTGAGCAGATCCCTGATATTCAGTTGAAACAATCGTCAGCTACCGTCCAGCGGCCATTGAAAAACTCTAGTCAACAAAGATGGGCTAGCAGCGTGATTTTGGCTGCCAGCCACACTCTGCAAGTGGTGCCGTACACGGCATCAAACCATTGCATTTTCAGTCTTTTTTTTATTTTTATTAAAAAGAATAAAATAAAAAAAATAAAATAGAGCAAATAATAATAATAATAAGCCCAACATGAGTTAAGCCCAAAGCCAAACTTGGGCTTTCTAAATGATAATTTCAATTGGATTTTAAATGGACTTTTAAACCTATATGACAAAACAAAATTAGCCCGTAGAAATAAAATTTTAACAAATGATCTCTTGCAACATGTTCAATATTTAGAGTGGATTTTGATCCACAACTCAAAATTTTGATTGGAGTAATTTAATAAAATAGAATCATTTTATTTTTTTTTAAAAATTAGACATCTAATAGTCTGGACAAAATTAGGTGTCTACAATGTACACAACATGAAAACACGCTTAAAAAAAACTGTTTTACAGAGATACACGAATAAACATGTAAGACATGGTAATCATATGCTTTTAGTGAGAATTGAACCTTGGCCAAATGCAAAAATACTGAAGTGCCTTGCCAAACAAACAAGTGTATTATATTGATATAATTTATTATAAAAGTTTATATCTTAAAACAAACTAATGCTTTAATAAATATTGCAAAAAATAAATTAATAAATTAAATTTTAAAATTATGTTTAAGATAATAAAATTTTAAAATTTGGAAAATAAAGTATTGAATTTAAGAAAAATTTATTGTAAGTTAAGAACTTAAGATACAATTATCAATTTTCTACATTACGTATATGATACTATAATGTATAAATATATATATATATATATGATATTTTTTATTATAATGTAATATAAGTCATGCATTATACTAATAAGAGATTGTATAAAATATCATTGACATTATATTACATAATATTGATAAGAAATTAAGAGTTTACACTTTACAGAATTACATTATTTAGTATACTAACATACAAACACTAACATAATTGGTAATACTGCATACAAATTCTAACATTATAATACTAACATACAAATTATTATAACACGAATAAGATATTAATATACTAACATAATATACTTTTTAAAGATTTATCAATTATCATAATTAGTGTATTGATAACATAATTATCATAAGATATTAGTACACTAACATAATATACTTATTAATAACATAATTAATTTATTGATTTATCAATTATTACATTATAGGAAATTAAAATAACATAATACTAACATACAAATTATTATAATCAGAATAAGATAATAATATACTTATATTTATTAATGATTTATTGATTTTATATACTTAATCTTAAATTATAATCATATGATGACGATGAATTGATGTATTATATGTAATAAGAATACTAGAATAGATGATATTATTCTATATCAATTATCACATTATAAGAAATTAAAACAACATAATACTAACATACAAATTATTATAATAAGAATCAAATATTAATATACTTATTAATATTTGTGATTAATTTTATATACTTGATCTTAAATCATAGTCATATAATGACAATGAATTAATGATATTATATATAATAAGATTAAGAGATTGGAGTTAAGATCTTAATATCATAGTTTTGAAGTTTATAATAAATTATTTATTCTAAATGAATCAATGACTTGTATAATAATAAGAACTTATAACATTTATTTAAATTAAAAAAATGCGTTAAATCATATAAAAGTTTATAACTTATAAGAAATTATTTTCATTAAATCATAAAAAAGTTTATAACTTATAAGAAATTATTTTAAGTAGACATAAATTATTTTAAATAAACATATAAAATATAGATCACTTCTATTTAAAGGTATTAATTATTAATAATATATAAAATTAAAATCTTATGATATTTTTAACCTAAATAAATAATAAATTTTTTTAAAAAAATTAAAATCCTAAACCGGTCGGCTGGCCTTTCTCCACTCTATGTCTAACTAACCCTAATCCTTTCTTCATTCTTTTCTTTCTCACGAGTCACACAACCACTGTGAGCCGCACACTTCAGTTTGCTTCAGAGTTCAACCCTCCCCTCCCTCACGCACAGCGCAACTGACTTAGCCCTTCCTTAAGCAAGCAGCCGCCTCCACCATCCCTGCCTCATGCACGCAGTAGCCTCAGCTCTCCCTCTCCCCCAATCTCGTGGCCGCCTCAGCCAACCGCCCAGCCCTCCCCCACGCATGCGGCACGCGGCAGCCTCAGCTCCAGTAGCGGATCTTGACATTCAAATTTGAGGGGGCCAAGTATAAACTAGTCAAGTTATTTATGAGTTATTTAAGTTTGATATGAGTGGCTTGACTTGATAATTACTCCAATTTGGCTCATTTATTTTGAGCTAAACTTAAGATTGAGTTGCTTGAGAAACTAGTTGAGTTAAATTCGAGTATTTTAATACTCGAATCGAATGACTCGTCAGTCTAATCGAACTTTTTTTAATATATATTTTTAATATTTTATTATTAATTTACAATTTTACTCTTATTATATATAATTAAAAATTAACAAACTGAGCCAATCGAGTTCAGTTCGAGCTTGAGCGGCACAAGTATTTTGTCAAGCCGAACTCGAGCTTAAAAAACCCTCGAATTTTCGAGTCAAACCTAGCTCAAGTTTGATACTAAATCATCTCCACTCAATTACACTTCTAAAGCCAAGTAAAATTTTAAATTACATCAATTTTACTTGAGTTATGTATACTAATTATAAAAAATAAAAAGTTTGTAAAATTATAAATCTTATAAATTTATAAACAAAAGTATAATGAAACAAAATACAACAAATAGATTATAATTCATCTAAAATTGTGAACGATTTTTTTTTAAAATTTTCAAAAATTGAATCTGAACTATGTAATAAGTGAATTATATATGGGTAAACTTTCTTGATCATTTCCTTTGAAAATTTAAAATTAAAAATATATATAAATAAACTAAATTATATCAAACAAAAAATATAATATATCTTTAAAATAATAAAATTGAATATGTTTTTCTTACATTTTACAAAGTGATCCCAATCTAATTTTGATATTGAAAAAAATTGTAAGATTTTTTAAAGAATAATTCTTCATAGGTAATCAAGACAAGTGAATATAATATTATGCTATAAAAAAAATTTTAATTATTCCAATTTTTTATTAAATAAAAATAATTTAAACAGTATCCAGCATATACTTACAAGTATATAAAAAGATAAAATGGCATACAAACCTTGTATAAAGAAATATTCAAATGTTTGGAGGGGCCAAAACTATTTATTATAAATAATATATTTATTAATTTACAATTATATTATATATAAATTTTATTTGTTAGAAGTTTGGGGGGGCCAAGAGAGGCTTACCATCCGCCTCTGCTCAGCTCTCCCTCACAAGCGCGGCTACCTTGCCTCAGCCAACCCTCCCTTCAATCTTCGCTTCGACAGTGCACTTGACTTAGGTATATTTTCCTATCCCTAAAATCAAATATCTTACAATAGATCTAAAGAAATATACTGTTGAACTTTGTTTTTTTACCAAGATCTGTATGTTTGTTTTAGATCTATGACTAAAATCACTATAAAAGTAAATATTGCAAAAGAATGTAAAACACTTGTCAACCATGTGCTACAGCATAAACGCCTATGATCGAGTCTGCGATGGTTTGCTGTCCCAGCTGAGACTGCACAGGAGAGACAATGTAGAGCTTTGGGTCCTTGAAATTAGTCAGGAAAATTTTCATATATGTCTGTTTTTGTTTCAGTTGTATTTGATATTTTTTTAAAAAAATTCAGTGAATATACTTAATGTTTGAATGTTTTGTTGAATTATTTATGTTTGTTGAATTAATGTTAACTAGTTATGTTTTATTTATATGTTTTTGCAATTTTCAATATATATTATGGATTTTATGGATTGAAGATATTATTATTTTGTTATATTTGTTACTAATATTTGAATTTTAATTAATATAGATGTGAATAAATATAAATATGATGTTTTTTTTATCATTTTTTTATTATGTTTTGATTTTTAATCGTGTCATTTGTGTTGTGTCTATTCGTGTAGTGTCAATTTTGTGTAATTTTGTTTAAATTGTATCGTGTCAATTTCGTGTTAACCGTGTCGTGTCATGTCATGTCGTGTGACACGGATAACTATCACGTGTCAATCGTGTCGTGTCATGTGGTACACGTAAAAAATACGTGTTGTGTTCGTGTTTACGATTCAAACACGTTTTATAATTCGTGTTGTGTTCATATTTTAATAATTCGTGTCGTGTTCATGTTTTAATAATTCGTGTCGTGTCATGACACGGAGATACGGATTACTAGGTCTAATTATATTGTGCTATTTACTATATTGAAATTATTACTGGTACCGAAATGAATGTTTTAAATATGGATTGTACTGTGGAATTTTCAAGTGTTACTATATTATTTACTGGACTTCTATACTGAATCGTTTATTGAAGTGATTTAATTAAAGTGTTTATATAACTTGATTTATAAAATTGTTTTCAAGTAATTGAAATGTTTATTCAGATCAATTTCAACTTATTACTCCCTATAGTCGCTTCTAGGCCGAAAGACGACAGGTATTCTAAAATACTTCTCATACTCCATTCAGTTTCCTAACTAACATAGTATCCTTCCTGATTTATACCTTAGTACACTGTTAGGAACTAAATGTTTTAAGCATATAGGTTTCATAGTATTAGTCTTGCATACAATTCTCTTACTGAGCACGTTAGCTCACTCCTTATTTTTCACTCCACAGATTATCTACAATGATCGTTTTGTATACCGTTCCATGGATTTCGGCTATGCTATAGTTTCTTGAGGCAACTTTGATCAGATCCTGGAGATATATTTTATTTCTTTTATATATTCAGACTTGTTATGTACATATATACATTTGTATAATTATGTACAAGGGATGTAGAATGTGTAAAAGATACTGAGAATTATATTTTGTTGAAAACATTTATATCAGTGATCGTTATGATTTTATTTAAAGAGTAATTTACTTTTGAAAGTAAGTGTGACAAAGACATCGCAGACAACCCAACCATCCTACTGTGTGTGAAAATAGATAATTACTATATATTACGAATCATGACATTCAAAAACAAAAGAGTCACCACTTCCTTGCTTTCCAATATCTTGTCTAAAAAGATAACAATATAAACAAAAAAGCGGCATCATTTGCTATACTATACTTTAGCCAATTACTGAACTTATCAAACCAATTAGGATTGAATCGACGTAAAACATTTCCTATATTTCTTTGAAGAAAAGTATGGTTATGTTGTGACAAGGTCCTTTTTGTAAGTATGCCCTATGTACCTTTTCTTGATCATTAAGAGGATAACTCGTAATTCTACTACGATGTCCTTGATTCGCAGGAAGAGTTTCTAAATCGATTTTAACACGAGCTTGTTTTGAGGTTTCTTCATTAGTTTCTTGTATACAATGTGGTTGCTCCAATGTTGATTTTCTTTTGAAATACCTCTCCATTAACTAAATTGAAAAAAAAATCTCAATAAAAGCTAAAAGCAATATGATTATAACAAAAAAATTTTATGAACTTTGAATAATTAATATTATCAAAATTAAGAGACTAAAATTATATATATATACACACACACACACACATTTATATATTCTGCTATATATTTTTTAAACAACAAATTCTTCACTAAAATAATTATTAATACCAAATCAATAATAAAAAACTAACTTTGGACAATTTTTTATCTCAATTTATATGGTATTCTAACCAATATTCAAATAATATTTAACATTTATCAAATATAAATTTAGGAGAAAACAAAATTAAAAAAAAAACTATGATAAAAGAATTTAATATTCTAACTTGTTTTTATCAAAAAAAATTCTAACTTATTGTTCAAGAAATTAATACATAAAAATAAAATTTCTCTATTTAAAAAGTACACATACCTCATCTATTAACTTTTGCTTCTACTTTGCTTTTGGATGCAAATAATCAAAAAAATAAATTTTGAAACTAATTTTGTTGAGTGATTTGATCTTTAACACTATTTTCTCTCAAATATCTTTTTTAAGTATTTTGTACTTTATTTCTTTCTTTTTCCCCTTTTAATGTTGGAAAGCGACTAATAATCTAGCGTTTCTTTAGTTTTCTTTATTTTCATATTATTTTTTTAAATTTTTTAAGTTGTACATTGCCCCAAAATTAATTTTTAGTGGGATCAATTTTAATATTCTTCTTAATTTACATATATAATATTTATTTTAAAAAAATTCAGTGGGACCATTGAACCCACCAAATAGGCATGGCTACGCCCCATGATACCTGAATCGAAGATGGAGCAGCCATTGAAAGCTGGGCACCGGTGGAGATGAAGGAGCAGCTGTTCGTAGGAGATGATTTGGCGTGAAGAGTTTCTAGCCAGAAAAAGGATGGGATTAGGGTGATAAATGTTATAAGGTTAAAATTGTAAATATATGGAATAGATTTAATGTTTTTTTTTTTTGGTTGTGTAATTAAACTGTGTTGTAAAAAGTAGTTTAAAGTCTCAATTAAACACCGTTTTTTTTTGGTACAGCTCAATTAAACACCTTTTATTTTCTTTTTTCTAAAAGGAAAATTTAGTTAATTTTTTTTTTATTGTTTCTGCATAGGAACTTGCAACAAAAAAAAACTTCGGGTGGGATTCTTAAACGACCACGTTCTGACTACGGTACATTTCTTTCTTCGTCTCTTTAAACCCTTTTTCTTGCCATTATCTTTGTCTTATTTTTTTTTTTTTTTCAAATTTTTGTTCAATTCTGTTTTAGTTTTAGCTGCTTATGAGATTAGTTTAGAAAAACTCGAAAACTTTCGATTAATTTGATTGGTAGAATTTTGTTCAAACTCTGTATTGGACAAATGTATTGGTTTGATGTTAGGTTTCTTTTTGTTGAATTAGATGCATTTATGGATAAGCACGCTTGAAAGTTGATATATATTTTTTTTTTAACAATAAAACTAAATGTCATAGAAACTTTACATGCTCAATTTTCGAAATAATAAGTTCAATATTCAATATAGAATCTTACTTTTAAGGTATCAATTGGTTGTCAGATAAGAAATGGATGGCCATTGAAAACCAGATAGTGTCCTTAACCTGCTTTTTTTTTTCTTTTTCTTTTCAAGCTTGTATTTTGCTTCATTTCTGTTGTTTCATTACCCTCTTTTTTTCTTTTCATTTTCTAATTGACATTTGCAGGACCAGTTTCTTTGTACATATCAGATTGATGAAATAATTTAAGTTGTAGTTATTAGTTGCAACTTTACCATTTTTCATCTTAGCCAGCTGCCAATTTTGTTCAGACTTGCATATAGCTATTTGCTTTGTGGAACCTTATTTTTGTCTTTCCATTTTGTTTGTAATGAGTAAGAAATATTCTTATTTCACTTTTGCATATTTTCTGAAAGATATAATCTGCTTTAATAAAAAGTTACACATGAAGATATTATCTCCAATTTCGTTTTCTAAAGCATTCATTAAATTGCTTTTGAAGCAATTTCTTCTTTTTTGTAATAAGCGTGACTGTTTTGTTGAATGCTAAAACCTGATGCATTTGCAATGCAGCGTGGTGGAGACCCTATCATCCTTTGTTTTGTTGATTTTCCAAGTCCCGCCTGTGCAGCAACTGCAATGAGTGCCTTGCAAGATGATCCCTTCTTCCATTGATTTTGACATTTATAGACGGTAGCTTATCATTGGAAAATGATACAGGGTATATGGCAAATTGATAGGAAATGATAGTGAATACCGTAGAATGATATTGGTGCAGCTAAGCATTAGTCTCAAGTGGTAGGTGCATTTATACCCTGATGAAAGAGCAGAGTTCAAATCTTTCTGTTGCATATCAAGGTCTGGGACAGGCTGTTACATAAAATCTAAAGAAAATAACAATAATAATTATAAGATTAAAGTGTAAGTACGTCATGCAGATTATACATACTTCTACACAATATGAAACATGTTAAACAAATAAAAGCGGAAGCGACAGGATCTAACCTGCAGCCATTGCACTCTGTAACTTTGCTATTGAAGCGATTTCCGAATCTGACGACAGGATTCTTACACCTTTCAAGTCTTCCAAGCACTCAAAAACCTCACTAGATGGTGTGTTTTTCTGAGATTAACGTACTTAGAGACCGGAAGGAGCCCTCTTATATTACTAACAAAAGCATGCTAATTATGGTAATAAAATCACGTTTTAACCATCACAAAATCGTGTTTTAATAGCCAAATATTGAGTTGAGATTCAATGTGAAATTATGGACCATATCCGAAATTGGTCAACCAAATATTTATTTCCATAATAAGGAGATATACTAACATTCTCCCACTTGGTTCATATATTTCACTTATAGAAGAAACAAATCACATGAATCATGGCGACAGTTCCTCAAGTGGTGAGTATTATCTTCCATGTATTACTATGTAAAATGTTTCTAAATCAACCCATTTTTACTTAATGAATAAACCTTATGTTTATTCTCAGTCCAAACAACAAGGATATTTCTCAAATAAAACTTTAGTGTATACAAATCAAAATGAGAAACATCATATTATTAATAAGAGTTTCAATTACAATCAAAATGTGGGACCAAGTCCCATTCTCTCTACATGATCCTTAAATTTAAACGATGGCATGCCCTTAGTTAAAGGATCAGCTAACATCAATTCAGTGCTAACGTGTTCAATAACCACTCTTTTATCTCTAACACGTTCTCTAATGGCTAAGTACTTAATGTCGATATGCTTACTTCGACTTCCACTCTTATTGTTCTTAGCCATGAATACCGCAGCTGAATTGTCACAATATATCCTCAATGGCTTAGATATGGAGTCAACAACTCTAAGCCCACCAATGAAACTCTTAAGCCATACACCATGTGAGGTAGCCTCAAAATAGGAAACGAACTCGGCCTCCATAGTAGAAGTGGTAGTCAGTGTCTGCTTAGCACTCTTCCATGAAACAGCTCCACCGGCAAGCATGAAGATGTAACCGGATGTTGATTTCCAGGTATCAACACAGCCAGCAAAGTCTGAGTCTAAGTAGCCAATGACTTCCAACTCATCGGTCCTTCTATACATAAGCATGTAATCCTTAGTGCCTTGAAAATATCTAAGCACCTTCTTCGCAGCTCTCCAGTGGTCCATCCTCAGGTCACTTTGGTATCTACCCAACATTCCCACAGCAAAAGCAATATCAGGCCTGGTATAGTCCTGTGCATACATAATGCTTCCAACAGCTGAGGCATATGGAATGTTCTTCATTTGTTCCCGCTCAAGATCATTTTTCGGGCACTGGTTCAAATTGAACCTGTCACCCTTCACAATGGGAGCTGGGCTTGGTGAACAATCTTTCATTCTAAATCTTTCCAAGACTTTATTGATATAGGCTTCTTGTGACAGACCTAATATACCTTTATATCTGTCTCTATGGATCTTAATGCCAATGACATAAGATGCATCGCCCATATCCTTCATATCAAAGTTCTCAGAAAGAAATTGTTTCACCTCACGTAGCATCCCCTTATCATTGGTTGCAAGCAGAATATCATCCACATATAGCACAAGGAAACAAATCTTGCTCCCACTGACCTTCTGGTATATATATTGATCCATGATGTTCTCAACGAAACCAAATGATGAGATGACTTCATGGAATTTTAAATACCATTGGCGGGAAGCTTGTTTCAACCCATATATGGACTTCTTGAGCTTACAGACCAAATGCTCACCATTACTAGAGGAAAAACCTTCAGGTTGTTTCATGTAAACCTCTTCCTCTAGATCACCATTGAGAAATGCCGTTTTCACATCCATTTGTTGCAACTCTAAGTCAAAATGTGCAACAAGCGTGATGCGGAGAGAATCTTTCTTAGATACAGGAGAAAAGGTCTCCTTGTAATCGATTCCCTCCTTTTGAGTGAATCCTTTGGCTACGAGTCTTGCCTTATAACGCTCGATGTTGCCTAATGAGTCAGTCTTGGTCTTGAAGACCCATTTACAGCCTATAGCCCTGGCCCTATTAGGCAACTCGACAAGATCCCATACTCCATTAGATGCCATTGAATCCATCTCATCCTTCATAGCATCGAACCAAAGTTTTGATTCTTTGCTGTTCATGGCTTGTGAGAACGTCTTTGGATCATTAACGGGCCCAATATTGAAATCATACTCTTGTAGATACATAATATAATCACTAGGAATAGCTTATTTCCTTTTCCTAGTAGACCTTCTTAATGTTGGTTCAACATTCTCCGAAGGATCATGTTGTTCAACTGGTTGCTCATTCAATTCTGGTGTATCCAGAGGAGCCTCGTCTACTGGTAAGTTATCAGCTACTTGTGGATCTTCAACGATTGGTTGTTTAATGTCCAGTTGTATTGAAGGGACATTGTTCATGATAACTAATCCTTGACTCGAGGTAGAGGATTGATCTCTCACAGAAACTAGGTCTTGAGATTGATCGCTCCCACTAACTAAGTCATTTTCAAGAAACTTGGCGTTCCTTGATTCCACAAATCTAGTGCTATGAGATGGACAATAGAATCTGTAGCCTTTAGACCGTTCGGCATATCCAATGAAATACCCACTTATGGTCCTAGGATCCAATTTCTTTTCCTATGGGTTGTAAACTCTTATCTTAGAAGGGCATCCCCAAACGCGCATATGACGCAAACTCGGTTTCCAACCTTTGAATAATTCAAAAGGTGTCTTTGGAACAGCTTTGGTTGGAACCCGGTTCAATATATACGCTGTCGTTTTAAGAGCTTCAATCCACAAGGACTTAGGCAACTTCGAGTTGCTAAGCATACTTCGCACCATTTCCATCAAAGTTTGGTTCCTTCTTTCTACAACACCATTCTAATCTGGTGAACTAGGCATGGTATATTGGGCAACAATCCCATTTTCTTGAAGGAACTTCGCAAATGGTCTAGGTGCTTGTCCATCTTCAGTGTATCTACTATAATACTCCCACCTCTATCAGTTCTTACTATCTTTATGGGTTTTCCACATTGTTTCTCTACTTCAGCCATAAAGATTTTAAAGGCATCTAATGCTTTGTTCTTGTTATGAAGCATGTAGAGATACATAAACCTTGAGTAATCATCAATAAAGGTGATGAAGTACTTTTGACCATATGCATCAATGTCTGGACAGCATATGTCAGAGTGTATGATTTCTAATATGGTTGAACTCCTATTGGCACCTTTCTTAGACTTGTTGGTTTGCTTACCCTTAATGCAATCCACACAAGTGTCGAAATCAGTAAAATCGAGAGTACTAAGTATTCAATCTTTTACCAATCTCTTAATTCTATTTATGGAGATATAACCTAATCTCTGGTGCCATAGCGTGGAGGAGTCCTCATCCATATTTGATTCAAAACAAACATATGAGAGTGGATTACCTTTCTTAACGAGCCACTGTTGAAGCTTGGCACAATCCTTCTTCATGTGTCCCTTCTTTTTACAGAAGAAACACTTGGACTCTTTCTTAATGTCAGCTTGGGCAGGGATTTTCTCTTTTCCCTTGTTCTTGGCTCGATCCTTGGTCTTTCCTTGGCTTGCAAAAAATGCACTTTCACCCGATTCCATAAGCAGCTGTCACGACCCGAAGGCCGTGACGTATACTTAACACTCAGACTTTATTTCCCATTTATCAATTTTACGAACTAACTTTTTCCTTTCACTTTGGGGTTTGTGTTCGGTGTCAGTGTCTTCTCTCTACTAAATTCACATTCTTCCCTTGATTTACATTCATCATATAATTTACCATTTCTTAAACCATTTTACTTAATAATTTTGTTTAATATTAAACTCATAAAAGAAAAACGTCGAAAACTCCCCCTTATATAAAATCGACTTTCCCCAGCTTAATAACCTGCAATAAAACTCAACTATATCCAGCTACATTTTTCAATCCACAATTTCCAGTTTATTTCATTATATACTACACATACTTCCAAAATCATCACAAGTACATGTATGGCAGTTTACAACTCATAATTGACCAATTTTACTTCTCGGATCATCAATGACATATGCATGGCATTTCATAACTTATAGTCTTTATAATTCACTTCTCGGATCGCACTCGATAAT
Organism: Heritiera littoralis; assembly: GCA_031772115.1. Taxonomy (NCBI): domain Eukaryota; kingdom Viridiplantae; phylum Streptophyta; class Magnoliopsida; order Malvales; family Malvaceae; genus Heritiera; species Heritiera littoralis. The sequence continues at coordinate 508,326 of JAPDPK010000035.1, forward strand.
CATAGATGGCTACAATAATCTAGAACGATCCTAAGTTACATCCCAAAAATTTCTATAAGCATGTACTGTGCATTTGAATGTCATACATGAATAACAAAATAATCCCTTTTTATACCTCAAGAGCAACAAAAGCAGCACTCGGAGGACTCGAGCTAGTATCGCTACTTAAGGTCGTCCTCGAGGCCTTGCTCCAACTCCAAGTAGGAGCCTAGCTTGTATGATCTGCGATGTTATTAATAAGGGGTGAGCAAAAACCACGGCTCAGTAAGTAGCTTAAGTAAACAGATACTAGGCTCATGTCTGTCTACATGTACATAATTGCATGGTAGCAGATGACATAATATATATATGCATGACATAGTATTCTATACACTAGTGTAACAACATGAAACATTCAAATACTAAAAATGATATGATCACAAACAGATTTCGAATGCACTTACTTCAAAGCAGAGAAAGATTACTAAAACTGATAGTCGAATCACTGTAGGCACGAGGCCTTAAATTACTGAAACTCATGCAGATATCAAAATAGAATTCTGATGTATTTTCTTCAAATCGATGACTTTATAGAAAACTGATAATTTATCAAATTAGGCATAAAGCCTTAAAGTACTGGAAAACAATACTGATAGAGTTTAGGCATCAATCCCTGATAACTGATACTGATGTCCATCCTAGCTAGTGATGGAGTAGGTGTCGTAAGCAACACAATACCTATGGCCATAGACTATGCTCCAGTCTCGCTGATCAGTCGAGAGCTGGAACTTACCTGTTAAATTCTCAAACAAGCCTGATAATGCCTAGAGCTCGAGGCTCGTAAGGCGCAGATACTGATACTGATTGTCTAGAGCACAAAGCTCAATAGATGGGTAATAAAACCTAGAGCAAGGCTCAATAGGCTCAAGTGACCCGAAGGTCAATGGATTTGCCCGCACTCAAAACATATCGGAAAACAGTTCTTTCGTGTAACTCTTCACCTTCATAAATTTCAAAATACTGAAAAGAAACATTTCCAGCTTTAACTATACAATATTTGGGTTTTATTTCAAAGTTGGCTCAAACCAGAAAAGTCTTCTGAGTTAAATAGCATACAAGTCGTTATACATAGAAAGAATTCATGCATAAGATAACTTGCATTAAAACATATTATATGTAAATGCATGTACGCATTCGTAACAGTCTCTTTGTGCACCATGCATACATGTACCTCTATCACAACAATAATTTCGTATTAAGGTCTCAGAACTAACGTTTTTCATGTTATTTGATAAGTGGCTTGACCGGCTATAACATACAACATAGAAAATGATATTTAAAATTCCAGCCAAAGGAGCATTCTTTTCCAATTTATACATTAAGTCCTTTACATCTTACCTTAGTAGCTCGGTCAACGATGTTTCGTCCCTTAATTCATAAATTAACTCAATCGATAAAGGGATTTAATTGTTCCTACGAGATGGTACTAGTAAAGCTTACTTAACCCACTTACATAATGTCCTTAGCCAATATCCTCTTCGAGCCTCCGATAATATCTACTCTTCCGCTCCAATTAAGGTCACTACAACCATTTCAATGTTGTCTCAATCATCTATTTATACATGCCTAATACCATACTTAAAACGAACAACTTAAAACAACGCATTATTATTCAAGTTTCACTGTTATAGTCAACCTTAATTCCTATCAATCCTTAAATCGATGCTTATTGTTTACCTTCAAAAGAATTTCCCTAGTCGATCTTCGTATAGTTCCCTCCTCTTGATATTTCCGAATCAAATCCTACACCGAGGTTCAGAATTAAATCTTCATTGTCATGCTAATAACATCTATGCGTAGATGTATATGTATATGTATATGTGTGTATATATATATATGTATATATATATCTATCTATTTAAACACAGACATATATAACTACATGGTTATATTTTCTTTTTATCACCAAGCCCCTAGAGTATGTACATATATATACATATACATATATATACACGTTCACACGCATGTATACATCTCTGTTTTGTCCATGGTTTTGTATCTATACGCATGTAGATATTATTCAAAAATCATATATCCTTGCATAAACGAAGTTACATTTCTGAAAATCTAACTTTTACCTCTAAAATAGCTTAACCGAGCCTCCTTGAACCTAGGTTACTGCTGTCCTGCACAACCCGAGGCTGCCTTGTCTTCACTTACTTCAGTCGAGCTAGACAGCTCTAATAGCTTTCGATCCAGCTTGGTTCTTCCTCCCTTCAAACCCTCAACGAGTTCTCATACAGCCTTGCTACAAATCGCAATTTCCAGCCATTAGTTAACCTCTATTTAGACACCAACAAGTTCAGTTTAAACCCCCCACAAACAGCTGAGCAATGCAGAACATTTTCTTGATATTGTTCTATCATTCAAACAACACTCAAATCAGTTTTTATTTACCTTGTTACTGCCTTAGGAGCTGTTCTGTTTTGAGTAGCAGAAAATGTCCTTGGTCAGTTCGGTTGGCTCATGTTTCTTGCCTCCTTTACAGCCAAATCAATCCCAAGTTGCAGCTGGTTCGTGAGCCACCAAATGACCTCTTCCATAGCCTCCCAACCGATCCAAATGCAGCCACAGATCAGCTCTCCTTCATGCATCCAACAGGTTCTTCGAACCCCTTTTCTTTTTCCCACGCAAGTAGCTGCAGTTTTGGGTCTTCTTCTTCTTCTGTTTCTTCTCGGCACTTTCAGCCCCAACTGAACCACACCACTCTCTTTCCTTTCATTTTTCCCTGGTTTCTCTCTTTCCCTTTTCTTCCTCGTTCGAAACCCTTACTGTAGCTTTCTTCTTTTCCTTTTGTTTTCTCCTTTTCTCTTGCCTTTCTCGCTGAGCCCTTCTCCTTTCCTTTCCTCTTCTCTTCTCCCTTTTCTTCTTTTCCTTTCTCGGTCGAGGTCTCCCTTTCTCTTCTCTCCTTTCTTTCCTTCTTTTCCTTCTCTTTTTAAACCGGGTTTCCTTTTCTGTTTTGGCGTTTGCTTCTGCCTTTTTCTTTTTGTTCAGACATGCTCCCACGATAGTGGGAGCAGGTCACGGTTTCATATTTTTTTATATATATATCCTATTCAATATATATATACATGTACTTTTAATATATCTATAAATATTAATATATTTTCATCATTTCATGTATATATATACATCTATATATTTCATACATCTTGCTATATTTTATTTCATTTTATTAGTATTATATCGTATATTATTAAATCACATTTCCCATTCTAGTTTACATGTATATACATATATTTTTCTTAAATCGTATATTCATCTATTTCATATATATACATATATCAATAATGTCCTCAATTTAAATTTACTTCCTTAATTTGAATTAACGCATGTCTTGAACTTAATTATATAATTCTAATTTATGCTAGCACTCACCATTCATTGATAATTGCTCCTAAGTAAAATATTTGTCTCCATTACTAAAGGAAATTAGAAGTACAACTAAATTTCAATACTATACTCATTTGATGCCTCTTATTTATTTGCAAAAATTAGTACAATTTGCAGTCTTCACAACCTCCCCACCTTAGGAAATTTGGTCCTCCAAATTTTCCATGTCCATCTGAAAAAGGTGAGGATACTTCTCCTTCATCAAACTCTCTAACTCCCACGTAGCTTCCTCTGAAGAGTGATGCTGCCAAAGTACTTTCACTAGAGGAATCGTCTTTGACCTCAATATCTTATCTTTTCTATCCAAGATCCGAATAGGTCTCTCAACATAGCTCAAGTCCTCCCTAATCTCTAAAGGTTCATACTCAATGATATGGGAGGGGTCCGGATGATATTTCCTGAGCATCGACACATGAAAGACGTTATGCACACTTGCCAGCTCTGGAGGTAATGCTAGTCAGTATGCCACGTCACCAATTCTCTCTAGTATCTCAAACGGACCAATATATCGAGAGCTCAACTTCCCTTTCTTACCAAATCTCATTATACCTTTAGATGGAGAGATCTTCAAGAATACTTTATCCCCAACTTGAAATTCCAAAGGTCTTCTCCGACTATCCGCATAGCTCTTCTGTCTACTTTGAGCTGTCCTCAATCTATCACATATCAATTTCACGTCTGCGGAAGCTTTCTCTACTAATTCCGGAGTAAATATCTTTCTTTCACCTACCTCTTCCCAGCCAATAGGGGATCTACACTTTCGTCCATACAACGCCTCATAAGGTGCCATCCCAATGCTGGAGTGAAAGCTATTGTTATATGCAAATTCAGCTAGTGCCAAATGATCATCCCATGAGCCTTGAAAATCCATGACACATGCCCTCAACATGTCCTCAAGAGTCTGAATTGTCCTCTCTGATTGCCCATCGGTTTGAGGATGGAAGGCTGTGCTAAAGCTCAGTTTAGTTCCCAAAGCATCCTGAAAGTGTCCCTAGAAACGAGAAGTAAACCGAGAATCTCTATCCGAAACTATGCTCACTGGGACTCCATGTAACCTCACTACTTCTTTTACATACATATTTGCTAAGGCACTAAGTGAATCGGTAGCCTTCATAGCTAGGAAGTGAGCGGACTTTGTCAATCGATCGACTATCACCCAAATGGCATCATGATTCCTAAGAGTCCTCGGGAGTCCCATGATAAAGTCCATAGTCACATGCTCCCATTTCCATGTAGGTATAGACAAAGGTTTCAGTAAGCCCGCTGGTCTTTGGTGTTCAATCTTGACCTTTTGGCACACTAAGCATTTGGACACAAAGATCGCTATATCTTTCTTCATACCAGCCCACCAATACACCTTACGTAAGTTTTGATACATCTTTGTATTACCTGGATGCATAGTGTATTTGGAACTGTGTGCCTCTTCTATAGTTTGTCTCTTCAAGGCCTCACTATCCGGAATACAAATTCTGCCCTTATATCTCAACAGTCCATCATCTCCGATCTCGAAATCTGAGCCCTGATCCGATTGTATATTACTAGTAGTCTCCACAAGTCGAGGATCTTCTTTCTGAGCTTGTCTGATCTGATCAATAATACTAGGCTCTATCCTCAAGCTAGCCATCAAACATTCACCTTCTCGCTCTAGGTTCAGATTCAATTCTGAAAATTTCTCCATCAAATCCCACTCTTTGACCATCATGTAGCTGATCAAACCCATGCTCTTCCTACTCAATGCATCAGCAACTCGGTTTGCTTTACCCGGATGGTATAGAATCTCGCAGTCATAATCCTTCAATAGTTCCATCCATCGTCTCTGTCTCATGTTTAGCTCTTTCTGCGAGAATAAATATTTTAAACTCTTGTGATCCGTGTAAATCTGAAATCGTTCACCATACAAGTAGTGGCGCCATATCTTTAGCGCAAACACTACCGCTGCCAACTCTAGGTCATGTGTGGGATAGTTCCTCTCATGGTCCTTCAATTGTCTCGAACCATAGGCCACTACTTTACTATTCTGCATCAATACACACCCTAGACCTTGTAGAGAGGCATCACTATACACTGCAAATCCCTCGGATCCACTCGGAATTGTCAGAATAGGAGCTGTAGTCAATCGCTGCTTCAATTCTAGAAAGCTGCGCTCACATGCATCATTCCACTCAAACTTGACATTCTTGCGTGTGAGTCGGGTTAGAGGAGCAGCCAACTTAGAAAATCCTTCTACAAATCTCCTATAGTATCCCGCAAGCCCTAAAAAGCTGCGAATTTCGGTTACTGTCTTAGGCCTCTCCCAATTAATTACAGCCTCTATCTTAGCTGGGTCAACCGACACACGATCCTTTGATACTACATGCCCCAGAAAACTGATTTGCTCTAACCAAAATTCGCACTTACTGAGCTTGGCATAGAGCTCTTTCTCTCGAAGAGTCTGAAGCACAATATGTAGGTGGTGTTCATGCTCTTCTCGAGATCGAGAATATACTAGTATGTCATCGATGAAAACAATGACGAACTTGTCCAAGTAGGGTTTAAACACTTCATTCATCAGTCCCATGAACGCTGCAGGGGCGTTTGTTAAACCAAATGGCATGACCAAGAACTCATAGTGGCCATAACGAGTCCTGAAGGCTATTTTCGATACATCTTCCTTTCTGATTCTTAGCTGATGGTACCCAGACCTCAAATCAATCTTGGAAAATATCTGAGCACCCTTCAACTGATCCAACAAGTCGTCAATTCTAGGCAGTGGATACTTATTCTTCACCGTCACTTGATTCAACTGCCTATAGTCTATACACAGCCTCAAACTACCATCCTTCTTTTTCACAAATAACACTGGAGCTCCCCAGGGAGACACACTTGGTCTTATAAAACCTTTATCTAGCAGCTCTTGCAACTGCTTTTTCAGTTCTTCTAAGTCAACCAAGGCCATTCGGTATGGAGGCTTTGATACCGGTTGAGTGCCTGGGAGTAGCTCTATAGCGAACTCCGTCTCCCTTTCCGGAGGTAGTCCTGGTAGCTCATCCGAAAAAACATCAGAGAACTCCTTGACAATTGGAATGTCGGACAGTTCCGGATGGCTCCTTTCGGCATCCTTGACAAATGCGAGATAGCCTTCATAAACAATGAATCTCATATTAGTGAGACATCAACAAAATCAAAATCATTCTATTTATCATTCCTAAGGCGTAGTACAAGCTTTTCAGGTAGGGAGAGAGTTACAATCTTTCTATAGCAATCTACACTAGCACGATGGTTGGTTAACCAATCCATGCCTAGTATTACATCAAAGTCATACATATTCAATAAGATCAAATCTACTGTTAAGTAGTTATCTCCCACCTTGACCTTACACTGATGATAGACATATTCAGTTGTTTGAGATTCCCTAGAAGGAGTAGTAATATGTAACAGATGGCCTAGAGGTTCTGACTTAATATGCAATCTACTAGCAAATGCAGGTGAGATGAATGAGTGAGTTGCACCTGAATCTATAAGTACAATAGCTTCCAAGTCACAGATAGTGAGCTTACCCCTGATAACTGAGCCGGAAGCATCAGCTGCCTCCTGATCGAGTGCAAATACTCTTCCCTGCACCATTGGCCCCTTGCCCTTATCTTGGGCCTTCTTCTGTTGCGGCACGTTTTGTTTCTCAACTTTCCTCTCTGTGGCCTTAAGCAAAGGACAATCTCTGATCATGTGACCTGTCTTGCCACACCTGAAACAAGCCCCAGTAAGTCTATGACAAGGTCGATCACCATGCTTGTGGCCGCAAATAGTACAAGGCTGAGATGTAGGAGTAGCAGTAGGGATGATGGTCAAGGCTATGTTAGGAGGAGTAGTAGTAGCTGTAGGCCTAGTAGCCTATGATCGAGGTGCAACAAACCTCTGCCTCTTATTTTGTCCCTGTGATCTACTCGGCTCAAACCTCCTCTTCTCATTTCTCCTATCTATGAATGGTTTAGCTCTAGGAGGTTTCCTTGTCCCATACTCAGCTTGAGTAATCTCCAATTCTTGCTCAACAGTCTGAGCCATTCTAACCACTGCCTCATACTCTGTCAGCTCAAATGGAGTGACTCGGCTTCGGATGATAGGTCTCAATCCCGAAGCAAATTTCTCTACCTTCTTTTCATCATTAGTAGCATAATCTGTATCATACTTAACCAAGGCAGTGAAACGGGTCTCGTACTCATCAACCCTCATCAATCCTTGAGTCAGTTCCATAAATTCCTTCTTCTTTTGTCTCCTGGTAGCTTTGGAGATGTAGTGGTTCATGAAAGCCTCTACAAGTCTCTCCCATGTAATGACCGGATCCTTGGCCAATAAGAATGTCTCATGGGTCTTCCACCACTTCTGTGCATCACCCCTCATCATATACACAGTTAAGGAAACCCTTTCAATAGTATTGCAACCCATATACTTGAAAAGGAACTCCATCTCCTCTATCCATTCCTCAGCCTTCGCCAGATCCTTTTCCCCCTTAAACTGTGATGGGTTCATCTTTTGGAATTGTCGGAGGAGTGTCATGTTTCTATCCACCGGATTCCCAGCCTCAGGTACGGCTGGTGGAGGCACAGCTGGCAAAGGTGCGACCTGTGGCACCACCGGAGGTGGCGAGGTGGTGCCTGTTGCGGTGGTGGTGGAGACTGTGGCATAACAGGTGCAGTAGGTGATGGCACAGGAGGTGTAGGAGGTGGTGGTGTAGCCTGCTGTATACCAGCTTGGTTGGCCACCAATTGTTGTAATAGGGCTGTCATGGTCTCATGACTTTGTTCTATTCTAGCCATCCTTGCCTCAATACTATCTGGTGGTGGAGGTGTGGGGTGTGAGGATGATGGAGGTGCAGTGGATGGGGTCGAACGTGTAATCGGAAACCTTCGAGCCAACCCCCTAGGTCTGCCTCCAATTCTCCTCATTGTATTTCGATTAACAGAAATACCTATACCAAGAGCAGATCAATCTTAGTATAAGTTAGTGACAGTGGTTACATGCAGACATTACACAGTACATGGGATGTAACACTAATAATGACCTGTATGACACTGACACGTACTAGACAAACCGGGCTCTGATACCATTTAATCTGTCACGACCCGAAGGCCGTGACGTATACTTAACACTCAGACTTTATTTCCCATTTATCAATTTTACGAACTAACTTTTTCTTTTCACTTTGGGTTTGTATTCGGTGTCAGTGTCTTCTCTCTACTAAATTCACATTCTTCTTGATTTACATTCATCATATAATTTACCATTTCTTAAACCATTTACTTAATAATTTTTTTAATATTAAACTCATAAAAGAAAAACGTCGAAAACTCCCCCTTATATAAAATCGACTTTCCCCAGCTTAATAACCTGCAATAAAACTCAACTATATCCAGCTACATTTTCAATCCACAATTTCCAGTTTATTCATATATACTACACATACTTCCAAAATCATCACAAGTACATGTATGGCAGTTTACAACTCATAATTGACCAATTTTACTTCTCGGATCATCAATGACATATGCATGGCATTTCATAACTTATAGTCTTTATAATTCACTTCTCGGATCGCACTCGATAATCATAGATGGCTACAATAATCTAGAACGATCCTAAGTTACATCCCAAAAATTTCTATAAGCATGTACTGTGCATTTGAATGTCATACATGAATAACAAAATAATCCCTTTTTATACCTCAAGAGCAACAAAAGCAGCACTCGGAGGACTCAAGCTAGTATCGCTACTTAAGGTCGTCCTCGAGGCCTTGCTCCAACTCCAAGTGGAGCCTAGCTTGTATGATCTGCGATGTTATTAATAAGGGGTGAGCAAAACCACGGCTCAGTAAGTAGCTTAAGTAAACAGATACTAGGCTCATGTCGGTCTATATGTACATAATTGCATGGTAGCAGATGACATAATATATATATGCATGACATAGTATTCTATACACTAGTGTATCAACATGAAACATTCAAATACTGAAAATGATATGATCACAAACAGATTTCGAATGCACTTACTTCAAAGCAGAGAAAGATTACTAAAACTGATAGTCGAATCACTGTAGGCACGAGGCCTTAAATTACTGAAACTCATGCAGATATCAAAATAGAATTCTGATGTATTTTCTTCAAATCGATGACTTTACAGAAAACTGATAATTTATCAAATTAGGCATAAAGCCTTAAAGTACTGAAAACAATACTGATAGAGTTTAGGCATGAATCCCTGATAACTGATACTGATGTCCATCCTAGCTAGTGATGGAGTAGGTGTCGCAAGCAACACAATACCTATGGCCATAGACTATGCTCCAGTCTCGCTGATCAGTCGAGAGCTGGAACTTGCCTGTTAAATTCTCAGACAAGCCTGATAATGCCTAGAGCTCGAGGCTCGTAAGGCGCAGATACTGATACTGATTGTCTAGAGCACAAAGCTCAATAGACGGGTAATAGAACCTAGAGCAAGGCTCAATAGGCTCAAGTGACCCGAAGGTCAATGGATTTGCCCGCACTCAAAACATATCGGAAAACAGTTCTTTCGTGTAACTCTTCACCTTCATAAATTTCAAAATACTGACAAGAAACATTTCGAGCTTTAACTATACAATATTTGGGTTTTATTTCAAAGTTGGCTCAAACCAGAAAAGTCTTCTGAGTTAAATAGCATACAAGTCGTTATACATAGAAAGAATTCATGCATAAGATAGCTTGCATTAAAACATATTATATGTAAATGCATGTACGCATTCGTAACAGTCTCTTTGTGCACAATGCATTGCTACTACGTGTAGTCTATTATGCACCATGCATACATGTACCTCTAGCACAACAATAATTTCGTATTAAGGTCTCAGAACTAACGTTTTTCATGTTATTTGATAAGTGGCTTGACCGGCTACAACATACAACATAGAAAATGATATTTAAAATTCCAGCCAAAGGAGCATTCTTTTCCAATTTATACATTAAGTCCTTTACATCTTACCTTAGTAGCTCGGTCAACGATGTTTCGTCCCTTAATTCATAAATTAACTCAATCAATAAAGGGATTTAATTGTTCCTAAGGGATTTAATTGTTCCTACGAGATGGTACTAGTAAAGCTTACTTAACCCACTTATATAATGTCCTTAGCCAATATCCTCTTCGAGTCTCCGATAATATCTACTCTTTCGCTCCAATTAAGGTCACTACAACCATTTCAATGTTGTCTCAATCATCTATTTATACATGCCTAATACCATACTTAAAACGAACAACTTAAAACAACGCATTATTATTCAAGTTTCACTGTTATAGTCAACCTTAATTCCTATCAATCCTTAAATCGATGCTTATTGTTTACCTTCAAAAGAATTTCCCTAGTCGATCTTCGTGTAGTTCCCTCCTCTTGATATTTCCGAATCAAATCCTACACCGAGGTTCAGAATTAAATCTTCATTGTCATGCTAATAACATCTATGCGTAGATGTATATGTATATGTGTATATATATATGTGTATATATATATATCTATCTATTTAAACACAGACATATATAACTACATGGTTATATTTTCTTTTTATCACCAAGCCCCTAGAGTATGTACATATATATACATATACATATATATACACGTTCACACGCATGTATACATCTCTGTTTTGTCCATGGTTTTGTATCTATACGCATGTAGTATTATTCAAAAATCATATATCTTGCATAAACGAAGTTACATTTCTGAAAATCTAACTTTTACCTCTAAAATAGCTTAACCGAGCCTCCTTGAACCTAGGTTACTGCTGTCCTGCACAACCCGAGGCTGCCTTGTCTTCACTTACTTCATCGAGCTAGACAGCTCTAATAGCTTTCGATCCAGCTTGGTTCTTCCTCCCTTCAAACCCTCAACGAGTTCTCATACAGCCTTGCTACAAATCCAATTTCCAGCCATTAGTTAACCTCTATTTAGACACCAACAAGTTCAGTTTAAACCCCCCACAAACAGCTGAGCAATGCAGAACATTTTCCTGATATAGTTCTATCATTCAAACAACACTCAAATCAGTTTTTATTTACCTTGTTACTGCCTTAGGAGCTGTTCTGTTTTGAGTAGCAGAAAATGTCCTTGGTCAGTTCGGTTGGCTCATGTTTCTTACCTCCTTTACAGCCAAATCAATCCCAAGTTGCAGCTGGTTCGTGAGCCACCAAATGACCTCTTCCATAGCCTCCCAACCAATCCAAATGCAGCCACAGATCAGCTCTCCTTCATGCATCCAACAGGTTCTTCGAACCCCTTTTCTTTTTCCCACGCAAGTAGCTGCAGTTTTGGGTCTTCTTCTTCTTCTGTTTCCTCTCGACACTTTCAGCCCCAACTGAACCACACCACTCTCTTTCCTTTCGTTTTTCCTTGGTTTCTCTCTTTCCCTTTTCTTCCTCGTTCGAAACCCTTACTGTAGCTTTCTTCTTTTCCTTTTGTTTTCTCCTTTTCTCTTGCCTTTCTCGCTGAGCCCTTCTCCTTTCCTTTCCTCTTCTCTTCTCCCTTTTCTTCTTTTCCTTTCCCGGTCGAGATCTCCCTTTCTCTTCTCTCCTTTCTTTCCTTCTTTTCCTTCTCTTTTTAAACTGGGTTTCCTTTTCTGTTTTGGCGTTTGGCAGAAGCAAAGCTTCTGCCTTTTTCTTTTTGTTCAGACGTGGAAGCAGGCCACGGTTTCATATTATATATATATCCTATTCAATATATATATATACATGTACTTTTAATATATCTATAAATATTAATATATTTTCATCATTTCATGTATATATATACATCTATATATTTCATACATCTTGCTATATTTTATTTCATTTTATTAGTATTATATCTTATATTATTAAATCACATTTCCCATTCTAGTTTACATGTATATACATATATTTTTCTTAAATCGTATATTCATCTATTTCATATATATACATATATCAATAATGTCTCAATTTAAATTTACTTCTTCATTGAATTAACGCATGTCTTGAACTTAATTATATAATTCTAATTTATGCTAGCACTCACCATTCATTGATAATTGCTCCTAAGTAAAATATTTGTCTCCATTACTAAAGGAAATTAGAAGTACAACTAAATTTCAATACTATACTCATTTGATGCCTCTTATTTATTTACAAAAATTAGTACAATTTGCAGTCTTCACAGCAGCCTTCCCTCCTCTTGAACACACATGGTCATCAATTCATTGATGATCCACTTATCCTTTTGTGTGTTATAGGATATCTTGAATGGTCCGTACTGCTTTGGTAGAGTGTTCAATATGTAGTGCACAAGAAAAGACTCAGACATCTCCACCTCTAGCTTCTTGAGTTGGGCCGCTATATCTCTCATGACCATTATGTGCTCGCGCACTCCTTTGACATTGGTGAGCCTCATCGATGAGAACTTCATTATTAGGGTGCTGGCCAACGCTTTGTCTAAAGTGACAAATTGATCATCTATGGCCTTCAGTAAGGTCCTAACGTTGGTATGCTGTTCGACTGAACCACGTATCCCAGCAGATATCTTTGTCTTAATATACATGACACTAAGGCGATTGGATCGCTCCCAGCGTTCATGTAAAGCTACTTGAGCAGGAGTGCTGGTCTCAGTCAATACGGGCTCGTCTTTCCTTATAGCATAGTCTATATCCATGCACCCTAATTGGAGGAGAACTCTCTCCTTCCAAACCTTGTAGTTCTCTCCATCCAGCTTGGGAACTTCTAGGTTAATACTAGTTCGAGGAAACACTGCTTAAAGAAAAACACATGCTTATGTATCTAGAATTTTTGGGGCAAACTTAATTATGTCTACCAATGTAAACATATTTTATTAATGAATCTCAGACATAAAACTTGCCTGTGGGCTAAAGTTCTAATTCTAATAGATTCATTTCATTATGATAAAACTATCAAATTATATCATTTCCTAATCCCTGTGGGTAAATTAAGAAACTAATTTGATATTTTATCCTAATTAGTTATAAAATTATAATAAAAATTCCTGTGGGATAAAATTTACCATAACCTTATAACTAATTACAATGTATGTCTAATATCATTATGTGATTTTACAAATATAATTTTACTTAATTAAGGTTGCTGTGGCTAAGCCCTAATTAAATAAATTATAAATCACTTAGACATATTGGTAAAATTCTAAGTTTATTCATATTTTAAAATTGCAATTAACATAAGGCAATTTTAATTCTAAATAATATGAACAAACTTAGCTATATGTGCTTAAAGTCAACCATAGTAAAAAATAACAAAAAATATACACTTTCATAATAAGCACATATAGAAATCAAAATTAAATTCTCATAATTTTGGCAATTCAACAATAAATTTTCATGATTATTTCCATAATTCATTTATGAATTATTTATTAGCTTCTAAATTATACAAAAATTCATAAATGAAAATTCACACAACTCATGAAAATTTTTAACTATTATGAGGTTGTAAATTTTTTTTTTGCCAAAAAATTAATTTAATGCTAAACAGTCAATTAAAATGACTAAATAAATGTATATAACAAATTATTGTGCCCATTTAGTTGGCTCATTAAGGCCTAAACAAATGGCCCCATAATAAATTAAAACAGGAGCCCATAAGCCAAACATAGCCATTGTAAACATTTGCCCAAAATAAGCCCAGCCATATGGCCTAGAAAAAGACAAAATAATGGCTTAATTTTTTTTTTGTTCTGTTGGTGGCCCTCAACATATTTAATCAAAACAACCCAAAATAAATCAGCCCAAACAATAAATCGTAAGGATGGCATTAACAATAAATCAGCCCGAGCAGAAAAATCATATAGGCTCCTCTTTTCCTTTCCCTTTTTTTTTTTAAACAGCCCAAATTCATTTAATTGAGATTGGCCCAGAATCTATTTAAAGGCAGACCAAGGTTAACTCAAAGCTACAGCCCAAAACAGTTAAAAAACCAGCCCAACAGAAACAACCCAAAACGTGGGTCCAAAAGGCTGAAAATTATATTGCTCAGATCCCTTGTCGGGCGCGTGCTTCTTCACCCGTTCGGGTGAAAACACAGAAAACAGGTTTCATGGCTGACTCGATTCATGACTCGGCTTAAAACTCATTCAAATAGTCCTGTTTTTCATGTATTTTTCATCCCCAGAGCTCTCCAAATATAGATATAAAATATTTGAACCAAAATCACATGAAAACAGAATGGGTTTCAAGAAATCCGAGACTTAAAGTTTCAAAATATGGGTTTTTATGGCTTCTTTCTACAGATCTCTAGCAAGACAGAGGTTAAACTACGGCTCTGATGCCAAATGTAAGTACGTCATATAGATTATACATGCTTCTACACAATATGAAACATGTTAAACAAATAAAAGCGGAAGCGACAGGATCTAACCTCCAGCCATTACACTCTGTAACTTTGCTGTTGAAGCGATTTTCGAATCTGACGACAGGATTCTTACACCTTTCAAGTCTTCCAAGCACTTAAAAACCTCACTAGATGGTGTGTTTTTCTGAGATTAACGTACTTGGGGACCGGAAGGAGTCCTCTTATATTACTAACGAGAGCATGCTAATTATGTTAGTAAAATCACGTTTTAACCATCACAAAATCGTGTTTTAATAGCCAAATATTGAGTTGAGATTCAGTGTGAAATTATGGACCATATCCGGAATTGATCAACCAAATATTTATTTCCATAATAAGGAGATATACTAACATAAAGATATAAATGTTATGTTACTTTTATTTTATATACAAAGTCATTTTTCTACAAAAGAAACTACCACTTAAAAAAAAAACAACTACCACATGTTAATCACATAACTTCCTATTTTTCTTTAAAGCACACTTTTTTTTTTCAAAACACCCACATAAATGAGCTCTTTTTTGTGGTAGAGATCATGGTGGCATTTGCATTTAGAGTCATGAATCACTGTTTTTCACCTTTCAAGCTCGGATATTGATTAGTCTAATAAGCCAAAACATTTCTGTATGGATATTTACGAATACTGTTTAGTATTGCGAATGTTAATTGTTTTCTTCGGAGTTGGTTGCCTGCATTGTGATTTTAGATACTCTGCAAAGTTTAGTTTGTAAATCACTTGATTTAAACGTGCATGGAATTTCTTTTAGATAACCTAACATCTTAACATGGCTAGTTTGTGTAGCCACGTTGATGAATTATGATGCCTGTAGATTTGGTTCATCTGTTTGATGAATGCGAGTATGGTTTCAGTATGATTGTGCCAAGGAAGATTATGGGACTTGTGTTGTACGTGATATAACTAGCAAATCTGATGATCCTAAATCATTTTTGGTGTCACTAGGAAAAAAATTGCGTCTATGTAAGCCATGCTATGGCCTTCACTTTTCGGTGCCTTAGTTGCATCTGGTGAAACGGCATTGACTTGCTTGCAGGTGGTAAATTAGTGGGAGACTTACTTTGGCAATTCCACAATATTTTCAAGGTTATAAGCCTCTTTCAGAATCATTTATTGCTGCAAATAGCTGGAGAAATGGTCCAATCAGTTGCTGAAAAAAACAAATTGTTCTATTCTCAGCCCCCTTTCAGAGTATGTGCAGAGTCATGGCCATTACAAATTCATACTAAAAACAAAGTGGCCCAATATATAAATCATATTAATTTCGAATTCTTCCTAACAATGTGAAGTTAATTAGCAAATTTTGGGTTAGTTATTGAATCATGAATTTGAAAGGACTTACCTTCCTGAGTCCAGTAGTTTAATTGGAGGTATTGGGCCTATAGGCCATTAACCATGCACTGTCTTCTTCTTGAGCAGGAAATAATCCCCTAAACTTTTATAATTAAGGTTATAAACGAATCGAATATGAACGAATGTTATTATGTTTGTATTCATTTGTTTATTTTTTAAGACTATTTGTGTTCATGTTCACTAAACTTATTTACAAACATTAACGAATATATTCATGAATATGTGTTTGTAAATATTAAACGTACATGTTCACAAGCACGAATTCGTGAATTGAACGAATATGTTCGTGAACATTAAACAAAAAATTTATACAAACAAATTGTATTCAATCTCATATATATATATATATATGATGCAAACTAAAAAAATTCTATATGAATATGTAATTTTAATAATTACATATTAAAATAATTTATAAATAAATATGTAATTTAATAATTTATTATTCTTAATAAATATGTAAGAACTTGTTCTTGAGCACAAACAAATAAATTATATTTTTATTTATGATTGTTTATTAAAAATAATAAATAAATAAAAATCGAATATATTCATAAATAATTCGTCCAGCGTTTGGTGCGATTTATATTTTTACCTGTTGCTAAATCGCGACAACCCGTGGGGGACAGCAAAGCTTAATGTTTTCGAAGTAGTAGTACAATCTTTTATTGAGCTTGGAAGCTTGCGTCTGAGTATAGGCAAAAGAAAAAAAAGTTTTTAAGTCCAGATCAATCTGCTTGTCCCACAGCATGATGTTACAATCAACTTTTTTTCTCCATTCCTTGCATAGCATCTTATATGGCATATACCTTGCATTATAGATTATCCTGCATGGATTATCGTGCAAAAATACATAAAAAAAATAAGTTACTTTATTATCCTATATATATTTCAATCGATGGAAATTCGATCAGTTCTGTACTAATCCTCCTACTTTCCGAAATGAAAATTGATTAACCTTCTTTCCTAAAACTAGACAGGAAGTGTGAAATGATCAGTTGATCCCACTCGTCACGTTTGGTTGCTGAGAAAATATGAAGAAAACATGGCCTACCACCATCATCATTATGGTGAACATCTAATCCTTTTTGCGAGCAACAAGAAAAGTCCCCCAAGCTCTCTCATCACTTTTATAGCTTTGGTCTTCACTTTTATAGCTTTGGGAAAATTGTTTGACAACTGTCAGATAAAATGACCCGACGATGCCAATTAACGACAAAAAAAAATTATTACAGTTTCAAATTATTCTTTCGAAGTTTGCGTTAGCCAAGGATTAATTGAAATTAGCAGCTCAGTACAGTTTCGATGGTTGTTTTCTTTTGTTTCCTAGCTAGGATAATAATTTAATTAAATTTCATGACAGCCGTCGATTTCTTGATATAAATTTGACCTATGGCACTAACAGTTGACAAGTCAAATTTTGGTGTTGCACTGTGACATCGTTTCTGTCGGTGATATAAATATCCATATTTCCAATGTAAAGCACAGAATAGAGAATGAAAGGATTAATTTGGAACTTAATTAAAGTTTCAACAGAGATCTGGGAGATAAGATATGAAGTAAAAAGGACACCTACCATTATTGAACCCCACAAATTAATTGTTTAACAAATGGCACATGATTTTTTTTAATATTATTATTATAGATCTTAATAATTTGGAATTACATTATGAGATTTATCTTTTTTTCTACATAAAATCATAATCGATCCTCCAATCTTAAAATTTGAAATTCAAATATATTCTAAAGTTGAAATCTTAAAATAGGCAATTTGGGTGAATTTATTGAGGAGTCATGTTATACACTTTGTATGGCTTTTTTCACCGAGGATATGGAAGCAATTGGCATTGTCAGTTGTCACAAATTGTGTCGGTTTTTTTATCGCTCCATTCGTAAGAAAAGCCCAATATTCAACGTTATCACAAACTCAATGACTAATTTAAAACTTCGTTTTCTGTCAATAAAGTTTTTGGGAAAGAAAAATCAATGGCAAAGCTGCACAATCAAAATGTTGTTCCTAATCCCTGCTTTCCCATTGCTTTTAATTTTTGTTACCATCTTTCAATTACACGCCAAGATTGACAAGTAACAAATGATCTATAAGGAAATGAATAGAAAGTTGTGTTGTCTTTTTCATCCTATTAAATTATTTGTTTGTTTTAAAAACAGGCCAAGACTGACACCAAAGAAAAAAAAAGAAGAAGTACATCGAAAATTGACACGAGACGTAGACTCGAGGGCAGAGGCACCTATTAATTAATGTAAAAGTAATAGTTCCTAGAAGAAGCCAAGTAGGTTGATTAGCAGAAGACGAGATGGGATAATTAGGTATATTTATGCTAATCATGGAATTAATAGTGTTTTTTTGAAAGATAATTATTTAATATATGGTTAATAAAATATTTTGATTTCATAAGTAAAATTAAGATAATTATACTTGTTTTTTAAAAATATTAAATAAATAAATAATAAAATATGTGTAATTATCTAACTCCATTTGTAAAAAAAAATTTCATTGACAATATATTTAATATTAATTTTTTTCTTCAAAAATAAATAAATATACCACAAAATGGTGTGAAAAATACACCGTTTGTACAATGCTTCAGGTATTTGTACATAATTTACCCAATTGAGATGGGCAGAAACGTGGG
Source organism: Heritiera littoralis (assembly GCA_031772115.1). Lineage (NCBI taxonomy): Eukaryota > Viridiplantae > Streptophyta > Magnoliopsida > Malvales > Malvaceae > Heritiera > Heritiera littoralis. The sequence goes on from JAPDPK010000035.1 coordinate 527,146, forward strand.
CTGCTGTTAATGAATTCTCTTTCTAATCAACCATGGGCAGAAACGTGGGCTGCTGTTAATGAATTCTCTTTCTAATCAACCATGCAAAGTGCAATAAAAAAAAATCAATCCGATTCTTTAGGTCTCGTTTGCCATCGTTTTTGTTTTTTGTTTTCTATTTTTGTTTTTAGTTTTTTTAGAAACAGAAACAGAAAACGCGTTTAGTAACATGTTTTCATTTTCAAAAAATGAAAACAAAAACAAGAAATTCCAAAATTGTTGGAAACAAGAATTTCTTGTTTTCATTGTTTTTGAAAACATGTTTTCATTTCTATTATTGTTCATAAGTAAGTGAACAGAGTTTATATATTACTATAATATTAATATTTTTATAATAAAAATATAAATAAAATTAATTAATTTTTTAAATAAAATAATATTAAATTTTAATATAAAATATTATTTAATATTTTAAAATTAATATATTTATTTTAATATAGAAAAGTTGAAAACGTAAAAAGCAATTAAATATATATTACATTGAATTATAATATTATTTAATTTAAACTTTTATAATAATTTATTGAATATATTAAATATATTAAATATTTTAAATAATATTAGTTATTATAATTTTGATATGCTAATAATTAATATTATTATATAATATAATTGTCGTAACGGCTTCGCGCTCGACGATTTTCGAAAAAAGCGTTTAAAAACAAAACATGGGAGTCGCCACCAATCTTTTTTATTAGGTGTGATTGGCCACCTGAAAACGTTTATTTTTTCAACAAAATCTCAAAATCAATTAAGTTTTATTAAAAAGACAATCTTTTGGTCTGCGAAACAAAAATTGGGTTCGGGGGTACGGTTACGCGTGGGGAAGGATTAGCACCCCCACGACGCCCGTTAAAAACGGTACCATAATAATCATGTGTTATCCTTTTTGTTTTAATAAAATGATCTTAATTTAACATTTAAAATTAATTCCTTTTTTATTCCAACCTTTTTATTCAAAATCATTTTTTATTTGCAAATTTATTTTGTTTTATTTTATTTTTCGAAAGTAAATGTGAACTTTTTTTGTATTGAATAATTAAATCAAATACTCTAATACTTTTGGCAGCAGTTGAAATAATTTTCCTCACCTAGAGATTTCTTAAGAATCACTACTTGTGACTTCTACAAAATCTCATCCTCGGAAGGGCTCACATCTATTTCGAAAAATTATCATGAATGCATATGATGCAAACAGATAATATATAATGCAAATGAATTTTTAATTTTAAATTTCCTTATTTATTTATTGATTTATTTATATATTTTTGTTTTAGAGAAACTTATTCATTTTCATTTCATTTTTTATATAAAAAATTTAAATTATTGAAAAATCATACTAAATATTCCAATACTTTTGGCAACAATTAGTATGACTCTTCTCACCTAGGGATCAGCTAGGAATCACTACTTGTGACTTCCGTAGCATCCCATCATCGGACATTTTATTCAATTAATTTTAATTTTATTATTAATTTTAAAAATTCAATTTTATTTTCAAAAATTTAAATTATTGAAAAATCATACTAAATACCTCAATACTTTTGACAATATTTAGTACGACTCTTCTCACCTAAGGATCAGTTAAGGAATCACTACTTGTGACTTCCATAACATCCCATCATCGGAAATTCATTTTATTGAATTTAAATTCCATCATTTCTTTATTTAATTTTCTTTATTTAAAAAAAACTTATTTGTTTTTATTTTTAATAAAATTTTAAATTATTGAAAAATCATACTAAATATTCCAATACTTTTGGCAACATCTAGTACGACTCTTCTCACCTAGGGATCAGTTAAGGAATCACTACTTGTGACTTCCATAACATCCCATCATCGGGACTTTACATTTAATTGAATTTAAATTTTATTATTTACTAAAATTTGAATTTCATTATTCTTAAAAACATTTCCTAATTAATAATAATAATTAATGAAAATACAAATAAAAAAATTTTTTTAAAAAATTTTTATTTTACAAGATGCATTAATAATAATAATAATAATAATAATAATAATAATAATAATAATAATAATAATAATAATAATAATAATAATAATAATAATAATAATTAAGCATTACAAAAGGTTAGAAAAATCATACCCAAGTTGAAGTGGATTTACTGTTGGGCTTAGTAAATGTCAGCCCAAAATAGGAAAACCCACAAGGTCCAGCTACCCAGCCAGCCACAGATCGGGTCGCGGAGCGTCGGGTCGGATCTTTGCTGGGCGCGAGGGTCGCGAAGAGGGCTGGAGCCGGGTCGGACGTGCAGATTCAGGTCGGGCAATGGGGCGACGCGCGGATCTTCCCTCTCAGCTGGCAAGGCGGGCGCGCGGATCCCGGGTCGGATCCGGATCCGCGCGGGTCACCAGCGATTTCTTTTTTATATATATATATATAAACCTTTTTTTTTACTCCTTCATTTTTCTTTTTCTTCCTAAAAAAAAAACCAGAGCCTTTGAAGCTCTCTGTCGGCCAGGCGATTTTCGGAGCTGCTGGACCACCATCTGCCGCCACCGGCCGCCGTTCGCCGGCGACGAAAACCAAAAAGGTTTCCCCTTTCCTAAGCCTTTTTACCTCCTCTACCCAAATCTAGCCTCTGTTTTGCCAAAAACCATTCCTAACCTCACGAATCTGACCAAGACCAAAACCTCCTCCACCTTTTTTATTTTTGTTTCCTTCTTGTTTTTTGTGATTGATGGTTTTTGGTTGTGGCTGTGGTTCTTTGTTGTTGTTTTTTCTTTTGCAGGTTTGAGATCTAGGGTTTTGGGAGTCTCGGTTTCGGGTTTTCGGTCTCAATGGTTTTTTTTTTGGGTTGTGTTGACGGTGATGATGGCGGTGTGTGGTGGCTGCTGTGGGTAGGGGCTATGATGATGGTTCACGGTGGTGTTTTTTTCGGTGGGGCTTTTGGGTTGTTGTTGGGGTTGTCGAGGATGTTTGCTGTGATGGGTTCGGTGAGGTGGGTCTCGGGTGAGTGGAGAAAGCTTGTGGGGTTTTGGGTCACTTCAAGCTTGGGTCTTTTGGTTGGTGAGGATGGTGTTTCTGATTTCGGGGTATTGGACAGAGGCAGAGGTGGTGAGGGTCACGGTGGCTAGGGCTAGAGGATTTTCTGTTCGGGGGTCCTCTAGGTGGTGAAGATGAGTTTGGCTTTTAGAGGAAGTAAGCTGGGCATAGATGGGATGGGTAGACAGGAGCTAACCGGCGGGGATGGGACGGCCTGGGGAAGGTGGCCGGCCGATGGACAGGGTGATGGACTGATTGGACCATAAGCAATAGTAATAATAATATTAATAAAAATAATAATAGTAAAAATAATAATAGTAATAATAATAGTAATAATAATAAATAAATAAATAAAAAATAAAGAAAATAATAATAATAATAATAATAATAATAATAATAAAAGAAAATAATAATGAAAATAAAATGAAAGTAATAATAAAAAGATAATAATAAATAAAATATATAATAATAATAATAATAAAAATAGGACAAAATTAGGTGTCAACAATAATTAATTTTTATTTTACTAAACAATATTATTATCTAATATTATATTCTATCTTAAATTTAAAATATATCACTACTACTATTAAATAATTTAATATTATTAAATAAGTAAATACTTAACATTAAATAATATTATTTATATGAAATATAATATATTTTAATAACTATATAATTTATTATAAATTAATTAGTTAAATATTTTATTTAATAATGTAATATTATTATTACAATTAAATAAAAATTATTATTAAATATAATTTATGATTATTACAATTAAATTCAATAATATTATTTTATTTAATATTATATTTAATTATAACATTATTTAAATTATACTAAATTTTTATATGATTAAATAAAAATATTTAATATTAGTATTAAATAATATAAAATAATATTATTTAATATTATCTACATATTATTATTTAATAAATATATTATTTTTATTTAATTTTTAAAATTTTTTTGTGAATTGAATTATTATTTCTAAATCAGTTTAAATATTTGTTTTCAAAACGTAACAATATGAAACAAATATGTTTTCTGTTTTCAAAAATTGAAAACAAAACAAAATAAAATAAAAACAGAATTTTCAAAAACAGAAAACATAAAACAGAAAACAGAACACGATACTAAACGACCCCTTAGTTGCCAATGGCATTTACAACAAAATGTGAACAAAACCATTGGAACAAATCGATGGGTTACTACTTACTACTTAGCTTGGTCTTTTTCTCTTCATAATTATTTCTAGCTGCCTTTATTTAGAATTTATTTATTTATTTTAAATTACCCTAACTTTATAAAACAACTAAGTTTGAAACTACTACTAAAAAGAATTACTGCTTTAACTGTCACATTCCTCAAAAAGCTAACCTAGATGCAGGGTTTAATCTATTTTATATTTGGATTATTATCCATTATATTTTTAATTTCTAGGGAATTTGGATTTGTAAGTGAGGTGATTAATAATAAGTAGGATAAATTAATCCAAACTAAAAACAAAATTATTGACTGAATCTAAAACCCCTACCACAAAGTCATTAACAATCATTATCAGCTTGCAAATAAACAAATTAGTTATGGCTTCATCATCACAAATATACGTTGTCCCGAAATTTTGGCACACTTGGAATAAATCCACATCAAAACTTGTTTGTCGAGCATTTAGTGTGTAGACCATTTAGTCAACTGAAATTTTGTTATGTAATGCTAACCACTCTGCCCAATTTGATTTTGAATTTTCTACTTTTGCCTTGCTTTTATTGTCTAATTAAGTGAATTACTTTACTGTTTCATGCAACCTTTGACGGTTCAATAGAATAACTTAATTTTAATTCGAGTTAAAGAAGAAAGAATAAAGCATCTCACAGATGTAAAACAAAAAAAATCCATTTAATTTTTAATGAAACAATTCTTACAACATTAGTCATTAATAGATTATTAGTTAATGTTTTATTTTTAAAACTAATTTATTTTTAAAATTTGAATTTACTCCAAGTTTAATCTTGTAAAATTAATTAGGGTTGTAAACTCTATTTTTAGAGTGTTGAAAAAAGTTTTATTCTTTAATAGTCCTAAACATAAATGGTAAATAAAGTAAAAATATAAAAAAATAAAATAATTTATTATTTGAACTTTTTAAGATTTAAATTAATTCAAAATAATTAAATATGATATTTAAGATAATATACGTTTCAAAAGAATCAATAATCTATATGGTATTTTCTTTTTATCAAAGGAAATGATTGAACAAATATATAAACAAAATGATTGAACAAATAAATCTAAAAAAAGAATAGAATGAAAAATTATAAAAAAAAGCATGAAAGTTTAATTCAATGTTAAAATATATAGACTTAAATAGTCAGTTTTAATTTTTTTTTGATAAAATATTAATAGAAAAAATTTCATCTTACTACACACGCCACTTTTTATATGAAATATCTATATCTTTTTCTTTATGATATGTGATTTTTTTATACAGATGTCTGTATTTTAGAAATTAAAATAGATAATTAATATATATAGGTTTCTATTTATTAGAAAATTGACAAAAATAATTATTTTTTATTTTAAGATATTATACATATCAAACATTTGAATTATTATATAAAATTTTTTTATTGAAGCTAAATTCAAATACGTACAAGCACAATATCTTTGTAAAGTACGTCTTATAAATTTGATTTTGATTTCAAATAGATTAGACAATTTATCTATCTCAAAGTTTATTAAAGAATAAGTACTATCAATTACTGAAGAATTGAGAAGAATACTTGTTTCTAGCTAGAGAAACAAAAAAAAAATAGTAGAACTGGGTAATTAAAGCAAGTCCTAGTCTTATCCGTTCTCAAGGGATGGGACACTGCAACAGTTTGTCAATCGCAATTCAGAAGTCATGAAATAAATAAATCAATCGATAATTAAAAGAAGAAAACGCAGTCGTTGGTGAAGATGAAGGTCCATCCGCTTTTAGACGTTTCCTAGTTTTTCTTCAATGTTTTGCTTTCACATTTTAATTCCACTTCTATCATACTTATGAACTCCATTGCTAAAGTTACCTGAATTTATCCCTAAAACTGTTTTTATTTTGGTTAATTTTGCAATGATACTTAGATGATGTTCGTTAATTATTATTACTTTATATAATCATGCTCAATACATGGGCATAATAATTGTCTATAGTAAAGCTTAGAACCTCACTTTGTGAGTTGAGCTTTTTTACTTCACAAGTAGATATAATTAAGATAATTACACATATTTTTACTTTATTTTTTTATTTTTCTAGTGATCTTAAAAAGAATATATGTAACTATCTTAATTTCATTTGTGTAATTTAAAAATTTTACTGATAATACATTAAATAACAAATTAAAATGAAATATGAATGCATAAATTAAACATACTATTTTATACTTATAATTTTAACTTAACGGTAGATACTAATTTTAGGTAGATGTTCCTTATGTTTTACTTTGTGCTAACAATACCTTCTGTAATGAAATAAATAAAACCTTTGAAAAATCAATTTAAGTCAAGTAATTAATCAAAGATATAGAAATTTAAAGCAAAAGATTCCATCCATCGTTGTCATGTATAAGATGAGGAGAAATTTTTGTTTTTTAATTCAAATCAATTGAAACATCATAAGAAAGTAATTTCCATGAATATTTAAATTTGACATAAAAAAATTTATTTGTATTGGTTTGAGAAAAAAACAGAATAAAATCTAAAAACTCCTTATCGCAAAAAAAATTAATAAAAATAATATTATTTTCTTAGGATATTATTTTTTTATTTATAAAAAGATACAAAAAAAATAAAAAATCAAACTTTGGACTAATCTCTTTTGAGACAGAATAACAATAGTTAGATCAAGTATTTATTATTTTGTTTTGTTTTGTTTTGTTTGAAAAGACTTGTTACTTGTAACCAAAAAAATAAAATTGTATCAGCTATTAATCAAGCGCATATAACTTTCTTTTACTGTTTTTTCTTTCGAGAATAAGATACTTATTAAATCATTTAATTTATTATCTAATAAACAATATATATATATATATATATATATATATATATATATATACACACACACACATAAAATACCAAGCATGATCTAACTCTATATATATATATTAAAGGAAAAAATTAAGCAAGTGGTGATTAGGGAATGATTTCTTCTGCCGGTGATTAAATTAATCAAATCGGTAACTAATTTATTCAGCATATGTCTGTTAATCGTGATTTCTGTTGCTTTCATACTTATTTTATGCATTATATGTTTCATTAATTGGATTAATGGTTTGAAAGCTTAATTAAAACGATTATCTTCGTTAAGACGATGATAAATTCATATAAGAAAAAATTGAGTATTTTGAAATATAGATAAAGTAAATGGAGTCATTATAGTTTAAAATATCTTCCCTTAAACGCCCATAGAAATCAAATTGTTTGAAAATGACAAAGAAGAGACTGGAGATTGCACAGCAAAGAAAGTCTAATCGGCCGCCTGGTCCCGTAGCCAAAAATCATAGAAAAGTTAGGCAGCCACACAATGTTTTCAAAGCAACTTAATCCATGAAAATAGAATTGAAATTATATATTTATATAGTATTAACAAGAAAGATTTCTAGTAGAATTATGACATTTCAGACAAGTTAAAGTATAGTATTGTCGGCACTATTACTTTATTTATTCTCTGCTCAGCTAGCAACATGCCCAGTCGATCGAATCTTTCCATTTCAGCAATCACAACCCGTCAAGTCCTTTCTACTCCGTTCAAGCCTGAACCATTTGCAAATTGCAATTTTTTTTTTGTCATGGGGTTAAACAAATTTTAAATCTATTTTACCATGTTTAGAAGGTAAAGACAAAATCTATATAAAGGCTGTGAAGAGGTTGCCTAAGAGCAGAACCAAAACCAACTTTGTAGTAAAGATGGGGAAAATGGGGTCATCGATGACCTCTCTCTTTCTCACTCTTCTTGTCCTAGCAGTCTCTCTTAGCTTGCCTTCAGAAACCACAGCACAATACCCTTACTCGTCTCCTCCACCACCTCCTAAGAAGTACCCACATCCACCCTACCACTACAAGTCTCCTCCTCCTCCGGTGTACTCTCCACCACCACTACACAAGAAGCCTTACAAGTACAAGTCCCCTCCCCCACCAATTCCAGTATACAAGTATAAATCTCCACCACCTCCTCCACCCGTGCATTATACTCCACATCCTTACAAGTACAAGTCTCCTCCCCCTCCCCCGCCAGTTTACAAGTACAAGTCCCCACCACCACCACCTCCAGTGCACTATCACCCACCCCTTTACAAGTATAAGTCTCCACCTCCACCACCTCCAGTGCACTATCACCCACCCCTTTACAAGTATAAGTCTCCTCCACCACCCCCTCCGGTTTACAAGTATAAGTCTCCACCACCTCCAGTGCACCACCACTTACCCCCTTACAAGTACAAGTCTCCTCCACCACCACCGCCAGTGCACTACCACCCACCCCTTTACAAGTATAAGTCTCCACCACCTCCAGTGCACCACCACCTACCCCCTTACAAGTACAAGTCTCCTCCACCCCCTCCGGTTTACAGGTATAAGTCTCCACCACCTCCAGTGCACCACCAGCTACCCCCTTACAAGTACAAGTCTCCTCCACCCCCTCCGGTTTACAAGTATAAGTCTCCACCACCTCCAGTGCACCACCACCTACCCCCTTACAAGTACAAGTCTCCTCCACCACCACCGCCAGTGCACTATCACCCACCACTTTACAAGTATAAGTCTCCACCACCACCCCCTCCGGTTTACAAGTATAAGTCTCCACCACCTCCAGTGCACCATCACCTACCCCCTTACAAGTACAAGTCTCCTCCACCACCACCGCCAGTGCACTATCACCCACCCCTTTACAAGTATAAGTCTCCACCACCACCCCCTCCGGTTTACAAGTATAAGTCTCCACCACCTCCAGTGCACCATCACCTACCCCCTTACAAGTACAAGTCTCCTCCACCACCACCCCAGTTTACAAGCACAAGTGCCCCCCACCACCACCACCACCATCACCACCTAAGCCACACCCTTACAAGTACAAGTCACCTCCACCCCCTCCCCCAGTTTACAAGTACAAGTCTCCTCCTCCTCCCCCCAAGAAGCCATACAAATACAAGTCTCCTCCACCACCTCCTCCAGTCTACAAATACAAGTCTCCTCCTCCTCCTCCTGTTTACAAGTACAAATCTCCACCACCACCACCACCCCATTATGTCTACTCATCACCCCCTCCTCCTCACCACTACTAAGCAACGACTTTGACCGTACCAAGGTAACATATATGCATACTTGTTTAGCTTTTATTTAGTATGTAATACCATTTTTCATAAATATTTTTAGTATAGCTCTTAAAACTGCATTAGTCCACACTTTCTTGTTTGGATTTAATCAGTTTAATGAAAAAACACAATGTGTTCTTGCAGAAGAGTGTGATCCAAATAAAGGGGCAAAAAATGGTTTGAAGAAATATACAGTAAGAGAGACAGCAGCAAAAGAAGCCTAGTCTCCGCCTTTGAAGAGAAGAAAAGAATAATGAAGCAAGTAGTAGTAGTAGTAGGGGAAAAGAGGGTTCATCGTTTTCATGTATTTGACAGTTGTATTATTCAGTGGTCCACCTATTTATTTCTGCTCTATTTTAAATTAAAAGCTGAATCGTTTATGTACGTGTGTTTTTCAGCCTCTTGCAAATGCATGGGGTTAATCCGTAATAAAAATAAGTCCATTTCTAAAATAAATCCTTCTGTTTCTTTGACTTGAGTGTGATGGGGTTGAAAAGACTTTAATTTTTCTTTTGCCAAATGATCCAATTTTTTCTGCATGAATTAGCCTGGGCTTTTCCATTCATGCAATTGGAGAAAGTGTTAGAGAAAGGAGACAAATCAGCAGAGCACCTTTCGAATTTTCTCTCTTCCGATCATGGATTTGGTAATGGATGTTACCATCAATCAATGTTAGTTAATAATTATATGGAATTTCTTGGAAATCTTTTGGGGCTTATGTTTTATTTGTTACAGTCTCTTTGAAATTTAAATGATTATTAATTAGATTTTAAAGTGTTTTTTAACCAACAAATAATTAAAAAAAGTGAAAATGAATTTATTTTCAAGCATTTGGATATGATTCAAATTCTAAAGTCACTATTGTTGAAAGGGTTTTACCCTTTACAGCTTAAATAGGATTAGTGTTAAATAGTAAAACAGATAAAGGTATATGTGATTATACAAAAAAAAGTAATTTTTTTGTTGCTTACATATATGTCGATGGAAATAATAAATCAACGTGCCATATGAATTGAGAAATGAGAATCTGGGTTGGAAATTTTGTTTTCTACTTGCTTCCTTTCTTTTGGGACTGAAATAGGGCAATTCTTTGTTAGTCCAGTTCCAGTTGTATAAATAATAAAATCATTAGGCAGGGCTTTGGTCAGAATAGGTACTCTTTACCATGAACCCAACCCATACTAAAATTTCTCAATTTTCGATCTAGTCACGCCTGTTCTTTTAAAAAATCGAGTATCTTTTTGTTGAACTCCAATGCTTGATTATGTAATAAACTATTAAAGTGAATACTAAAAATCAATTTCATGGAGAACGATCTCTTGTTTATCCTTTTCCAATTTACTACATTCAACCACTAGCTAGTTAGTAGGGAAAAAGACACAAGAAGGTAGAAAGAAGCTTAAACTAATCTATACGTATAATATTTTTAAATATATTGTCTTTTTATATTATTTTAAATAAAAATAATTAAGTCAAATATTGTTTAAAAAAAGAAGTATGTAAATATATCATTTGAATGTGGTATTTCTTTTGAAAGTTGAAAAATTTTATTAAAAAAAAATCAAATTATATCCAAACAATCAAGTCAGATGTCCTAAAGACTCTCAAATTTAGCAAGAGAGTCCACTAGGTAATTTTCTTCTCTAAATATATAAACAAAAGAAACTTTCCCAATTCTGAGAGGAGGTTATGCAATTTGTTGATCAAGTAGTTGTATTTTCATGGACTGTTCGAGAATTATTGAGCCAAGAGACCACAACCTTTGAATAACTTATAATAAGGAGTGGAGGAAGAGGAGAGATCTTGGCTTTAATCACAATAACCGGAGCTTCAACAACTGCCATTAGTTCTCTCAAGTTGGAGTTTGCCGTTCCTATGTTTTTTAATGTAGTATTTTAATGTGTTCTTGTTTTGGTAGTTGAGATAGAGAATGAAATTATTTGGATTCGAATTCAAGGACTACAACAATCCACAATTTTTCTTTAAATACTTGACAAAAGGATTTTTTTAGGATTATTATCTTATCTATTGTTAGTAGAGTTTTTTAACTCCACAAGCGGGGTTAGGATGATGACATGTGTCTTTTAAAAATATTAATAAAATAAAAAAAAAATAAAAGAGGACACATGATATCATCCTATCCTGTTTGTGGAGTTAAAAAAACTCCATTGACGATAGATAGGATAATAATCCATTCTTTTATGTATATATTTTAAGGATAATTATTCTAGACACAGTCAGCGAAATTTTTTTTACTTCACAGGCGGTGTTAACATCTGACACATGTGCTATTTTATTTATTTATTTTAATATTTTTATAAGACATGTGTCATGATCTTAACATTGATTGTGGAATAAAAAAACTCCGTCGGTAATATATGAAATAATTATCCGTATTTTAATATATGTAGCATTATTTTTTTTTAACTTAATATGTAAAACAGAAATTTTTATATATACAACTTCAAAACCAGATATTTTAATAAAAAACTTAATAAATTTATATAAATAAAAACATGGTTTAAGGGAAAGGAAAATTTATAGTTATATCCCTCCAAAATATTCAAAGAAAAAAAAAAGCATTAATCCCTGTGTCAAATTTCCAAAGTTGCTTTAGCTTCGATCTCAAACGTCCAGCCTCAGTCATGGAAGGAATGGAAAGTGCATAGGCTTGGAAATGAAACAAAAATGGTAGAGTTTGTTCATAGTTTCTGGGAAGCAAGTTCTTTTGCAGATTGATTGGCTAAATTAGGTGTAAAAAAAAAACTGCAATGTTTCATGTGTGGAAGCTTCATCTGTACTTCGTATTCAGTGAGAATGAAAATCAACCCCTTTAGCCGAGGAAAAAAATGTACTTGTGTTGGAGCTAGAATTTGTCAGTAAAATCTCAAATCAAAACGAGAAAAGCATAATCGACCCTGTGTCCCTGTTTAATATTCTACAATCATTAAAATGGGTTTTCATTTTTGTGCATTTTAATGGCAAAATGGAACCCAGTCTTTCTGCAACATAACAGAATAGGTACAAATAAATGACAGTATATTTAAATAGCAGAGCCTTTGCTTTTGTAGAAGCAAATCTCAGTCGACAATATGATTTAAGTTGGCTTGGTTTCGCTGGCTTTACCTACTTTCCCTAGACAGCAAATATCCCATGATGGTAGATAAGAAAGTGCAAGGTAGGTGAGTAGCAGCAATTGCAAGAACTACATGATTTTTAAGCCTTTTGACCACTTATATAATTCAATCCCTCCTAATATGTTAGACATGTTGTTTTCAATAATCTTTTTGGATCAATAATTTTATTTTTTCCCCTCTTTTTATACAGTTTTTGATGGCTTTATAAAATAATAAAGAAATCCAAAAATCGCAAACAGTGGCAACAAGTTATTTATCTCCCTCAAACCTACTTGTGTCTTTAGAAAAGAAAAGTAGTGGGAAAAAGGTGGAGGCTTTTGACGGGAGATGTGAAGGAAGTCAGGAGAAAGGCAAATTAATTAAGGGAGGAGTAGTGTATAACTTTGGACTTCATCGACTGTAGGAACGTAATCTGATACGGTGGGATCCACATGATTAACAAAGTCTGGAATCTTAATCAACGAGTGGGGACCATTTGAATGAAAACATTTAATTGTGCAATATTATATATATATATATGTGTATATAGGATAATTATATATATATATATATATATATATATATATATGGGTATATATGGGAAGTTTGAAAAGTCGATATGGAGGGATATGATTCACTTCACTTCACCTACTCAGGCAGATATGAAATATATATGAATTTCTTTATATATATATATATTGATAGACAAATAATATAGACAATAAGATGGAAGTGAATAGGATATAAAATTATGATTTGAAGTCATTTCATCTTTTTTGGTTACGAAAGTCATTGTATTTGTCGTATAAATTACTTCAAGGATTTCTTTTTATTTTTTTTCATTTTATGAGCTTAATAATTATTGAATTTTGTAAAGATTTAAAAACTGAAAAAACAAAAAATATTCATTGCCATAATTTCTTTTCAATATATGTAGGGCGAAAAAGAGAAAAGCCAGAAATCTTAAAAATTTACACCGTATTTGTATGTAAATGCAAATCAATATTAAATATAAAAAACCTCGAAGAAAGGTCCTAAATTAAAAGGGCATGCATTTCTAGCTGTTCTTTAACGAGGGTAAAAGGTAATTTTTGGGAATTAATGATTAGTCAAATAAGCAGCCAAAACTTGACCAATCATGTTGCTTTGGGTTAGGGAAAACAAATAAAAATATATCCAATCAGTAAATGTAAGTCATCTGTCTTATAATATATTCAAAAAATAATTAAATCAAGAAAATTAAAATAGATTAATCATTTGGATCCCTCTAAAGAATTTAAAATTCTAGAGAGTATTAAAAAATTATTTGCTTGCTACTGCTGACTAATTGCTTCCTAGTATTTAATAATACTATAATCTTTTTTGCTGAAATAAGAATAATAAAGAGGAAGAAGAGACAAATTAACATGCTTTGCATGAACTTTCCAGCAGTAGGCATTACATGTTTAGAAGCGCATATAAATTTATTCTGCAACATTGTTAGAATTCATTCAATTGGAATTAAATTATTCAGTTAAGCAAAATATTAAATCCTTAAATATGAGTTGTTTGAATTTTAAACATTAAAAAAAATCTAATTTCCATGTGATTGTAATATTTGAATAAATGTAATAATTACAAGCATTAACATTGGGCAGAGAGGATGCTTCCTGTCGCTATAGAATTTTACCAAAAGGAAACTGTCTTGCCAACTTGCAAGAGAAATTTCTAAGCAAACAATGAAACAATGATTGAGAGACATAAGGCTCTCCAGTTCACGCTTGGAAAAGTGGTGCATGCATTTGATTCTTCAACAATGGAAGAAAACGATAAAAAGCAAATAAAGCCACATGGGAAGAAACCAAAATTCTTCCATTAGATAAAATCCACCATGTGCTCAACATGTGATCATCATGAAAATGTTCATCATTGTCATGGAAGGAAATTATTAGTGTTTTTCTAAAGGTCCACCAAGAATTGGTTTTTCTTGTTTCATTTACCTCTATATTTACATGCAATTTTTTTGCGCATTGCCCATTAAATAAAGACAATTTAAACCTACCAACTCTGTGTCCTACAACCCCACATGCATTTAAAGCAGACTTTTTAGTCATTGCCATATTTTTTCAGATGGTTTCATTCCATTGCTTTCTCTTTCGTCATATATTAATTTATTTCTTTTTTTCATTTTATAATAAGGAACAAGGAAAAAAGTTAGCCAAATAATTGCACACTAATTTTTGTAACAATTGATTTCATGCAATTTATATTTTATTCGTGGAGACAGGTAGATGTTTCAGGTCATTTTCTTCCAGATCACGTCAACTTTTCCCGAGGAATCATTTGTCTTGATTCATCATCGGCACAGGCAATTTTTCTTTAACGCATAAAGGGGTTAGATTACATTATATATTTCTGTATAAATCATAAAGTTTGAGTATTGTTTTCTTACTAAGCCAAAAAAATATCTCTCTCTCTCTCTCTCTCTCTCTCTCTCACACACACACATATATATATATATATATATGAAGATATTTTGGAAGACAAAAACATCCAAGGTGTAAGTCAGGGATTAAAACATCAAAGAAAAAAAACCTGAAACATGAGCCATTGAGACATAAAAAAAAACACGATGGATAATCGAAACATAAATCACCATAAAAAAGAACTGCAATGAGATTTTATGTAATTAAATCTTGTATTAGTTGCAATCACTTGCAAGAATATGGCCAAGCCTCAAATCTTGTATTAGTTGGAAATAAAGATATATTTATGTAATTAATTATGAGATTTTACATAATATTTTAGAAACTGATCATATTGTATTGATTGAAAATAATGATTTATGCAGTTATTCGATTTTATATAATATTATAGAAACTTTATATATGATATCAGAGCTATCGAGTTTGAGTACTGATGATTTTTTTGTTAAATAATTAATTTTTTTAAACTATATGATTTGATGTTTGAGTAATGTTAATGGGCATGTGCCAATACCGAAATTATGCAATAAAACATTTTTTTTTGTGGTTACATATGCAATAAATACATTAATAAAATTGAAAAAGAAAAGAATAAGACACTAGAGTTGGTAGGTGCAGCCATGGTGATGAGGATGATGATTATGACATATTGACACGATGATAATATTTTTTTTATTCTTGCCATGTTTGCAGATTCTATATAAATCTATCTAAATATATGCGGTCACACACACACAAATATATATATATATATGTATGTATATATATTTGAATTATTGTTTAGTATAATACCAATGGAGTTCATTTTAAGACTTTATAAATGAAGTTAGGGTAATGATACATATTTTATTTTGTTTATTTATTACTTTTTAAAATTTTTAAAAGATATATATCACCATATTAATCACGCTTATAAAATTTAAAAACTCCATTGATAATATATTGAATAATAAGCGGTTTTATGCGTAAAAATTACTTTAATTGCTATGATTAATTGATGTTCAAATTCAAATTTCCCTGAGCAATGCGAATTGGTTTGTAGGAAAGAATATAATTACACAATTTTATGTTACTTTGTTATCATAAAATATTTAATGTTAAGTGGTTATTATTAGTAATCGCATTAGTGTCAACAAATATTGTATGACTATTTTATTATTATCTCGTTACCATATTAAGCTTTTGGTAATATACATAATTGTGTATACAAAAAAATTGAAATTTTATGTTCAATTATTTGCTTATTATGATTTAATGATTCGTTTAATTCTAGAGGATATTCATACATTACGATGATTTGTTAGCCACTAATATGACCAAATTTTAAAGTTTTATGAATATCAAATTAATAATAATGTTTTAATTATTCATAATTTAAGAATGTTAATGGATGGAAATAGCATGATTTCATATATTGTCATTGTGATTAAATGAAGTTCAATTTAAGAATTAGCCGCAAGTGATTAGTTGTTCTTATAATTGATGAATATGATAGTAATAATTAATTTATTGATTTAGATTTGTTTTGTTTATCTAAAGATAGCAAATTTGTTTAAAATGTAATATATTAAGGATTATTATCCTATATACTGTCAGTGAAATTTTTTGATTTCACCAACGGGTTTAGATGAAGACACATACTCCATTTAAAATATTAAAAAATAAATAATAAATAAAATAGGGTACGTGTCATTATCTTAATCCCATTTGTCGAGTAAAAAAATTTCACTGACAATATATTAAATAATAATCCCATATTTAATTACTAAATATACAGACTTAAACTATTAAACAAGCTTTCGAACAATGGTATTTTAAGTTTATTAATACTATCACTTCTTTTGGATTTAAGAAAAACATCATTGATTGATTTATCCATTTGAAGGTATGTGGTAATAAGTTTGTGCTCTACGTTGTTGATATATACGCACACACTAAGCCTTGGTTTATTAATAAAGATCAAGTTACAAAAGTACCTTAGACCGCAGTACATATAAAAATAGTATTCAAAGGCCAATGCCAAATAGAAGCGGCACTAATAAGTCAAACCAGTAAAACCAAATATCTTGTTTGTAACTAATGATCTGAGAGCATATTTGGCACGTGAGATTATTTAAAGCATAGGATGATATCTCAAGTTTGTTATGTAATTAAGCAATAGGATAAGATTAGTAGGAGGATTAGTCATCCTGTACCAAGAGGATGACTTAATCTTTTAGAAAAGTGGAAGATTATTTATAATCCATATGATAGAATATATTTTAAAATTTTTTTAATAAAAATTTCCTATTTTACCCTTAAATTTAATAAATAAAATTTAAATTATTAAATTATCAAATAAAACAAAAGAATTGATTAAACTATAGGGTAAACAACATTTTTACTTTTTCATTTCAAACTTCTTTGCTCTAGCCACTCTCCTCATTTTTTTTCTACAAATTTCTTTCGGATTTCTCAGTACAAGTCAGATCAATGTCAATTTCCTTTCAAGTTTCCAGGTAACCAAACAAACTTTATCTCTTCTTGCGACTTTCTTTCAATTTTCTTTTGGATTCGTTTGTTTTCTTTTATATTATTGTTGAATATTTCAATTAAACATTTTATCTTCTTAGTGCGATTCTTCTTTGTTCATTTCTTTACTTTTAACAATTTTTTTGTGTTTTAAATCTATTTTCTCTCATTTTCTTTTCAATTTTCTTGGAAACCAAACAAGTTTTCTTTTCTATTACACAATGATTTTGTTGATGACTTATGATATTGTAAGCTTATTGGTCTCTAAATATAATGATGATTTAGATATGTGAATGTTGTAGACTGTAGAAATAGAATGCATCTTGTTTTTGATAATTTGATTTATCAAAATACTGGTGTTAGATTTGGATAGGTGCATGTATCCTGTGAAACTCTAACAATCATGGTTTGGTGGTAGCTTTTGAGTCCAATGACTTATTCCCCTATTCTTGACCTGTCTGTTACTATGTGGTCTTTACTGCTTGTTCTTATTTATTTTGGTGTTTTATAATGCAATGCTAGTTGTTAATGGTCTTCCTGGAGATGTTAATGCAAACAGAATGGAATTTTGTTCTTGATTAAAATGAATTCTTTGTTTTGGATAAGAGAATTAGAAGGGTGTATTACTTTGGTTGAGTCAAAATGATGGAACTCTCCAAAGGAAGGAGGATGGTCTTTTAGCAGTGAGGATGAGAGGAGTTATACAGAATAGCTCTAAGATTTATAGACCATTGAAAGATTGGAAATTATTTAATGATATTGATAGACTTTGGGAAGGGATTGAGAAGGTTGAGCGTATCCATTGTTTTAGAGAATCCAACTTTTTTGTTAACTCACTAGCAAAATTGGGACTAGATAGAGTTGATTTCTTTCATGCTTTTTTGGGACTAGATATTTGGTTGTTTGATTTTCTATCACTAAGAAGGATTTGTTGTTGGAAGGATCTGTGGTTGGACTTGACTTTATTCTATTGCATTTGAATAACTGTTGTAGACACCAAATTTTGTCCAAATCAATAGGACTCCATTCGATTAGGCTTTCAAAATCCGAATTGAAACGTTGGGCATCCAAGCCCAGTAAAGTGGGCCGGATTTGATTTTGTTATTTGTGTTATTTTTTTTATTTTTATTATGTTTATTATTTGTTTTTATTATTATTATTATTTTATATATTTTGTTTATTTTTATTTCTTATTATTTGTTATTATTATTATTATTTGTTATTATTTTTTATTTTTACTGATATTTTATTATTTTATTATTATTATTATGGTTACTTTTATGTTATTATTGTTATTTATTTTTATCTTTATCCTTATTTTTACTTTTTATTATTATATATTATCATTAACTGTTTTTATTATTATTATTTTTTATCTTATTATTATTAGTATTATGTATCTTATTATTATTATTATTATTATTATTATTATTATTATTATTATTATTATTATTATTATTATTATTATTATTATTATTATTATTATTATTATTATTATTAACAGTCCCTTTTCCCATCACATTAAATGCTTCAAATCTACCAGGTTTGCCGGCTCACTGCCCTAGCTGCCGGCTCCTCAACCTCCTCCCTAGGTCTTAAGTTCCAGCAAAATTCCATCTTCCATGCCGTGAATCCCGCTCTAACAAGAACTTATTGATTCTGTGATTCTGAAAGGCTAGAGGGGGGTTCCGAAATTGGTTTAAGAAGACCTCATGCAAAGGGAACGGGGGACTTCTTCGGAGAAAAAAGAACAGAGACCCAGAAAACACAAAAACACCAACCCTCAACCATTCGACCACCACTAACCGCCAACCCCAAAACTCCATTCATCACCACCAACCATACAGCCACCAATCACCAACCCCAAACACCATCATCATCATCACCGTATACTTTCGCCAATAGCCAAACACCACCACCGTAAGTGTCCATCGCCATCACCACTACCAACAGCACACAATCGCAAAGCCTCCAGCCACCAACACCGAAGGAAACCAAACCCTAACCCAGATTCAGAAACCCCTAACCCGAGAACCCCGAGCCTAATCTCAGACCTAAATCTCCATCAACCTGCAAAAAAGAGAAAGCAAACCAAACAACGGCAATCACAAAGAGAATCACAACCAGATTTAAAAACAAAACAAAAAAAGGAGGGAAAAGCTCTCGGAGATAGTCAGATCTATGAAGTTGGGAGTGTTTTTGGGCTAAATGGGGCTCGGATCGGAGTAAAGGAGGGGGAGTAGAGTGTTTTAAGGCTGTTGGGAAGACCATTGGAGACCAGCGTACGGTGGCCGGCATTCGTTTGGAGAAAGAGAGGCTGAGAGGATTTTGAGGTTTTTGATTTTTTTGGGGAGAAATCGGATGAAAATGAGTTTGAAAAAAAGGGTTACGTTTTATAGCTGAAAAAAAAAAGAAGAATAAAGGAGGCAACTCACGTGTGGACTCGACCTAACCGGGATCCGCGTGTTGCCCCCACTCGACACGACCGAGATTCGCGTATTCGCCCGCCCGAGGAAAGAGAAGCAGAATCCGCGAGCTCGCTCTCCCGCCCGAGGAGAAGGAATATCCGCGCGCTCGCCCGTTCGAGGAGCTCGCCCACCCGAGGAGGGTATATTTCCTTTTTTCGTTCATTTGTTTTATAGAAATATTTGTTTAGGTATTTTTAATGTATTATCATGGCAAAAATAATAATTAAATAAAGAAATAGAATAATATAATAAACAAAAATATAATAAAATAAGTATGAAATTCTGATGATAAGTCTTCGTAGAACTCGCAAGTAGCGATTCTTCGAAAAACTTTAGGTGAGAGGAATTATACCGAATGTTACCAGAGTATTGGGATATTCGATATTATTTCTCAACATTCAATTTCATGCTTATTTTTAAAAATATCTAATAATATAAAAATATATAAAAATAACAAATCAATAAAAATAAAGATAAAATAAATGGAATTCTTCCGATGATGGGATGTCATGAAACTCACAAGTAGTGATTTCTTGACTGATCCCTAAGTGAGAGGAATTAGCTAATTGTTACCAGAGTATTGGGATATTTAGTTAAATTTTTCAATATTAAGAGTTTCATTAATAAAAATCAAAATATAAAATTCCTTTTATAATTCCATATGTATCATATATCAAATGTTAGCATCATCTGCATAAATATTAAAATTTTAAAATAAATGAAATTCTTCCGATGATGGGATGTTATGAAACTCACAAGTAGTGATTTCTTGACTGATCCCTAGGTGAGAAGAGTCTACTAAATGTTACCAGAGTATTGGGATATTTTGTATGATTTTTCAATAATTTAAATTTTTTTTTTAAAAATTAAAATGAATAAGCCTTTTTTTAAAAAAAAAGAAATATAAATAAATAAACAAATAAATAATAAATTTAAATTAAATTAGATGAAACTGTCCGACGATGGGATGTCATGAAACTCACAAGTAGTGATTTCTTGACTGATCCCTAGGTGAGAAGAGTTTACTAAATGTTACCAAAGTATTGGGATATTTAGCTAAATTTTTCAATAATGAGCGTTTCATTAATAAATATCAAAATATAAAGTTCTTTTCATAATTCCATATGCATCATATACCATATGCTAGCATCATATTTATAAATATTAAAAATCTAAAATAAATGGAATTCTTCCGATGATGGGAAGTCAACAAACTCACAAGTAGTGATTTCTTAACTGATCCCTAGGTGAGAGGAATTAACTAAATGTTACCAGAGTATTGGGATATTTAGCCAAATTTCTCAATATCAAGAGTTTCATTAATAAAATCAAAATAAATAAAATTTCTTTTAAGTTTCATATGCATCATATGATCAATTATAGAATAGCGTGAGCCCCACCGAAGATGAGATTCTATAGAACTCACAAGTAGTGATTCTTAAGAAATCTCTAGGTGAGGAAAGTTATTTCAAATGTTACCAGAGTATTGGGATATTTGATTTAATTTTTCAATAAATGGCGTTCATGTTGATTTTCATAATGAAATTTTTTAAACCATATATAATAGTGATTTTTAAGCAAATGCACGATTTTTTTATAAATACAATAAACGAATTAAACTTAAGCCAAAACTATTTTATTAAAATTAAAAGATACCATGTAGTTAGGATGGTACCGTTTTTTAATGAGCGTTGTGAGGGTGCTAATCCTTCCTCACACGTAACCGTACCCCCGAACCCAAGTTTTGTTTTCGCAGACCTCAACATTGTCTTTTTAATAAAACTTAAATTTAATTTTGAGATTTTGTCAAAAAGATAAATATTTTAGGTGACCAATGACACCTAACAAAAAAGATTGGTGGCGACTCCCCTTTATTTTTAAATATTTTCAAAATCGTCGAGCGAGAATCGTTACGACAGCTTGGTGACTCCACTAGGGACGTTAAGAGGGTCAAACCATTGAATAACCATATGGTATCTGTCGTAACGGCTTCGCGCTCGACCATTTCGGAAAAGCGTTTAAAAACAAAAATGGAGTCGCCACCAATCTTTTTTTATTAGGTGTGATTGGCCACATGAAAACGTATCTTTTTAACAAAATCTCAAAATTAATTAAGTTTTATTAAAAAGATAATCTTTTGGTCTGCGAAACAAAATTGGGTTCGGGGGTACGGTTACGCGTGGGGAAGGATTAGCACCCCCACGACGCCCGTTAAAAAACGGTACCATAATAATCATGTGTTATCCTTTGTTTTTAATAAAATGGTCTTGAATTAAATATTTAAAAATAATTTTATTTTTATTACAATCAATTTTATTCTTTTTATTCAAAATCATTTTTATTTGTAAATTTATTTTGTTTTATTTTAAAAAGTTGAATTTTATTTTCCAAAAGTAAATGTGAACCTTTTCGTATTGAAAAATTAAATCAAATATCCCAATACTCTGGTAACATTTGGAATAATTTTCCTCACCTAGAGATTTCTTAAGAATCACTACTTGTGAGTTCTATAGAATCTCATCATCGGAAGATTCACACTCGCTTCAAAACTATTATGAATGCACATGATGCAAGCAGATAAAAATGATGCAAATGAATTTTTTAATTTTGTATATAAATATTTTTTTATTTATTTTAAATAAAAATTTTTTTATTGAAAAATTGCACTAAGTATCCCAATACTCTGGTAACACTTAGTGAACTTCTCTCACCTAGGGATCAGTTAAGAAATCACTACTTGTGAGTTTCATAACATCCCATCATCGGAAGAATTTCATTAAACTTAAAATTTATTATTAATTTTCTATTTAAAAACTTGTTTTTATTTTTAACAAAAAATTAAATTATTGAAAAATCATACTAAATATTCCAATACTTTTGGCAACAATTAGTATGACTCTTCTCACCTAGGGATCAGCTAGGAATCACTACTTGTGACTTCCGTAGCATCCCATCATCGGGCGAATTTAATTTAATTATTAAAGTTCATTATTTATTTTCCTTTGTTTTTTATAAAAAAAAATTTATTTATTTTCATTTTTATTAAAAATTTAAATTATTGAAAAATCATACTAAATATCCCAATACTCTGGTAACATTTAGTAGATTCTTCTCACCTAGGGATCAGCTAAGAAATCACTACTTGTAAGTTTCATAACATCCCATCATCGGACTTTCATTTTAATTTAAATAAATTTTCTAATCAATAATAATAATTTAATGAAAATACAAATAAATGAAAATTTTTCAAAAATTTTTATTTTACAACATGCACTAATAATCATACTAATAATAATAATAATAATAATAATAATAATAATAATAAATGCACAATAATAACAATAATAATAATAGTAATAATAGTAATAACAATAAAAAGCATAATAATAATAATGATAATAATAATAATTTTTATTTAAATTTTTTATTTTTTATTTATTATTTTTTTATTTTTAAAATTTTAAATTAAATTATTTTTAAACAAAACAAATAAATAAATAAGTAAATAAACAAATGGGAAAAGAAGAAAAAAAAATACCAAAAGGGATTTGGGCTTGGACCCAAAGGAAGATCAGCCCAAAAAAGTCAAAAAACAGACCCAATGGTTAAGGCCCAAGTCTAGCAGATCGGGGCGGGTCAAGCCTGGGCGAGCGGGTCGTCAACCGGGTGCGCGGGTCGGGTCGGGTCGGTTTAAGCGAAGCGGGTGGCACGCAGGTCTTCTTCCCGGGTCAGCGCGCGGACCCGAGTCGGATCCGGGTCCACGCGCGGATCCTTCCCCTCTTTTTTTTTCTATAAAAGCCTAGTTTTTTTTTTCACTTCATTTTCTCCTTTCTTCCTCAAAAAAAGTTTTCCAGAGCCCTCTCTCCTTCCCCCCGATTCTCGGTCGAGCGATTTCCGGCCACCGCTCACCGCCGCCGTCGCCGGTGGCCAAAATGAAAAAAGCTTCCTCTTTTCCGACTCCTCACTGCCTCCTGAAGCCGATTCTGACCACCGCTTCACCAAAAGAACTCCCTAGCTCCACGAATCTGACCAAAACCGAAACCTCCTCCCTCGTTTTTGTTGGTTTTTGTTTTGTTTTTTGTTTTTGGTTGATAGTTTCGAATGGTTTTGGTTTGTGGTTTGCTGGTATGTGTGTTTGGTTTGTTGTTTTTGTGTTTTTACAGGTGGGGCTTAGATCTAGGGTTTTTGAAGGGGTCTCGGTTGTGGTGGTTTCAGTGGTGATGATGGCTTGGTGTTTGGGGTTTCGGTGGTGAGGTTAGGACCAGGAGGGTGGTGATGGTGATGGTGGTATTTGGGTTAGTGTTGATGATGATGAAGATTTCGGTGAAGATGGTGGCGGTTTGATGGTGATGATGGTGACGGTGATGGTTTAGCTTAGGGTTTCGAAAATGGTGAGCAAAAATGGGGCTCTGTGTGTGGAATCCTCTTCTTTGGGTTCGTGAGCAGAGGGTTCTTGTAGGAAGGACTGGTATAGGGGTTTTGGTGTAGATGGGTTAGACTGCAGAGTAGGTGACCGGCGGGGATGGGACTGCCTGGGGACTGTGGCGGACTGGCTGATAGATGGGTGATAGATTGGACCAAAAAAACGAGAAAGAAAGAAATAAAATAAAAATAAAATAAATAATAAAAATAAGAATAAAAATAAAAATAAAAATAAAAATAAAATAAAAGGTAAAAATAAAGAAAATAAAAATAAAAATAAAAATAATATAAATAGAAAAAAAGAAAATAAAAATAAATACAAAATATATATAAAGATAATAATAATAATAATAATAATAATAATAATAATAATAATAATAATAATAATAATAATAATAATAATAATAATAATAATAATAATAACTATAATAATAACAAAAATGGGACAAAATTAGGTGTCAACAGCTGCCCCTCTTTGCTCATTGCTGAGGATCAGGAATAGAGCAAAGACAATAAACACTAATTTTGTCCGGCTTATGACCTAATCTCTTCTTCTCTCTTTTTTCTTTCTTTCTTCTTTTTTCTCTTTTTTTCTTTTTTCCTTCTTCCTTTTTTGTATGCGCTCCTCTTGCAGCAGAGGCAAAGAAACTTTAAATTTAAATCATCCATTTTTTGTTTTTTTGTTTTTGTTTTTTTTTTGTTTTTTTTAAATGTGCTCCTCTTGCAGCAGAGGCCATGAAACTTTAAATTTCTTTTTATTTGTTGTTTTTTTTCTTTTTTTTTTTGAGAAAGCTCCTCTTGCAGCAAAGGCATCGAAACTTTAAAAATTTTGCCCGGAGGACTTAGAATTGGTGCCCGGAGGACTTATGATTCATGCCCGGAGGACTTAAATTCTTTTTTTGAAAAGTGCTCCTCTTGCAGCAGAGGCATAGAAACTTTAAAAATTTTGCCCGGAGGACTTAGAATTTGTGCCCGGAGGACTTGAGATTTATGCCCGGAAGACTTATAATTTGTGCCCGGAGGACTTAGATTCTTTTTCTGGAAAGTGCTCCTCTTGCAGCAGAGGCGTTGAAACTTTAAAAATTTTGCCCGGAGGACTTGAATTCTTTTTTTTTGAAAAGTGCTCCTCTTGCAGCAGAGGCATTGAAACTTTAAAAATTTTGCCTGGAGGACTTAGAATTGGTGCCCGGAGGACTTATGATTCATGCCCGGAGGACTTAAATTCTTTTTTTGAAAAGTGCTCCTCTTGCAGCAGAGGCATTGAAACTTTAAAAATTTTGCCCGGAGGACTTAGAATTTGTGCCCGGAGGACTTGAGATTTATGCTCGGAGGACTTATAATTTGTGCCCGGAGGACTTAGATTCTTTTTCTGGAAAGTGCTCCTCTTGCAGCAGAGGCGTTGAAACTTTAAAAATTTTGCCTGGAGGACTTGAATTCTTTTTTTGAAAAGTGCTCCTCTTGCAGCAGAGGCATTGAAACTTTAAAAATTTTGTCCGGAGGACTTAGAATTTGTGCCCGGAGGACTTGAGATTTATGCCCGGAGGACTTATAATTTGTGCCCGGAGGACTTAGATTCTTTTTCTGGAAAGTGCTCCTCTTGCAGCAGAGGCATTGAAACTTTAAAAATTTTGCCCGGAGGACTTAAGATTTGTGCCCGGAGGACTTAAAATTAATGCCCGGAGGTCTTAGGATTCATGCCCGGAGGACTTAAATTTTGTTTCTGGTGCCCGGAGGACTTAGTATTTTACTTGAAAAGTTTGAATTTGATGCCCGGAGGACTTACAATTGGTGCCCGGAGGACTTATGATTTGCTGGAAAGTGCTCCTCTTACAGCAGAGGCATTGAAACTTTAAATATTTTGCCCGGAGGTCTTAGATTTGGTGCCCGGAGGACTTAAATGCTTTTTCTGAAAAGTGCTCCTCTTGCAGCAGAGGCGATGAAACTTTAAAAATTTGCCCGGAGGACTTGAAATTTGTGCCCGGAGGACTTAAGATTTGTCTGGAAAGTGCTCCTCTTGCAGCAGAGGCGATGAAACTTAAAAATTTGCCCGGAGGACTTGAAATTTGTGCCCGGAGGACTTATGATTTGTCTGGAAAGTGCTCCTCTTGCAGCAGAGGCGATGAAACTTAAAAAATTTGCCCGGAGGACTTATGATTTGTCTGGAAAGTGCTCCTCTTGCAGCAGAGGCGATGAAACTTAAATAATTTTGCCCGGAGGTCTTAGATTTGGTGCCCGGAGGACTTAAATGCTTTTTCTGAAAAGTGCTCCTCTTGCAGCAGAGGCGATGAAACTTTAAATATTTTTCCTTTTTTTTTCTTTCTTTCTTTTCTTTCTTCTTTTTTTTTCTTTCTCTTCTTTTCTCTTTTTCTCTTCTTTCTTTCTCTTCCCTTTTCTCTCTTCTTTCTTTCTCTTCTCTTTTCTCTTCTCTCTTTCTCTTCCCTTTTCTCTCTTCTTTCTTTCTCTTCTCTTTTCTCTTCTTTTCTCTTTTTCTCTTCTTTTTTTTTCTCTTCTCTCTTCTCTTTTCTTTTCTTCTCTCTTCTCCTTTCTTTCTCTCTTTTTTCCTTTTTCTTTCTTTCTCTTCTCTTTTCTCTTCTTTTCTCTTTTTCTCTTTCTTAATCTTGGAAAAGGTTGCATAACCTTTAAAATCTAGATTAAATGGTGTTGAGTCTTCAGCTTGAGAAACATGTTTTAATCTCAAAATTTTACACAAAAACTTTCAATGTTGATGCTGTATGATATTGTGTATGTATGCATGTATGCATGACACTCAATCCTGTACATTTTCTGACTTCAAAACTCTTTCCTATCTTGCCAACGAGGCACATCATTTGCCTTTTTTGTCTCCTTTGCCCCTAAAATGATCATGAAAGCTCCTTTCTGTTTCTTATTTCTGCAGATTTCTTGTTCTCACATCATGGCCTTTTGACGAAAAGGATGAAAAATTTTCTCATAATTATTTTCCAGGAGGGAATTGAATCTAAATTTCACAAGTGATATTTGATTCTTTCGAAAGAATTAGTGGTTACTTTTCAAGATGAATGACGTAAATCCTATTCGGATCTTTTCAACTGGACAATTGAAAGTTTGATGCATCCAGATGTTTTGTTTGGGGGATAGTTTGCCACTTATCTAAAAACAATGGTTCATTTCTTAGCTTAAAATAGCTTTCCCAAAATAAACCACTTTTTCTCCATCTCTCTTTTTTTTTATTGAACAAAATTTTGAATGAGAAAAGAAACAAAATATTTTCAATTTGGTTTGACAATCTCTCAAATTCCCGAATACTGGCGTTCTTCAAATGCCAAGATCAGGCATGAATAACTGAGGTTTTTTTTTTTTGTTTAGGAAGAGTATGTACAAGAAGGAAGGTTCAAACTTTTTCAAAAAATGTTAGCAATCAAATGACATCAAAACTTTGGATACCCCAAGAGTTTCTTAAGGCTTGTTGACTCTTTTTCCAATATTTTCAATTCATGTCATTGCTTGACTTGGTTGCATGAAAAGTTCATTGTTCGCTCTAGACTGCCCTTTTCGGGTTTTCACCCTAAAGCCTCATTCTTTCTTTTGTTTTCTTTTCTTTTTTCTTCTTCTTTTTTTTTTGATTGCTCCACCATGTATTCAAGAATTCAAATTTTATTCAAACCAAAGAAAGGTGAGAATCTTTCAAAGAAGAGCTCTCCGATACAAGTATCCCTACTTGATCAAAATGGACTTTTAAGTACGTAATGTAGGCCATGGTTCAGGGTTTTGAAAGAATGGATAAATAGGCCCAAAATGTGTTTGAAGGTGATCAATCCAAGGATAATTTCTTCTCCTATGGTTGTCCATCATTTTCACTCTTCGAAGCACCTTTCTTTTTCCAATTTTCCATGTATCTCTTCTCCATCTTCTTCTTCCTTTTTCTTTCTTTCTTTTTCTTCTTCTTTTTTTTTTCAAAATCATATTCATCCTTTGAAGCATCTTTCTTTATGTACTTTCACATGTATCCTTCCTCCTTTCTCTTTCTTTTTTCTTTTTTTTTATTGATTCCTATCCAAGATTTCCAAAAACATAGTAAATCTTATTTGATCGAAAACAAAAGCTTAATCATTTATTTTCTTTGAAAAGATATTTTTTGCACATGCCCCCCAGTGTGGAGGGTGATCCTTGGAGGAGGTTTATTTTGAAAGAAACTATTAGGCTCAAAAAGGGCAGCAACAGGATAACGTTTATATTTGAGAATGGAATATGAAAGAAGGCCATTTGTCATCTCAAATTAAGATACTTCTATTGAAAAGCAATTCTTAGGATAAGTTTTTCCTTTGGCATTTGAAATCCTCTGAATATCATGTTTGCATAAAGTCACAATCAATTTCATTTTTTCTTTTTTCTTTCTTTTTGTTTCGTTTTTTTTCTTTTTTTTTTGATTTTCTTGTAATGCGACACTTTACTATGACAGAACTTGACCTTACATGCCACATCGTCATTTGAGGAAAAAGGCGATGCACAGCTCGAGGTATTGTATAGATGGACAACAGTGAAAAATCCTCACTTTGGTTTTTTTTTTTTGCTATCTTGCTCCAAATCATGGGCGAAAGGCATCTTGGGAGTATAAAATTGAAGAGTTTGGGATTTGTACAAGAATTTAGGTGGAAAGGTATTTCAAAACGATCTTGTCAAGCGTAAAATTACCAATATCAAGAATATTTAGAGATTGTCATTGATTTCCAAATTATTCTCAAAAGGTTTTGCAAATCAATTATTTCTTTGAAAATTATTTACAATGAAGTCCTATCATGGTCAAAGTGAAAACAAAATAGAACTTTCAAAATCTTATGTCCCAATTTAGCTTTTTAGCTCTTGACTGACTTAGATTTTATGGAGATGTGATCCAAGAATGATTTAATACATTCATCTTTGACAGTAATCACCAATTTTCTTGGAATCATTTTTATCATTAATGTGAAGAAAAGAAACATTCTCGTCATATGCCACTGGAAAACAAATTATGTAAAAAGTTGTGCTCATATAATTGTCACCTAGGCCAACGAAAATGACAAGCATTTTTTCAACAAAATACAGACTTTAAAATCTCAAAATCTTCGTTTTCCTCCAGGTTAATCTGCCAAAATGCCATGACTCTACACCAAAGTGGACTTCCACTGTTCCATAATTTCTTGAGTCAAGATTCCACCATTGATGAGCTCTTCAACCCTTTTCCTTCAACTGTCTGCATTTTTTCGTTGCATGCCCAACTGCCCCCATGTGATAATCACATTTGCTACTCGGATCATAGCTCTTGGCCAATGGGTTTGGTGCTGTCCTCAAAGGTATTGGAGCCAAATATTGGTTTTTCACCAAAAAAGGCAAAAGATCGGAGATTGGAATCGGAATTTTTCCATGGTTACTTCTCGATCTTTTTCTGTTGTTTATTGATTGCTGAGGAGGTTGAGTTACTGGCCTGGGCATAAAGATGGGCGTGTGAGCAACCGTTGGAGGGTAAGAATTTGCTTGGCATCCTGGTTGTGGAATTGGTGAATAAAGATAAGGATCATAGGAGACACTGTTCAAGATTGGATGGTATGATAAGTGAGCCAAATAGGGATTATGTGGAGCGGTGTTTTTGAGAAATTGCCCCTCAAATGTTGCAACTTGTGCTTCTTCTTCCCTTCTTTCTGACTTATTATCAGCAATGTCATCTATCTTGATCTTGCCCCTCTTGATTGCATTCTCAATCATCTCTCCAGAGGCTACCATGTCGGCAAAATTCTTAGTAACACTCCCAATCATTCTATCATAATATGGTGCCTGGAGTGTATTAAGAAACAGAGTTACCGTCTCTTTTTCTGTGAGAGGAGGCTGGACTTGGGTGGCAACATTCTTCCATTTCTGGGCGTATTCTCTAAAGCCTTCAGTAGCTTTCTTCTCCATAGTTTGCAAAGATAAACGATCTGGGGCTGAATCCACAATATGCTTATATTGGGCGACAAATGCCCTTGCCAAATCTTCCCATGAGTGAATATCGCTCCTGCCCAGTTGTGTATACCACCTAGCAGCAGATCCTTTAAGGCTGTTTTGGAAAACATGGATTAATAGCTTGTCATCATGCACATGCGCTGCCATTTTTCTACAGTACATAGTGATATGGGCCTTTGGACAAGTGGTCCCATCATATTTCTCAAATTCTGGAGCTCTAAACTTTGACGGAATGACCACACCAGGTACTAGAGATAATTTGGCTGCATCTAAAGATCCATGGAAATCCATTCCTTCAACAATCCGAAGCCTTTCTTCTATAAGCTCTATCTTTTGTCGGGAACTTGAGCCTCCTTCCACTTGTGGCATCCTTTGCTCTTTGTGACTATTCAGATTGGCAACATGAATTGGTTCGAGGGGATTCATGGTAGGAATTACTTGTGGCTCTTGAGATGATTGGGTTTCTCGTGAGCCAGTGTTGAGTGGATAAAAAGAATCTTCAGCGTTTCGTAACTGATGCCCCTCTAGAGTAGCTATTTCTCTCATTTTTCCATTGTTCAGCTTCTCCAACAAACCTGCCATCTGTGATAATTGCTCTCCCATCTCTTGTTGAGCTTTTTCCATTCTTTCCATTCGACTCATTTCTGTCTCTTC
Source organism: Heritiera littoralis (assembly GCA_031772115.1). NCBI lineage: Eukaryota > Viridiplantae > Streptophyta > Magnoliopsida > Malvales > Malvaceae > Heritiera > Heritiera littoralis. Next base: position 558,133 of record JAPDPK010000035.1, read on the forward strand.
CATGGTCCAAAACTATTTCCAAAATTTCCCAATGTTCTAGCCACTTGGCACCTAATCTGTCATAACCCCGAGTTAGATGTCATGCTTGCCATGCTAATATGAAGCTTTTATTGTATGGAAATTGTGAAATAAAAAGAAAATTCAATCTTGTTATTATTTCAGAGTATCACAAGCTGTATACTAAAAAACAAAAAGGGAAATTATAAACTGAAAATTGTCATTTGACCATTCCTTTGTTTTGATCAACTGTTTTTCTTTCTTTTTTTTTTATTTTTCTTTAAGGAAACAGTTATTATTAGCCTTATTATTTTTTGTCAAAATCATGTTATACACATATGAATGAAGTGAATGCGAACTTATATAACCTTGTAACAAGATTCAAAAGTTCCTAACTAAACTCTCTACTACTCTAGTGTCCTCGACATTCAAAGTCTTTCAAAAGAAAATTCGATTAGTCTCCACTTGTTGATGATTCAACATGTAGTTGTTCTGGAAACGATAGCGATCCTTGAAAATGAACCATTTTAGTCCCTCCAAAACTTTCAAGCAACTTCATAATCTTAACTAGCTTCTCTTTCATCTCCTGTATATCCTGTCCAAACTCCCCTCGATTATTCTCCAAAATAGTCTACTTTCTAATTGATCTCCCATATCTTTAACTTCTTTTATTCCAAAAAGACAAATACTCTCCTTATTATGTTATGTGAATGCATTAATGTAATGAGATATGTTATGCTAAAATTTAAGAATAAAAGAATCAAAATTTTTTCTCATTTAAATTCAATGAATTCTTCTTTTCTTTCCTTTTTTATTTTAGAATTTGATTATTTCTCCTCCCTTTTTTTTAAAGAATAAATTTTTTTTATTCTTATTTTCACACCACAATTTATTTTCTTTAATTTCCCTTTTTATTTAATCTATTTTTAAAGGAATGTGACAATGAATTTACCTTTTATTTTTATCCAAAAATTTCTTTTCCCCTTTTTTTTTATTTTTTATCTATGCATAAATTTCAAAAATATATATACACACATTATTATTACCTTCTTTCAAATAGCACCAGAGAACAAAGAATATTTCCATGTTATTCTCAAAAAAGAAAAAAACTTTGTTTTCTTTGTTTTCTTTTTTTTTTTATTGTAAACTTGTAAAATTTTATTTTGAAAATGACAAAAAGAAGAAAAAAAAATCTCTTGATTTTTATTTTATTATTATTTTTTTTAAAAAAACATGAATTTGAAAATTATCAGAGTTATGATACGAAAAAAGTAGTAAAATGTTCCCTCTTGTGTCCTAATTTCGGGATAATTTCTACAAAAATCGAACATGGCTCTAGCTAGGATCGGCTTCTTAGGGCCTTTTACATGCTGATTTGGGTCTCTAAAAGGTCAAAAGGTTCCCAAATTATACCTTACTGTCATCCACACTGGACTAGTAAGATTTAATTTGAGTGGGAGTATTTCGATTGCCATTGCGGAGGTGATTACCTCACGAGAGCAAAGGTACTCTACTCCCTCCTAAGAAGGACGGAACTCGGGTATAGAGCTCATGTTATGCAAATGCAAGTGCAAGTGTGTGCATGAGGGAACATGTCAGACTCAAATTAAATTATTATCTCTATCCTAAATGCCTTAACAATTTATTAACAACAAGTATATACAAATATAAAACATAAAATAAATAACATAAAAAATGCAAATGCAAACAAAAATCATTTTCAAAATCCAAGTGAATTAAGTTTAAATATCAATCAAAACTATTAAATTAAAACTTTGGATAACACATGATTAATAAATGGCTTGACCCTCAAAAAGCGTCCCCAGTGGAGTCGCCAAGCTGTCGTAACGGCTTCGCGCTCGACGATTTTCGGAAAAGCGTTTAAAAACAAAAATGGAGTCGCCACCAATCTTTTTTTATTAGGTGTGATTGGCCACCTGAAAACGTATCTTTTTAACAAAATCTCAAAATTAATTAAGTTTTATTAAAAAGATAATCTTTTGGTCTGCGAAACAAAATTGGGTTCGGGGGTACGGTTACGCGTGGGGAAGGATTAGCACCCCCACGACGCCCGTTAAAAAACGGTACCATAATAATCATGTGTTATCCTTTGTTTTTAATAAAATGGTCTTGAATTAAATATTTAAAAATAATTTTTATTTTTATTACAATCAATTTTATTCTTTTTATTCAAAATCATTTTTATTTGTAAATTTATTTTGTTTTATTTTAAAAAGTTGAATTTTATTTTCCAAAAGTAAATGTGAACCTTTTCGTATTGAAAAATTAAATCAAATATCCCAATACTCTGGTAACATTTGGAATAATTCTCCTCACCTAGAGATTTCTTAAGAATCACTACTTGTGAGTTCTATAGAATCTCATCATCGGAAGATTCACACTCGCTTCAAAACTATTATGAATGCACATGATGCAAGCAGATAAAAATGATGCAAATGAATTTTTTAATTTTGTATATAAATATTTCTTTATTTATTTTAAATAAAAATTTTTATTATTGAAAAATTGCACTAAGTATCCCAATACTCTGGTAACACTTAGTGAACTTCTCTCACCTAGGGATCAGTTAAGAAATCACTACTTGTGAGTTTCATAACATCCCATCATCGGAAGAATTTCATTAAACTTAAAATTTATTATTAATTTTCTATTTAAAAACTTGTTTTTATTTTTAACAAAAAATTAAATTATTGAAAAATCATACTAAATATTCCAATACTTTTGGCAACAATTAGTATGACTCTTCTCACCTAGGGATCAGCTAGGAATCACTACTTGTGACTTCCGTAGCATCCCATCATCGGGCGAATTTAATTTAATTATTAAAGTTCATTATTTATTTTCCTTTGTTTTTTATAAAAAAAATTTATTTATTTTCATTTTTATTAAAAATTTAAATTATTGAAAAATCATACTAAATATCCCAATACTCTGGTAACATTTAGTAGATTCTTCTCACCTAGGGATCAGCTAAGAAATCACTACTTGTAAGTTTCATAACATCCCATCATCGGACTTTCATTTTAATTTAAATAAATTTTCTAATCAATAATAATAATTTAATGAAAATACAAATAAATGAAAATTTTTCAAAAATTTTTATTTTACAACATGCACTAATAATCATACTAATAATAATAATAATAATAATAATAATAATAATAATAAATGCACAATAATAACAATAATAATAATAGTAATAATAGTAATAACAATAAAAAGCATAATAATAATAATGATAATAATAATAATTTTTATTTAAATTTTTTATTTTTTATTTATTATTTTTTTATTTTTAAAATTTTAAATTAAATTATTTTTAAACAAAACAAATAAATAAATAAGTAAATAAACAAATGGGAAAAGAAGAAAAAAAAAATACCAAAAGGGATTTGGGCTTGGACCCAAAGGAAGATCAGCCCAAAAAAGTCAAAAAACAGACCCAATGGTCAAGGCCCAAGTCTAGCGGATCGGGGCGGGTCAAGCCTGGGCGAGCGGGTCGTGAACCGGGTGCGCGGGTCGGGTCGGGTCGGTTTAAGCGAAGCGGGTGGCACGCAGGTCTTCTTCCCGGGTCAGCGCGCGGACCCGGGTCGGATCCGGGTCCACGCGCGGATCCTTCCCCTCTTTTTTTTTCTATAAAAGCCTAGTTTTTTTTTTTCACTTCATTTTCTCCTTTCTTCCTCAAAAAAAGTTTTCCAGAGCCCTCTCTCCTTCCCCCCGATTCCCGGTCGGGCGATTTCCGGCCACCGCTCACCGCCGCCGACCGCCGTCGCTGGTGGCCAAAATGAAAAAAGCTTCCTCTTTTCCGACTCCTCACTGCCTCCTGAAGCCGATTCTGACCACCGCTTCACCAAAAGAACTCCCTAGCCCCACGAATCTGACCAAAACCGAAACCTCCTCCCTCGTTTTTGTTGGTTTTTGTTTTGTTTTTTGTTTTTGGTTGATAGTTTCGAATGGTTTTGGTTTGTGGTTTGCTGGTATGTGTGTTTGGTTTGTTGTTTTTGTGTTTTTACAGGTGGGGCTTAGATCTAGGGTTTTTGAAGGGGTCTCGGTTGTGGTGGTTTCAGTGGTGATGATGGCTTGGTGTTTGGGGTTTCGGTGGTGAGGTTAGGACCAGGAGGGTGGTGATGGTGATGGTGGTATTTGGGTTAGTGTTGATGATGATGAAGATTTCGGTGAAGATGGTGGCGGTTTGATGGTGATGATGGTGACGGTGATGGTTTAGCTTAGGGTTTCGAAAATGGTGAGCAAAAATGGGGCTCTGTGTGTGGAATCCTCTTCTTTGGGTTCGTGAGCAGAGGGTTCTTGTAGGAAGGACTGGTATAGGGGTTTTGGTGTAGATGGGTTAGACTGCAGAGTAGGTGACCGGCGGGGATGGGACTGCCTGGGGACTGTGGCGGACTGGCTGATAGATGGGTGATAGATTGGACCAAAAAAACGAGAAAGAAAGAAAAAATAAAAATAAAAATAAAATAAATAATAAAAATAAGAATAAAAATAAAAATAAAATAAAAGGTAAAAATAAAGAAAATAAAAATAAAAATAAAAATAATATAAATAGAAAAAAAGAAAATAAAAATAAATACAAAATATATATAAAGATAATAATAATAATAATAATAATAATGATAATAATAATAATAATAATAATAATAACTATAATAATAACAAAAATGGGACAAAATTAGGTGTCAACAGTATCTTAAATTAATTTGATAGTCTTGGTTGGCATTTAAATTTAATCTTCTTTTTAAAAAAAAAGAAAAAAAGAGTGACATAAAAATAAATTCTACATAGAACTCAAAATAAATAAATAAATAAATAAAAACTTCATTTCATCCATCTTGATCATTTGATTCATTACATTCTTTGTGTATGAGATTGTTGTTGAATAAATAAAGTATAAAATATGCTCATTTACTGTTGCATGCATCAATGCATTCACATGCATGAGCCCTACACCCGGGTTCCGTTCTCTTTAGGAGGAGGTAAAGTGGCTATGCTCTCGTGAGGTAATCACCTCTGCAATGGCAAGTGAAATACTCCCACTCAGATCTGTTCCTTACTAGTCCAGTGTGGACGACAGTATGGAATGATTTGGGAACCTTGTAGATATGTGAAACCTTAAACCAGCATATAGTATGTTGTGAGGAGACCAACCTAAGTTAGAGTCATTCCTTCCCTTTTATAAGAGTGACCTTTGATAAGGCATAAATAAGCACTCCATCCTTTATCTGCCTTTTATTTCATTGTTTATATTTTATACACATACTGATTTGTATTTGTTTTCTTTTTCTTTTTGCATGAATCTTCTTGCATCGCATAGTCACATAAGGGGGTGTTTTAACCATGGCTCTGTTCAACAAGGAATTTTTCACTGAATCCATAGAAAGGCTAGCTTGTTCGTCATCTGTGAACGTTCCATGTGATTCCTACCGGGAAGTACAAATTTGGTCTGAAAAGGTTCAACAAGAAAAAGGGGATTGCTGGACTAGGGATTTCATGTCCTCGCTCCCACAAGAAGTGAATCTAAACCTCTAGCAAAATAACCTAATAGATTTAGCCAACTTATGGGATCAAATCAGTGAAGGAGGGAAGAGGGATTTCCATGAAAAGTATGGCCAAATAGAGTCTTTGATTGCTGTAAAAGTTGAAGAACCACTGATCAGAGCTGCTATTAAGTTTTGGGACCCCTCATATAGGTGCTTCTATTTCAATGGAATGGAGTTGACACCCACAGTAGAGGAGTACTTCGTCCTGTTAGGTATTTACTTGAAAAGTTTGGACAAAATATATGTTCAAAAGCCAAAATCTGGACACCGCAAAAAGTTAGCCAAACTTACGGGAGTCGGACTGGAAGACATAGACTCCCATAAAAAGGAGAAGGGATCTAATATTTGTATGCCCTGGGATTTTCTTCATGAATTCATCAAGGGACATCTTAGTGACCAGCAAGGGTTGGCGGGTTTTGCTTTAGCGATCTATGGTTTGGTTATCTTTCCGAAGGTGTTAGGGCACATTGAAGTAGCAGTGATAGACTTTTATGAGCAAATTGAGAATAATGGGAATCCATTACCTGCCATACTAGCTGAAACCTTTAGGTCATTGACTTATTGTAGGAGGAACAGGGAAGGGCGATTTGTGGGGTGTGCACAGTTACTGCATATTTGGGCCAAAATTCATTTTAAATGTGAGGAAAAGGCTTTCAAGAGAACTTTCCTACATCATTGTGCTCCAGTTAAAGAGTTCCGCAACAATAAGTGGCCAAAACCAAAGAGTAAGGAAGAATAGGTGGATTTTTTTGCAAAGACTTGGAGAAAAATAGATTGTATGGATGGCGCCTTGGATGCCTCATATACCAGTCTTATATCAATGTGGAGAAGAATCGTGGGTGCAACTTCTGGGACCATAGGGAGTGGTAAGCTATGCGCCACTTATGGTACTAAGACAGTTTGAAGCTAAACAGTTTATTACACTAACACATGGGCTTAGTGATTTGGAGTTTTCTTATGGTGAGCCAAAGGTAATGAAAAGGGAGAGCAAGCGGTTTGAACATGGAAACAAGCACGAAGAATCAACCTTGGACCTCTCTCTGATAAAGCTACCCCAGAATACTTGGTGTGGAGAACAAAGCAAGTGAGGGAGGTAGTTTTTCTCCCAAGAGAATGCAACATGCCTTTAGAACTGGAAGTAGAAGTATCCGAGGCCGAAATCGCTAGGCAGCAGTTCAAGATAGATGAGGAAAGGTGGAAGCAAGAGAATTTGAGGCTTCGGAGAGAGATGGAACAGCTCAAGTACGAGGTAAAAATGCAAGAAGCCAAGCTTAAGAAGGTCTAACAAGAACACAACGTCACCAACAAGGATCTCAGAAATCTGCACCTAGAGAACAAGAAGTTGAGATCTGAAATGATGGTTGGAGGAATTATGCAAACTTCAAATGAAAGGAAAAGAGAATTAGAAGACTTGCACAAAAAGGTAGAACACTGGGCACACAAAGCAAAGAAAAGTGAAGAAGAAGTTGTCTATTTGTCCCAAGAATGACAAGATTGGGAAAGCATGTACTCGGCAAGTGTAAAGAAGTTAGCCCAATGTCAGAAAGAGAATGAGGAACTAAAGGAAAAAGTTGAAAAAAGGAAAGCAAGTTGAGGTAGATAATGAAAAAGCTACACTGTAACAGAAGGTTCAAATGTTAGAAGAGCAGCTACAAGAACATAAGAACCACATTAAAGAGATAATAGAAGAGTGGGAGCGAAGTGAAAACAACTGGAGCTATGGATATGACTTGGCACAAGATGCAAGCATGACATGGAGAGTGGGAAGTCTGGGAAGACAGCAATATATTGAGCACTTGGCCACTCAAGTTTGCAAAGCTGTGACAAAGGCAAGGGAGATGGTTGATAAAGCTGAAGCCTTGAGACGAGAAATCCTCCCAACAGAAAAATATGGGCAAAGGCTGTTGAACTTTTTAGACGAGGCTAAGGATCAATATCAACAAGTTAGTCGTTTTTATGGATATAATCAGAATATGATCGGAATGTAACAAGTGACTTTTTGAATGAACGAAAATTCCTTTTTGTTGAAATTGTTATGGCTTAAATACCCCTCAAAGTATCATTCATCTTGCATCATATTCATTCATCGCATTCATTCATTTATTCATATGGTTTAAATAAAACGTAATATTTCAAAGATTGCATCATGTAGTAATTAGCTTCTTATTGTGGTAATCAAGATTCAAGGATAGCTCCAACATTCAAGATTTCAGCCTAAATTCCCAAACACTCATACAATACCCGGTCACGTTCAAAAGTGATGGAGGAAGAACATGGTAATAGGATGGATAGAATGGAGAAAGCACAAGAAGAAATCCAAGGGCAGTTAGCCGCTTTAATGGAAATGATGACAAGGATAAACCAAGAAAAAGAAGTGGCTAGAGAAACACCTAACCCAGGGACGGATCAGCCCCGAGAAGATGACAATCCTCAATACCCTCCAAGGTTTACCCCTCTTTATGCCCAATCCTCACAAGGCATACCTCCACCTCCACCTCCACCATAGCCTATGGGCAGCTATGCCTACATGTATCCGGGAGCATCGAGCGCTTTAGCACAACCTCATATCACAATGCTTATACCTCCCGCTCAAGGGACAAGACTTGCGGATCCAATTCAAGTCCCTGACTTAGATGATCCAAGAGAGCAAGAGAAATTAAGGGGTAGCGTGTCGGAGGTAAAAGGCGATTCAGACTCTTAGAAGTTCAGCATTATAGAGGAAAGGTTACAGGCCATCGAGGGCAGTGATTTCTACGGGTCAGTGGATGCAATGGGATTGTGCTTAGTTCCGGATGTGGTAATCCTTCCTAAGTTTAAAACTCCTGAGTTCGAGAAGTACAATGGGACCAAGTGCCCCATTACTCATGTAATAATGTACTGTCGCAAAATGGCCGCTTATAATCACGATGACAAGCTATTGATACATGTGTTCCAAGACAGCCTCACGAGGTCCGCTGCTAGGTGGTATGTGTAGCTAGATCGTACACGCATCCACAATTGGAGTGACCTAGCTAGAACATTTATTGCACAGTACAAGCATGTCACGGATATGGCCCCAAGACAGGTTATCTCTGCAAAACATCGAAAAGAAGGCCAATGAAAGCTTCAAGGAGTATGCTTAATGTTGGAGAGACTCGGCAGCACAAGTCCAGCCACCTTTGACTGAGAAGGAAATTACAATGCTATTTGTCAACACTTTGAAGGCCCCCTATTATGAACGTACGATAGGGAACGCAACAAAAAATTTCGCAGACATGGTCATCACCGGTGAAATAATTGAAAATGCAATTAAAAGCGGAAAGGCAGTGATTCGAAGAAGGGTGGAGTGTCCAAAAAGAAGGAGGTCGAAACCCAGGTGGTAACCCACGAAGCACCTCGATATAGGGGATATGCACCTTACCTACCTCGATTTCGACCACAACCTCAACCTTACCACCAACCCTATTTCCCGCCTCAAACAATGTCTCTCTCTCTCCCTACCAAAGCCCATTACAGCCACCAACTTTTCGGCCAAATTTTCGTCCTCCAGCACCGTATTATACACCAACACCTACGGCCCAACTTTACCAACCAAACAGTAACCTAGCTGCTAACCAAAGGCCTCCCTGAAGAAATATTGAAAGGCCTCCTATTGATCCTATCCCAATGTCATACACAAACTTATTCCCTCAACTGGTGAAAGGTCACATGATCACACCTCTTTACATGGAGCCAATGAGACCACCTTTTCCAAGATGGTATGACCCTAGTGCTCGATGTGACTATCATGGTGGAAACCCGGGTCATTCAACGGAGAATTGCACAGCTCTAAAGTATAAGGTGCAAGATCTAGTTAAGTCAGGGAGATTAGCCTTTTTGAAAGAAGTGGAGCCAAGTATCAATGCTAACCCACTGCCCAGCCATAGTGGAGGATCAGTCAGTGCAGCTGAAGTTGGGAGGAAGTGTTACTTAAAGAGACACGTGGAAGAGGTTGAGACCCCAATGAGTCTAGTATACGATGTTCTAACAGAGGCCAAGATGATTCAGCCTGCACCGTTGGAATCGAAAATCCATCAAGATGAATTCAGTCCAGATCAAATGTGTGAATATCATATGGGATCTGTGGGCCATTCTATCCAAAACTGTCATTAATTTTGACAAGTGGTCCAATCAATGATGGATTCATTCTTAATAGAGTTCTATATGAAAGAGGAGGAAGATGTAGTGAGTACTGCTTCGGGTGAATCTTCAGAAGATGATTATCCATGGGGAAAGCCAATGACAGTGTTTTACAAGAAAAAGCCCAGTCCCAAGAAGGAAGAATCTAGCTTTGTCACTCCTCCGACCATGATAATCAAAGTTCTAAGTTCTTTCCCTTACAAGAGTAATAAAGCTGTCCCTTGAAAATATGAATTCAAAGTAATGATTGAAGGATCAGGCAACGTGGGCTCGGACAAGTCAGCTATGCCAGATAATGCAAACATAAGTGGGGTAGGAGGAATTACGCGAAGCGGAAGATGCTACATACCAGATATGCTAGAGAAGGCCCGAAAAGGAAAAGCAAAAGAAGGAGAGGAGGATTGTCAGATGGAAAAGGGAGAAGAACAAGTCTTGCTTTCCAAAGACCAAGAGGAAAAATTGCAAAAGTCGGTGTCAGAAGAGGATGCAAGGGAGTTTTTAAAGTTGATTAAGCATAGCAAATACAGTATAGTCGAGCAATTGAATAAGATGCCTGCTCGGATTTCATTACTATCTTTGCTGCTGAATTCAGAATCGCACCGAAACGCCTTAATAAAGGTGTTGAATCAAGCCTATGTGCCTCATAACATTCCAGTTGACAGTATGGACCAATTAGCGGGGAACATCACAACGGTAAACTTTATATCTTTCACCAATGACGAAATTCCGTCGGAAGGGCGAGGGAGTATTAAAGCCTTGAACATCACTACAAGCTGCAAGGGTCACACAATTGCCAAGGTTTTGATTGACAATGGCTCCTCGATCAACGTCATGCCTATGGCCACGCTAAAAAAGATGCCTGTTGACTTGTCTTACATACAACCGAGTAACATGGTTGTGAGGGCCTTCGATGGTTCTAGAAGGGATGTAGTAGGTGATATTGAAATTCCAATTGAAATTGGGACGGTTACTTTCAATATCCAGTTTCAAGTGATGGATATTTTCCCGTCATACAATTTCCTGTTGGGGAGACCATGGATCCATACGTCGGGCGCTGTTTCTTCGTCACTGCACCAGAAGGTGAAGTTTGTCATTGGTGATAAACAAGTATCTGTTTCTGGAGAAGAAGACCTCTTGATCACCAAATCTTTGTCTGTACCCTACATTGAGGCAGCCGAGGAAGCATTAGAGTGTTCTTTCAGGGCCTTTGAGATAGTGAATGCAACATATGTGGGAGAAGGATCAAGAATACCCACCCCTCAGTTGTTAACCACTACTAAGATGATTGTTAAACAGACACTGCAAAAGGGCTGGCGTGTCTGGAGAGGTTTGGGGAGAAATCTCCAAGGACAAAGGAAACTTGTGAAGATCATGGAGAACAAAGACAGGTTTGGCCTCGGATACAAGGCCATTGATTCGGAGAGGAGAAAGATCTTGGAAGAAATAAGGAAGAGAAGGATAGCTTGCCTTCGAGGTTATGAAGAAGAATCAGAGAAGATGGTAATCCCATACCTCTATGACACTTTTCGTTTTAGCGGATGTTATCACTCCGATTCATTAGAGGTAGTGGAAGGGAAACTTATGAAAGGATCCTCTCGTGGGTTCCTAGTCTAAATGGTGCATGGAGAGATGGAAACTTTTGTTATAGAAATGATCGTGTTGTTGGGCACAGAGCTGAAAGACTGAATTGTTGAAAGGATACCTTCTATCTTTTTTGTTTTTCCTTTTGTAATGTGGTAAGGTAGATCATCAACATCTCGGTCTAGAGAGCTCTAGAAGATTCTTTTGTAAACTTGATCTTCATCATCATTTCAATAAATTAACAAGTTCAATGCATCTCAAGTACTTTTTTTTCACCCATCATCATTTCTATAATTGTTCTCTTTTTCATTCACTACCATTGGCATGAACAACCAACCATATCTGTCAAATTTTTTACTTTTTCAGGAAAATGAATAATGAATGTGAAGATAACCACAACAGCTATCCAGGGTTTGATTTTGAAAATTCTATGCATGTTGGTGAACTCGATAACAATGTAGATTCAGATGATGATGTTGTGTCTCCAGATCTATTGAGAATAATTGAGCAAGAGAAAAAACCAATTGAACCCCACAAGGAAGTTATTGATGTGGTTAACCAAGGGGATGATGAGAATGTCAAAGAAGTCAAAGTAGGTATAGCACTTCCATTGGTTGAGAGGCAAAGACTAGAGGAATTGCTTCGTGAATATCTGGATGTTTTTGCTTGGTCTTATCAAGACATGCCCGGGTTAAACACTGATGTTGTGGAGCACCGTCTGCCTTTGAAAACATAATGTAAGCCAGTACAACAGAAGCCTAGGCGCATGAAGCCCGAGATGTTGTTGAAGGTGAAGGAAGAAGTAAAAAAGCAATTCAATGCAGGGTTCTTAAAGGTAGCCAAGTATCCGGAATGGGTGGCTAACATAGTTTCGATATCGAAAAAAGATGGGAAAGTAAGGATGTGTGTGGATTATCGACACCTAAACCGAGCTAGCCCTAAGAATAATTCCCTGCTGCCTCATATCGATACCCTGGTGGTTAATACAGCCCAACACTACATGTTTTCGTTCATGGATGGTTTCTCAGGCTTCAATCAGATTAAAATGGCCGAGTATGACATGGAGAAAACCACTTTTGTGACAGTTTGGGGCACATTTTGCTATAAAGTTATGCCTTTCGGTTTAAAGAATGCCAGGGCCACCTACCAAAGGGCAATGGTAACCCTCTTTCATGACATGATGCATAAGGAGATAGAGGTGTATGTGGATGACATGATTGCCAAGTCCCGGGGAGAAGAGGATCATGTAGCCAACCTTCGAAAGCTGTTCGAAAGGCTACGAAAGTTTCAGCTCAAGTTGAACCCTGCCAAATGCACTTTTGGTGTTAAATCGGGAAAGTTGTTAGGGTTTGTAGTCAGTGAAAAGGGAATCGAAGTAGACCCAGATAAAATCAGTGCGATACAAAATCTGTCACCCCCACGCACTCAAAAGGAAGTAAGGGGCATTCTCGGAAGACTGAACTATATTTCCCGTTTCATCTCGCAACTTATGCTTAAATGAGATCTCATTTTTAAATTGCTTCGGAAACAAGATACGGGTGAATGGAACGAGGCATTCTAAGAGGCTTTTGAAAAGGTGAAAGGGTACTTGTCAAATCCACCTGTTCTAGTACTGCCGATTGCAGGAAGGCCTCTGTTGTTGTACGTGACTGTCAATGACCATTCTATGGGATGCGTGCTGGGCCAGCATGATGATACGGGTAAGAAAGAATGGGCCATCTACTACTTAAGCAAGAAGTTCACTGATTACGAGGCCAAGTACACTACAATAGAAAAAATGTGTTGCGCATTGGTTTGGGTTGCTCGTAGATTGAGGTAGTGTATGTTGTACCATTTGACTTGGTTGATCGCCATATTGAACCCCCTTAAATACATCATTGAGAAGCCGTCATTATCAGGAAGATTAGCTAAGTGGCAAGTTATGCTTTCTGAATACGACATCGTGTACGTATCTCAAAAAGCAGTCAAAGGTGGGGCAATAGCTGATTTCCTAGCAGATCGTGCTACCGATGAGTATGAGCCTATCAAGCTAGATTTTCCAGATGAAGATATAATGTCAGTCTTCCAAGAGGAGAAAGAAGAGCCCGACAGCAAACCATGGAAAATGTTCTTTGATTGCATATCTAACGCTTTAGGACATGGGATAGGAGCAGTTTTAATATCTCCAAATGGAAAATATTCCCCGTCTACAGCTAGGTTAAATTTCAACTGCACTAATAACATGGCTGAATATGAAGCTTGTGCAATGGGCTTAGAAGCTGCAATTGAGAGGGGAATCAAGAACTTGGAAGTTTATGGAGATTCAGCACTAGTTATTTATCAGTTACGAGGTGAATAGGAAACGAGGGATCAGAAGTTAATTGAATACCAGAAGTACATAGCTGACCTTGTACAACAATTCGATGACATCGCCTTCCAACACTTATCTCGAGAAGAAAACCAGGCCGCTGATGCCTTGGCAACATTAGCTGCAATGTTTAAAATGATGGTAAAAGCAGAAGTCTCACCTATCAAGCTACGTATGAGAGACTCTCCAGTCCACTGTTCTAGTATTGAAGAGGAAGCAGATTAGTATTGAAGAGGAAGCAGATGGACAACCTTGGTACTATGACATCATGCAGTACCTTAAGAGTCAACAATACCCAGAGCATGCATCAGAGAATGATAAAAAGATCCTCAGAAGACTAGCAATGATTTTCCTTGTTGATGGAGACGTTTTGTATAAAAGGGGTCCTGATCAGATGTTGTTGAGATGTGTAAATGTGCCTGAAGTCAAAAGGATTCTTGAAGAGGTACATAATGGAGTTGTGAGGCACATGCAAATGGTCATTTCATGGCTAGACAAATTATGAGGGCAAGCTATTATTGGACTACACTAGAAAGAGATTGCATAGATTATGCTAGAAAATGCCACAAGTGTCAAATCTATGCTGACAAAATTCAAGTTCCCCCGACATCACTGAACGTCATGGCACCACCGTGGCCTTTCTCTATGTGGGGAATGGATGTGATTGGGCCCATCTCTCCTAAGGCATCAAATGGGCATAGATTCATTTTCGTGATGATAGATTACTTTATAAAATAGGTTGAAGCTGCCTCTTATGCGAATATGACTAAGTCTACTGTTTGTAAGTTTCTAAAGAAGGAGATCATATGTCGGTACGGGCTCTCAGAAAGGATCATATCGGACAATGCCCTCAACTTGAACAATGACATGATGAAGGAAGTATGTGCACAGTTCAAGATCAAACATCACAACTCGGCCCTGTATCACCCAAAGATGAACGGAGCTGTTGAGGCTGTCAACAAGAATATTAAGAGGATTGTGGGGAAGATGACAAGCACATACAAAGACTGGCACGAGAAGCTACCATTTGCTTTACATGCTTATAGAACATCAGTGTGTACTTCTACTGGGGCAACTCCCTTTTCTCTGGTTTACGGCATGGAAGCGATGCAGCCTATTGAAGTTGAAATCCCCTCCCTAAGAGTCTTAATGGAATTAGACTTGGACGAGGCTGAATGGGGTCGAAGTCGCTTTGAACAATTGAACCTTATAGAAGAGAAAAGGCTCACAACACTATGTCATGGTTAGATGTACCATAAGAGAATGATGCGAGCCCATGATAAAAAGATTCGACCTAGGCATTTTCGTGAAGGAGAATTGGTGTTGAAAAGAATTCTTCCAAACCACCATGATAATCGGGGCAGATGGACACCAAATTAGGAGGGACCATATGTGGTAAAAAAAGCGTTCTCGGGTGGAGCTTTGATCTTGACAGAGATGGATGGGAATGATCTACCTAATCCGATAAATTCCGATGCAGTGAAGAAATACTATCTTGAAGATAGAAATAAAAAAAAGGAAAGAAAAAAGAAAAAAAAAAGAAGAAAAAGAAGCTAAAAAGTAAAAAAGAAAGAAAAAAAGAAAAGGAAAATGAAAGGAGAATTCAAACTGAAAACCCAAAAAGGGCAGTTGGATTAAAGGGGGATATCTAAGTTGAAAACCTGAAAAGGCGGCTTAGATGCAGAAAAGATCAACACCTGGGGATTGAAATCATACGGAGCATGGCATCAGCTGGATGAACTCAGTGTGACAAGGGGCATCAACGGATTAGTTTTTTCCAAAAGAAAGCACCGGTTTGGTTCGTGAAGGGTTATCTAGACATTCATTATTTGTGTTGGTCACCATTCCTTGAAATTCACCACTTGACCCTTGTGGCATTCGTTACCCAACTGTACTTTTGTTGTTGTCATTGTCTCTTGTCAGCCCAATAACAAATGCTTCTTTTCTAAATTTGGTTGTTCTTTTGGCCATTCCATAACTAACCGATATAGTACAAGAATGCATTGCGCTTGTTAACAAAATTGAAAGGAAGATTGTGATTAAAATGATAATCTACCTGCTAACATTACTAAAAAAAAAAAGAGAAAAGGAGAAAAGAGGAAAAGAGAGAAATAAGGGAATGAAACAAAGGAAATTGAAAATTGTGACAAGAACATGTTGTGAACCAGCTCCGATTCAAAATTGGTGACAATTATTTTGTGAAGCACGGGTGAAAAGATCAAAGGAAGGGACAGTTCAGAAAATTTGATTACCACAATAGGAATTGCATGATTTTGTCAATAACATGCATTCGCATTTCATTCATATTTTAAGAGTTCAAGCATAAGGTTAAAAAAAAAAGAGAAGAAGAGATCATTAACATCATTGATAAAGAAATTTGCATTGGCATTGTTGATATTGCATTTGTATTTGCATCAGTGATCATTGCATCTGCCAAACATTGAAAAATGTGAATATAGGAGATTTTGGATTGAAAAAAAATTGATTAAGAAAGAGAGGAAAATTTGTTCAAATTCAAAAAAAAAAAAAGAAAGAAAGAAAGAGAAGGAAAAGAAAGAAAGAAAAAAAGAAGAGAAAGAAAAATAGAAAAGGAAAAAAGAAAAAAAGGAAAGAATTTAAAGTTTCATCGCCTCTACTGCAAGAGGAGCACATTCCAAAAGAATTTTAAAGTTTCATTGCCTCTGCTGCAAGAGGAGCGCATTTCAGAAAAAGAATTTAAAGTTTCATCGCCTCTGCTGCAAGAGGAGCACATTCCAGAAGAAATTTAAAGTTTCATTGCCTTTGCTGCAAGAGAAGCACATTTCAGAAAAAGAATTTAAAGTTTCATTGCCTCTGCTGCAAGAGGAGCACATTTCAGAAAAAGAATTTAAAGTTTCATCGCCTCTGCTGCAAGAGAAGCATATTCTAGGAAAAAGAATTTAAAGTTTCATTGCCTCTGCTGCAAGAGGAGCACATTTCAGAAAAAGAATTTAAAGTTTTATCGCCTCTGCTGCAAGAGGAGCACATTTTCAGGAAGAATTTAAAGTTCCATCGCCTCTGCTGCAAGAGGAGCACATTTCAAAAAGAAAAAGATTAGGTCTTGAGTTGGACAAAATTATTGTCTATTATCTTTGCTATATTCCTGATCCCCAGCAATGAGCAAAGAGGGGTAGATGTAGACACCGAATTTTGTCCAAATCAATAGGACTGCATTCGATTAGGCTTTCAAAATCCGAATTGAAACGTTGGGCATCTAAGCCCAGTAAAGTGGGCCGGATTTTCAGGAAGAATTTAAAGTTCCATCGCCTCTGCTGCAAGAGGAGTACATTTCAAAAAAAAAAAAGATTAGGTCTTGGGTTGGACAAAATTATTGTCTATTATCTTTGCTATATTCCTGATCCCCAGCAATGAGCAAAGAGGGGCAGCTGTAGACACCGAATTTTGTCCAAATCAATAGGACTGCATTCGATTAGGCTTTCAAAATCCGAATTGAAACGTTGGGCATCTAAGCCCAGTAAAGTGGGCCGGATTTGATTTTGTTATTTGTGTTATTTGTTTTTTTATTTTTATTCTTATTATGTTTATTATTTGTTTTTATTATTATTATTATTTTATATATTTTGTTTATTTTTATTTCTTATTATTTGTTTTATTATTATTATTATTTATTTATTATTATTTTTTATTTTTACTGATATTTTATTATTATTATTATTGTGGTTACTTTTATGTTATTATTGTTATTTATTTTTATCTTTATTCTTATTTTTACTTTTTATTATTATATATTATCATTAACTATTATTATTATTATTATTATTATTATTATTATTATTATTATTATTATTATTATTATTATTATTATTATTATTAACAGTCCCTTTTCCCATCACATTAAATGCTTCAAATCTACCAGATTTGCCGGCTCACTGCCCTAGCCGCCAGCGCCTCAACCTTCTCCCTAGGTCTCAAGTTCCAGCAAAATTCCATCTTCCATGCTGTGAATCCCGCTCTAACAGGAACCTATTGATTCTGTGATTCTGAAAGGCTAGAGAGGGGTTCCGAAATTGGTTTAAGAAGACCTCATGCAAAGGGAACGAGGGGACTTCTTCGGAGAAAAAAGAACAGAGACCCAGAAAACACAAAAACACCAACCCTCAACCATTCGACCACCACTAACCGCCAACCCCAAAACTCCATTCATCACCACCAACCATACAGCCACCAATCACCAACCCCAAACACCATCATCATCATCACCGTATACTTCCGCCAACAGCCAAACACCACCACCGTAAGCGTCCATCGCCATCACCACTACGAACACCACACAACCCCAAAGCCTCCAGCCACCAACATCGAAGGAAACCAAACCCCAACCCAGATTTAGAAACCCCTAACTCGAGAACCCCAAGCCTAATCTCAGACCTAAATCTCCATCAACCTGCAAAAAAGAGAAAGCAAACCAAACAACGGCAATCAAAAAGGGAATCACAACCAGATGCAATCAGATTTAAAAACAAAATAAATAAAAAAGGAGAAAAGCTCTCAGAGATAGTCAGATCTGTGAAGTTGGGAGTGTTTTTGGGCTAAATGGGGCTCAGATCGGAGTAAAGGAGGGGGAGTAGAGTGTTTTAAGGCTGTTGGAAAGACCACTGGAGACCGACATACGGCGGCGCACGGTGGTCGGCATTCGTCTGGAGAAGGAGAGGCTGAGAGATTTTGAGGTTTTTAAGTTTTTTTGGGAGAAATCGGATGAAAATGAGTTTGAATAAAAGGGTTACCTTTTATAGCTGAAAAAAAAAAGAAGAATAAAGGAGGCGACCCGCGTGTGGACTCGACCCAATCGGGATCCGCGTGTTGCCCCCACTCGACACGACCGAGATCCGCGTATTCGCCCGCTCGAGGAAAGAGAAGCAGGATCCGCGAGCTTGCTCGCCCGCGCAAGGAGCTCGCCCGCCCGAGGAGAAGGAATATCCGCGCGTTCGCTTGTTCGAAGAGCTCACCTGCCCAAGGAGGGTATACTTCCTTTTTTCGTTCATTTGTTTTATAGAAATATTTGTTTAGGCATTTTTAATGTATTATCATGGCAAAAATAATAAGTAAATAAAGAAATAGAATAATATAATAAACAAAAATATAATAAAATAAGTATGAAATCCCGATGATAAGTCTTCGTAGAACTCGCAAGTAGCGATTCTTCGAAAAACTTTAGGTGAGAGGAATTATACCGAATGTTACCAGAGTATTGGGATATTCGATATTATTTCTTAATATTCAATTTCATGCTTATTTTTAAAAATATATAATAATATAAAATTATATAAAAATAACAAATCAATAAAAATAAAGATAAAATAAATGGAATTCTTCCGATGATGGGATGTCATGAAACTCACAAGTAGTGATTTCTTGACTGATCCATAGGTGAGAGGAATTAGCTAAATGTTACCAGAGTATTGGGATATTTAGTTAAATCAATATTAAGAGTTTCATTAATAAAAATCAAAATAGAAAATTCCTTTTATATGTATCATATATCAAATGTTAGCATCATCTGCATAAATATTAAAATTTTAAAATAAATGAAATTCTTCCGATGATGGGATGTTATGAAACTCACAAGTAGTGATTTCTTGACTAATCCCTAGGTGAGAAGAGTCTACTAAATGTTACCAGAGTATTGGGATATTTAGTATGATTTTTCAATAATTTAAATTTTTATTAAAAATGAAAATGAATAAGCCTTTTTTAAAAAAAAGAAATATAAATAAATAAACAAATAAATAATAAATTTAAATTTAATTAAATGAAATTGTCCGATGATGGGATGTCATGAAACTCACAAGTAGTGATTTCTTGACTGACCCCTAGGTGAGAAGAGTTTACTAAATGTTACCAAAGTATTGGGATATTTAGCTAAATTTTTCAATAATGAGAGTTTCATTAAAAATATCAAAATATAAAGTTCTTTTCATAATTCCATATGCATCATATACCATATGCTTGCATCATATTTATAAATATTAAAATTCTAAAATAAATGGAATTCTTCCGATGATGGGATGTCATGAAGCTCACAAGTTGTGATTTCTTGACTGATCCTTAGGTGAGAGGAATTAACTAAATGTTACCAGAGTATTGGGATATTTAGCCAAATTTCTCAATATCAAGAGTTTCATTAATAAAATCAAAATAAATAAAATTTCTTTTAACTTTCATATGCATCATACGATCAATTATAGAATAGCGTGAGCCCCATCGAAGATGAGATTCTATAGAACTCACAAGTAGTGATTCTTAAGAAGTCTCTAGGCGAGGAAAGTTATTTCAAATGTTACCAGAGTATTGAGATATTTGGTTTAATTTTTCAATAAATGGTGTTCATTTTGATTTTCATAATGAAATTTTTTAAATCATATATAATAGTGATTTTTAAGCAAATGCACTATTTTTTTATAAATACAATAAACGTATTAAACTTAAGCCAAGACTATTTTATTAAAATTAAAAGATAACATGTAGTTAGGATGGTACCGTTTTTTAACGGGCGTTGTGAGAGTGATAATCCTTCCTCACACGTAACCGTACCCCCGAACCCAAGTTTTGTTTTCGCAGACCTCAACATTGTCTTTTTAATAAAACTTAAATTAATTTTGAGATTTTGTTAAAAAGATAAATATTTTAGGTGACCAATCACACTAAACAAAAAAGATTGGTGGTGACTCCCCTTTGTTTTTAAATATTTTCAAAATCGTTGAGCGAGAAATCGTTATGACAACTGCTTAACGGGGTGTAAGAGATGCGTTAAAGGGTGGTTATGTGGATTTTGTTTTTATAGGTTGTTTGAGCTATGTGCAGCCTCAATTTGTTGGCTGTTATTTGTAGTTTCATGTTTTTATAGGTGGTTTCATCCCTTAGTGCCTGTAGGATAGCTTGAGATGATGTCTTCCTAAAGATTCAAAATATAAGACAAGCTTAGCATTGGACTATTAATCATTGAAAACCTTGCCAGTACAATTGGTTAAGGGATAGACAGATTTATAAGTTCAAGCACTAGCAGGAGACGTGGGTTTTCAGGTTTCAGCGAGGTAGTAAAACAATAGCAAAGCATATTTGCCTTTATTCTGGAAAGAATTAATTTAAATATAATAAAATCATGTAATATGTGATTTCCAAGCTAAATAAAAAATTACCTTGTTATAGGATTTTATATAGCATCTTCAATATAGGGCACAACTCAACAAGAGCAACTAGCTTGTTTACATTAGGATGCAACACACTTAAGATTGATTAACTAAGAAGTTCATAAAATGCTCTTACTGCAA
Organism: Heritiera littoralis; assembly: GCA_031772115.1. Taxonomy (NCBI): domain Eukaryota; kingdom Viridiplantae; phylum Streptophyta; class Magnoliopsida; order Malvales; family Malvaceae; genus Heritiera; species Heritiera littoralis. Next base: position 579,096 of record JAPDPK010000035.1, read on the forward strand.
AGACACTTTGGAAAAGAATTAACACTGGTTAGATTTGTTGTCCAATAATCAAATGGATACATGCAATTTCAGTCGTAGCTGAAACAACAAATGGTGGGTTATGCTAATTAGTTCGACCTTCATCAAGTTTTTTGCAATATCTACATAGATAATCCACAACTATGATAGCCAGTCAGCCATATGCATCGTTCACCTTTTTTGGTTCTTCCTTTTCCAAGATTTTGCCTTTAATTATCAAGTACAAAAACTTTTAAATTCCAACCTCAAAACCATAACTGCAGTGGTGAATTTTGGAAATTTAAACGAGGTTATTTGGTTATCATTTTCTATTACAGTGTTTACGTACCTATTTAAGTTACAACAATATACATGCGGGGCGCATCCTTCTCTTGATAATGTGTTCTGATGTTTTTGTTTTAGATGTTTGTTTCTTGTTTGTATGTTTTTTTAGCTCTGTATTAGGAATCTAGAATCTCTTAGTAAATAATTTGACTAATTAAGAGTTTATCTAATCTTTTGCATCTCTATTCTTCACTGCTGTTGTCGTAACGGCTTCGCGCTCGACGATTTTGAAAAAAGCGTTTAAAAACAAAAATGGAGTCGCCACCAATCTTTTTTGTCTAGGTGTGATTGGCCACCTGAAAACGTTTATCTTTTCAACAAAATCTCAAAATTAATTACGTTTTATTAAAAAGATAATCTTTTGGTCTGCGAAACAAAAATTGGGTTCGGGGGTACGGTTACGCGTGAGGAAGGATTAGTACCCCCACGACGCCCGTTAAAAAACGGTACCATAATAATCATGTGTTATCCTTTTTGTTTTAATAAAATGATCTTACTTTAATATTTAAAATCAATTCCTTTTTTATTCCAACCTTTTTGTTCAAAATCATTTTTTATTTACAAATTTATTTTGTTTTATTTTAAGAGGTTAAACTTTATTTTTCGAAAATAAATGTGAACCTTTTTGTATTGAATAATTAAATCAAATACTCCAATACTTTTGGCAGCATTCGAAATAATTTTTCTCATCTAAAGATTTCTTAAGAATCACTACTTGTGACTTCTATAGAATCTCATCCTCGGAAGATTCACACTTATTTAGAAATTAAATGGATGCATATGATGCAAACAAATAATATATGATGCAAATGAATTTTTAATTTTTAATTTCATTATTTATTTATTTAATTTTCTTTGTTTTTTTTTTTAAAACTTATTCATTTTCCTTTTTTTATAAAAATTTAAATTATTGAAAAATCATACTAAATATTCCAATACTTTTGGCAACAATTAGTATGACTCTTCTCACCTAGGGATCAGCTAGGAATCACTACTTGTGACTTCCGTAGCATCCCATCATCGGACAATTTTTCATTTAATTAAAATTAATTTTCTTATTTTTAAATATGATTCCTAATTAATAATAATTAATGAAGATGCAAATAAAAGAAAATTTTTCAAAAACTTTTATTTTATAACATGCATTAATAATAATAATAACAATAACGACCATAACAATAACGATACCAACAATAATAAAGACACACTAATAATAATAATAATAAAACTCAAATAATAATAGTAATAATAATAATAATAATAATAATAATAATAATAATAATAATAATAATAATAATAATAAACAAAAGGTTGAAAGAAAGAAAGAAATTATACCCCAAATGATTGGGTTTTAAAACCCAAAGAAGCCCTTTGAACTTGGCCCAAAGTCAAAGCCCAATAGCACCTGGAATGGGCTGGAATTGCTGGGCCGAGCGGGTCACGGACGGGCCGGATGCGGGTCGGATCGGGTCGGATCGGCAGATCGGCACGCGGATCTCCTCCTCTGGAGCGGGTGGAGCGCGTGGACCCAGGTCGGATCCGGGTCCACGCGCGGATCCTTCAACAATTCCTTTTTTTTTCTTTTACACTATAAAAGATACTACCTTTTTTTTTATTTCATTTTTCACCTCTTTCTAAAAAAAAAATTCCTTAGCCCTCTCTCCTTCCCTCGATCCCGGCCGGGCGATTTCCGGCCGTCGCCTGGGCCGCCGTCCACCGTCGCCGGTTGCCAAAAATGGAAAAGCTACCGCTTTTTCGATTCCTCTTAGCTTCCTAAGCCCAGATCTAGCATCCGTTTCACCAAAAAAGTCACCTAGCCTCGCGAATCTGAAGTTGAAACCCTCGGCTTCCTCCTCCTTTTTTTTTTCTCAGATCTGGTGTTGGTAGTCTTCGGGCTTCATGCTTTTGTTGTTGTTGTTGGTTTCTTTTTGCAGGTGTGCTTTTAGGTTTGGGAGGTTTTGGGGTTTCGGTTTTAGGTTAGGGTTTCTTGTGGTTTTTGGGGTTGTGATGGCGGTGGTGTTGTGTTTTTGTTTTCGATGGTGCCTTGGTGTTTCGGTGATGGTGCGGTGATGCTCGGTGGTGAGGAAGTGAGGTCGAATGATGGGTGTTTGGGTAAGGCTCGATGGCGAGGGATGATGCTGGTTGTTGATGTCGAGCCAGAAGTGGTGGCCTCTGGTAGTGTTTGGGGATGGTGTTGGAGGTCCCTGGTGAGCTGAGGATTAAGGGGATTTTCTAGAGGGAGTCTCGATATGGTCTGGTGTAGATGGGATGGGCATGGCAGGAGTAGCTGGTGGTGGTAGCCGGCGATGGGATGGGAAGTAGGGGACTGGTGGGGACAGGGTGATGGACTGATTGGACAGAAACAAAGAAAATAAAAATAAAAAGATAAAAACTAAAAACTAATAATAATAATAATATAAAACTAATAATAATAATCATAAATGATAATAATAATAATAATAAAACGAATAATAAATATAAAAAATGAAAAATAAAAACATATATATATATATGTAATAATAATAACAAAGAAAATGGGACAAAATTAGGTGTCAACAGCTGCCCCTCTTTGCTCATTGCTGAGGATCAGGAATAGAGCAAAGACAATTGACAGTAATTTTGTCCGGCTTATGAATCTTTTTCTTCCCTTTCTTTATTTCTTTTTTCTTTTTTCTTTCTTTTTTTTTTTCGTATGCACTCCTCTTGCAGCAGAGGCAGTGAAACTTTAAAGTTTTTCTCTTTTTTTTTTGAAATGCGCTCCTCTTGCAACAGAGGCGATGAAACTTTAAATTTCTTTTTATTTTGTTTTTTGTTTTTTTGTTTTTTTTTCTTTTTTTTTTTGAGAAAGCTCCTCTTGCAGCAGAGGCAATGAAACTTTAAATTTCCTTTCTTTTTTTTTCTTTTTTTTCTTTTTCGAGAAAGCTCCTATTGCAACAGAGGCAATGAAACTTTAAAATTCTTTCTTTTCTTTTTTTCGTCTTTTTTTTGAGAAAGCTCCTCTTGCAGCAGAGGCAATGAAACTTTAAATTCTTTTTTTTTTTTGAAAAAGCTCCTCTTGCAGCAGAGGCCATGAAACCTTAAATGTGTTTTTTTTTCTGAAATTGAGAGATTTCACATTTAAAGATTTGATTCGGAGATTCACATCCGAAATTTTCACTTGGAGATTCACACCCAGAATTTTAACTTTGTTTTGGATATTCGCATCCAAAATTTTAACTTTGATTTGGAGATTCACATCCAAAATTTGACTTGGAGATTCACATCCGAAAAGTTTGACTTGGAGATTCACATCCAAAATTTTAACTTTGATTTGGAGATTCACATCCAAAAAATTAACTTGGAGATTCACATCCGAAAATTTGATTCGGAGATTCACATCAAAATCGAATTTTCCTATCTTAAAATTCACTATCTTGAATTTTCTTCAATTTCATCTTTAAATCTTGTGTTTAATCTCATTTTAAATTTAATCTCAAACCTCCTCTTTAAAATATAGCCCTGAACCTTCTTCTTCTTCCTCTTTTTTTTTTTTTGTTTTTCTTCTTTCTTCTTTTTCTTTTTTTTTCTTCTCTTCCCTTTTTTTTCAACTTCAAAATCTTATTCTTCCAACCTCATATTTTAATCTTACATTTTCTTGACAAGGATACATTCAGGAACTCAATTTGAAGATTCGCATTGAAAATTCCAAACATAAACTCTAATATAGAGGTTCGCATCTTAAATTCAGATATTCTCATCTATAATTTTGAGTTGGAGATTCACATCCAAATATCCATTTTAGATATTCGCATCCGAAATTTCAGAGATTCTCACCTGAAATTTTGAGTTGGAGTTTCACATCCAAATATTAGACTCGGAGATTCACACCTGAAATTTCAACTTTGATTTGGAGATTCACATCCGAAATTTTGATTCGGAGATTCACATCCGAAATTTTCAACTTGAAATTCAGAGATTCACACCTGAAATTTTGATTTGGAGATTCACATCCAAAATTTCACTTAGGGATTCGCACCCAAAAATTTGATTCGGAGATTCACATCCGAAATTTTCAACTTGAAATTCAGAGATTCACACCTGAAATTTTGATTTGGAGATTCACATCCAAAATTTCACTTAGGGATTCGCACCCAAAAATTTGATTCGGAGATTCACATCCGAAATTTTCAACTTGAAATTCAGAGATTCACACCTGAAATTTTGATTTGGAGATTCACATCCAAAATTTCACTTAGGGATTCGCACCCAAAAATTTGATTCGGAGATTCACATCCGAAAAATTTGACTTAGGGATTCACACCCAAAATTTTGACTTGGTTTTGGAGATTCACATCCAATAATTTTAATTTTGTTTTGGAGATTCACATCCAAATTTTACTTAGAAATTCAGATATTCACACATGAAATTTTCTGAATTGGAGATTCACATCCAAATACTCAGCTTCTTGATACATCATCCTTTTAAAACTCTTCACTTTGAAAATCTTACCATCTTATCCTGAAATTTCAAAATCCCGCTTCCTTTTTCTTGTGTTTTGCCTCTCTTTTTTGACCAAGATTGTACCAACTTTGTTACTTAAAGGTGAAATTTTCATTTGTTTTTTTTTTGAATGCATGTGATGAATGCAATGCAAATGTCGAGAAATAAGAAAAAGGGAAAGAAAAAGAAAAGGAAAAAATAAAAGAAATCGAAAGTTGCAGTAATGGGGTTCACAAGACCATCATTCTCACCATTTTTGAATCTTTTCAAATCATAAGCTTCCGAACATCCACTAATTCCACGAAACACCATTAATTCTTGGTTATTTTTCACCACTTGATCATACATTCATATTTCTTAGGCGCACTTGTAAACCTTCCCATGGTTCCCATCTTTTCCTTCTTTGCCTCATATCATTTTCGACTTTCCTCTTTTGTAATGCATCGGGCTTTCACAAATATTGTCAATTATTTATTTATCGTCATTTCAATTTCATAACAGATGTAATGCCATCACATTTCTTTCAATAATCATGAGTATGCAGATTGGTTGAAAGTTGAAGGGAAGACATTTATGATGAAGTAAACGAGAACAAATTTAACCAGGAATAATAGATAATTTCCAGAGGTCAAGGGAAGGTAACAATATCTAAATAATGAATATTCAATCAATCTTGATGAACTAATCTAAGATTTTTCCCAAAATTCTATTTGATTGACATTCTAATCATTTTGGTTCCATCAATGCTTTGCCCCCCACTTCATGAAATCTTCGAACAGTACTGGTTTCCCTTATAAAAGGCTATCTTCTTGAGATTTTAGCCAAATCTTCCATTCTTCTTTTGACTCAAATCGCCCTTTCGGGTTTTCAACTTGAGCCCCTTCTTATTCTCCTTATTTTCTTTTCTCTTTTTTTTTTCTTTTTCTTTTTCTTTTTCATTTTCATTTTTCTTTTTTCATTTTTCATTTTTTTTTATTTTTTCATCATTTTCTTTTTACATTTTCATTCTTTTTCAAGGACCATACTTATCCATAATCAACACACTTGCCAAGCTCCAAATCATGAACTTGTAACACGTCTAAGCTCAATATATGATTCCTTAACTCAAGCATTCAAATTTGATCAAAATGGACTTTTAAGGTACGTAATGTAGGCTGGGTTTTGAGGTTCTGAAAGAATAGATAATAAGGCCCAAAATACGTGTTTCAAGGGTTTCAAGCCATAGGATCATTTTTTATCGTTTTAAAAACTTTAGCATTCTACCCCATCCTTTGTTTATTCTTCTTTGGTTTCTCGTTTCCCTTTCCATTCTTTTCCGTTCATTTCTTTTTCTTTTGATTCACTCTTTTCCTCATTTCCCTTTTATTTTTTTTTTTACTTTTTTTTGAGGAATTCCAGCATGAAGATATCTTTTTCTTTATCTTGCCCCTAGATTTCTAATGACTTGAAAATTTTTCGTGGGCAAATCTTACTTCATTTTTCTCAATTTTGCCCCCCGATGTGGAGGGTGATCCTTGGCAGGTTTCTTTAAAAAACATATATAACTATGAGGCTCAAAAGGGGTAACAATGGATAATTTTTCTCATATGTGAAGGGTAAACAAAGATGGCCATTTCTCATTTCAAACGTAAATACTTTTATCAAAGAATTATTTATTGAGCCAACATAATCTTATGGAAAATCTACTATTAAATTGCGCATCAATTCTGAATTTCCTTATGTACACTTCATCTATCGACTTCAACATTCCCATCGATCATGGGGGACAAAATTGTCAATACAAATAGAATTTTAAAGTTTTATCCCAGATTATTATCATAATCAACTTCATATTCATCATTTAACAACAAAATTGGGCAAAGAATGGAAATTAATCAAAAAATGGTAAAATATAGGCAAATGCACAAAAAACATAAGATTTCGAAGGAGAGAGAAAAATGTAATGAAAATGCATCAGTTACTCCGTTAAAATGACGAAAAATAAATGAAGTCAATACACAAAAAGCGCTTTTCAGTTCATGAGCATTACAAAAAGAAACAGCTTTACACATCATGAATGACCAACCAAAAAGTCTTCTTTTGCAATCATACTGCAGCATGGTTAACCCGTTCCTTCTTTTGTCCCAAAGTCCAACAAACCAGATCTAACCAAACTTTGCACCTTGTGCTTGAAAGCAGGGCAACTTTCTATCGAATGACCCGTATTTCCACTATGATAATCACATCGAGCATTTGGGTCATACCATTCTGGATATGGAGGTTCCAAAGGCTTTAGTTGGACTGGGGTAACAAGCTGGTTCTAGACAAGGTAATGAAATACTTCAGTGTAGGACCAAGGAATCGGATCAATGTCGATCCTCCTCCGTTTGTTCCGAGATCCTTTTTGGTTACTCTGGGTAGGCATAGGTGTTTGGAGACCTATTTGCCAACTAGATTGGGGGATTGGCTGACGGGTATTCAGGCTTGGAGAGATATTGTTTATGGTGGGGTAGTGGGTTTGGAACATTGGATAAGGATGATATGGAGCAAAGTCTCCCACATGTTGCCCTTCATAATTCATGGCATGAACATCTTCTTCATTCCCCGATGTATCACCTCTTCTTGTATTCATGGCATCATCCCCTACAAGCTTGCCACTATTGATTGCATTCTCTATTATTTCGCCAGAAATTACCATATCTGCAAAACTCTTGGTGGCATTACTGACCATCATTTCATAAAATGGTGCCGGGAGTGTATTGACAAACAAGATGGTGGTTTCTTTCTCTGTGAGAGGCGGTTGGACCTGGGCAGCTACATCCCTCCATCTCCGAGCATATTCTTTAAAGCTCTCCTCATGTTTCTTCCTCATGCCTTGTAAGGATAGGCGGTCCGGTGCCAAATCTTCAATGTGCTTGTATTGAGCAATGAATGCCCGAGCCAATTCTTTCCATGAGCGGATATGAGCTCGATCTAGTTAGGTGTACCACCTGGCAGCTGATCCAGTAAGACTATCTTGAAAAATATGCACCAATAATTCATCATTCTGAGCATAGGCAGCTCTTTTTTGACAATACATCTTGATATGAGTTATCGGGCATTTGGTCCCATCATACTTTTCAAATTTTGGAACCTTGAACTTTGGTGGGATAACTACACCTGGTACCAAACAGAGCTCGCTCGCCTCCAAAGAACCATATAAATCCATCCCTTCGATAGCTCGTAACCTCTCTTCAAGGAGATCTAACTTCGTCTGGGGCTCTAAGTTCTCTTTCATCGTTGATACACCCATCTTCAATTTCTCCTGTTCTTTAGGATCCTCTGAATCATGGACAGAGATCGGGTCTGATGGCTTCCTACCGGGGTTTGGAATGTCATGCCCCGACAATGGCGTATGCTGTGAAGTACGAATTTGGGGTGGAATGGGACTTTGTGGATATGAACGTTCACCGTCTTGTGCAAACCTTTCTTGAGTAGTTGCTTCCTGTACTGGTTCTTTTCCTCTATTCATTTTAGTCATCATCTCCAGCATTGCAGCCAATTGCCCCTTCATCTCTTCTTGAGCTTTTTCTATTTTCTCCATTCGGCTAGCCTGTCCTTCTTCCATGGTCTAAGCTTATGCGAGTCCTGAATTGCTTTGTAATCTTTGATGGTCGAGAGGCCTTGAACCTTATTACCACAATTTTCTAATTAGAAAAACCTTATCTTATTTCTTTCAAAAAAAAAATTTTGGAACAAACAAATTTTTTCTTTTTTTTTTCAAAAAATGAAAAGTATTGACAAATTTACTGAAGTATAACAAGTATATGATGTGAATTTTATGAAAATCATGTTATTTGTATATGTATGCAAATGACATCTATGATAGAAGTATATGAAGTGGAACAATTTTTCTTCTTCTTTTTTTTTTTTACTTTTCTCTAAGTTTCTTGATTTTACATGTTAGGTGTTTAGGTCTTCACTTTAACCAAATCTTAGAGAGGAATAATTTCAACGAAAAAAATCAATCAATAGCACATGTACATAAATTTGATAAAAAGAAAATTGAAAGAATAAACAAATTCACAATTGTAAAAGGCTTAGTCTGGTTTCTTAAAAACTTATCTACGAAATGTGATGCAACAATGCAAAATGCATATCAAAGTTCAAACTGAAATTTGCCCCTTACTTATCATATTCACTTATTAACTTAAGAGGTTAAGTCCGAAACAAGTAAGAGAAGTTGAAGAGTAATCTTAAACCATATCAAAATTGTTTCAAAAATTCTCTCTCTTCTTTTTGTTTTTTAATTTTTGGTGAGAAGAAACGTTATTAACCATGAAATGCTATGTAAAATGTTCAAGACATGACACAATAACATGCTTCTAAAATGCAAATGACATGACTATCAACATATATATACATAATGATGATGAAATGAATTAAAATGATATATGTCCCTAACATGCTTGAGAAAAACGAATATTTGTATTCATAATACCTAGACACTAATCTTATTATTCCTTAATCCAACATGCAAGAAAGATGGAATTCCTAACTAAACCTCAAACATTCTTCTTCATTTTTCTAGAAATCATTTTTATTTAATCACCAAACAAACATTTTTTATTTTCTATTTTTTTTAAAAAAAATCACATTCCCTATTCGATTTTTTTTTAAATTGATTTTATTTCATTTTTATTCCCAATCAAATTATTCTTTAAATTCTTTACCAAATAAATTCAAGGACAATTTTTGCTGACATCTTTTTATTCAAGAAAAACTTTTTTTTTTTTGTTTTGCAATGAGATGATCAAGAAAATGAAAGAAAAACTTTTTTTTTAATGTTTTTATATTTTCATTAAAATTCCTATACAACCTAAGAATAAAAAATAAAAAAAATATTTTTTTCTTGATTTTTTTCTGGTTAACTTATTCTTTGAAAATTCTATACAGAAAAAAAAAATTTATTCATCCCTTTTTCCTCAATATTTATTTTGACTTAGAAAAGAAGAAAACAAAAATTTTCATTTATTCTCTCATTTTATTATGACTCTTTTTCCAAAAAAGATTAATTCATTTCCTACTCAATTCCTTTTACTTTTCTTTTTATGCCTTTATCTCACGAATTTTTTTCAATAATAAAGAATTCTTTTGAATTAAGAAACCTAATTGGATTTCCTCTTCTTATTTTTTTTTGTGAAAAGACAAAAATCTTATTTTTCTAAACCATTTTTAACAAATTATTTCATTTTTTATTATAAAAAGAAAAGTTTATGTGTTTTTATCATTTCATATTTTCTTTTAGAGGAAAAAGGATAAAAGAAATTAAAATCTCATTTTTTATTTTGTAGATAAAAAATCTTGTAACCAAAAATACATAAACCTCTTTTCCTTCCTCTTGCTTTGAAGAACGTATTTTTATTAGTTTTTATTTTTATGAACCTATTTACAAAAAAATTTCCTCCTTAAAAATGAAGAATTATTTGCATTTTTTTTAAAGAAAGTCGCATTTATTCTATTGTTTTTATCACACATCTTTATTTTTTCAAAAATAAGTGGTTTTTTTTACAAGATCTTTTATAAAGAAAATATATTTTTTACATTTTTATTTTACAAAATTCCCTTTTTTAGAAAAAATCAAAGACTTAGATTATATACAATTCAAATCAAAATCGATTGTACCTTTATTATAGAAATGAGAAAAGGGGTCGAATAGTCTTTCCTCGTGTCCTAATTTTGGGATAATTTCTACAAAAATTGGACATGGCTCTACCTAAGGCTGGCCTCTTAGGTTTTTCTATATGCTGGGCTGGGTTTTCAAATCTAAAGGTTCCCAAATTATACCTCACTGTCGTCCACACTGAACTAGTAAGATTTAATTTGAGTGGGAGTATTTCGATTGCCATTGCGGAGGTGATTACCTCACGAGAGCAAAGGTACTCTACTCCCTCCTAAGAAGGACTGAACCCGGGTATAGAGCTCATGTTATGCAGATGCAAGTGCAAGTGTGTGTATGAGGGAACATTTATCAAACCACAACCCCTATCCTATAACAATGTATATACAAATATAAAACATAAAATAAATAACATAAAAAATGCAAATGCAAAGAAAATCATTTTCAAAATCCAAGTGAATTAAGTTTAAATATCAATCAAGACTATTAAATTAAAACTTTGGATAACACATGATTAATGCATGGCTTGACCCTCAAAAAGCGTCCCCTGTGGAGTCGCCAAGCTGTCGTAACGGCTTTGCGGTCGACGATTTTGAAAAAAGCGTTTAAAAACAAAAATGGAGTCGCCACCAATCTTTTTTGTCTAGGTGTGATTGGCCACCTGAAAACGTTTATCTTTTCAACAAAATCTCAAAATTAATTACGTTTTATTAAAAAGATAATCTTTTGGTCTGCGAAACAAAAATTGGGTTCGGGGGTACGGTTACGCGTGAGGAAGGATTAGTACCCCCACGACGCCCGTTAAAAAACGGTACCATAATAATCATGTGTTATCCTTTTTGTTTTAATAAAATGATCTTACTTTAATATTTAAAATCAATTCCTTTTTTATTCCAACCTTTTTGTTCAAAATCATTTTTTATTCCAATACTTTTGGCAACAATTAGTATGACTCTTCTCACCTAGGGATCAGCTAGGAATCACTACTTGTGACTTCCGTAGCATCCCATCATCGGACAATTTTTCATTTAATTAAAATTAATTTTCTTATTTTTAAATATGATTCCTAATTAATAATAATTAATGAAGATGCAAATAAAAGAAAATTTTTCAAAAACTTTTATTTTATAACATGCATTAATAATAATAATAACAATAACGACCATAACAATAACGATACCAACAATAATAAAGACACACTACTACTAATAATAATAATAATAATAATAATAATAATAATAATAATAATAATAATAATAAAACTCAAATAATAATAGTAATAATAATAATAATAATAATAATAATAATAATAATAATAATAATAATAATAATAATAATAAACAAAAGGTTGAAAGAAAGAAAGAAATTATACCCCAAATGATTGGGTTTTAAAACCCAAAGAAGCCTTTTGAACTTGGCCCAAAGTCAAAGCCCAATAGCACCTGGAATGGGCTGGAATTGCTGGGCCGAGCGGGTCACGGACGGGCCGGATGCGGGTCGGATCGGGTCGGATCGGCGGATCGGCAAGCGGATCTCCTCCTCTGGAGCGGGTGGAGCGCGCGGACCCGGGTCGGTTCCGGGTCCACACGCGGATCCTTCAACAATTCCTTTTTTTTTCTTTTACACTATAAAAGATACTACCTTTTTTTTTATTTCATTTTTCACCTCTTTCTAAAAAAAAAAATTCCTTAGCCCTCTCTCCTTCCCTCGATCCCGGCCGGGCGATTTCCGGCCGTCGCCTGGGCCGCCGTCCACCGCCGCTGGCCGCCGTCGCAGGTGGCCAAAAATGGAAAAGCTACCGCTTTTTCGATTCCTCTTAGCTTCCTAAGCCCAGATCTAGCATCCGTTTCACCAAAAAAGTCACCTAGCCTCGCGAATCTGAAGTTGAAACCTTCGGCTTCCTCCTCCTTTTTTTTTCTCAGATCTGGTGTTGGTAGTCTTCGGGCTTCATGCTTTTGTTGTTGTTGTTGGTTTCTTTTTGCAGGTGTGCTTTTAGGTTTGGGAGGTTTTGGGGTTTCGGTTTTAGGTTAGGGTTTCTTGTGGTTTTTGGGGTTGTGATGGCGGTGGTGTTGTGTTTTTGTTTTCGATGGTGGCTTGGTGTTTCGGTGATGGTGCGGTGATGCTCGGTGGTGAGGAAGTGAGGTCGAATGATGGGTGTTTGGGTAAGGCTCGATGGCGAGGGATGATGCTGGTTGTTGATGTCGAGCCAGAAGAGGTGGCCTCTGGTAGTGTTTGGGGATGGTGTTGGAGGTCCCTGGTGAGCTGAGGATTAAGGGGATTTTCTAGAGGGAGTCTCGATATGGTCTGGTGTAGATGGGATGGGCATGGCAAGAGTAGCTGGTGGTGGTAGCCGGCGATGGGATGGGAAGTAGGGGACTGGCGGGGACAGGGTGATGGACTGATTGGACAGAAACAAAGAAAATAAAAATAAAAAGATAAAAACTAAAAACTAATAATAATAATAATAATATAAAACTAATAATAATAATAATCATAAATGATAATAATAATAATAATAAAACGAATAATAAATATAAAAAATGAAAAATAAAAACATATATATATGTAATAATAATAACAAAGAAAATGGGACAAAATTAGGTGTCAACAGCTGTTTCAGAAAACATTATATCATCTTTTATTCTAGAATTTGACATTTAAGTATTTGTAGCTTTAACTTGCTGTTTCAAAAGAAATTAGATCCGTTGGTATTTACTTTCTTACTTAACATATTACTTTTTTGATAGCTTTGTACCTTATAAGATTATTTGTTTTTCTTCTATAGATATGGATGAAGAGCAACATATGCTTGCTTACTTGACTTTAGAACAAATATGTTAACAAATTATGGCTGTTTGCACTAATATTTTCATGCTAATGCACACCATTGTGCAAAGGTGTCATGAAAAACATGTTTTGAAGGAGAGAACATTTGTGAGGCATGAAACTAGGCTGGAACACTTAGATAGGATAATATGTGGGAGTGATAGAACTTGTGTAAATCAATTTCGAATGAATAGGTATACATTTGGTATCTATGTGAATAATGTACAATTGGTAAGGTGAAAGTAAATGGATTAGTTGCTTTAGAGGAGCAAGTGGCAATGTTTTTACATATTCTAGCCCATCATGTCAAGAATTGTGTTATTATAAAAGATTTCTATAGGTTGGGTGAAATTATAAGTAGTGTTTCAATAATATTTTGAATGAAGTTCTACGATTACAAGATATTTTACTTCAAGTACTAGATCCACACTAAAGAGAGGTGGAAATGGTTTAAGGTATGCTATTAGACACTATGATTAGCTTTGCATAACTAGATATAAGTGATTTGATGATTATGTTATTTTGGCTAACAAAGTTGTTTAAGAGCATTGGATGGCACCTATGTTAGGATGCATGTACCAAAAATTGACAAACCAAGATATAGGATGTTAGCTTTAAATTGCCATATGTATTTTGAAATGACAAAAACTTAAGTAAACCTTAATGTTTCTTTCATATTGTAAATTTGCTTTATGACACATGATTTTCTCAAACCATTTAAAGTGATAATATCAAACATTCTTATTGGTCTTAATACTTTATAAAATGTTTTTGAATATTTTAGAAAATTACTTAATGAATTTTTGGACCATGTTTTCATTAGAGAAAGTTAAGGAAAACTCCCACAAAAATGCCAAAATGTTTTGGGTTGAATTAGGATCAAAGGCTATATCATTTCTAACCCAAACGTGCAGGAAAAACGCCTTCTGGAAGCATGGGATCAATCCCCTAAGGAAAGGGATCGATCCTTTCATGGCAGAAACTCTTGGAAGCGTGGAATGAAGTAAAGGATCTATCCCTTAGGTAAAAGGATGGATCCCTTTATGGCAAAAAGCCTCCAACGGCTAGTTTCTATGAGATATAACGGCTAGTTTCTGTTTTGGCTCCAACCAACGTTCACAAACCATTCAAGGGACTATAAATAGAGGCTTAGAAGCTCTAGGATAAGAGGAAGAGCTCAGCACATTCAATCTTCATTTTCCTCATATTCAAAGCCTCAACAACTTCTCAAGTGCTATACATTCTTCATTTTCTATCAATCTCATATTCCTTGTATAGAATAGCATAGCACAAATCATTGTATAGGATTTTCCTTGTGCTTAAACATTGTAATCACTTGCATATCTAGAGGCCTTTCTTTGATTACATTATTTGTAAACCAAATCACACCTTGTAAAGGGGAGGTTTCTCTTTAGCCTTAGAAAAAGTGGGAGGTTTCTCTTTAGCCTTAGAATAGCCTTAGAAAAAGAGGGAGGTTTCTCTTGAGCCTAGAAAAAGAGGAAGGTTTCTCTTGAGCCTTGAAAAAGAGGGATTATAATACAAATTCAAGTTAGTGGATTTGGGAAAAATCCTTGGGAGCGTCTCAAGGTAAAGGACGTAGGCAAGGTTGCCGAACCTCTATAAATCGCTTGCGTACATTTCTCTTTCCTTTCTCTCTTTACTTACTTGCAATTATATTTGTGTTTATTGTATTGAACTTGGATTGCATGCTTGCATAGCCTAGAGAACTTAGAAAACATTAATATAGGCTAGCGAATTTAGAGGAATCAAAAAACGACCTTAAGATTACTGAAAAACCGATTCACCCCCCTTTTGGTATAGCCTAAAGAGCCAACATAGGGCAAGAAAGGGTGAGATAGCTTCCAATGTCTTGGAGCGTGCACATGGGATTTGAGATTTATTTACGTATTACTGGGTTGGGAAGGTTATGCATTAGATGCTCGAGTTCTTCAAGGTGCTATTAGTAAGCAAAATGGCTTGAAAGTGCTTACTAGTAAGTTTAAGTAATTGATAGCCAATTAGTTACTTTATTCTTAACTAATATAGGTATACTTAACATTTTTGTTTATATAGATATATAATAGGTTACTCTTACATAATGGATGTTGGATATGCAAATAGTGAAGGGTTCCTTGCACCATATCAATGAACTTGATATCATTTGAAAGAGTAGGGTAGTGGGAACCTTCCAAGCAACCATGAGGAGTACTTTAATGTGAAGCATTCTTCTGCTAAAAATGTCATAGAGAGAACTTTTGGATTACTCAAGATGCATTGGGCCATTCTTAGGAGTCCTTGCTTCTATCCTATTAAGACACAAGGTCGAATAATAACGGTATGTTGTCTTCTCTATAATTTGATAAGAAGTGAAATGTTTATACAGATCCAAAAAAAGGATCTTGATGAGGATGGATCCAAAATTATGCTAAATGCATCTTCTGATAAAATTAGCACAATTGAAGCTTCTGATCAATGGGTTGCATGGGGAGATAACTTGGCTATGAACATGTTTAATGAATGGAGAGCTAATAGGAGACAATAATAATTACTAGGATTTTTTCAATGTGCATTTTAAAATTTGTTAGTATTACTAGACAATAATAACTCTTGTTGCTTCAACAATCAAGTGGGCATTTGAAACTTTGTTAGTATTACTATAGTTTTGTTTCAATGTACATTTCTTTAGTATCCATTTTATTCAGTTTAAAATTCTATAAGTAAAAGTTTTTTTTGTCATGATCTCTAATTTGACTCTCTTGTTGTCTACAATTTATTTATTCCCTGTTCATCTAAGAATGATCAATTGTGTTACCTTCATTTCTCTTTTCCCTATGATTTTGATAATATCTTCAATTTATTTATTTTAAATTTAAAATAAGCGAATAATACTGAGAATTTTAAGTGATGGTGAGGGAAGAGTTTTAGGTGATAGACTCAGTCAGCTTTTCAAAGGCAGATTTTTTGCAAAATTGATTTTTTGTCATAAATAATATAATTATGGCAATTTCAGTTTTGTCATAAATCTTCTTGCAGATTTTTTGTATTAGAAAAGGCCTTTTATAATTTGCAATCAGATTTATGACAAAATTGAAATCTGCGAAAGACATATCAGGGACTATTGATATATGTCATAAATAATATTGGCCTTAGTTCTAATTGGGCCAAGTAGTGTTAGCTTTGTATTTTCATTGCATTGTAATTGGTGTATCAGCTAATGACTTGACCAATTTTGTACTAGAATAATTGTTTGTATATGGTCCACTAATGGCCTATCATTGGCTGTATATAACAGAATGGTGCATGAAAAAGACCTCATGAAACTTTTGATTTAACATATTCTTTCCCTCAAATTCTGTTATTCTTCTTTTCTGCATCACTAATGCAGTTTTCTAATTTGACAAAACTGTATTAGAAAAGGCCAATTTTAGTTTTGTCATAATCTGATAGCAGATTTTTTGTTTGTT
Organism: Heritiera littoralis; assembly: GCA_031772115.1. Classification (NCBI taxonomy): domain Eukaryota; kingdom Viridiplantae; phylum Streptophyta; class Magnoliopsida; order Malvales; family Malvaceae; genus Heritiera; species Heritiera littoralis. Next base: position 595,846 of record JAPDPK010000035.1, read on the forward strand.
TTTCAAAGTTAGCATAATTGGGGCAGCTTTGAAATCAATAGTATTAGAATTACTAGTTCAAGTTTGAATTTGGATTTTCACATAGCCATTTATAGACCTAATTTGAGTCACTTATATTTCTGAATCTGGATTCAACTCAACATTGATGCTATTTATTTTAATACATATGTTGTTAGACTCAGCTTCTAAATGGTAGATTTCGGAATTTGGATTCAACTCACTGTTCAAATCATCCAAAACATGTTGTATATGCTCAACGTTGGGTTTTACAGGGGAATTATGGTGTTGCTCTTATCTTTATGCTATGCATTGTTTTTGGATTTTAAATTAGGCAATTTGAATATTAAAGGAAAGATTGTGGTGGCAGGATTTATTGATTCTCACGTGCACTTGATTTTCGCAGGACTTCAGGTTTTAAGAAATTTCACCTACTAAATATGTTTTTTCTTGCAATTAAGCTGTATTATATGCCCTAGAAGTTTTTCTAAACTATTTTGTTAAATTCATGTTTTAGTGAAGGGAGTAATATGAAATGTGATGATGCTCAGTTATTTATTTTTAGAATCCTTTAGTTATATCATAGGTGTCTTCTTTAGATAGCCATGTTGTTGTTAAAAATGAGGCTGACAAAGAGTTTAGTATTCTTTCATGCCTCTTTAGATATCTCAACCTCTTTTTTTGTCTTGTCTATTGATGGAGCTCAAAGAATATTTTGGAAAGTGTAAAAAAGATTGACGTTCATGGACTATGGAAGAAGAACATGCTTTTCTTGAAATACTAGAAGATTGTGTTGCGAAAGGAGCAAGGTTAGATTGTGGCACTTTCAAACTAGGAGTCTTATTTGCTATGGAAAAGGATTTGGCTAAAAAATGTATAAAAGGTGGCCTTAAAGTAAAACCACACATTGAATCAAAATTGAAGTTTTGGAGGGAACAACATGGAATCGTGTTTGACATGTTGAATCAAAGTGGTTTTGGATGGAATGAAGATAGAAGATGTGTAGAAGTGGTTGATAGGGTTGATAGAGCAGTTTTAAGTGATTATTTAAAGGTAATTATTTTATACTCTAGAATTTAACTAAATCTATTGCTGTTCTTAGATATTTGAAAACTATTAGCTGCATTTTGTAACTGTGTTAATGCAAATATAGCAATATCCTTGTCTTGTGAAAGATACAAGTAGATGCTAGTGTTATGGTCATATTTTCTTTCAAAGTGGAGGCAGTTGGTCAAGTTTTCATATAGGGGAGTGAGAGATTTTAAACATTGCACTAACACGTTTTCTTTCAAATTCGATCCATACACAGCCTAGTTTAATGCATTCATGAAAACATAGATAATACCCTTTACCAAGTTATACATAAGTGCAGAAAAGCAAGTTGGTGACCAGATCTGTAGCATCCGTGTAATTTATAGGTTAATCCTCTTGTATAAAATGCCATTCTCGAGCAATTAATAAGACAAATGTGATAGTAGGCTTTTTCCAACCAACATTTCCACCAAAATGATTCCGAAACCATAGAAATTGCCATAAGTTGATACCTGAGTTCCCATAACTTATTCTTATTCTACATTTCAAACATCATAGGTTGTAAAAATATTTGTAAAATATCTTGTATGCTACCATATTTGAACAATATGGCAAAGAAAGAAAAAAAATGAATAAGGAACAAAAAACAAGGCTAATAAAAATAATAGTTACCTGGAGTAGCATAGCCTATAGTTCCTTTTAGCCCAATAGAGCTTGTTTGCTTGTGGACTGTAACAGGATTTCCATTGCTTGTTTTGATATACCATTCTTTATAGGAGTATGTCATCAGTTGGTCTTTTACCTGTAAACATCTCCAACAACAGGATTCTATAGTTGTAGACATCCCCATTTACGTTGATATTGCCCCTCCCATAGCATGTTTTTTCACTTCCTTGTATTATGGGTGCTATTTTTGAGAATTTGTTCTTTTTGGCATTTTGATATTGTAATGGTGGATTGTTTGAATCATGCATTCTGATTTTAAGTTGTCTTCATCTATTGTAGAGTCATAAGGGAGCAAAGAAATGGGTGAATAAAGAATTCATCTACTTTGAAAGGATCGTGCTACTAGAAAAGGAGAAAAAGCATCGGTAGATGTTGTAGAAGAGTTGGATCGTGAAGGAAATGATGTAAGTGATGATGGAGATCAAATAGTAAATTCTATGAATCAAAATGTTCATGCTGAAAAGAATGTTGAAGGCTCTCATAAAAGGCGTTATAAAGGTGGTGAAGCATTAGTAGAAGGCTTGGTAGAGGTAGTTCACATCTTTGGCTCCTATTTTGATAAGTCTAGTGAAAGACTTGATAGCACGACTGAAAAAATTGGACAGGGAAAACAGATCTATGATGATCAAAGGAATATTCTCGAGGAACTTCGAAAAATGGGTCTAAGCACCAAGGACATGATTGAAGTTGGTATGAAGATAATGGACAAACCTCAAAATGTTAATCTATTTGGGGCTTTAAAGGAGATGCTAGAGTAGCCTTTGTTCAATGTCTACTTGCAAAGTGAAGCTTTTTAGTAGCATAGGTTATAAATACTAGTTTTGTTGGTATTGTTTTTGTCATAATTGTCATTATCATGATTCTACTAGCAAACGTATTTGAAGGATTGTTAGTATGAATGTTACATTTGTTTTAAGAAATTGTTCTTAATTCTACTAGAAAAGTTGTTAGTTCTAATGATACTTTTGATATGCAAAAATTGCTTTGTATTTTTTTTATAGTTCTAATGTTACATTTTGTTCTTGTTTGGTTGATGATTTTATTTTATTTTATTTATTTTTAAATTATTATAGTATGACTTGAAAGAACAAAAATTAAGTTTTGAGTTAATATATAAGTAAGGGTAATTTTATCCAATAAAAAAAATATCATCGTATCCTAAGTTTAATCTTACACATAACAAACATGGTGAAGGATAAAAAAGTCATCCTATCTTATTCTTAATTTTCATATACACCAAACATAAAATAAGATGATATTATCTAATCTTATCCTATCCACAATATTATATTATCATATCCTATCTTCATCCCATGCATCAAACAAGGCGTGAGATTCTTGCACGAAAGCAAGAAATTTTGAACATATGTTTTGAAACATCAAAGGAGAATAGAGTCTAATTCGAAACGGCATGAGAACTCCAAATTTTGAACATATATTTTGAAACATCACTGGAATCTAATTCGAAAATGTGGGTATTTGTCATTTTCTTACTGTTTTAAAACTCGAGCAGAGGTGAAGGGACATGCTCACGTCTAGATTAAGATTAGAGATGAATCTAGACAGGATTGCGTCCAGTACAGCCTCAGCAGAAAAATTGTCAAGCCCAAGCGTAACTAATTGATTGATCAGATCTTATACTATACTGCAAATATCACATTATCTTAATTGGAAATGATTAATCAAAATATTAAAAAAGTAATTAAATAAAACTCACCGAATCAATCAATAATGTATACAACATAATATTAAATTAATTTAGAATAATATTCTTTTTTTTTGTGCAAATGAGCAGATTCTTGCTTTATATTAAACAAAATCTCTCATGTGAAGCATTACATGAATCATCCTGTAGAAGCTTTTCAACCCCTGCTGGGGGGTTATGGAGCTTTTCTAAAAAAAAGCTATTATGAGCATAATTGGCTAGGAAGTCAGTACAGTAGTTTGCTTCCCGGTACACATGATGAATTGAGCAGTCTCACTCTTTGCCCATAAGTTCTTTGCAAGCTCTGAGAAGATGAAGCATTAGAGCCCTTTTGCTCAAAGGCTGCTGGAGTTTAGAAACTGCATATTGCGAGTCAGATTCAACAGTCGTGTTTAAAACCAGCCTCCCAAGCTGTCGAGAGCCCAGCATAAATGGCTCGTAATTCCGCACGGGCTATTGAACACCATCCCAACCTTCTCACGAACCCCAAGATCCACCGTCCCAATTTAGAATAATATTCATGCACCAGTATTCAATGATCAGCAAGTGAATGAATTGGAGGAAATTAGAAACGTATGTCCATTCTGTTTTCAAAAAAAAAAGTATGTCCATTCTAAATAAGAAACTTGTTTAAACTAGTTGAATATTAATTTACATGCATAATTGTAATAAAAAAAATTTACATGCATAATTTATTATTTAGTTTTATCTCTGTTATGCAGTCCAAGAATTGTAGTTTTGAGAATTTTTCTCAAAGTCGAGTTTAGAAAACCAGGCATGCACCATTTGAAATACCAATTTTTGGGATTGTCAAATTCATTAGGCAGATGTTAGGGATATTCAATCAGTTAATTTGATTAATTTTAAACTTAATAAATCAAAACCTAATTAATCAAATTGTGAGATTTATTTTGATTAATCGAACTGAGTTTATAAACTTAAAAAATTCAATTGATAGAATTTAATTTAATTAATTTGACTAGTTTTTGAATTAACTGAATAACAAAATATATTTAAGTTACAATATTTTTTAAATCTCTAATTTCATATCTTTGAAACAAATTAAATAAAATCATCTGATAAAATATTCAAACACCAATATATTAAGTTAAAAATTTTAACAACATTAAACTTAAAACATCATTTAAATTTCATATAATTATTATTTTTTGTTTATAAGGAAGTACAGGCAAAAATGTATTCTAACTTTAGATTTAATCCCTTCTAAAAAGGATCAAACCTTGGTTGTTAATATTAAACATACATTTGGATTTAGATAATTTTAATTTTATCTTTGCAATTTTTATATTTTAATTAATTCAGCTTTTAAATCAAATTAATCAGACATCGAAATTTGTCAAAATCATATTCGTAAATAAATCGGAATTTATTCAATTGCCAGCTGAGTTGATTAATCGAATAAAATTTGTTAATTCAATTAAAATCAAAATATAGACACATTCGTAGATGTTTTTGACAATTGGGTTGGACAATCTGTCATGTTTCTAATTTCCCTTTCATTATCCGTTCGGTGGCCCTTGCTTGTCAATCGATCTCTCATTTTCACCATATCGTAAGGTCGAAGGTGGGTGTCAGGGTGTCGAGCTGGCTTCGTATAAATACAAAAACAAACCCGCCTTACAAATGGTAAGATTCTAACCTCATGTTCTTTTAAGTTTCTCTAAGTTTTGCATGTTGGTGGAACACTCAAATCAAATTTTCTTTATAAATTTCCAAAAAAAATAAATCAGTTGTTTCCTGACATAGATCTTGCATAATTTATACAAGTTTATTGAAGCATGGATATAATATACCATCTAGGCCAGTTGTATCAGTTTTGATTTATTTTAAAATAAGATATATTATTTAAGATTTTGTACCATAATTAAAAGAGAGGTTTTATTTTTGCAAGTTGCTTTTGTAGTTTTCTTATTTTTGAATTTCATTAAATTTTTTGAATGGAAACATGAAATGAGAGAAAAAAATACTTGCATAAAAAATGCATTCCATTTTTTTTACATTTGTATTTTGGGTATGATTACATTTTGATATGGCAAAGTCCACCTACGTGGGCCCGGCCCAAAGACGTCAAAAATCACTGCGTGGCAGGGAATCACCGGGCCACGTAGTCCTGGGCGATAGAAGGCAAAGCTGCATCACCCCTGTCGCTAGACGACAGACTTCAAACCTGTCGCATGCAATCATAACGCGACACGTGGCGTGCATTACATCTGTCGTCAAGCGACAGACTTCCAGTCCTTCGCATACAGTCGTAAGGCGACACGTGGCGCGCATTACACCTGTCGCCGAGCGACAGACATCCAGTCCTTCGCATGCAGTCATAAGGCGACACGTGGCACATGACTCCGGCTCCCGCTAGCGGTAGACCCCTGACGCCACAACGTGTCACGCGGTATGAGTCTCTCGCCGGTGACAGATTCCGAATGCTCCCGGTTTTCGAGGAACTTGTGTTGTATCAGGACACAAACTCTCAGCAAGATGATGGACATATCTTCAATCAATTAACCTAGAATATTGGCCTATAAATAGGCCCCCAAGTATAATCTTAATCTCTAATTTTTGACTACTGGCTTTTACGCTTCCCAATATTGAAGAACTTTCTGCTGACTTAAGCATCGGAGTGTCTACGCAGGTAACCACCCCTGCGTCTCTCTGACTTTTCTTGTTTTACAGAAGCTTCTTGAAGACATGTGGAGACTAAGTACAACATCGACGTCAGCATACCTTTATTGTTGTTTTGTGCAACAACAATTGGCGCTGTCTGTGGGAAACGTATAAAAAGCCAATCAAGATTTTCTAAGATGGTGAGAACGAGATCGACAAACGTAAGGACAGGAAGTGAGGAAAACTCTGTGAGCTCTCCTGAACTGCAGATTCGCCAGACGAACCAGGTGAACAGGGAGGAAGAAAGAATTACTGTGTCGGCAACAGAATTTGAAGCTCTAAGGCGACAGAGTGAAGAAACTACCCAGGCGCTGTGAGCCATGGTGGACATGTTCCAAGGAGTTCTCCCGACATTGGATCTGTCGCCTGCCGTGCAGAACTTGGTAGGAGGAACAAATAGAGGTGTCTTGCCGTAGGTGTTTGGGCGACAGGCGGACACGACAGCGGCAGACACCTATCGTCAGCAAGAGGTTCCCCCTATAGAAGAGCATGACATTCATCAGGGCACATCAGGACAGGAAAGCGGGAGGCTTGTCGTAGGTAACCAGCGAGAGACTGAGGAAGCAGCAGGCCTAGACCTGCGACAGGGGTCATGCGACAGGTGTCTGGTGTCAGGCAACAAGTACCAGAGCGACAGGGTGTCGACCGAGCGGCAGGGTGACTTGTCAAAATTTGCTGGAACCAACGTAGAACGAGGTATCGGAGGTGCTGGAAAGAACGGTGATGACACTTGGGGAACCGGGTCGGAGTTTGACCCCATTTGGTGTACACAAATGGCACGAACAAATGCACCTCAAGGAAGGGGTAAGGAAATAGTTGTCGAAGATCTGCCCGATTCGTCTCATGCTAGGAATCAACTCGCTCCCCCTGTGGAAATGAAGAAAATGATAGAACAGGTACTAGAGGAGAAAAAATTAGTATCTGCAGAAGAGAGCCAGAGAAGAATAGTACCGTTTTGCACGACCATCATGCAAAAACCTCTACCCCCAAAGTTCAAAATGCCGCAGATGGCCACAAACATCGGAAAGATGGACCCCTACGACCATATGCAAAACTATGAGGCCCTAATGTTGCTACATGGATGGGAAGACGAGATAATGTGTAGGGCCTTTTCCTTAACTTTATCCGGACATGCGATGAAATGGTTCAATAACCTGCCTGAAGGGTCCATTGTCTCTTTTGACTAGCTGCGAAGTGAGTTTCTCAAGGCATTTGCGGTGAATAGTCAGAGAAGAAAGGAACCAACCTATTTGCTCACTATTAAGCAGGGGCCTAAGGAGTCATTGAAGAGTTATGTGGATCGGTTCAGAGATGCTACTTTAGAGGTGCGAGACCTGCAAGTTGGTATAGCCGTGGTAGCCATGTTACATGGGACAAGGTCTGAGAAATTGCAAAAATCTCTGTCGCTAGAACAGCCAACTACCATCTCAGACTTGCTCTCCCGGGCACATAAGTACGTAACCCAGGAGGAAGTAATGAAAATGGTAGTGATAGGAGAATCCAAGGATGGAAGGAAACGAGGAAGAGAGGCCACTGAAGTATCTTCTAGCCAACCGAGAAAGTTTGAGAAAGCTCCCGCACTAAAATATAATTCCTATACCCCACTCACTGAATCTCGGGCTTCAGTGTTGGCAGCTATTGAAGGATCAAGGCTGATACAGAATCCAAAGAAGGCGTCAGGGGCTCTGGGCCGTGATTTAAGGTCGTATTGCGATTACCACTCAACACGTGGGCACACGACTGAGAAGTGTAGGGAGTTGATGAATCAGCTAGAAAAGCTAGCGCGAGAGGGAAAAATAAATCGTTTCGTGTGGAGAGGTGACAGAAACAACAATCCTACGCGGAACAGAGGAAACCAATTTAGAGACAGAAGAGGTGAAAACAAGGGGACCTGTGAGACGAAATGAAGGTGACAGGAGAGATAATGACAAAAGAACAGAAGGAAGGAATCGAGAGGAAAATAATGAACCCACAGGGCCAGCTATTAACGTAATATCCGGAGGTGAATCATTAGTTGGTACTTCTTCCTCATCTCAAAAATCTTACGCTTGACAGGCCCACCAAATCAACTCAGTAATGGAGGAAAAGCAGGATGAGGAACCCATTACTTTTACACCTGCCGATAGAGGAGATGTAGTGGTTCCTCATGATGACCCGATGGTAATTACAGCCGTGGTGGCAAAGCACCCAGTGAGTCGAATTTTGGTCGATAACTGGAGTTCGGTGAACTTAATCTACTGGAACTACTTCGAGAGGATGAATATTACGGAGGACAGGTTGAAGCCAGTTCCTACACCCCTATACGGTTTCTTTGGAGAGACGGTAAAGGTAGCAGGCGCCATTCAGCTACCCGTTACATTGGGGGAGAGCCCAAAAGACGTCATCCGACAAGCGTTGTTTATGGTAGTGAGATCAACGTCTGTGGCTTACAATATGATCTTCGGGCGGCCACTGTTAAATGACATGAGAGCGGTGGTGCATACCTGCTATTTGTTGATGAAGTTTCCAACTCCCCACGGTGTTGGACAAGTGAGAGAAGATCAAAAGAAAGCCAGGACATGTAATGTCGCATCTACCACATGTAGGGGGATTCAGAGGAAGGAAACCCTTACAATTGAAGAAAAGCCTAAGCTAAAACCTGATGAGGAGATGGAGGCCATCCAGTTGGACGAGAAAGATGAAGAAAGAATAGTGTATGTGGGGAGCTAATTGCCTGAAGAAGTAAAAGGGGAAATAATCCGATGCCTAAAAGAGAATAGTGATGTGTTTGCATGGACTCCAACCGATATGCCCGGAATTAACCCTGAAGTTGTTTGTCATCGGTTGAACGTAGTCTCAGGGGCAAGGCCGATAAAGGAAAAGAAGAGGAATTTTGCTCCAGAGAGACAACAGGCAATAAACGAAGAAATTTCGAAGTTGTTGCAGGCGAAATTCATTAAAGAAGTCAACTATCCAGAATGGTTGGCTAACGTTGTGATGGTGAAGAAAGCTAACGGGAAATGGAGAATGTGCGTGGACTTCTCAGATCTGAACAAAGCTTGCCCTAAGGATTCGTATCCACTACCCCGAATTGACAAGCTAGTAGATGAAACTTATTGCTTAGTTTCTTGGATGCTTTTTCGGGGTACCACCAAATCATGATGCATCCAGATCATGAGGAGAAGACTTCGTTCATTACCGATAGTGGGACATTTTGCTATCGAGTAATGCCATTCGGCTTGAAAAATGCGGGAGCAACCTACCAGTGCATGGTAAATAAGGTGTTCCAAGACTTGGTGGGCAACACCATGGAAGCTTATGTTGATGATATGATCATCAAAAGCTGACAAAGAGAATCACATGATAAGAAAATGACTAAGGTGTTCAATGTGTTTCGACAGTACGAGATGAAGTTGAATCCCAACAAATGTTCATTCGGGGTGAGATTTGGAAAGTTCTTGGGATTCATGATTACTAATAGAGGGATAGAGGCTAATCCCGAAAAAGTTCAAGCTATTTTGGACATGAGGCCACCTAACACTATAAGAGAAGTTCAAAGGCTGACAGGGAGGATAGCAGCCTTGAGTGGTTTCTTGTCCAAATCAGCTGAAAGAAGTCTATCATTTTTCAAGGTGATAAAGGCAGGAAAGAACTTCAAATGGACGGAAGAGTGCAACGATGCCTTTGAAAGGTTGAAAGACTACCTGATAGAGTTGCCTCTATTATCTCGGCCACAGCCCGGAGACTAACTCCTCATGTACCTCGATGTACGAGAGAAAGCTGTAAGTGCAGTCCTATTAAGGAAAGAAGGGGACCGGGATTACCCGATCTATTATGTAAGCAAAGTCCTGCTAGACGCCGGGGCAAAGTACCCCTTAGTTGAAAGGATAGCTTTATCCCTGGTGATAACAACTCGGAAGTTGCGGCCTTACTTCCAAGCTCACTCGGTGACTATCTTAACAGATCAGCCCTTGAGGCAAATACTGTAGAAACCTGAACACTTCGGGCGTCTAATTAAATGGGCCATCGAATTGAGTGAATATAACATTCACTTCCAGCCTCGCCAAGCAATAAAAGGGCAGGCGTTGGCAGATTTCATTGTAGAATGCACTGGCCGAGAGGTCCGAGAGGAAACAGAGTTAGTCTGGTGGAAATTATTTGTCGATGGAGCTCGTAACATGGATGGCAGTGGAGCAGGAATTGTGCTAATTTCCCCGAAGGGGAAACCTATGAGTATTCCCTACGTTTCGATTTTCCAAGTTCGAACAATACAGCCGAGTACGAAGCCTTGATAGCTGGGATGAAGCTTGCTGAGAAACTAGGAGTCAGCAACTTAGCAGCCCGTAGTGATTCACAATTGGTGGTAAACCAGTTCTCGGGTGAGTATGAAGTACGAGAACCCACTTTAGTCCCTTATCTGCAAAAGGTACAATTGTTGGCACGGTCATTTAAGCACTTCCAGCTGACTCAGATAAATCGGTCAGAAAACAACCATGCAGATGCTCTTTCAAAACTGGCTTCTTCTAGAGGGGTCAGAGAGGGTATGGTCAAAGTGGAATCCCTTGCTAAGCCAAGTATCGAAGAAGAAGGGGTCTGCGATATCGAGATCGGAGATGATTGGAGAGTTCCGATCAAAGACTGTATATTGGGAAACACACTTCCAACCAACAGAGACGAAGCTCGAAAGTTGAAATTGAAAAGCGCCAGGTTTACCGTGGTAAATGGAGAACTCTACAAGCGGGGATTCATAATGCCCTTGCTGAAGTGTCTAGGGCCCCAACAAGCTGAATACACATTACCCGAAGTTCATGACAGAATATGCGATGAGCACTTGGGGGCTCGTGCCTTGGCCACGAAAATAATGCGAGTGGGGTTTTACTGGCCTACACTGAGGAAAGATGCCGCAAACAAAGTAAGAAGATGCGAAAAGTGTCAGAAATTTGCTCCTATACCTACCGCGCCTGTCTCGGCCCTTCAGAACACTCTCCAACCAACTCCATTCGCACAGTGGGGACTAGATATCTTAGGACCTTTTCCACTAGGCTCAGGACAACAGAAGTACTTACTAGTGGCCACGGACTACTTCACGAAGTGGATAGAGGCCGAGCCTTTAGCTACAATTTCTGAGAAGAAGGTGGAAGCGATGGTGTGGAAGGATATAATTTGTTGATTTGGGATCCCCCGTGTGATAAATGCAAACCATGGGAACCAGTTCGACTGTGATGCTTTCCGGAATTTCTGCAAAGACTTGAAAATTCTCCTAAGAATATCTTCTGTGTCTTACCCGCAGACTAATAGGCAAGCAGAGATGAGTAATCGAACTATACTACATGGGTTGAAGACCAAACTGGATAAAGCAAAGAGAGCATGGGTAGACGATCTCCCGAGTGTATTATGGGCCTACAAAACGACAAGCAAGGTGTCGACAGGGGAAACACCGTTCAATTTAGTGTATGGGACTGAAGCTCTCATCCCAGTAGAAGTTGGAGCTGAGTCACCCCGGTTGGTCCCCTACATCGAGGAGCTCAATTCTCAGGGACTACGGGAGAATCTAGATCTGATAGATGAGCTGAGAGACAAAGCAAAAATGAGATTGGCTGCCTACCAACAGAGGGTAGCCACTTATTACAATGCACGGGTGAAGAACAGAGAATTGCAAAAAGGAGACCTGGTATTGAGAAAGTCGACAATTATAAACGCCCACAAGGAAGATGGGAAGCTCCGGGCTAATTGGGAAGGACCATACAGGATCAAAAAGATGGTCGGACCTAGCACATGTACCTTGGAAACCTTGCAAGGAAAGAAGATCTCAAAGTCTTGGAATGCCAACTATCTTAAGTTGTATTGGCAGTAAACATTGTACTTTTTTTTGATTGCTATTATTCTTGTCTTTACTTTTCCATCTATTGCTCTGTTACTTTACAGATCCTATTGTTTTGCAATAATCTGATTCCTGAATAAAGGCCAGCCCATCATTTTCTATATTCTCTAATGCAATGTGTGAGACATATTATGTGTTACAGGAATCGAAATGAGGCAACAACTGGAAAACAAAAGTCCCTAAGCGAAAAATGCGCGAGACGGGCAAACTAAAGTCCCTAAGCAAAAAATGCACGAGATGGGCAAATAAAAAAGTCCTTAAGCGAAAAAAGCGCGAGACGGGCAAACTAAAGTCCCTAAGCGAAAAATGGGCGAGACGGGCAAATAAAGAGTCCCTAAGCAAAAAATGCGCGAGACAGGCAAACTAAAGTCCCTAAGCGAAAAATGCGCAAGCCGGGCAAATAAAAAGTCCCTAAGCGAAAAATGCGCGAGACGGGCAAATAAAAAAGTCCCTAAGCGAAAAAAGCGCGAGACGGGGAAACTAAAGTCCCTAAGTGAAAAATGCGCGAGACGGGCAAATAAAGAGTCCCTAAGCGAAAAATGCGCGAGACGGGCAAATAAAAAGTCCCTAAGCGAAAAATGCGCTAGACGGGCAAACTAAAAGTCCCAAAGAGAAAAATGCGCGAGACGGGCAAATAAAAAAGTCCCTAAGCGAAAAATGAGCGAGACAGGTAAATCAAAAAGTCCCTAAGCACATAAAGTGCAAGACAGGCAAAAACAAGTCCTTAAGCCGAAAAGCGCGAGAAAGGCACAACGCTCAAGAAAAGTTCATCTTTACACAGGTATAAAAACACTGTCTCAAAGTAGAACTTGGGGAGCAACATGGTGTAAAGGTAAAGGTACGCTTTCGCCATAAAAAATATATATATGATCTTTCTAATATCATTTCAGAACTTTGCGCTATAACAGTAATACAAGGTATTCTACTAAATTCACATAAGCAAAAGAAAGAGCTACAAAATGAAACGATACTTTTCATTAAAAATACATCTGTACATTAACGGTACTTTTCATTAAAAATGCATCTATACATTGGAGTTAACAAACAAAACAAAAAGTCCTAAACTCTAATCTACGGCAATGACCGAGTCAGCCGGCTGAGAAAGCGCTACATCAGCACTAGCGTCTTGAGAAGCTTGAGGCTCAGGAACTGGAGGAATCGAAGAATCAGGATCCTGGGGAGCCGAAGAAGCCATCCCGGAAGCAGGAACGTCCCCTAAAGGCCCAACCACAGCCGCAGAGTCTGGCACAGGATCAACGGTTGTGGAATCAGAGATTTGGAACTCATCGCCGTCTAACCCCTGTAGTGCCTCGATAGACTCAGGCTGCTCGCCTGCCTCGATAGATTCAGAAACGTTACACACTGTTGGAGGCTCAGATCGATCAAGTGCCTCAGAGGACTCAGGCTGATGTTGTGGCTGTCGAGGAGGCCACGGACCCTCAAGGTTGTCCAGCTCATCCACAGCTCCCTCCGCTAAATAGGCCTCCGGACCTTGCGAGTCGGGTTCATACTTGGTCCAAGAAGGAGCTTCGTAGTACTTGGCCTCCTCAGTAAAAAGCAATTTAGGGAAAGCCTCACTAGGTCGATGCTTCTCCAACCAAGAACGAGCCAAGTAGAAGCCGTATTTAATGAATCCTGTTGCGAACTCTGTTTTCTTGTCAAAGCAATGCTGGGACAAGCGGTATTCACGAACGGCCTCGATTCGAGCTTCTCTTTGACGATCCAGTACATTGTGCAGTTCCTCAATGGCCTCATCCCACTGCCTCTCCATAGCTCCCCAATCATCGACAGCCTTATTGTAAGCTTCTTGGTACCCTTAAAGGGAAGCCACCTTCGCCTGCTCTTTTCGGAGCCTTTGCTCGAGATCAACATTTTTTCTACTCAACTCCTCCATCCTTTTGGGATAGGGGTGAAGCTGGACAACCTCATTCACAAGTTCCATTCTCTGTTCTTGAAGCTCGCGAATCTTTTTATCGACTTGCTCCCTAAGAGCCCTATGTCGAGCATTGATCGCCGTAATTTGTTAAGCGGTCTGACAAAACAAAAAATAGACGTAACTCAAAAAATTGACGAAAGAGTTTAAAAAGGGGAAGATCTAATTACCAAACAAGTACAAAGCTCTCACCTTCATAGCCAAATAGTCAGAATTATCCTCCGCTTCTGTAAGGTTTGTGAAAAGGCCCGCCTCGTCACGAGGAAGGATGGTGCTACAGGCCAGACGAGACGCTATCTCGGCATCCTCGATGCTGTCGTTGTCATTCACTCCGGAATAAGTCTGGAAGTCCTTCCCACCTACAACGACCCCGTTATCAGCTGGATAACGCCTCAAAGTAGAATCGGCTACCTTAGGCAAAATCGGTCTTGTAGGCATAGTGGCTTCAATAATCAGCCTCTTCTTGTATTTGCGCCTAGGTTGGTGAGGGGTAGATCTATCTTCAACGACCCAAGAGCCACCCTCTTGGCGGGCTGAATCACTCCTTTGGGACTCAGAGCTCTCGCGATCGTCCGGACCACGATCAGGAACAAGAGGCCTCTTTCGTTTATTCCTCCCGGCCTCTTGTGTAGGACGGCTGGATTCACCAGTAGAAGGTGGAGGAGGAGTAGGAGCACGAGCCGGTCCAGATGGGGCTCTAACTTGCAACTGAGGAGGAGGAGTCGCTCGAGCAGCAACACTGGCATCCTTCCTATGCATCAAATCTCGGAAGTTCATGCCTGCACAATATAAACAGAAAGGATCAGCCGACCAAGTAAAACGCCACGCATATGCGTACAAAAAATAAAAAAAGGATTGAAAACCTCGAAAACCACCAAAGTCCTCTAGACTATCCAAATTCGAATCCAACAAAAGGTCGACGAAAGGACTCCCAAAGGCGTCAGCCTGAGCCCACTTAGGGTTCTCCTCTATTTGACCACTAGTACCCGCAACCTCAGGGGTCTCGTCCTCCGAATCTGAAGAGGATTCATCTACAAGGCGACCTACGAGGGTGGATGCTTCGACTATGGGTACCGGGGATG
The DNA here is from genome assembly GCA_031772115.1 of Heritiera littoralis. Classification (NCBI taxonomy): domain Eukaryota; kingdom Viridiplantae; phylum Streptophyta; class Magnoliopsida; order Malvales; family Malvaceae; genus Heritiera; species Heritiera littoralis. The sequence goes on from JAPDPK010000035.1 coordinate 610,866, forward strand.
GCTGACTAGGACCAGCATCGGATACACGAGGAGTTGTAGGCAAGTTAGATGGGGCAGCAGAAGCTTCGAGAACGGTCCTACTTACCCCCCAGCCAGCAGTGGCAATGTTCTTTGGGGTTAGAAGGGAAAATAAATTACACTCCTCAGTAGACAGATTCGCCGAATAGGCTCACCAAATTGGTCTCTTAAAATTTCTTTCCTAAATCTTGCCGAGCGCTGTGAATGGTCGGAAGAATCACGGTTCCATCTAAAGCGAATGCGCAGGTCGCTTGGAATCTCAATAACGACCCACTCGCTCTTAAAGCCACGCAGTTTATTAGGGAGATCCGAGAAGATTTTATTATTACAAAACTCGTCAACCGTTAACCGTTGAAGAGAGATCGTTATCAACCTTTTCGGACTATGAACTCTGAAAAGGTGCTTAAAAGAGGAACTGTTGGAATAATATCCAGGTTATGACACACTATGGAAAACGCTAGCAGTTGAGCCCACGCCTGGGGATGGAGTTGACATGGGACGATGTCCTTATATCTAAGAAATGCTTCGCCAAACTCCGAAAGAGGGAAGCGAAAACCGAAAGACAAAGAAGCCTTATGAACGGCTACACCGTTTCTAACCAAGTCGGGCGTAACCTCCCCTTGCACTGGAAGTTATAACTATAACCCGAAGGAAGAGGGAAACGAGTCCTAATATCCTTTAAGTCAGCATTTGTCAAAGAACATATGAGACCACCTGTTTTAAGCGTTTTACCCGGGCGTAGCAAAGACATGGCAAAAAGGCCAAAACTGCCCGGCGACAGACTCTACAGACGAAAGACCAGATAGGCGACAGACCTATTAAGGCGACAGACCTTTTGGGCGACAGATGTACGGAGCGAAACACTTGCGGGAGACTAAACCCTACGCGGAAGACCAAGCCACCTGCGAGAGACCTAAACCTAGTGCGAAAGATGAATAAACAAGGCGACAGATGTATACTTACTGTCGATGAGATAAGCGAGAGACTCCTGGTGTGAGAGCGAAAGAGTCTTTTGGCGAGAGAGCTGAAAAATGGGCGACAGAAGGCTGCTCAGAGGTTTCTCGTGTGTTCTCTCGTTGGGTCCCAACAGTTTATATAGCTGCGACGGGGAATGCCAAACGTCGCGCCTGATCACGCCTGTCGCAGAATAGAATTTTTTCACCTGCAAAAAATACCAGAAGAAATCACAAAAAAACAAAAGAAGACTATTCACATTGGGCTAAAGCCCAAAAACACATATTTATACTCTCTTGGTTGGAGAAATCCAACAAGAGAGTGGGGAGCAATTGATATGGCAAAGTCCACCTACGTGGGGCCCGGCCTAAAGATGTCAAAAATCACCGAGTGGTAGGGAATCACCGGGCCACGTAGTCCTAGGCGATTGAAGGCAAAGCTGCCTCACGCCTGTCGCTGGACGGCAGACTTCAAACCTGTCGCATGCAATCATAATGCGACACGTGGCGTGCATTACATCTGTCGCCAAGCGACAGACTTCCAATCCTTCGCATGCAGTCGTAAGGCGACATGTGGCGCGCATTACACCTGTCACCGAGCGACAGACATCCAGTCCTTCACATGCAGTCATAAGGCGACACGTGGCGCATGATTCCGGCTCCCGCTAGAGGTAGACCAATGACGCCACAACGTGTCACGCGGTATGAGTCTCTCGCCGGCGACAGATTTCGAATGCTCCCGGTTTTCGAGGAACTTGTGTTGTATCAGGACACAAACTCTCAGCAAGATGATGGACTTATCCTCAATCAATTAACCTAGAATATTGGCCTATAAATAGGCCCCCAGGTATAATCTTAATCTCTAATTTTTGACTACTGGCTTTTATGCTTCCCAATATTGAAGAACTTTATGCTGACTTAAGCATCGGAGTGTCTACGCAGGGAACCACCCCTGCATCTCTCTGACTTTTCTTGTTTTACAAAAGCTTCTTGAAGACACGTGGAGACTAAGTACAACATCGACGTCAGCATACCTTTATTGTTGTTTTGTGCAACAACACATTTTAATATTTGTCTCAGATAAAAATTCTACCATTGCTGTTTGATGAGACATAAAACAAACCATGTATGAAATTAAGTGCGTTTATAAATGGCTGGGAGGGACTCTAATTGACTGCTAATTTGGAATTTCTAAGTTTTTCCCCCAATATTTGTTTAATATTTATTTGTTCAATGGCAGAACAAAGAATTAAACCGGAAGCTTAATTATGTAATTTTCTCGGCTTTCCTGAAGTACTATCTATGTAAATGTGGACAATAAGAAACAATGAAATTATGGCCAAAAGATGACACATAAATGGTCCACTTGGTCTAAAATTTTCCTAAAGTCAAATGCTTCAGAGTACTAATTGGATTATTATAATTTTCATTAAATAATTAAAATAAAAGCTACTCGAGCTAACCATTTCCATATCCTAAGAAAATGAATATTTAATTTCCTTCATTTCGTTAATAAAAGAAAATGAAAAACTGATAATAAAAGCTTCGAATTAATGACCTGTTGACCCTATGGGTTATGCTTTATTAGCATTTCAATCTGTAAGGATTTACCTATAGGTTGTACCTATAGGTTGTGGTTCAGTTGGTAACGTAAGTTAAGTTTGTGGGAGAGCTCTCTGTGACATCCCCGTCACTACCATTTTACATATAACTTTTTGCTTTCTGTTCTTTCACATATAACTTGATCAGACTCGTCCGTCAATGTTAGTCCTTCTTCTTCTTCTTAACTTGATATTTAATAGTTCATCATAAGGATTTTAATTTCAAGTAAAGCATAATAATGATTTATATATATTTATATATATATATATCATTCCAAACCACAGGATCTTACACATCTTACATAACCTAAATTTCCCTGACATCTTATAAACATTATTGTACTAAAGCACTGTCTGATTTACATAATTACATAAGTATACCTTCAAGAAGTCTAGGAAGCGTGCCTCGAAGGAATATAGATCCAATAGGCTCTTCTATCTAGAGCGAGGGATCACTTCAAGTAGTCTGAAAAATAGTTGTAAAGGAGTGGGTTTACGCTCAGTAAGAAACATATGTAAAAGAGCGTACTATGCCTCTATATACAGTTTTTCCTGCTTGGCTCTATAATGTCATGCAAAATCATTATAAAGCATATATTATATACTTCTTTCAAATTGTATATACAAGCATACATCATATAATTTCTTCAAAACATCATATATTCAAATACTTCAAATAACAGGGAGACTATTTGCATTTTAATGGAATTATGCACTGGATAAGTGGCGTACCCTCGTAGGGGCCAGGAATCCTCCCCTAGCCAATTAAATAACAGAGACAATTTGGCCAAATGTCGGTAGGCCACGATGAACACTAGTCAGGTGACATCTGTGGCACTAAGGGCCGGACTGGGCTCCTAAGCCATGTACATATACAGAAGTGCATAATCATTAAGTACTTCATAGTATCAAAACATTTGTCATATATCTTTTGCAATGACACTCATAATTTTCTGAAATAAGCTTTAAAACCTCATTTTTAAGGGGGGCAGTCGACTGGCCTCATAGGGCAGTCGGCTGCTATTACATATCTTGCTTTATTGAAATTATTTTTTTTAAATTTTCGATATTTCGAAATTCTGAAAATACATAGGGCAGTCGACTGATCCATATAGCAGTCGACTAGTTTTGAAATAGAATGCTTTTGAAAACAGGGTAGTCGATTGGTCATATAGGTAGTCGGCTGGTTTCTCAAACAAAATGCTTTTCAAGTAAATAGCAGTCGACTGGTTTGAAACAGAATGCTTTCTGGAAAATAACACTCGACTGTCATATATAGCAGTCGACTGGTTTGAGTTGGTTATCGAAAATCTACTCTTTGGTTGTCTTCAGGCAGTCGGGTGCTACTTAAGGCAGTCGGCTGCTCCTAGCATTTTGGTAACTAGGAGTAAAACCCGAAATTTACATTTCCTATTCTTAAATCAACTGGTACTTCTTTCCAAAACACTTAAAAACATGTGGACATAGTCACCCTATGTCCGTTACATAAGTTCCTTACCTCAATAGCCAATAATCCTCAAGCTTGGCTGCAAATCAACACCTTTCCTTCTACTTCTTCAAAGCTGCAAACATCATATTAATTTCAACCTTTAGCTTTCTTTCATTTTAACACCATAAGCCTACTATACCAACATCACATAAACCCAAATCATAGATATAATTGAATGAATCAACTTCTATCCTTAGCTTTGTCAATAGCCAATTTGACAGCAATTTTAGATCTCTCCAAATGCTTGGATTCAATCCACCAAACTTCAGATATAGCTTAAGCTAGTGATAAGGATCGATTTTCATTTAAGGAGCTCGTTGATTCAATGGAGGAACAAGGTAGTTTGTCAAGGAAGTTAGAATGGAAAACTTAGAGGAATTTTGGAGGAAACGAAAGGAAGAGAGAAATGGGGTTGCCGACTTGGAGATGGGAGATGATGATGACTCATGGCTTCATTAAACGCCTCTTTATCCCTTAATCATCTCAGCCATTAATACTTTGACCATTTAATTCTTCTTCTTCCATTCATATGCCACATGTACTTTACATCCAATAAAATCTGATATTAATTTCTCATACTCCAAATATTCTCACAATATCAATTTAATTCCTTGATTGTTTGACTATAAGTTTCATTATTCCTTCTATGTTCCATACATCATTCATACTTCATAATTTTATATTTATTTACATCATTTCAGTTGGGATACTTCACAAACATGAGGAAATTACTTGAAATTGGAGATTTCACATTCTCCCCACCTTTAGAAATTTGTTCCTCTAAATTTGAATTGGCTTAATGCTAAAACAGTTCAGGATATCTTTCCTTCATTAAGCTCTCTAGCTCCCATGTAGCTTCTTCCATAGTATGGTATTGCCAGAGAACTTTAACTAATAGGATCGTCTTAGACCTCAATACTTTCTCCTTTCTGTCCAAAATCCGAACCGGCTTCTCCCTATAGCTCATGTCTTCCCGAATCTCCAAGGGTTCATATTCTATGACATAAGATGGATCCGGATTATACTTCCGAAGCATAGACACATGAAATACATTATGCACTCCGATAGCTCCGTAGATAATGCCAACCTATAAGCAACATCTCCAACTTGATCTAAGATCTCAAATGGCCATATGTAGCGAGGACTAAGTTTACCTCTTCGGCCAAATCTCATAATCCCTTTGGATGGAGAAACTTTCAAAAACACTGAATCCCCAACCAAAAACTCAAGTGGTCTCCGTCGAGTATCTGCATAACTCTTTTGTCGACTCTGAGCTGTCTTGAGTCTTTGACAAATCAACTTCACATCCTCAGAGGCTTGCTCGACTAAATCTGGAGCTAACAGCTTACTCTCGCCCACTTCTTCCCAACCAATAGGGGATCGACACCTTCTACCATATAAAGCTTTATAGGGTGCCATCCCAATACTTGCATGATAACCATTATTGTATGTAAACTCAGCCAATGGCAGATGGTCATCCCATGAGCCTTTAAAATCCAAAGCACAAGCTCTCAACATATCCTCGAGCGTCTGAATGATGCGCTCGGACTGACGATCAGTCTGCGGATGAAAAGCTGTGCTAAAATTCAATTTAGATCCCATGGCTTCTTGAAAATGTTCCCAAAAATGAAAAGTAAACCTGGAATATCTATTAGATGTAATGCTCATGGAACACCATGTAACCGAACAATTTCCTTCACATATAAATATGCCAAAGCACTAAGTGTATCCGTAGACTTCATAGGCAGGAAGTGAGCTGACTTAGTTAGTCTGTCCACGATTACCCAAATACCATCATGATTCCTCTTGGTCCTGGGCAATCCCATCACAAAATCCATCGTAATGTGTTCCCACTTCCACATAGGTATAGGCAGGGGATGTAGTAAAGCTGCTGGTCTTTCGTGCTCTACCTTAACTTGATGACATGTGAGACACTTCGCCATAATTTCTGCTATGTCTCTTTTCATTCACGTCCACCAATACACCTTGCGAAGATTATGATACATCTTTGTATTTCTCGAATGCAACGTGTATTTAATGGCATGTGCTTCTGTCAAAATCAACTTCTTCAACTCCTTATCATTAGGAACACATATACGGTTATTAAACCTTAAAATTCCATCACTACCAATATTGAACTTCGAGAGCATACCTGATTGAATCTGATTCATAGCCTCCATACATTGATCATCTTCCCTTTGAGCAATCTGAATTCTATCCATCAATTCCGGCTCAATCCTCAAGCGAGCTATCATTCCAAATTGCTTAAGAGGTGTAACATTTAGATTGAGGCTTGCAAACTGTTCGAGCAACTCATATTCTCTAATCATCATAAAAGACATTATACCCACAGGCTTCTGGCTCAGAGCATCCGCCACCACATTAGCCTTTCTCGGGTGGTACAAGATCTCACAATCATAATCTTTTAGAAGCTCGAGCCACCTTTTTTGCCTCATGTTCAACTCCCTCTGAGAGAATAAGTATTTCAGACTTCTATGATCCGTAAAAATCTGAAATTTCTCACTATATAAGTAATGCCTCCATATCTTTAGAGCAAATACCACTGCAGCTAACTCCAAGTCATGAGTTGGGTAGTTCTTCTCATGGTCCTTTAATTGACGAGAACCATATGCAACTACCTTACCATGCTACATTTGTACACAACCCAAACCTTCCCTTAGGCATCACTATACATCGAAAATCCACCAGAACCACTAGGGATGGTGAGAATGGGTGCAGTCCTCAGCCTACGCTTCAACTCTTGGAAACTATGCTCACAGGCATCATTCCATTCAAACTTCACTTCTTTGCGTGTTAAGCGCATCAAGGGAGTAGCTAACCTTGAGAAACCCTCCACAAATCTTCTATAGTAGCTAGCTAGACCCAAGAAACTCCTAATCTCCGTAACGATTTTTGGTCTCTCCCATTGCACTACTGCTTCAATCTTCGATGGGTCGACCGAAATTCCATCTTTATTGATTATATGACCCAAAAAGGAGATATGATCTAGCTAGAAATCACACTTACTTAGCTTGGCGTACAATCTACGATCCTTGAAGGTTTGCAGAACTATCTTCAAGTGCTGCTCATGCTCTTCCCGGGATCTTGAATACACCAATATGTCATTGATAAAGACAATGACAAATTGGTCCAAATACTGTTTGAACACATCATTCATCAAGTTCATGAAGGCCGCGGGTGCATTGGTTAAACCAAACGGCATCACCAAAAATTCATAATTGACATACCATGTCTTGAATGCAGTCTTAGGGATATCTTCATTCCAGATCTTCAATTGATGATATCCCTACCTCAAGTCTATTTTGGAAAAGACTTGTACACCCTTAAGTTGATCAAAGAGATCGTCAATCCTGGGAAGAGGATACTTGTTCTTGATCGTCACTTTGTTCAGCCATCACTAGTCTATACACAACCTCATGCTGCCGTCTTTCTTCCAACAAAAAGCATAGGAGCACCCAAGGGGATACGCTGGGTCGTATAAACCCCTTATCTAGTAACTCCTAAAGCTCCTCAAATTCCACTAGAGCCATTCGATAGGGTGATCTCGAAATGAGCTCGGTTCCTAGCACCAAATCGATCGTAAACTCTACTTCCCTATCCGAAAGAAGTTTTGGAAGATCGTCCGAAAATACTTCGGGAAAATCCTTGACTACCGAAATCTCATGAAGTTCGGGACGTTTCTTTTCTACGTTCACCACATAAGCTAATAATCCTTCACATAACAATTATATTTTATCAATTTAATCACAAATAAACCAAACAAGCAAATATGCTTTTGCGTTAAACACTTCCAAAATTTTACAATATAGCTAACGGGAGAAGAGAAGATTACTTTTAGCATAGCATCTAATATCACATGATTCTTAGCTAACTAATCCATTCCTAATATAAACATCAAATCCATACATGTTTAGCAAGATTGGGTCAGCTATTGATTCTCTTTCTCCTACCGGTAGCTTACAACTACAATATACTATGTCTGTCATTTGTGATTCCCTAAATGGAGTACTTATTTGTAGCAATTGTCCTAGGGGCTCAGGCTCAACAAACAATCTCATAGCAATAACAGGAGAAACAAATGAATGTGTAGAGCCTGGATCAAATAGTGCAGTAACACTTATATCAAAAAGGTGGATCTTACCCTTAATCACCTTGGACGAAGCATCGGCAGATTCCTCATCAATGGTAAACACTCGTCCTTGAGTCGCAGCTTTCTTTCCTTTCTCCGCCGCTGTGGCCTTAGGCTGTGGTTGAGGGATCTTCTCTGATTCCTCGGACACCCTCTGGTTCAGTTTGGGACAATCCTTAATCATATGTCCCTACTCACCACACCTAAAACAAGCGCCACTCGCTAACCGGCAAGGTTGTGATCCATGAAATTTCCCGCATTGCTCACATCTTTGCATGGTACTCCTCGGTGAGCTAGCGGTACTGCCTATCGAATGTCGGGATCTCTCATCATTTATCTTGATCCTGGTAGATCTAGGAGTCCCTGTTTCATAGCCATCATAACTCTCAAATTCAATATAATTCCATATAACCATTTAATTAAAACGAAAGTCATTTTCTTATAATTTAATTGCTTACCTATCGAAACCCCTTCATAACATCTACTTCTCCTATGTCGATATCTATCACTAGAGGCTTTCTCGTCTGACTTTTGCTTCATCGGTTCCTTGCCTTTACCCTTAGCTCGAAAATCAGCATGGCGAAGCTCATAGTCCTGCTCACACAACTGAGCCTTGGGGACCGCCTCTCCATAAGTGGTGATATCCATAGGATACAACTTAGATCTAATAGGAGGCTTCAATCCTTCTATAAATCGATAGATCTTATGTCCTTCACTCCTGAGGACCTCTGGATCAAATCTGCTCAAGGTAATGAACTTCGACTCGTACTGATTAACTGACATCATCCCTTGAGTCAAGTTCAGAAACTCAATCTTCAACCTAGTCTAATCAGTGCGTGGGATATACTGCTCATTAAAAGCTTCCAAAAATCTATCCCACGTAACCTCAGCATATCAGGTCTCTAATATGGTCTGAGTGGACTGCCACCAATACTTTGCGTTGTCCACTAACAGCTAAGCAGCCAAGCCCACCTTCTTCCTTTTGAAGCATGTCATATATTCAAAGTATTAGTGATCGCCTTCACCCAATTTTCTGCGGCCAATAGATCTCTATCCCCCTTAAACTTAGGCGGATCCAGCTTCTTAAATTCTTTAATCAAAGTTACACTGCAATAAGCTTTAGGATCTCACCTCTCATTAGCTGGGACTGGTGGGGGTAACTCGGTTTGTGTTGGTGGGGGCTGTACTATAGGAGTAGGAGGAACAGTAGGGGTAGCTACTGGTGCACTAGTGGCCATGTTCGGGAAGTTAGCCATAAACTATGTGAACATAGCGGCCATATTCTCCATATGCTTCTCCATTTTTGTTAGCCTAGTGTTCGGGCTATGCGGTGGAGATAGAGGAAGAGACTCTGTTGGGGGTGGTTCCATTCGACCCCTTCCTCGTCCTCTATTAGTACCCCTTCTACGTGAGCTCATTCTGTCAATATAAGCACGAAATTGCGCTATTTAGTATAACTTTAAACAGTTATACTACACATAGGTATTCAGACAAGTACCGTATATTAGGGATATACACTAATTCTAGCCTAATGACACCGACAAACATCAGTCTAATAAGCTCTGATACCAATATGTGACATCCCCGTTACTACCATTTTACATATAACTTTTTGCTTTCTGTTCTTTCACATATAACTTGATCAGACTCGTCCGTCATTATCATTCCTTCTTCTTCTTCGTAACTTGATATTTAATAGTTCATCATAAGGATTTTAATTTCAAGTGAAGCATAATAATGATATATATATATACATATCATTTCAAAACACAAGATCTTATACATCTTACATAACCTAAATCCCCGACATCTTATAAACATTACTGTACTGTAGCACTGTGTGATTTACATAATTACATAAGTATACCTTCAAGAAGTCTAAGAAGCGTGTCGCAAAGGAATACAGATCCAATAGGCTCTTTTATCTAAAGCGAGGGATCACTTCAAGTAGTCTTAAAAATAGTTGTAAAGCAGTGAGTTTACGCTCAGTAAGAAACATATGTAAAAGAGGGTACTATGCCTCTATATGCAGTTTTTCCTGCTTAGCTCTATAATGTCATGCAAAATCATTATAAATCATATATTATATACTTCTTTCAAATTGTTTATACAAGCATACATCATATACTTTCTTCAAAATATCGTATATTCAAATACTTCAAATAACAGGGAGACTATTTGCATTTCAACAGAATTATGCACTGGATAAGTAGTGTACCCCCGTAGGGGCTAGGAATCCTCCCCTAGCCAATCATATAACAGAGACAATTTGGCTAAATGTTGGTAGGCCACGATGAACTCTAGTTAGGTTACATTTGTGGCACTGAGGGCTAGACTAGGGCTCCTCAGCCATGTACATATACAGAAGTGCATAATCATTAAGTACTTCATAGTCTCAAAACATTTATCATATAGCTTTGCAATGACAATCATACTTTTCTGAAATAAGCTTTAAAACCTCCTTTTTAAAGGTCAGTCGACTGGCCTCATAGGGTAGTCGGTTGCTATTACATATCTTGCTTTATCGAAATTATTTTCTTTTAAAATTTTTGATATTTTGAAATTCTGGAAATACATAGGGTAGTCGACTGGTCCATATAGCAGTCGACTGGTTTTGAAACATAATGCTTCTGAAAACAGGGCAGTCGACTGGTCATATAGACAGTCGACTGGTTTCTCAAATAGAATGCTTTTCAAGTAAATAGCAGTCGACTGGTTTGAAACAGAAAGCTTTCTGAAAAATAGCAGTCGATTGTCATATATAGCAGTTGACTGGTTTGAGTCGATTTTCGAAAATCTACGCTTTGGTTGTCTCTAGGCAATCGACTGCTACTTAAGATAGTTGGCTGCTCCTAGCATTTTGGTAACAAGGAGTAAAACCCGAAATTTACATTTCACATTCTTAAATCAATTGGTACTTCTTTCCAAAACACTTAAAAACATGCGGACATAGTCACCCTACGTCTGTTACATAAATTCCTTACCTCAATAGCCAATAATCCTTAAGCTTGGCTGCAAATCAACACCTTTCCTTTCACTTCTTCAAAGCTGCAAACATCATATTAATTTCAACCTTTAGCTTTCTTTCATTTTAACACTATAAGCTTACTATACCAATATCACATAAACCCAAATCATAGATATAATTGAATGAATCGACTTCTATCCTTACCTTTGTCAATAGCCAATTTGACAGCAATTTTAGATCTCTCCAAATGCTTGGATTCAATCCACCAAACTTCAGATATAGCTTAAGCTAGTGATGAGGATCGATTTTCGTTTAAGGAGCTCGTTGATTCAATGGCGGAACAAGGTAGTTTGTCAAGGAAGTTAGAATGGAAAACTTAGAGGAATTTTGGAGGAAACGAGAGGAAGAGAGAAATGGGGCTGCCGACTTGGAGATAGGAGATGATGATGACTCATGGCTTCATTAAATGCCTCTTTATCCCTAATCATCTCAGCCATTAATACTTTGACCATTTAATTCTTCTTCTTCCATTCATATGCCACATGTACTTTACATCCAATAAAATCTGATATTAATTTCTCATACTCCTAATATTCTCACAATATCAATTTAATTCCTTGACTGTTTGACTATAAGTTTCATTATTCCGTTCATGTTTCATATATCATTCATACTTCATAATTTCATATTTATTTACATCATTTCAGTTGGGATACTTTACAAACATGAGGAAATTACATGAAATTGGGGATTTCATACTCTCGGGTTTGACTCCCACTAAACACACTTTTAGAAAGGGGTGAAGAGCTTTAATTGTGACTAAACCGTTAAAACGGATGAGAATACTTGTGGTTTATAAAAAAAATGTGTAAGGATTTCTTACTTTCTTTATTATACTACAATAGTGTCGTCAGATTGGTTAAAAATTCAGGCTTCATGAGATTCTCCAGCTCTTTGTCAAATTTAGACAGACGGGCAGGCATCTCTTAGCCTATCAACTCTTTTTTATTATAGAATCTATAACTTATTATAAAATGAATCCTCGTATAATCTGTCCCTCTTAACAATTTGTTGTATTTAATTGGCATAACTCATATAGGCCATTTTAACTATTTGTTGATTGTAACTAGGTCACAATTCGAAGATCATTGGACCCAAAATTGCTTGATGGTGGCCGTCGTAGAACCATGAAGTTGAATATCTCGTTATATTTCTTCTTCAATCCTGCATAATCAAAGTCAACGTTATTGTCTCTCTCCATCAATGCGTATACACCATTTTTTTCTTTTCCAATTTTTAAGAATTTTTTCAATAATACATTAAAATAATATTTTAAATTGTTAAAAAATATTTTTATTTTATTAATTTCATCTATAAAATTTTTTTATTTTGTTAATGGTGCACGAAATAATTTTTTTTAATATAGTATTTTTATTTTAATGTAAAGTGCTACCACATGATTATCAAATTAATTTTATATATCCCAAGTCTTTTAATAACAAATGCATGTTTAATTAATTCAAAGGGTTAATTCAATAGTGTAAAGTTCAACTTAGTTTTTGAATAAAAACGATTCATAGCGAGAAGTACCGTGTTCAGATCTTCATCAAGTTAAATTTTATTGGATCAACGCCAGCCATGAAGAGCGAGCAAGGATTAGTCTCATATCCAATGTAGTATGGAGACTTCATAATTTACATAAGAAATGCATGTTTAATTATGTCTAAATATATTAATTCAAGCAAACAATATACAATTTCAATTACCACATATCTTAATTACGAGTCTCCAATTTTACACATGATAATCAAGATTGATCATTCCTAGACAAATGGGTTAGTTTTAATACTAACTGCTTTTTAAGATTCTAGTTATTATAAAAGGAAAGCATATAGAAATGGACAAATTAATTAAAGATGTGTAAGAAAAAGCTAACTTAAATATCTTCCTAAATTAAAAGCATTTTGATAATTTTAATGGATAAATTTAATTATGTAACTCCTCAGAAGACATATGACTTGACTAAAATGTACTAATTTGTTAAAGATTCAAGCTCAAGATTTAAAAAAAAAAACAAGGATAGTTCGCTATTGTTTTGTTTTCTATTTTTTTGAAGACAGTAATAGAAAACATGTTTGGCAAGCTATTTAAAAACAAAATCAAAAAATTTCAAAATTGTTGTAAACAAGAATTTCTTGTTTCCATTGTTTTATAAACATGTTTTCATTTCTAGTACGATTCATAAGCAAATAAATAGTGTTTATACGTTACTACTACTACTACTATTACTACTACTACTACTACTACTACTACTACTACTAATAATAATAATAATAATAATAATAATAATAATAATAATAATAATAATAATATATTTTCATAATAAAATAAAATAAATTAATTTTAAAATAAAAATATTAAAAATTAATATATCTATTTTAATATAAAAAGTTGAAAACAAAAAAAAAGCAATTGAATATAAATTATATTAAATTATAATATCATAATATCATTTAATTTAAATTTATATAATAATTTATTGAATATATTACATATTCTAAATAATATCATTGATTATAATTTTAAAATATTAATAATTAATATTATTGCTAAGTACTACTATCTAATATAATTAATTATTATTTTACTAAATAATATTATGATATAATAATATATTTTTCTAATTAAATTTAAAATAAATAACTACTACTATTAAATAATTTAATATTATTAAATAAGTGAATACTTAACATGGAATAATATTATTTATATTAATTATAATATATTTGAATAACTATATGATTTATTATAAATTTATTAATTCAATATATATTATTTAATAAAATTTAATATTATTTCAATTAAATTAAAAAATATTAGTAAATATAATTTATAATTATTAATTCATTATATTATTTAATTTTTAAATTTAGAATTTTACTAATCTCAATTATTACCTAATAAAAACTAAATTAAAAAAGTATTTAATATTATTTTTAGTTGAATTATTTTATTTAGTATTATATTTAATTATATATATTATTTAAATTATATTAAATTTTAGTATGATTAAATGAAAATATTTAATAGTAGTGCTAAGTAGTATAAATTAAGATTATTTAATATTATGTAAATAATATTATTTTTATTTAATTTTCTAAAATTTTATTTAGTGAATTGAATTATTGTATCTGAATTAATTTAAATATTTGTTTTTAATATGTAACAATATTAAACAAACATGTTCTTTGTTTTTAGAATTTGAAAACAAAACAAAAATAAAATTTTCAAAAATAGAAAATAAAAAAAGAGGAAATTAAATAATCCAAAATGACCCCAAAGTAACTCGATGCGAATCTAGGTTAAGAGCAATAGAGAAAATGCCAAGTATTTAAATAATGGGGTCCATGTCAATTTAAGGGTCAGTCATTGTTGTAATTTGATGTGTTCATATGTTAGGTTGGATCGAGTTTAGGTAAAGTATTAACCCAATACTAGTTCAACTTTTTTGATTTTAATTTTTTTCAAGCTTGCTTTTATAGATAGTGAATAAGTCCAAGGTCACCCAAATACTATTAACATTATAATAAAATATATAAATATTAAAACACATAATAGTTCATAAGTGTAACACAATAAGTTAAAATAAATTCTTACAAAAAATTACAAGAAGTATGAAAATTTTAAATTAAAGTCTAAAAAATGATACAAGCTTAGATTAAATTGCACAAAAAATTAAAAGTAATTAAAAATGAATTAGTATAAAAAATAGTAAAAAATGTATAATTACCAAGCTGAGTTGGCGAGGCTTGGACTTGAATTGGTGAACGTAAGCTCGGCTTTATTTTATCAGGCATTGATTTTTTAAGCCTAAACATACATAATGGGCTTAACATTTTTATCTGAACTCACCTAGAAATTGAATGGATGTTTGGGCTTAGATGGATAGCCTAACCTTTGCATAAGTCTAATTGTAATGCTGATATAAGCAATGACTAATGTGACCGTTAACTTGATGTATAGCCTGAACGCATCGAAGATAGTTCATTATTTTTTCCTTGGAGGATGGAAGAACTGTTGAGGCATTTAGGGTAAATAAATTTAAATTATTAGAATCTTTTTTCTACATTGTAGTGCGAATAAATACAATTTTAAAATGGGTATAGCTATTTAATTCTCATTAAAATTTTCATTGATGGGATATTAGTTTGTTTGGTTTGGTTAATTTTAAACATTACTTAAAATTGAATTAACTGAATTATGTGTCAATCAGAATAGTTGTTGGAGATTTTTATTTTTCTTTGAAACATTCAAACACTACTTTGAATTAACATGAAAATGACTTCCAAGCATGTTACTAATACCATATTCTTTAACGCTTATTTCATCCACAACAATTACAATATACAATAGGGTTTTATCGAATAGCCCTATGATACTATTAATCCATCGTATAAAATTACCATACACTTGTAAAGTCAAACCACTAAACATCTTTGATAAGTACAAAAGTATCATTCTTTAGACACTACTTTGAGAAGGAAAGGAAAAATAAAAAATATAATAATTTTGATATTTTCAAGCATGTACAGAATAAATCTTGACATTTCCATTTATAAAGATCCAATCCAAGAGTAATAAACTTACAACCAAATAATGTGATCTTTCAATTGTGTTGTTTGATCCAACAAAATTATCTTTTCAATAAAATCATAACATTTGGAATCCAATGGTTATATTTTTCAACCATTTAAATGTAATAGAACATTATTTCAAGGAGTATGTATCTCTTTGAATACATACTCTTTGAAAAAGAAACTATTTATCAAAAAATTATGTCTAATTTTTCTACTAATTTATCATTCCATTGATTAACCATTATTTTTAATCAACCATCCTTTCGCTATTTTGAAAATATTCCAACAAAGTTCATTATTTTCAAAATAGAGTAAATTTGATATTTAAGGAATCCTTATGTATAAATGAAGGTATCAATCCTTTATTTTAAAGCCGTTACCTTAATGAAAACTATTGTTGAGCTACTCAGGATGACAAGATAAAACTATGTTTTTGAATCAACTATTCTATATGATTAGTCATATACTAATGCATACATATGACTTCAAAAACTTATCAAAAGTCATTTAGTAAAGATCGACATTATTACTAGCAACGTGTCTTGTATCTTTTCCTAAGTGCAAAAGAGCTAATCCCTTTGCTTCTAAAAGCAGCACCTCTTCCATTCATGTAAGTTAACTCATTAGAAAAGTAACTATATAAAAATTTTAATACTTTATTTACATGTCATGGGCTTATTAAGAATAATAACTCAACCTCCTATTTTAACATATGGTTTGAACTATTTGACTATCTTGGGATGTATTTATTCATTTAAGTGCTTGCAACCACATCCAAATTATGTACATGAACTCATTAAAACACAAGATTTAATGTTCAATTAAGCCTTAAGGTTCCATCACGTGTGACTTAGATAAGAGGGCTTGAATCTCATCATTTTTAAAAATCTAGATATCATTTTTGAACAAAGATTTTGAAACATCAATGGAGTCTAATCGATATTCGAAATGGTTTGTGTTTGTTAGAGCTACTTATTGTCGAGTTGGGCCTAAGCTATATATTAACGGACTTTAATCTAGCTCAAGCTTGACTTTGCCCGACTATTCAGACCTAATTTTCGCTGTGGCTCGTTGTGAAAAACTATTGTAACAACTTGAGCTCGACTCAATCTGAATAATTTTTTATGTATTTTAAAATTTTTTATTCTTTTATCCTCTTTAAAGTTTAATTTGCTTTTGTCAACTTTAAATGTCAATTCCATATTTATTGCTCCACTTTCAAATTATCATATTTATTAATCAACAATATTCTATTACATATAATTACATTATATTTTATAAATATATTATATAATTTTATATTATAAATAATTTTTGGGTGGGACCTTAAATGAGCCCAAGCCTAATCCAATTTTTCATCAAGCTTTTTTTCATCCACTTAATGTATTTAATAATTTTGTCCCAAATTGCTCAAAAACAAATTAATTTTCACACTTTAACAAGTGGCGCCTGACTAACTAACAGGTGACAAATGTAGTGTTTGCCATTTTCTTACAATTTTAAAACTTGAGTAGAGAGAGTGGGACGGGTTCACGTCTAGATTAAGATTAGTGGTGAATCCAGACGGCAATGCGGCCGTACTGCCTCAAGCAAAAATTTTATTACGCCTAACTGCCTAAGCCTACCTAATTGATTAATCGAGTTTTATACTATATTGCAAAAATCACATCTTAATTGAAAATGATTAACCAAAATTAAAAATAATATTAAATAAAACTCACCGAGTCAATCAATAATATATACAAAAAAATTAAATTAATTTAGAATAAGTAGATTAATAGTCATGAACCATATTCAATCAATAGTTCGTGGATGAATTGGAGGAAATTAAAAACGAACGTACATTTTAAATATGAAACTTTTAAACTATTTGAATATTAATTTATATGCATAATTTATTCATCTAGTTTTTCTCTATTTGCTGTCCAAGAAATGTAGTTTTGAGAATTTTTGTGACAACCATGATTTTTGACCTTGGTTAGTAAATCAATTGTCTTAGACTCGTATAAGTAATATGAAGTGGTCGAGAATTAAGGAAACTCATTTAATTAAACGAGGTTTAAATTTTAAGAATTTATTAAATTGAAAATTTAGGAAATAAATAAATAGATAAAATACATATATAGATAAAGATATGTAGTGAATACATATTCAGAAATATATATGTAATTTGGTTTAAGGAAATATATAAATATTTATAGGTAGGGAAATATATATTTTAAGATATAAAAATATATAATTATATAAAATTATATATATTAAAAAACTAAAAATAGAGTTGGTGGGATATTTTTCACCAATCCATCATTCACCAACTCTGGGTACCAAAAATCAGAGGAGACAATTCGATCGAAGAAACCCAATAGATGGACGATGTCGTCTGTGAGGGGAGAAAAGAGGGTGACTCGACGCCAGCCAAGAGAAGGAACACGGAAGAGAAACTGAAAGGAGAAAAGAGGAAGGACATGACACTGCCCTGCCTGATCTCGTGCGTCATGCCACACCAAACTGTTGCAGCTGCTGCTATTGGCATCGATTTTTGGGGTGTTGGCTAGAAATCGTAGACAAGAAGAAACTGAAGGTGCTAGAAAGGAGAGATCGAGATAGAGGAGGAAGGAGTGAAAGAAAATTAGAAAGGAGAGATCGAGATAGAGGAGGAAGGAGTGAAAGAAAATATCATGAGTCGAAGGCCGTAACGTGCACTTAGCACTTTCACTTATACCACTTAACAAATTTACGAACTAAATTTTCCTTTTCACTTTAAGGTTTGTATTCGATATCAGTGTAGTCACTAAACGATTCCTATTTACTTTTTCAATGTATTCTAACATTCATAAGTCCAACTTTAATTCGTGAGTGCATTTGCTAAAGTCTCTAAGGTAGATTATAGTCGTTTCACTTAAATATTTATCTTAGCACAAGAAACGGATCGAAAACCTCTCATTTATATTTTGTCTCTTTTCCCAATTAAGTACTTGTAAGAAATGAACATATATAACCCACAACACAATTCCACAATCCACAATCCACAATTCACAATACATCAAAATATAATTCTATCTTGGATCGCATTCGGTAATCATACTAACATATATAATGATCTATGACGATCCTAAATTACATCCCATCACATTTTCAATAAACATGTACTATGTATTTAATAATGTCTACACATGATAACAAAACAATATACATTTTCTCATATACCTCAAAGGAAATCAAAAGCAGAGCTTGAGGGAAGTAGACAAGTACTGTGGCTAGGTAAGATCCTTGAGAGCCCACACAACACTTGGCAACTGAAACTTAACTCAAATAGTCTATAGGGAGTGGAAATAAGGGATGAGCAATCCACAGCTCAGTAAGTAGTTTAAGTAAATGCATGTTAGGCTCATGTCGATCTACATGTATAAGGATGCATGAACAGTAAATAAGATAATGTGAATGCGTGATACTATATCCTGATACCAAAAGGACAAAAATGGACTCACATTTTAAAGGTTGAAGCTGTACGGGGTATTAGTCATAACGATACCAATATGCCTTAGACACCTCATTTCCCCGAGCCTCAACACGATACCCAAAAGATGTAGTCACTTGACACAACATTACACTGCCAGTAGTATACACATCATTACGATGGTCAATGTGCTTAGCTCAAAACAAATTACAATGTACGTTATTTCAAACAGATTCACAATCTATTTCATTCTAAAAGATTCACTGACACTTCATTTAGAGCAGTTACACTGTACACTTAATTCAAGTAGAATCACTACGTGTTTAATTTGGGACACCATCACTATGTTCTTAATTCGAAATGCAATCATAATGCCATTAGTTCTAAACACAATCATGATGTACTCGGTTCGATGCACAATCACAATGCACTTAGTTCGATGCATAATCCCAATGCACTTAGTTCAAAATATACGCATTATGCACTTTTAAAGCATATGAACTTAAGAAAATTGAAAATCGATATAGTTAGGCGAAATGCCTCAAACTACTGGGAACATATTTCAAAACTGATCAATTATCAAATTTAGGCAAAAGCCTCAAATCACTGAAAACAATTTCAATAGCAATTGCTTAACACTTTAGGCATAAGTCTCAATTCACTGAAAATGATTTCAAAACCGATCACTTATCGCTTTAGGCATAAGCCTCAATTCACTGAAACAATTTCCAAAATCGATCACTTATCACTTTAGACATAAGCCTCAATTCACTGAAAAGATTTCAAATCGATCACTTGTCACTTTTAGGCGTAAGCCTCAGTTCACTTAAAACAATTCCAAAACTGATTAGGTAGTTATCCCGATTCACTGATATACATTTAATATCCACCCTAGTTCGTGATGGATAAATCGTCACAAAGATGTAACTGTTTAGCATGTAGTTCCCTCAGGACTCTACAGGTGGCTTCCACAGTCCTAAAGGTACCTGTGTAGCGCATAGTTCCTTTGGGGTCTTTAGAGGTGACTCCTACGGTCCAAGAGATAACCATGTAGCATGTGTTCCTTTAGGATTCTAGATTTGGCTCCCACAATCCCGAATGTATCTGTGTAGCATGTAGGTCCTTTGGGGTTCCTAGAGGTGGCTCCCATGATATGGTATCTATGGCCATAGAATACTCCAGTCTTGATAATCAATCAAGAACTGGAACTTGTCTGCTGGTTTTCCAGACAAGTATGATTTGTCTAGAGCATTAGGCTCAATAGGCACACTGCACTAATAGTCTAGAGCACAAACCTTGATAGACGGGTAGTAGAACCTAAAGTAAGCTCGATAGGCTCAAAGTGACTGAAGGTCAATGGGTTTGCCTGCACTTTGAAGCGGAGTTGAAAATCGAGTACAAATCGAAAGCTTATAGTTCACAAAATGAAGCACTTATCAAAATTTAACAAAATGCAACGTCTTGTCGAGATTCTAAGGTATTCGTGTAGCACGTAGTTCCCTTAGGACTCTAGAGGTGGCTCTTACAATCTGGAACCTGATGACCTTGTCCGTTTTGCTCAGTAGGCGCTCAGTTTTCAAAATACAAATTACAAACAATTTTTCGTTTTCAAATTGCATGGGTGCCAATTATTACAAAATCAATTTAGTACCATGATTTTTGAGTCAAGATGTAGTATCCAATATTATAAAACTCGTGCGTAAAGTAACATGAATTGAACATGCAATGCATAAATTCACATAAGCATTCAAGGAATAGCACTATACACTTTATTTGGCTACCTATTGTAATTAATGCAAGACATACACACGTACACTTAACTTTCGCATATAAAGTGAGTAAGGTTTATAATTTCACTTACTCAAATCACTAGAAATTTTGGCAGCCTAACGACTTATCTTTTAGCCTAGCCTAACCTGCAGAAAATGCAATAACATAGGTTCTATTCCACAATTTTCATCTCAATCACAATTCAGATATTTCATTACAATTCAGTCATTCAATCTTAATCATAATTCACTAATCTTATCACAATCCAATAGGTAGACTAATTTCTACACAATATATTTACAAGAGATGTTCACATATTAACTAGCATATACAATACATCTCACACAACACAAGAGCTTGGTTGGTCACAACACACAAGGCAGAAAAACAACATTTCAATTCAGCAATATCCAAAATCATGACTCAATTGTATCTTCATTCTTACCTTTATTACCTCAATTGCCCAATCAATAGCATTGTATCGCTTAATTCAAAAGTTAAATTAATTATTAAAACAAAACTAGTCATCTCCTACGAGATGATTCTACCAAACTTTACTTAACCCACTTACCTCGAGTTTAGTGATTTATCTTCCTCAAGCTTAGAAATCAAGCTAAACTTCTGCACTGCTCCAAATTTACTACAAATAAATTTAATGTCTCAATAACATGACCTCATAAGTTTAACATGCAACAAAAACATGTATACTAGAATCATGATTACTTAAGTCATTTCTTTGCCAACCATTTTCTTTTCATTATCCTACAATTCTATGTGTAAATACATACATATATATATGTATATATATCGATGTATATATTTGTATAAACATAAATATATATATATACACACACATCAATGTTAACCTAATATATACTTTCTTATTCTTAAGAATATTCCCTTAGCTAAATTTCATATCACCCATATTCCTCAAATCTCCAATTAAATCCTATATGAATAATTTATCCTTTTAACTCCCAAATGACCTATAGTCATATGGATACACACACACACACACACACTCTAATAGCATCACATGAGCTACATATATGTATATTTATACATATCTTTCATGCTCATTATATCATTGATATTCACATTTATTTATATATCTCCATATTTCATTTTATATTTTTGGAAATATGCTTTGACCATAATCCATTCACACATTTTAATGCCGCATGATCATTACAATTTCAACATTACTCCCCATTATTTCACATAAACATTCAAATATTGTTAATATAATTCCATCATTTTTTTGATCACTTATGAGCTTGGGTATCGTTATCTCTAACGTCATTTGATTACAAGTCTACTTTCTAGTGATAATACTAGATCGTAAATTCCTCATACCTATCTCCACACTAGTCATAACCACCGCCATCCTTCTTCGCTTATTCTTAGTTGAATTGCTAGGAATTTTTGTAGCATAATAGTTGGATTTTAACCTAACCCAACTTGCAGGAAAACACAGTTTAATAGGTTTTACTACCTAATTTCCACAATCGTAATTCAACTGTTATCATCATTACAATCCAATCATATTTGCATAAATTTGTAATCTTATCACATACTTAGTTTTGTATAGTAAGTGTAATCGAAAAATACTTAGCACATCTACACTCCACTTATGCTTGGTGCACTAAAAGGGCGTATCAACTAAGAATACCATTCTTATGTTCTTTCTATGAATCTACTACATCGGTCATATAACCATTCACACTTCACTAACACATCACAAAGTTACACCTAAATCACGTCATTTTCTCTATGCCCTTCATTGGGGCCTAATGTACACTTATGTCGTACAATCAATTTTTATGCCATCTAGCATCTTAATCATGCTTAATTACATGAATTACACCTTATATATAAAAATCACAATCAAGTCAAGCATGATTACACTAAGAACACCAAGTGATAAAATGCTCATTAACTTGGTAAATTCCAAATAAATTCTAATTATCTTCAAATCATTCTCAAACAATTAAAACATATTCTATATATGTTTATCTTAATATTTTAAGTATACTTACACTTCAAATACCAAGGAACTAACTCAATGTTGCTTTCACTTATTGCATTTAAATCCAATTTTTTCTTAAATTAAACCTCCAATCAGTTCAATTTCACTAATTAAGCTTCTAATTAGCTTCAATTAACACCAATTGTTAAGTTTAAAGCTTAATTCCTAAAATCCCCAATTTTACCTAAAAGGGTAAAATTCAATTCTTGGCAAATCCATGCCACCAATCAAATTAAAGCTACAATTAACTTTTATTTATATCAATTAACAATAATTTAACTTCAGTTTAACTCAATTACCCAAAATCCCCAATTTTACCAAAAGGAAAATTTCTATTTTTCATAAATTCATGGCAATTTCTTGTAACCCAATCAAATTCATACTTCAATCAACACTTATTTACATCAATGAACTAAAATTCTACTTTAATTGCATGAAATTTCACTTACCCAACAAAATCCCCAAATTCATCCTCTTGGTCGGGACCTTAGTTCTCCAATCATTGTGCAATTCTTCAAATTGAAACCATAAATACACTTAGAACTTATCATTGATTCACATTTATAAACCTTGAATTTAAAGAACAACTGTTACCTTACAAATCTAGCCAAAACTGAACTAGATCTACATTCCCATTTTCGGCACTTTCACATCCAAACTCCATGAAATCACACTCAAGAGGAGAAGAAGAGATTGAAATCGGCTTGGGTAATGAGAGACTTAAAGCAATTTCTTTCATTTTTCTCTTAAATATTGATTTTTCCTAAGGAAAGATGAGGAATGGCACGAATTGGAGGGAGAAAGAAGATATCATGGGCTCCACTTGTAAAAGAGCTAAAATTTTGGCTTTCAATTGAAAAAACTCAAGTTATTTACATTTCTACCATCAAAGAGACTAATATAGCACATGTTTAATTCATTTGGTTCTATTTTCTTAATTTTCATTTAGTTTCACAAACACGAGTAAGATAACCTAAATTTATGAAATTATGGGATTTACTATTTATTTAAAATATTTTTCTCATGTTAAATCGAGATCTTATGCGTTAAATTACGATTTTGCCCTTTTGCCTAATAAGCCCAATTTTGCAAGATAAACCAAAATCGGCTTCAGGTAAATAAAAATGACTTATCTGGGGCTAAATATCATCAATTTATGATGATTCAAATGTATCTCAGTGGGTGTGAGCTTTCCTGGGGCTGCACTTTCTTGGGGCCCATAGGCTCGCTTGTACAGAAGTTCTGTTTTATGCACCAAAATCGATAATTCACTATTTTATTGGTCAATTTAATTTATTTGGCCACAAAACATCCTAATTTTATAAAAATAAGGGTTCTCATGGAAAAAAGGAACAGACAGTGACGTGGTGTGTTTGAGAGCTATGACTAAACCATAAGGGAATGGGGCTGGAAGAATCAGCCATAGCTATTAGAAATGATGGCTTTTAGGTGGTGATCTAAATTGGTGTAAAGCCTTAAAAAATTGAATTGTGTGGTAGCTGAAATATGATTGGTAATAGTGAAGAGCCCCAAAATGAGGCTCAGTTTGGAGTTGTTTTGGAAACTAAAAACAAGGCATTTTCTGGTCCAAAACAAAGGCATGAGGTGTTAATCTTGGGGCTATCATTTCAAGCTCAAATAAGAGTTGAGAAAAAACGAAACAGGGGGAAATATTTGAGCTGCAGATCAGGGATCTTAAAAGCCGAGTTCAAGGTTGTTGTGAGGAGTGAAATAGTGGTCCAAAGGGTCTGAGCTAAGGTGTCTTGGACTGGTCTAAGAGTAGATTTTTAGTGGCTATTTTGGCATTAGTTTTCGGTGGTGTCAAAGATTCAATTTGGCTGCCTTTCGGTGCTATAAATAGGGGCAATGTAGGTAATACCAAGGACCTCTCAGCCAGTAGTTACTGAAGGCTCATTGTGGCTTTCATTAAGGAGAAGAATGGCATTAAGCCAAAGGTCAAAGCAGTGCCCTTGTTGGCTATAGTACAGGATTGAACGAGCAGAAATGGCGACTATTAGGCTGTGTTTGAAAGGTGGGAACAAAGAGGGTGAGGATTTCTCTATGCTTTGGTTTAAAGTATATATGCATAAATATATATTAAAAAGATTATGATGAGGTTATGAATGATGAAACCTTATTGGAAATGATATATAGGTGCTGTTAGAAAGGGAGATAGTAGCGCAGTTACAAGTGTAAATGAGCTAACAAGGTATTCTAAATGGTAAGGGATATATATGATTTAGTTTAAGGTTAATGTGTTTGTGTGTATTTATTTATATATATATATATATCACTTCTACGATGAGGATGGGTTGATGTCTATCGTGTAGGAAAGACTTAAAAACATTGAGGAACTTACCGAAGCTTATACTAAAGTGAAGTAAGGGAGCTTATACTAAAGTGAAGTAAGGGTGAGTATGTCCTTGTATTACACAAATTGGAATTTCACCATGTGCAATTATATTCAAATTGCGTTGATGTATGTAAATTATAGAAAATATCCAAGGAAGAGGCATTCAATCAAAAGTGTGCATGTGAGGTGTTAAATTCAAGTTTGGCACAATAGTACTGAAATTGATATGCAAGATGATGATTATGTTTTTATTGTTATTTAATGATGTAAGAATTATATACAAGGTTGATATTGGTGTGATGTTTAATATTAGTTGATAATGAAAGAAAAATACATATAGCGAGTTGATAATTGGTAATATATATAGTAGTAGTGAGCTAAATTTTAATGACGAAGAATTAATGTATGATATATTGAATTGTATATGTACATAGGTGGGTATACATGTGAATAATATAAGATGGGACATTGTGAGGAGTAACGAAATTAATGTTGAACTTGTGATAATAGATGTCATCAAAGAGGGGGACAATTCTTGACCCTAAGCGCAAGGAGTTAGCAAGAACATATTCGAGGTGACACGGAGCGGTGTAGAAGCTTGAATCGTGATTTGGACAACTCGAAGAAGATACTTGCTAAGTGTATAAGGTAAGTGGATTAAGTAAATCTTGCTAGGATCATCTCGTAGGAGATGAATAAGTTTCTTTTTATATAAAAAAATAATTTATATTTGGATTAAACGATGAAATGCTATTGCTTTACAATAAAGGAAAGCAAAGGTAAGTTTGAGGATTCAAATGAATTGTGTTTTTGGAATTTGCTTGGGCTAGATTTGAGCTTGTTTCTGCCTTGTGTGTTGTTGCCAGCCAAGCTTGCATGTTGAATGAAGTGAATTATGCATGTGTTAAGTAGAAATTTGTCCATATATTGGTTGACCATATAAATGCTTATGTGATTGATATTGTGATGAGAAGACAAAAAAATGAATGAATTGATTTTAATGAGACTATTGTGTTCTGATTGTAGAACTAGTGTAATAAATTCATTAGAATTGCATTTTCTGCAGGCTGGGTTACGTTGAAATACAAGTTGTTATGCTTATAAAATTTCTAGTGATTTGAATAGGAATATGTGAAATTATAAACCTTACTCATTTTATATGCGAGAGTTAAGTATACGTGTGCATGTCTTGCATTAATTACACTAGGTAGCCATGTAAAGTGTATAGTGATGCTTTGTGGATGCTTATGTGAATAGCATGTTTAGTACAAGTTGCTCTACGCACGAGTTTTATAATATCAGATACTATGTTTTGACTTAAAAATCATGGTATTGAATCGATTTTGTAATAATTGGCACCCATGCAAATTTGTAAACGAAAAACTATTTTTTTAATCTATGTTTTGAAAACGAGCCCTTACCGGGCAAAACTAACAAGGTCGTCAAATTACGGATCGAGAGAGCCACCTCTAGAGACCCTATGGGAACTACGTGCTACACAACTACCTCCAGGACTGTGGGAGCCAACTTTAGAGTCTTAAGGGAACTACATGCTACATGAGTATCTCTGAATCTCGAGGACACGTCCCATTTTGTTATGTTCTGATAAGTGCTATGTTTTGTGAACTACAAGCTTTTGATGTGTACTTGGTTTTCAGCTTCACTTCTAAGTGCAGGTAGACCCATTGACCTTTGGTCACTTTGAGCTTATCGAGCTTGCTTTGGGTTCCATTACTCGTTTATCAAGCTTCGTGCTTTAGAGACCCCAAAGGACCTATATGCTACACAAGTACTTCCGAGACCGTGGGAACCACCTCTAGAATCCTAAGAGAACTATGTGCCACATGGATATTGTGAAAACCTTAAACTTTCTTACCTCAATTTTGCACCCAAGTGTAAATTATATAAGTACTAAGTGTGATTAAGTGAATTCAAGTATTTGAATGTACCTACCTTGCCCTAATACTTGAGAATGAAATTTTGAATATATAATTAGCCGAGAATGCAAGGGAGATGTATATGTATGCCATAAATACATTGTACTGAGTTTCATATGAGCATTGACACATGTGCCGACTAATGCATGCAATGTACATGCATGCATGCGCATGTACAAAAATATATTCTTATATTATAAAATGATTGAGTAAATATAAAATATATATATATATATATATATATAAAATACTCTAACGCACATAACTGTATAAATATATATTGGTAATTAAGATGTATGCAAATAAGATAAATAGCTTGTGATAAATAGATATAATTATCATAAGATGATATTTATTAAGACGTATGTATAAATAAGATAATTAAGATATGATAAATATATAATTATTATAAGAAAATATTTAATAAGAAAAAAGTATTTAAATGTAATTATAAATATGAAGATTAAAATAAACAAGAAATATTTACATACATATACATATACATATAAGTATATAGTTATGTATATAAATAATATACATGAAAATATATATGTGTGTATTTAGATTTTTAGGGAACTAATAATAATAAGATAAATATATATTTAGGATACAAGTACATTATTAAAAAAAGTAAGTAAAATATATATATTTTTCACCTATCGAGTTGGTGGGAAAACCCCCACAAACCCTATTATAGTTTGATAGGAGGTAGAGTACTCTGCCTTCCATCAGTCTCCATCTTTTTACCTTTTCACGTTTATCATCACCTCGTCTCTCTCTCTCTCTCTCTCTCTCTCTCTCTCTCTCTCTCTTATTTTCACTTAAAGTTGAAAACAATATATAAAAAAAATAAATTGAAGGATATGCAGTAGCCAAGATCAAAATATGAGAGAGAGAGAGAGAGAGAGAGAGAGAGAGAGAGAGATTAAAGGTTGAGCTGGAGCAAATGAAACTTCACTTACTTGGTCCACTAATGTGAGGCAAGATTGGTAGCCATTCGAAGGGGAGACTAGCTTTGAACCGAAAGGCCAACGATGAAGAAGAAATGGAAGCTGGACTGACGTGCGTGGGGCTGCCATTGGAGCTCCAACAAATTTGTGACTAAAACAAAAACAGCAAGGATTTGGGGATTGTTCAGGGACCTCTCGACCAGCAGTTGATGAAGTCTCACCATGGTTGTCGTTGAGGCTAAAGATGGCATGAAAACAAGGCAGACTAAGACCTTTAAAAGAGTGTTTAAGGGTAGCAACCAACCTCTATTTTGAGGGAAGTTTTGGGTTGCTTGGGACATGATTTTTAGAAGAATAAAAATAGTGTTGGATCGAGCTGAAACAAAGGTTACTTTAGGCTGAATGTTGGCTGCTATTAAGCCATATTGGGCATTGTTTTGGAGGCTTGGTGTCACATCCCAAAATGTACAGTATTTACCATATTATAACACCCCACGTGGCGGTCGGGCTGTCTGCAGTGCCTTTATCACTCACTTATGAAAAACATTAACTACTATTATACTTAAATTAAATCTTTAGTCGATGAAAATATTTACTGTAATATACATATACAGTCTGTACACGTGTTCTACATCCCCGATACAAGAACTATACAATGTAGTACTGTACATATATGTCTGAAACATATAAAAGAAATAATACCTCCAGGATCCATTAAAAGCTGCCCCCGGGTCAACTACCACGCAGCTGAATTCTATGGTACACAATCACTGAAGATAGTCTATGGAGTGAGAAAATAAAGGGGTGAGCTAACGCACTCAGTAAGAGAATTGTATGTGAAACTGATACTATAAAATCTATATGTTAAAAACGTTTGATATTCACATGATAAAACACTTAAGTAAATAAATGAGGAATTAATATTCCTTTCAAAAAGATATTCATTTTCAAACTTGTAAAACACCGTATAATATTTAGTTCAACATGTAGTATATCAAAAGCTCAGTGGCTGCAAATAATGTTACTACTAGCTAAAGGTTTAATGAAAAATACAATCGTCATTACAGTATCATGGAGACCAGGCAACACCCTAAATATATCATGCTATAATATCATCCCAAATAGGGGAAACACATGAGATCTATGGCCATAGTCTATGGGGTCCACAGTGTGCACTAATCAAGTGTCCACTAGAGACGCTGATAATAGGATCAGTATCTATCAGCAATAACACGTGACACGTGAGCATGATACGGGGCCTAATAGTCTCTAAACAATAAACACATGATATAAGCATCATTTATGAAATCAATTTCACTGAATATATTTTCAATCAATCTATAAATATTTAAAATGAAAATATATTCATTTTATGAATAAAAATTCATAAAATATTCATGCTGTAACAATCATTCTAGAAAATGTTCTAGATATTTATAAAACAATATAAGGCACATGCTGGTACTCTCACATAAATAAAATTCCTTATCAGGAATATTTAAATATAGTTTTTCTGTAAACTATAAAATTATGCAATTTAATGAATTTCATGAAATTTTCCCAAAATTCCACTTTAGAAAAATACTAGAAATATTTTCCAATTATTTCTATAATTTTCGGCAGAATGACAGCTATTTTTAACCAAGCCTTCATGCACGAAAATTACAGTTTATAATTTCAACAGCAGCCACAATTTCACCAAATTTCACCACTTTCAAAGGCAATTTATATCCAATTTATTTCTATAAAAATAGTGTGAACCAAACTATGCATTTATAGTATCCCTACGGTTCACACACGCATCCCTTACCTGTATGCTGAAATCTAGT
Source organism: Heritiera littoralis (assembly GCA_031772115.1). NCBI lineage: Eukaryota > Viridiplantae > Streptophyta > Magnoliopsida > Malvales > Malvaceae > Heritiera > Heritiera littoralis. The sequence continues at coordinate 641,007 of JAPDPK010000035.1, forward strand.
CGTCCAATAGCACCACGTACAATTCACCACTCCCGGGCTGCAATAAAATTCACCCAAGACCATTATTCACCATAATTAAAATTCTAATAATTTTTCTTGAATTAAATTCTACTATATTTTCAGTAGAAAATATTAAACCGGTATAATTCGCATTGGTGCTAAAACCAAACTTCGCCAATTTAGCTCCAAATCGAAATCCGACTTCACCATCAGTCTTCTTATAATTTCTACAGTCTCTTAACATCCTAAAATCATAATTTGAAGCATTAAAACCCTCCCATCTCACCATGACCGAAAATGGCTTCTCATTATTTTTTGCATTTTTCCAGTCTCTTACATCCTACATAATTTAAGCATTAAACCCTATCTCACCATGATTTACCATTGTGATTACATTAATAACCTTGTTTAATTAAGCTTAATCATCATCGTAATCCTTTTTTAAACATCAAACCATAGAAATTCATAGAGATCTCCTCATGACCGAACACCCCTCTTAATGGTTGAGTATGATTTAACTAGATTCAACCTAAACTAATACCATAAACAAGCTTAGGAAGCTTAATTCTCTTAAAATCAACCATTAAAAATCAAAGAATGTAAATACACAATAAATGGGTACTTTGGCCGAAATTTCCTCTTCACTTTTCTCTTGATTTAGCCACTTAATCAAAGGGCTATTGGTATGTTTAGAGAGAGGAAGATGAGTAGAGTAATTTTGGTAGAAATAGCTTAGTGGAAATAATGTGTTTTTTGTGAGTTTTTGGAAGCTTTTGTTTTCTTTTCTTTTAGTCTTCAATGGTTGCCACGAGAATGCAAGGAGAAGATGCGGAAACAGTATCGGCAGCAGCTGGAATTATATAATAAAATATTTGGTTATATTTTATAAATGTTAAAAATAACAAAAATGCCATTAATGATAGGTTTTTCGATCTTTTTCTTCTGGAATTTTTATAACTAGGTAGTTGAACTCCAAAAATCTATTTTCCATCACCAAAAATTCCTATTAAATGTATTTTGATACATGGTGGTGGTTTGGTTCGGGTTTAACCTTTTCGAGAAGGTGAAATTACAAAAATACCCTTACCGGGTAAATCGCGTAGAATTCTAATTTGACTACCGATTCGGTCTATCTATTTACATAACCCAGGACTTATTTTCATGTAGAATATCATTCTTTAATCGCTAGATTAAATTCCCATTTATTTTGAACTCAATTTACGAAAATGCCACCGGGTTATGGACTTAAACTTCATTTTCTAATTTGTTTTCGTTCTCTTCGAAATAATCTAAATGAAGTAGTTTAGACTTAAAATTCATACCGTATATTTATTAGACCCTCTGTGTATTATCTGTCCGGTCTCACGTCCATCCAAGCATTGTATAACCTGTGGGGCCCACCACACTGTACTAGCTCGTATCTGTGAAATTCACTTGAATTGAATAGTATGAGTGTCCTTACATGTGAAACAGTATCTGAATACACAGTTCTCACACTTGGACTGAAACAACTGAAGAAGGTTGGGTAGAGGCTGTCTAAGGTTGTGCCAAGCTAGTCAATGCTGTTTGAAGTTGACTTTGGGATGAATAAGGAGGCACTTGGCTTGGCAAAATAGTGAATGCTGAAGTTACACTTTTGGCACCAAGAAAAGGCTGAAGGCAGTGCTCGAAGGCCATTTGGTTACTATCTTGACTATTGTACAAGGGACTATCGGTTGCTATTAGAAACAGAGAAAGAAAAGTTGCCCTTGAGGGTTTAGGGTTTTATAAGTATAAGAGAGAGGGGATGTTTTAAAAGCTAGAACCGAGCCTCAAACAAGAGCTGATTTGGCGTGTCATTTAGTGGCAATAAGGTTGATGGTATAGCGCTGAAAATAAATTTTGTAGTAGCAAAACAAGTAGTCAATTACTTTCAGCACATAGGGCAGCAATATGCTTGGCCTCTAAGGGAAACAAGAGATACTCAGCCTTGGGAGTTTAAAATGGCTTGGATTGAGGCGAAAGATTGTGTGCGGATTTGAAACTCAAAGGCAATAATTGCTAAGTTTCGATGTAAGTGGGTTAAGTAGAGCTTGCTAGCACCATCTTATAGGAATGATATACATTTTGTTAATCTTTAGATTAGTTCTTACATTAAGCGATGCGTTTGCTATGGTTATGCATTGAGGTAAAGAAGCTATGATTAAAGGTATCACTAAATTATAATTTTGGTTTATGCTTGGGCAAAATTGATACTTGTTTTTTTGCTTTGTGTATTATGGCCAGCCAAGTGTGCATGTTAAATGAAGTGAATTGATGCATATATGCATTCATGTATAGCATGTTTTGAGTCAAGTTATTTTATAACTATGTTTTATAACGACTTGCATTATGTTTTAAATTACAAAGTCTTGGTTTGAATTAACCTTTAAAATCAATCGAAATTTTTGCATATTTGAAACTCAAAATTGGTTTAATAGGTGTTTTGAAGTTCATGAAAGCTAAGTGCTACATGAGAAATATTATGTTTTTAGATCCGTTTTCGATTGTAGGCAAACCCATTAACCTTTGGGCACTTTGAGCCTATCAAGCTTGCTCTAGGTTCTATTACATATTTATTGAGCTTTGTGCTCTAGACTATCAGTGCAGTGTGCCTATCGAGCCTAGTGCTTTAGGCAAATCATACTTGTCTGGAAAACCAGTAGAAAGGTCCCAGTTCTTGACTAATCAGTAAGACTGGATTATTTAATGGCCATAGATATTGTACCGTGGGAGCCACCTCTAGAATCCTAAGGAAGCTACGTGCCACACGGATACCTTTTGGATCGTGCGAGCCACCTTTAGAATCCTAAGGGAGTTACATGCCACACTGATACCTTTTGGACCGTGGGAACCACCTCTAGAATCCTGAAGGACCTACATGCTACATGGATATCATTTGGACTGTGGGAGCCACCTTTAGAATCCTAAGGGACCTACGTGCTACACAAATACCTTTTGGACCGTGGGAGCCACCTCTAGAATCCTTGAGGACCTATGTGCTACACAGATGTAGTTTGGACTGTGGGAGCCACCTCTAGAATCCTGAAGGACCTACGTGCTACACATATATTGTTTGGATCGTGGGTGCTACCTCTAGAATCTTATAGGACCTACATGATACACGGATATCGTTTGGACTGCGAGAGCCACCTCTAGAATCCTGAAAGACCTATGTGCTACAGAGATATCATTCATACTGTAGGAGCCACCTCTAGAATCTTAAAGGACCTACGTGCTATATGAGTTCTTCGATGTGACACTTCTTCTATTGTTAGCTAGGATGGATGTCGTAACTGTATCAATGAGTGGGGTCTTTGCCAAAACTTTATTAGATATCTATTTGATATCGTTTTTAGTGATTTGAGGCTTTTGCCTAAAAGTTACAAGTGATCATATTGATATCGTTTTCAGTGAATAGAGGCTTTTGCCTATAGTGGTAAGTGATTGATTTGAAATTATTTTCAGTGAGTTGAGGCTTAAGCCTAAAGGTAAAAGTAATCGATTTGAAATCGTTTTAAGTGATTTAAGGCTTATGTCTAAAGTGAAAAGTGATTGATTTGAAATTGTTTTAAGTGCTTTCAAGCTTATGCCTAAAGTGATAAGTGATCGGTTTTGAAATCGTTTTCAATGAATCGAGGCTATATGCCTAACGTTTATTAAATATCATTTTGTGATCTAATTGATTTATCAAAGTGCATAGTTATTGATTTAAAACGAAGTGCATAGTGATTGATTTCTCAAAGTGCATAGTGATAGATTTATCGAAGTGCATAGTGATCGATTTATTGGAGTGCATGGTTGTCATAACGTATTAAGTTTTAGAGAAAATCTAATAGCTAGACACAAAATCTACGGAGTCGCCACCAACCATTCTACCAAGGTGTGATTGGTCACCTATTCAAACTATGGATAAGGCTTGGTCTACGTTCAAAGATACTAGGGTTCGGGAGTACGGTTACGTGTAGGAAAGGATTAGCACCCCACAACGCCCATCCTAAGATGGTACCACTTAGTTTTAGGTCATTTGCTAAATTTGCTTATGTTGATCTTTAATCTCGATATAATTATTATTGAAAAATATTTCTAAGTGTCCTCCATTAAGCTGGTGGGACAACTTAAAAACTCTTTCTCACCTCAAGAGTATTCAAGTGGTACTATGCGACTTGCTTGAAGAGGCTCCGTCGTCGGATTCATTTTAATATTTTATGAGAAATTCCTAACTTTGACTCCTTCTACCCAATTTATTCTTACCATCCTATTATTCATTAATTCTTAATTTTATTTGTTTATTTTTATGTGAAAATGAATATGAATTATTTTTATCAAAAATTCCTTTTAGATCTTCCATTAAGCTGGTCAGACCCAAAAAAAATTTTCTTACCTAAAGATTTCTAAATCATTACTTAAGCGTAAATCTACTGGGAATCTCATCATAGGAACAATCAATATTTATTCTCGATAACTCCTATTTATTATTGTCATTTTATTATTTCATAAAATTTATTACTATTTATTATTGTTATTTTATTATTATAGTTAACATGAATTATTGAAATTTTTTATCTTCTTAATTCACCACTTTGATTTTAATTTAATAATATTTTTTTAGATACAAATAACTTACTTTATACTTTTAAAAGATGAATAAAAATCACTTATTATTAAAAACTATCTCTAGGCCATCCATTAAGCTGATGAGGCCTCAAAAATAATCTTCTCACCTAGAAAATTTCAAGAAAATCACTTATGCGTAATCCTCTCGATATTTCATCATTGGAGTAATTCAAATTCACTTATATTATAATTTTCATATCTAATCTTTATTCATTCTATTCCTTATTTTGTTACTCATTATTATTTCTATTATCATGGATTATTAGTTATCGTTTCTAATTTTTACAACTTATTCTTGTTCCAATTCAATAACAAATCTACTAATCATTCGTATTTTAATTTTAAAAAAGATGAATATAAATTACTTTTTATTGAAGACTCTCTTTAGACCTTCCATTGAGCTGGTGAGGCCTCGAATAGAACTTTTTTACCTAGAAATTTTCAAGAAAATTACTTGAGCGTAATTCCCTTGATATTTCATCATCGGAGTAACCATATTCATTTTTATTATTTTAATATCTAGCTTTGGTTATTTCATTTATTTCCCTTCTTATTTGCCATTACTATTTTTATTATATTATTATTAATCATTAACATCTTTTCTAATTAATTATTTTTAGTGTTATTTTATAATAAACTTATTTTTATTTTTATTTTTTTTAAATTAAATATGAATTATCTATTATCAAAAATCCTATTTAGACCCTCCATTAAGCTGGTGAGGCCTTGGATAGAATTTTTTCCTCAAGATCTCTAAAAGTACCCCTTGAGCGCAGTCCCTTTAAAAAATCCATCGTCGGATTCATTTTTGCACATCTTCATGATTTAAATAATATTTTATTTATTCTAATTTTCATATATTAAATCTTCCTATTTTATCTTCTATTTTATTTAGATTTTTTTGTTTTGAAGAATTTTCACTATAGTCTCTTAAAGGGATCATAAATAGATAAATAAAATTTGACAAGGCTACAATCATATTCATATCTCAATTTAATCATGTAATGCTAATAATTTATTCATATTATACAAATCAATTATACTGACCCAAATATATTAACTCAGACCATGCCAATATCGTACAAATCATATCATGCCCATATAAACTAAATCAGTTAATTTAAACATATTAAAGATATTAAAATGATATAAAAAATATAAGATAATCAAACCTTGCAATTGCAGGTCACGTGAGCCCTCTTATTCCTAGCAATTTATTTCCTTTCTTCGCTCCTTATCTCATGGATAGGATCAATTTTGCTTTATTTCTTTCCCACGTACAGTTTTGTTCTTTCTTCTTCCTTCAACCTTGTTCACGTCACTCTCCCTTGCTCTTTCTTCAACACACAACAAACGACACCAAGGGAAAGAAACGATAAGGCAAGATGCAGCACAGCAAACACACAACTTTCACGTAGCAGACAAGACGCAGTACAGCAAACCCAAACATATAGCTTTCATGCAGTGGGCAGGTGTTGAATAAACGGTGCAGTAGTGAAGATGATGATGGTCTCGGCTTGGGCTGGAACTGGAAGATGGTGTCAAGAAGACCAGCAAGAGCAGCGTTTGGTGTGCAGGCCAATGGAGAACAATAAAGGAAGAGCGAAACGGTGGTGGCAGGCAAAGTGGGCAGTAACTAGGCCGACGGCAGCAGCACGTTTAGTTGTAGTAGCAGTGGTGTGGTTTGGATGATGGAGAAACAGGGTAGGAAAGTTTAGGGACGGGCAGTGACACTGGACGAGATGAAGATGATGATGAAACAGAAATAAAAATTCAGAATCTTTTCTCTTTTTTTTTGTGTATTCTGCCTCGCATTCTTTCCCTTTCTAACCTTGCTTCTTTGTTGTCTTTTTCTTTTCTTCACTAACTGCAGCTCACGCCTTTCCTTGCTTCTTTGTTATTTTTTTTCTTCTTTACTAACTGCAGCTCATGCCTTTCTTTCCTTTGCCTTGGTTTCACGTGGCTTCTATGGTAGCTTCAAATTGCAAGGACGGTGGTGCAGCAAGTGCAAAATGTGCGAGACAGCAAAGAACAAAGCAGTACAGGCAGGGGTGCAGCAAGGTGGAACGGAAGTAGGGGAGAGAGATGGTGATGATGATTGGTGGTCAAGGTGCCCAGTTTTTAGTGTGCTAGTGCAGTAGCAGCCAAGATAATAGTGATGATGCACGGTGCAATGGTGAAAGGTGCCATGACAGTGGAGGAAGAAAGTTGTTTTGGGCAGTGGTGAGGTTCCAGTAGCCAAGGGTGGCTGATCCCTTCTTTTGCTTCTTTTGTTTTACCCGTGTATCCCCCTCTCCTAAACCTAGCCGGCCACCCTTTATTATCTTTTTTTTTCTCAGTTTTCTAGGGTTTCCCCCTTTTTATTCTTGATTTTTTTCTTTTTCTTTTTTACATTATTTTTGGAAAACCTTTATTAATGCTGTGTATCAAATCTCTTGATTCTGATGTTGATTTCCAATTTTGCACAATCTTGGAGTTGACTTGTTTGATTTAATTTCCAAAATTTTCCTTCAAATCCTTCCTCAAAATTTTCTGTTGATTTTCTTTCCAAATTGACCTTGGTTTTAATTGACACGGTTTATTTTTTAATTTTCCAATTTGATACTATCCAAATTCGTTTCATTGATTTCTCATTGACTTGCCCTATATTGAGATCTTGATTTTCCTTTCCAAATTTCTCTTCTTTGATCACTTCATTATTTTTTCGTTATCTTTTTTTTTAATTTTTTTCATTTTCTTTTCATTTTATTATTTTTTATTACTATTATTTTTTATTTTTTATTTTAATAATAAACAAGGTAGTAATACAAAAATTAGATTCATCGTCTAATTAATATTAAAAGACCCCGGACAAAATGGGGTGTCTACAGTTGCCCCTCTTTGTACATTTGCTATGAAATAGTAATTGTGCAAAGACATAGACATCCATTTTGTCCGCATCCATTTTATTATTTTTTTTCCTTTTTTCAAATCAATTTTTTTTTTTGTTTTCTTTCCCCTTCTTCCTTGCGGATATTTACTTATTCTAAAAGAAATTGGTTTTCATCATGAAAATGCTCCTCCGACCAAGGAGGCCCTGAAACTTTAAAATTTCTCCTCTGTAAAATGCTCCTTCGACTAGGAAGGCCCTGAAACTTTAAAATTTCTCCTCTGTAAAATGCTCCTTCGACTAGGAAGGCCCTGAAACTTTAAATTTTCTCATCTCTAAAATGCTCCTTCGACTAGGAAGGCCCTGAAACTTTAAATTTTCTCATCTTTTAAATGCTCCTTCGACTAGGAAGGCCCTGAAACTTTAAAAATTTTCTCCTCTTAAAAAAAAAAACTGCCCAATCATGCCCGGAGGTCTTACAGATTGTACCCGGAGGTTCTAATGATTCATGCCCGGAGGTCTTACAGATTGTACCCGGAGGTTCTAATGAATCATGCCCGGAGGTCTTACAGATTGTACCCGACGGTTCTAATGAATCATGCCCGGAGGTCTTATAGATTGTACCCGACGGTTCTAATGAATCATGCCCGGAGGTCTTATAGATTGTACCCGGAGGTTTTAATGAATCACGCCCAAAGGTCTTACAGATTGTACCAGAAGGTTATAATGAATCATGCTAGAAGGTCTTATAGATTGTACCCGACGGTTCTAATGAATCATGCCCGAAAATCTTATAAATTGTACCCGGAGGTTTTGACCTTATCTCATCATTTCAATTCTATCTCCTGGATCATCTTATCATTCCAGTTTCTTCTTTTTGTTTTTTTCTATCATACTTTTTCCATCTCATCACATCGTTCAATTCCTTTTTCATTATCCCATCATATCTACATCTTTTTAATTTTCTCTTTCTTTCCAAAATTTTGACATTTTTGTTTCAAAACTTCATACCTTTTTTGTCACATTTTATCCATAATCCTTCTCACATTCTCTGATTTTTTCTTTTTCTCTTTTTTTTTATATTTTTAATTTCCAAAATTTTAGTCATCCAATCTTTCTAAACCCCTTTTTATCCTATTGTCTTAACAAACAAACCCTTTTTTTTGTGTCAAAATGCATGTAATGGAATGCAATGCCATGCATGTCATGAATGCAATGCAAATGATAAACAATGCCTTACCAAGTCACATCATCAGTCTACCTTATTCCTTTCTTCAAAAATTTATCATCCTTCAATCTTCTCTTTGCCTTATCATTCAATCTTTCACTGCCTCATCATTCTTCTTTCTTCAAATTTAGCAATCGTCGTTCATTCAGTTTTCTTGTTGCCCCACAATTCTTCTTTCTTTTAGCAATCATCACTCATTCAGTCTTCCCATTGCCCCATCATCATCATTCATTTAGTTTTCTTCTTGCCCCGCTATTCTTATCAACTTACAATTCATCAATCAAATCACAACAACAAAATCATCTCAAACTACTCATAAGAACATTTCATCACTTCTCATATCTTCAAGAAAATTCATGCTCTCATAACAACCAAAGATTACCCCAAGAATAGTCTTAAAAACATCATCACCACACTTGACTTCTTTAAAACAGGAACTTGTCCCCATAAAATCTCAAAACTCTCATTTTTCACTTCTTCAAGTTTCTTTTTGAAAATAGAAAAATTGCCCCACATAATAACTTTCCAAGATAAAAACATTTGACATTTAAATCTCTTAAAAATTGGTGATTACTATTGAGAACAAATAGAATGAGTCACAACTTGGTTTAATTGAATAAATGTGCTAATTTGGTGCATCAAGGATGTTTGGTTACCAAGAAAGGTTCTATTGATCAATGTCTCTTCATCTTGGCTCACAAATGAAACAAATTCCCTGAAAATCATTATTCCTTTTGTAAAAGTAACTTTCACATAACACAATCCATTTTAGCATTCTCTTAATTTCTTGATACGTGGACTTTAACAAATGTCAAGACTAGCTGTGACGGCTCAAATTTCTGGGCAAGGATTCAAGTCTCAAATCAAATTTTCAAGGTGGTGGCTTTTGAATTTCCCAAAAGGTCTTGATTGAAAGCATCACTCCTCTGGTTTTTCTTCTTTGTTGCTATTGCCTTAGCATAGTCACAAACAATGGCCTTGAGTCGTTTCAAATTTGCTCTAGACTTGCCCTTTCATGGGTTTTCACCCTAGAGCTTCATTCTCTTTTTTTCTTTTTTTATTTATTATATTTTTTTATTGATTATTCTACCATGCATTTGAGAATTCAAATTTCATTCCAAGCCAAATAATGATGATGGTTTCTAAAAAAAAAAAAGCTTTTCAATACAAGCATCCCTATTTGATCAAAATGGACTTTTAGGCACGTAACGTAGGCCAAGGTTTAGGGTTTTCAAAGAATGGATAAATAAGCCCAAAATAAGTGTTTTCAAGGTTTATCGAACCAAGGATCATTTTTTCGATTGTGAACATCTATCCTTCCCACTCTTCGAAGCACTTTTCTTTTCTTTTCCAACATTTTATTCTCATTCATTTCTTCTTTTTTTTTCTTCTCTTTTTTTTTCACATCTACGTTTCTCATTTTTTTTTCATTTTTTATTTTTTCATATTGATTTCCATCTTCACATATCCTTCTTCTCACATTTGCTCCTTAACAAGGGCATCATTTTCTTGCATTTGACATAAGACCAATCACTGATGCTTCTAAAACTCCTCTGATGTATTCGCCTCTCCAATGTGGAGGGTAATCCTTGGTTAAGGTTTTCTTAGAAAGAATCAATAAGCTCAAAAAGGGTAACAAAGGGATGATTTCATTTTAGTAATAAGAATATGAAAGATGGCCATTTGTCATATCAAATATTGACACTTCTATTGAAAACCAATCTTCAAGATGAAAATTTGGCTTTCGAAATCATTTGAATGTCCCTCATGCATGGTTTCACAATCAATTTTTTTCTTCTTTTTTCTTTCTTCTTTTTCTTCACCTTTTTTTTTCACAACTCATGCCCAGAATGTATCAACTCAAACTTTATGAAGGCCATATGCAACAATTTTCATTATCATGGTTTACAATAGGAAGAAGGATATCAATCAAATTAAGAATGGCCATTAAAAGATGTTGAAGTTATCAAAAGCTTGGCTCTTTTAATCATTTTGCCTCAAGATATAGCAAAAGATGGTTTGAATTAGAAAGTTCAAGTTATGAGAAAGAATTTTGGATTGATGTGTTTGGGACTCTTTGCTTGGCCTTAACATCTATCAAATTTCCAAATACAAAGTCCTTAAGAGAATGCTTCATGAATTGGTCCTTCAAAACAATTCAAAATGTTTTGCAAATTCATCAATCATTTCATTGCTCATTGCCTTAACAAAGATCATTGACTTCAAAAGTTCACCATGGTAAGCAAAAATGAATGAATTTCAAGCTTGTGTGTCTTTATGGATTCCAAGTTTTCATTGAATCGGAAAGTATACTGGAAATGTAATGGCTAGGCCTAATCATTCTCAATAACAATCACCAATGTTTTCAAAATTATTTAATTTCATCTACTTGGAAAGAAAAATATGAAAAGCTTTTCAAAACAACTTGATGCAAATTTCAAGAATCTTGAGAACATCTCACATCCACAAATTACATATAGGAAACTTGGCCTATGGAGAATCATACTTCCATTGTTCAATAAGCTCTTGAGTCAAGGCACCACTGCTGATGAGTTCTTCAACCTTTTCCTTCAATTGCCTGCATTTTTCTGTAGAATGCCCAATTGCCCCTATGTGATATTCACATTTGCTATTTGGTTCATAACTCTTTGCTGCTCGGTTTGGAGTTGTTTTCAAAGGCATAGGTACCGGATACTGGTTCTTTATTAGAAAAGGCAATAGTTTAGAAATTGGAATTGGCAATCTCTTTACATCGTTTCTTGGCCTTCTTGGATTGTTTGGTAGGGTGGAGAGTGATTAAGGACAAAAGTTAGGTTGAAAACCATTTTGAGGAATTGATTGATAAGGATATGGACAAAGGCGGTGGGTTTGTTGCATGGGGTATGGGTGATATGGGGTATAACTTTCATACTGCTTTTCATTAGTCACAGCTTGAACATCTTGACTCTCGTTATTGAATGTTGCACCTCTCATTGTATTTGCCCATTCGATCTTCCTGCTTTTTATAGCATATTCGATCATCTCACCAGAGAGTACCATATCTGCAAAGTTTTTGGTGACATTTCCAATTATTCTCTCATAGTATGGAGCCTTAAGTGTATTGACAAACAGAATCGTAGTCTCTTTCTCTGTAAGGGGAGGGTGAACCTGAGTAGCAATGTCTCGCCATCTCTGAGCATATTCTCTAAAACTTTCGGTAGCCCTCTTTTGCATATTCTGTAAGAACAATCGATCTGGTGCCATATCCTTTGCATGTTGATATTGAACTATGAAGGCCCTCACAAGATCTTTCCATGAATGGATGCGTCCTCTATCTAATTGGACATACCACCTTGCTGCGGACCCAGTAAGGCTATTTTGAAAACAGTGGATTAGCAACTTTTCATTGTGAGTATGCCCTGCCATTTTTTGACAAAACATTGTAATATGGGCTAATGGGCATTTAGTTCCATCATATTTTTCAAAGTTGGGGACTTTGAATTTTGCGGGTAACACCAAATCAGGAACCAAACTCAATTTCTCCACATCAATGTTTCCATAAATAGCACTCCTTTTGATGGCCGTCAATCTCTCCTCTAACGTATCACACATACGATGCATCCCCTCATGAGAACCTAGTTCAATCGCTTCCCTCCTAAGCTTCTCTTGCTTGATGGGGTCCCCCATTTGTGGCTCCACTCTAATGTTAGTGTCTTCATCAACTCCCTTTCCTTTTGCCAAGCTCATCATCATCTCCACCATCTTGGCCATTTGTTCCGTAGACTCCTCTTGGGCCCTGACAATCTCTTGTTGCACTTTTTCTATTCCATCAATTCGTGCTAATTGCTCATTCTCCATTGTTCTTGTTTGCAAACAAGTATCGTATGGGTGGCTGACAATTTTGACAACCAAGCTATCTTCTCACCTTTATTACCATAGTCTAAGTCAAGATGCCATGATACGCACATACAAACCTATGCATGAGATGCATGCTCAATTTATGTATGACCAAAAATGTCTAAATGTATAGGTGCAATGTTCAAATGGACATGTCATGCATTGCAAATTCAAAGGAAAGCCTCATGTGATGAACAGACACATTTCATCTCTTTATTTTCTTTATTATGATTTTTTAATATTATATTTTTTGAAAAGAAAAAATTTTCCTTCATGTGTCCTAATCCTTGGTTATCTCTACATGATGAGTTGACATGGCTCTAACTTAAGTTGGTCTCTTAGGTTTCTTTATATGCTTGGTTTGGATAAGCAAAAATTCTAAAGGTTCTCAAATTGTTCCTCACTATCGTCCACATAGGACTAGTAAGGCACCCAATCCTCACCTATCACAGGTTACAAACGGAAGGTTCTATTTGAGTGGGAGTATTTCGCTGGCCATTGTGGAGGTATTACCTCACGACAGCGTAGGTACTTTACTCCCTCCTAAAAAGGATCGAGCCCGGGTCGAGGGCTTATGTATGCTAATGCAAAGTGATGTGTGTGTATGAAGGAATAATGTTTTATTTAATGTTCATTTTCTATTAAGATCTCTTAAGCAAATTCTAAGATAACCTAAAACTAAGTATTGGCCTGACTCTCTTAAGTCCCCAGTGGAGTCGCCAAACTGTCATAACGTATTAAGTTTTAGAGAAAACCTAATAGCTAGACACAAAATCTACGGAGTCGCCACCAACCATTCTACCAAGGTGTGATTGGTCACCTATTCAAACTATGGATAAGGCTTGGTCTACGTTCAAAGATACTAGGGTTTGGGAGTACGGTTATGTGTAGGGAAGGATTAGCACCCCACAACGCCCATCCTAAGATGGTACCACTTAGTTTTAGGTCATTTGCTAAATTTGCTTATGTTGATCTTTAATCTCGATATAATTATTATTGAAAAATATTTCTAAGTGTCCTCTATTAAGCTGGTGGGACAACTTAAAAACTCTTTCTCACCTCAAGAGTATTCAAGTAGTACTATGCGACTTGCTTGAAGAGGCTCCGTCGTCGGATTCATTTTAATATTTTATGAGAAATTCCTAACTTTGACTCCTTCTACCCAATTTATTCTTACCATCCTATTATTCATTAATTCTTAATTTTATTTGTTTATTTTTATTTGAAAATGAATATGAATTATTTTTATCAAAAATTCCTTTAAGATCTTCCATTAAGCTGGTCAGACCCAAAAGAAATTTTCTTACCTAAAGATTTCCAAATCATTATTTAAGCGTAAATCTACTTGGAATCTCATCATAGGAACAATCAATATTTATTCTCGATAACTCCTATTTATTATTATCATTTTATTATTTCATCAAATTTTATTACTATTTATTATTGTTATTTTATTATTATAGTTAACATGAATTATTGAAATTTTTTATCTTCTTAATTCACCACTTTGATTTTAATTTAATAATATTTTTTTAGATACAAATAACTTACTTTATACTTTTAAAAGATGAATAAAAATCACTTATTATTAAAAACTATCTCTAGGCCATTCATTAAGCTGGTGAGGCCTCGAAAATAATCTTCTCACCTAGAAAATTTCAAGAAAATCACTTATGCGTAATCCTCTCGATATTTCATCATTGGAGTAATTCATATTCACTTATATTTTAATTTTCATATCTAATCTTTATTCATTCTATTCCTTATTTTGTTACTCATTATTATTTCTATTATCATGGATTATTAGTTATCGTTTCTAATTTTTACAACTTATTCTTGTTCCAATTCAATAACAAATCTACTAATCATTCGTATTTTAATTTTAAAAAAGATGAATATAAATTACTTTTTATTGAAGACCCTATTTAGACCTTCCATTGAGCTGGTGAGGCCTCGAATAGAACTTTTTTACCTAGAAATTTTCAAGAAAATTACTTGAGCGTAATTCCCTTGATATTTCATCATCAGAGTAACCATATTCATTTTTATTATTTTAATATCTAGCTTTGGTTATTTCATTTATTTCCCTCCTTACTTGCCATTACTATTTTTATTATATTATTATTAATCATTAACATCTTTTCTAATTAATTATTTTTAGTGTTATTTTATAATAAACTTATTTTTATTTTTATTTATTTTTTTTAAAAATAAATATGAATTATCTGTTATCAAAAATCCTATTTAGACCCTCCATTAAGCTGGTGAGGCCTTGGATAGAATTTTTTCCTCAAGATCTGTAAAAGTACCACTTGAGCGCAGTCCCTTTAAAAAATCCATCGTCGGATTCATTTTTGCACATCTTCATGATTTAAATAATATTTTATTTATTCTAATTTTCATATATTAAATCTTCCTATTTTATCTTCTATTTTATTTAGATTTTTTTGTTTTGAAGAATTTTCACTATAGTCTCTTAAAGGGATCATAAATAGATAAATAAAATTTGACAAGGCTACAATCATATTCATATCTCAATTTAATCATGTAATGCTAATAATTTATTCATATTATACAAATCAATTATACTGACCCAAATATATTAACTCAGACCATGCCAATATCGTACAAATCATATCATGCCCATATAAACTAAATCAGTTAATTTAAACATATTAAAGATATTAAAATGATATAAAAAATATAAGATAATCAAACCTTGCAATTGCAGGTCACGTGAGCCCTCTTATTCCTAGCAATTTATTTCCTTTCTTCGCTCCTTATCTCATGGATAGGATCAATTTTGCTTTATTTCTTTCCCACGTACAGTTTTGTTCTTTCTTCTTCCTTCAACCTTGTTCACGTCACTCTCCCTTGCTCTTTCTTCAAAACACAACAAACGACACCAAGGGAAAGAAACGATAGGGCAAGACGCAGCACAACAAACACACAACTTTCACGTAGCAGACAAGACGCAGTACAGCAAACCCAAACATATAGCTTTCATGCAGTGGGCAGGTGTTGAATAAACGGTGCAGCAGTGAAGATGATGATGGTCTCGGCTTGGGCTGGAACAGGAAGATGGTGTCAAGAAGACCAGCAAGAGCAGGGTTTGGTGCGCAGGCCAATGGAGAACAATACAGGAAGAGCGAAACGGTGGTGGCAGGCAAAGTGGGCAGTAACCAGGCCGACGGCAGCAGCACGTTTAGTTGTAGTAGCAGTGGTGTGGTTTGGATGATGGAGAAACAGGGTAGGAAAGTTTAGGGACGGGCAGTGACACTGGACGAGATGAAGATGATGATGAAACAAAAATAAAAATTCAGAATCTTTTCTCTTTTTTTTTTGTGTATTCTGCCTCGCATTCTTTCCCTTTCTAACCTTGCTTCTTTGTTGTCTTTTTCTTTTCTTCACTAACTGCAGCTCACGCCTTTCCTTGCTTCTTTGTTATTTCTTTTTCTTCTTTACTAAATGCAGCTCATGCCTTTCTTTCCTTTGCCTTGGTTTCACGTGGCTTCTACGGTAGCTTCAAATTGCAAGGACGGTGGTGCAGCAAGTGCAAAACGTGCGAGACAGCAAAGAACAAAGCAGTACAGGCAGGGGTGCAGCAAGGTGGAACGGAAGTAGGAGAGAGAGATGGTGATAATGATCGGTGGTCAAGGTGCCCAGTTTTTAGTGTGCTAGTGCAGTAGCAGCCAAGATAATAGTGATGATGCAAGGTGCAATGGTGAAAGGTGCCATGACAGTGGAAGAAGAAAGTGGTTTTGGGCAGTGGTGAGGTAGCCAAGGGTGGCTGATCCCTTCTTTTGCTTCTTTTGTTTTACCCGTGTATCCCCCTCTCCTAAACCTAGCCGGCCACCCTTTATCATCTTTTTTTTTCTCAATTTTCTAGGGTTTCCCCCTTTTTATTCTTGATTTTTTTCTTTTTCTTTTTTACATTATTTTTGGAAAACCTTTATTAATGCTGTGTATCAAATCTCTTGATTCTGATGTTGATTTCCAATTTTGCACAATCTTGGAGTTGACTTGTTTGATTTAATTTCCAAAATTTTCCTTCAAATCCTTCCTCAAAATTTTCTGTTCATTTTCTTTCCAAATTGACCTTGGTTTTAATTGACACGATTTATTTTTTAATTTTCCAATTTGATACTATCCAAATTCGTTTCATTGATTTCTCATTGACTTGCCCTATATTGAGATCTTGATTTTCCTTTCCAAATTTCTCTTCTTTGATCACTTCATTATTTTTTCGTTATCTTTTTTTTTAATTTTTTTCATTTTCTTTTCAATTTATTATTTTTTATTACTATTATTTTTTATTTTTTATTTTAATAATAAACAAGGTAGTAATACAAAAATTAGATTCATCGTTTAATTAATATTAAAAGACCGCGGACAAAATGGGGTGTCTACAATAGTGATCGATTTATCAAAGTGCATAGCATTTTGATTTAATCGAAATGCATAGTGGTTTGACTTAATCGCAATGCATGAAGAAAGTGGCTTAAATAAGGTGCAAAATAAAAGTGTTTTAAATTAAAGTGCATTGTGAATGTTTTTTGATTCATGTCCATATTTGATTATTAATATCGTGACTAAATACCATGCATACATGTCACTTCAATACTGATTATTTATGTACTCGCATGTAGATTGACATGAGTCTAACATGCGTCTACTTAAACTACTTACTGAGCCGTGGTTTGCTTACCCCTTTCTAATAACCTTATAGATCATACATGCTAGACTCCACACTCATAGTTTGTGTGGGCCCTTTGAAACTGAACTTAGTAATGGTACTAGCTTAAGTCCTTCGAGCGCTGCTTTTGATACTTTGAGGTATGTGAAATTTTGTATATCATGTGGGTTATCATGTATAGACATTATGCAATGTATAGTACATGTTTATTGGAAATATGTTGGGATGTAACTTAGGATCACTTTAGATTATTATAGACAAGTATGATTATAGAGTGTGATCTGGGATATGTTTGTGGTATGATGATATAAACTGTAGATTGTGGAGTTGAGGTATGATGTTGAAAATACACATATATATATATTTTGCAAGTTAATTAATTGGGAAAAACTGATTATATATAGGGGGAGGTTTTCGATCTTTTTCTTTTGCTAGGTTAATCTTAAATTAAAATATCGAGAAAGTAAGTTAATTTGTTCTGGAAGTTAAAAATTTAAACAACAACGTTAAGTTAAATCGAATTGAGAAAGGAAAAAGTTGTTTAGTGGTGACACTGACACCAAATACAAACCTTAAAGTAAAAAGAAAAAAAATAGTTCGTAAATTTGATAGGTGATATAAGTGTGAATGTTAAGTGCATGACACGGTTTTCGTGTTGTGATAGATTTAATGGTATCAGAGTAAGGTTTGTCTAGTACGTGTCAATGTCATAGAGATCGTTATTAGTGTTACATCCCATGTACTGTTTAATATATGCATGTAAACTTATTTATTATTGACCTATACCAAGCTTAGTTAGCTTTCGGTATAGGTTTCTAGTCTAATTTAATTCAAAAAAATTAGAAGACTGGGCGTAAAAGTAAGCCTAGAAGATTGGCTCGAAAATAGTTGATTCCACTTCTGATTCCATCACCTTCATCCACTGCACTTGTTAGTAGGTTGCATATAGAGTCAAAACCTCTATATTATCTATTGCCTATTAACACTCCTTTCAAGGAAATCTTAGATGAAAGAATGTGCATATCATCAGTGTAAAGTGAAGGTGGGAGATAGGGACCTAATAGTAGATTCGATGTCTTGCACATTTACGACATTGGTTTCATTTTAGATATAGATTGGATAGCTAACCATCGTGCTAGTGTACATTGCTATTGGAAAACTGTAACCTTCTCCCTAGCTAATCCTTATATGATATGTTTTGATAAGTAACAAAGTGATAAGTGCATATTTGCTTTGTTTTAAACATATTGAAGTTATATCAGTAAGAGGCACAATGTCACAATCTGTTATATACAGTAATCATCCACATTTATCGTATATCATACAGATACAGTAGTTGGTTGGGTTGTTTGTGATGTCTTTCACAGTGTTCTCTTACAACAGTAAAACACTTTAGGCAATATATATTTATTAATAATTAATAAATACAACTGTATAAATTAGTTTATATCCCCTAAGATTAAATTTACAACAAGTAGTTCTGTATAAAAATGCTTGAACATATAAATGTAAAAATAGTACCTCCAAGAATCCACTATAACTTGCTTCGGGATAACCAAAAAATAGCTAATCCACGGATTGATACACCAATTAACCAATTAATATAATTTGTGGATTGTGAAAAATAAAGGAGTGGGCAGACCACAACTTAGTAAAGGAATTGTATGTAGAACTTGATATCATGAAATCTATATGCAATAAAATAATTTATTTTCCTATAGGTGCATTAGGGACCGTAAAGGAAGTATACTATAGTCGGCTAGGGATCCGGATGGAGTATGGAAGGTATTTTAGAATACTTGTCTTGTCTCAGAGCCTAAAAGTGACTATAGGAAGTAGAAATTAAATTTGATATAAAACTCATTTAATAATTCGCCATACAAAAATAATTTACATAAAAATGGTATAATAAACCATTAAATAAATCATTTAGGAAATAATTTAATTTCCATATTAAGATATCACTTTTACAATGAAATAAACTACAGTGATAAGCACTGTAAACAATTCAGTATGATAAACAGTTTAGTGATATCAACATTTTAGTAAATAGTATAAAAACCCGTTAGGTAAACCGTACTAATTAATTAGATAAATAATCACATAATGGTTTATAAAACCAATTGAACAAAATACTTTAATTAGTATTTTACCAATCACTTTATACATGTTTCACACCTTTTTGATAAACCTTGTAAATAATAACAGTTCAGTACAGTAAACACTTCTCTTTAGTAACTGTAATCCATAACATTTCAGTGAAAACCGTAGTATTAAATCAGTAACATGTGAATGGAGACCAGGCAACACCCTCAATATATCATGCTATAATCCCCGCAGGGAACAGTATCAGTATCATATGAGACCTATGGCCATAGTTTATAATTGTCCTCGGTCGTACACTGATCAGGTGTCATCCGGGACGTTGAAGATAGGATCAGTATCAACAGCTTCACACAGCATGTACGTGTTGCGTATCACATATCAACATGTTACGGGGCCTATCAGTCTCAAAACAGTTTATAAGTAATCACATCACCTTTATGGAATTTAGCAAAATAGACAATATCTTTAAGAAAATCCATAAAGGTATAAAATCACACAGTATACAGTAAGGTGAAAAGGTTATAAAATATTCACACTGTAGTAATAATTTCCATAAATATTTGATTTCACCGTAAAACACATATACACATTTCAATACTTTCATTTCGGTGAAATTTGATTTTCAGGGCTACTGAATTATCATTTTTAATAATTTTAACACTTCATGGAAAATAGTAATTATTTATTTTCCAAAGCTAATATTAGTTTTCATATACCCACTGTTTCACTGTGAAATAAATTTAGGAACATTTCAGTCTCAAAACAATATTCACACAGTAGTATAACCATTATGGAAATCAATAAAATAAGTAAAATCTTTAGTCAGTCCATAAAGATTAATTCATAACACAGTGAATATTATAATGAAAATAATTTAAAAAAATTCACTTTTCAACATTTCACTTTATAAGACACTAATTACACTGTAAATCATTTAGGAGTAATTTTCAGTAGCTTTATCTTAATTAAATTCAATAACACAAATATTTAAATAATGTTTTTCGGTATATTTATATTTTATAAAAAATATGAAATATTACACTTCCAAGGCTAGGAATTCACTTAGTAATGCACCCAAAATATTTCATGGCATTTTAGAAAATTTTCTAAAAATTTTCAGCAGTACAGCGGCTACAAACTCCCTAGCTTTTCTGCACTTCAAACGCAATTCAAAACCAACCACAAGCCTCAATTTTCACAGTTTTCAAGGCATTTCACTTCAAAAATATTCTCATAAAATTATTTGCATCAAAAGCATGCATTCATAATATCCCTATAGTCAACATATGCATCCCTTACTTGTCTCGTTATATCGGACTTCTCTATAACACCACTCGTAATCCGATACTCCTTCACCAAAAATATTAACTCACTTAACACTTATTTTTAAGCTACATTTCGTGCTTAATTGCAGCCACATTGTACACTGCAATTATTTGTGCAATATATTTTCTACCGATAGTAAATCTTAACTTCTTCGTTTTAAGTCAAAATTTAAATCTGATTTCACCGGTGGACTCTTTATAATTTCTACAGTTTAATGGCACCCTAAAATCATCAAATTCAGTCATAAACATAGGTCCCCTTATGTTGACCGAATGCTTCTTCTAGCCAATTCCATGGAAATTCAACAATCTAAACTAAGCAATTTGGCACCATTTTCATACATGAAACACTAAGTTTTCCTTAGGTTCTCATCATGGCCGAAACCCCCATTCATGACACATTTTCATTTTGTTCAATTTAATCAAAACTAATGCTACCAACATGTTTAGCAAGCTTAAATGAATCTTCATACACTATTGAAATTAAATGAAACACCATGGATGAAGAGAGCCTTACCTTGACCAAAACTTCAAGCTCTTGTTTCTCCTTTTTTTCTCACTTATTCCATAAACTATGGGTATGGGTAGATAAATCTTGAAGAGAGAGAAGAGATTTTTGTGAGATAAGATGTGTATGTAAAGTTATGGAAGCTTTCTTTTCTTTTCTTCTTTCTTTCTCCCATGGAGGACGTGAGAGAGGTGAGGAAGATGAATGAATAGTGCCATCAGCTGATGGGGAGAAATATAAAGAGAATTCTAGAAGGGACAAAATTACGAAAATGCCCTTGGTTATGAAATTTCGAACAATTATGCCTTTAAGCTTCCGTATTTGTAAAAACTGTGTAATTGTACTCCAAAATTTTGGATTTCATCACCAGATAATCTTATTAGATGTATTTTGATGAATCATGGTGGTTTCGTTAGCGCATGATAATCAAATGCGTGAAATTACGAAATTACCCCTAACGGACTGCTAACAAAAATTTCCAATTTAACCACCGATTCCATAAATCCATTAACACTATCTTAAACTACTTTTCATTTAGAATATCATGATATTTTTACTTTGTCCCAATTCATTTTAGTTTGGGCACAATTTATGAAAATACCCTTGGAACATAATCGTCATTTTCTAATTTGTTTGTCACACTTCCCAAATTAGTAAAAATAAGGTATTTTGGGTATCAAAATTTCCACAATATCATCATTACAACTTTCATACACTGTTTCCTCAATCATAATTACATCTCGGCACTGTAAACCAAGTGGTGCCCACATCACTATTTACTTATAATTTACAAAATTTACCCAAAATTAAATTAATAAATAATTATTTATACATGTACAATACAATATAATTGGTTCTCACACATAATGGCCTATGTGGTTTGGAGATTGATGTAGTTTACTTGTCATGACTCATGAATGAGGAATGAAGTCATGTTTGATAGAGATGATAGTGGAATGAACTAGCGTAGTTTGGCTTAAGATAGGTTATGTGATGGTTTGGAACTGGAACTATATAATGAGCTTAATCTAAGGGTTTTGTTTTTAAGTTGTCTAAACTAATGGGCTTACACCAACGAAGTGTTTGAATAAAGTATAAGGTTTGATTGAAAGCATGATCCCGCTCCAGTTTTAAAGACTACTGGAATTTGAAATTATGATTTTGAATTATAGAATTTGATTTTGAGGGATTATGCATTCTTAATGAGCTTCCATTGAGTATTAATTAACTAGGTCTATTGGATTTGACTAGTAGGAGTTCTGTGTGGCAAGAAGTGGGCCTTATTAATATGTCAAAAGGGGAATTAGTATTTGATTCTTTTTCCAACTTGAAAAGTGTATTTGATCATTTACATTTTTGGAAGTAAAAGTTTTTTAGAAATGCATATACCTTGAAAACTATGTGACTTTGAAAAATGTTGTGGATTAGAAAGTATTTGATCAAACCTATATGGACTGTGAAATCATTAGACCACGAATATTATACAATTTGAGCTACAAGGATTTTAAAACTTCAAATGGTTTAAAATATGTGGTTTTGACCTATGTGGAATTGGAAATGAGCAAATTTTGAAAGTCATAAAGAACTCTTCAAAGTTATATCGGTATACTCAAGATTGTCTTGCTACGACAATTGACATCACCGCTATAGGATAATTTCTAAAATGTAAGAGGATACATGGTCACAATGTGTGAAATAATTAGATGTACCCAAGTAGGGGATGGATCAAATAGTTGAGTTTTGAAGCAGATATGATCTGCAGGACAAAGAGTAATATATGAATTAGAATTTGTGAAATAATTAGACTCTGAATTATTTGGGTATGAAGAATATAAAAAGGGAAGCATCTTCACAAGTTTAAGATAACAATGATCAATTTAGAGGACGAAATTTTCTAAAGGGGGAGGATGTGAAAACCCTAAGCTTTCTTACCCCGATTTTGCACCTAAGTGTAAATTATATAAGTACTAAGTAAGTACTAAGTGTGATTAAGTGAATTTGAGAATTTGAATGTACCTACCTTGCCCCAATACTCGATAATGAAATTTTGAATATATAATTAGTCGGGAATGCAAGGGAGATGTATATGTATGCCATATATACATTGTATCGAGTTTCACAAGAGGGTCGACACATGCGCCGACTAATGCATGCAATGTACATGCATGCATGCGCACGTACATAAAATATATATTCTTATATTATGAAATGATTGAGTAAATATAAATATATATAAATAATACTCTAACACACTAACTGTATAAATATATATTGGTAATTAACATATATGCAAATAAGATAAATAGCTTGTGATATATATCTATATATAATTATCATAAGATGATTTATATTAAGACGTATTTATAAATAAGATAATTACGATATGATAGATATATAATTATTATAAGAAAATATTTAATAAGAAAATAAAGTATTTCAATGTAATTATAAATATGAAGATTAAAACAAACAAGAAATATATACATACGTATACATATATATATATATTTAAGTATATAGTAATGTATATAAATAATATACATGAAAACATATATGTGTGTGTATTTAGATTTTAAGGGAACTAATAATAATAAGATAAATATATATTTAGGATATAAGTATATTATAAAACAAGTAATTAAAATATATATATATATATATATATATATATACTTTTAACCTATCGGGTTGGTGGGAAAACCCCCACCAACCCTACATAGTCTGATAGGAGTCAGAGTACTCTGCCGCCCATCAGTTTCCATCTTCTTGCCTCTTCACATTTATCATCATCTTGTCTCTCTCTCTCTCTCTCTCTCTCTCTCTCTCTCTCTCTCTCTCTCTCTCTCATTTTCACTTAAAGCTAAAAACAATATATACAAAAATAAATAAATAAATTGAAGCGTGAACGTGTGAAGGATATGCGGCAGCCGTGATCGAACCTAAGAGAGAGAGAGAGAGAGAGAGAGAGAGAGAGGGAATAAAGGCTGAGCTGGAGCAAATGAAACTACACTTACTTGGTCTACAAAAGTGACGCAAGATCAGTAGCCATTGGAAAGGGTAACTAGCTTTGAACCGAAGTGGCCAACGATGAAGAAGAAATGGAAGCTAGATTGAAATGCATGGGGCTGCCATTGGAACTCCAACAAATCGTGAGTAAAAGAGAAACAATAAGGATTTGGGGACTGATCAAGGACCTCTAGGCCAGCAGTTGATGAAGTCTCACCATGGTTGTCATTGAGGCTAAAAATGGCATGAAAACAAGGCAGATCGAGACCATTAAAAGAGTGTTTAAGGGTAGCAACCAATCTTTATTTTGAGGGAAGTTAGGTTGATTGGGACATGATTTTTAGGAGCATCAAAACAGTGCTAGATCAAACTGAAACAAAGGTTGCTTCAGGCTAAATGTTGGATGTTGTTCAGCTATATTGGGCATTGTTTTGGAGGCTTGGACCAAAGCAACGGAAGTAAGACAGGGTAGAGGTTGTCCAATGTTGTGCCAAGCTGCTAGGTGTTATTTGAAGTTGACTTCTAAATGAACAAAGAGGCACTTGGCTCGACAAAACAATGAATGTTGAAGCTACACTCTCGGCTGGCACCAAAGAAAGGCTGAAGGTATTGCTCGAAGGCCATTTGGTTACTATCTTGACTATTGTACAAGGGATTGTCAGTTGCTGTAAGAAATAGAGAAAGAAAAGTTGCCATTGAGGCCTTAGGGTGCTATAAGTATAAGAGAGTGTGGATGTTTTAAAAGCTAGAATTGAGCCTCAAATAACAGCTATATTGGTGTGTCATTTAGTGCCAATAAGGATGATGGTATAGGGTTGAAAATAAATTTTGTTATGGCAGAACAAGGGCATAATTCCTTTTAGCACACAGGGTAGCAATATGTTTGGCCTTTAAGGAAAACAAGAGATCCTCGGCCTTGGAGTTTGAAGTGGCTTAGATTGAGGTGAAAGACTAAGTGCAGATTTGAAGCTCAAATGCAATAATTGCTAAGTTTCGAGCTAAGTGGGTTAAGTAAAGCTTGTTAGCACAATTTCATAGGAATGATTTAAATTTTGT
This sequence comes from Heritiera littoralis, assembly GCA_031772115.1. Taxonomy (NCBI): domain Eukaryota; kingdom Viridiplantae; phylum Streptophyta; class Magnoliopsida; order Malvales; family Malvaceae; genus Heritiera; species Heritiera littoralis. The sequence goes on from JAPDPK010000035.1 coordinate 666,312, forward strand.
TGATCTTTATATTAGTTCTTACATTAAGCGATGCCTATGCTGTGGTTAGACATTGAGGTAAGGAAGCTACGATTAAAGGTATCACCTAATTATAATTTGGTTTATGCTTAGGCTGAATTGAAGCTTGTTTTTGCTTTGTGTGTTATGGCCAGCCAAGTGTGCATGTTAAATGAAGTGAATTGATGCATATGTGCATTCATGTATAGCATGTTTTGAGTCAAGTTATTCTATAACTACGTTTTATAACGATTTGCATTATGTTTTAAATTACAAAGTCTTGGTTTGAACTAACCTTTGAAATAAATTGAAATTTTTGCATAATTGAAACTCAAAATTGGTTTATCAAGTGTTCTGAAGTCCGTCATAGCTAAGTGCTACATGAGAAATATTATGTTTTCAGATTCGTTTTCAATTATAGGTAGACCTATTGACCTTCGAGTCATTTTGAGCCTATCAAGCTTGCTCTAGGTTTTATTACCCATCTATCGAGCTTTGTGCTCTAGACTATCAGTGTAGTGTGCTTATCGAGCTTAATGCTCTAGGCAAATCACACTTTTCTGGAAAACCAATAGATAGGTTCCAATTCTTGATTGATTAGCCAGATTGGAGTATTCTATGGCCATAGATATTATACCGTACGAGCCACCTTTAGAATCCTAAGAGAGTTATGTGCTACACGGATACCTTTTGGACCGTGGGAGCCACCTCTAGAATCGTGAAGGACCTATGTGCTACATGGATATCGTTTGGACTGTGGGAGCCACCTATAGAATCCTAAGGGACTTGCATGCTACACAGATACCCTTTGGACCGTAGGAGCCACCTCTAGAATTCTGAAGGATCTACGTGCTACATAGATATTGTTTGAATCATGGGAGCCACCTTGAGAATCTGGAGGGACCTACATTCTACACAGATACCTTTTGGATCGTGGGATCCTCCTCCAGGCTCTTAAGGACCTACGTGTTACATGGATATTGTCAGGACCACAAGAGCCACATTTAGAATCCTAAGGGACTTACATGCTACACGGATACCTTTTGGACTGTGGGAGCCACCTTTAGAATCCTGAAGGACCTACATGCTACACAGATATCGTTTGGACCATAAGAGCTACCCTTAGAATCCTGAAGGACCTATATGTTACATGGATATTGTTCAGACCGTGGGAGCTATCTTTAGAATCCTAAAGGACCTATGTGCTACACAAGTTCCTCGATGCGACACTTCCTCATTGCTAGCTAGGATGGATGTCGTAATTGTATCAGTGAGTGTAGTCTTTGCCAAAACTTTCTTAGATATCTATTTGATATCATTTTCAGTGATTTGAGGCTTTTGCCCAAAAGTGACAAGTGATCGCATTGATATTATTTTTCAGTGATTTGTGGCTCTTGCCTAAAAGTGACAAGTGATCGTATTGATATCGTTTTTCAGTGATTTGAGGCTTTTGCCTAAAAGTGACAAGTGATCATATTGATATCGTTTTTCAGTGAATTAAGGTTTTTTTCTAAAGTGATAAGAGATCAATTTGAATTCGTTTTCAGTGAATTGAGGCTTATGCCTGAAGTGAAAAGTGATTGATTTGATATTGTTTTAAGTAATTTAAGGGTTACACCTAAAGTGATAAGTGATTGGTTTTGAAATCGTTTTCTGTGAATCAAGGCTATACGTCTAACATTTATTGAATATCATTTTGTGAACTAATTGCTTTATCAAAGTGCATTGTTATTGATTTAAAACGATGTGCATAGTAATTGATTTTGCAAAGTGCATAGTGATTGATTTATGGAAGTGCATAGTGATCGATTTATCAAAGTGCATAGCATTTTGATTTAATCGAAATGTATAGTGATTTGACTTAATCACAGTGCATAATGAAAGTGATTTAAATAAAGTGCATAATGAAAGTGTTTTAAATTGAAGTGCATAGCGAAATTGTTTTGATTTACGTCCATATTTGATTATTGATATCATGACTAAATACCATGCATACATGTCACTTCAATACTTATTATTCGTGTACTTGCATGTTGATCGACATGAGTCTAACATGCATTTACTTAAACTACTTAAAATTCCACTAGAGCCATTCGATAGGGTGATCTCGAAATGAGCTCGGTTCCTAGCACCAAATCGATCGTAAACTCTACTTCCCTATCCGAAAGAAGTTTTGGAAGATCGTCCGAAAATACTTCGGGAAATCCTTGACTACCGAAATCTTATGAAGTTTGGGACGTTTCTTTTCTACGTTCACCACATAAGCTAATAATCCTTCACATAACAATTATATTTTATCAATTTAATCACAAATAAACCAAACAAGCAAATATGCTTTTGCGTTAAACACTTCCAAAATTTACAATATAGCTAACGGGAGAAGAGAAGATTACACTTTTAGCATAGCAATCTAATATCACATGATTCTTAGCTAACCAATCCATTCCTAATATAAACATCAAATCCATACATGTTTAGCAAGATTGGGTCAGCTATTGATTCTCTTTCTCTTACCGGTAGCTTACAACTACAATATACTATGTCTGTCATTTGTGATTCCGTAAATGGAGTACTTATTTGTAGCAATTGTCCTAGGGGCTCAGGCTCAACAAACAATCTCATAGCAATAACAGGAGAAACAAATGAATGTGTAGAGCCTGGATCAAATAGTGCAGTAACACTTATATCAAAAAGGTGGATCTTACCCTTAATCACCTTGGACGAAGCATCGGCAGATTCCTCATCAATGGTAAACACTCGTCCTTGAGTCGCAGCTTTCTTTCCTTTCTCCGCCGCTGTGGCCTTAGGCTGTGGTTGAGGGGTCTTCTCTGATTCCTCGGACACCCTCTGGTTCAGCTTGGGACAATCCTTAATCATATGTCCCTACTCACCGCACCTAAAACAAGCGCCACTCGCTAACCGGCAAGGTTGTGATCCATGAAATTTCCCGCATTGCTCACATCTTTGCATGGTACTCCTCGGTGAGCTAGCGGTACTGCCTGTCGAATGTCGAGATCTCTCATCTTTATCTTGATCTTGGTAGATCTAGGAGTCCCTGTTTCTTAACCATCATAACTCTCAAATTCAATATAATTCCATATAACCATTTAATTAAAACGAAAGTCATTTTCTTATAATTTAATTGCTTACCTATCGAAACCCCTTCATAACATCTACTTCTCCTATGTCGATATCTATCCCTAGAGGCTTTCTCGTCTGACTTTTGCTTCATCGGTTCCTTGCCTTTACCCTTAGCTCGAAAATCAGCATGGCGAAGCTCATAGTCCTGCTCACACAACTGAGCCTTGCGGACCGCCTCTCCATAAGTGGTGATATCCATAGGATACAACTTAGATCTAATAGGAGGCTTCAATCCTTCTATAAATCGATAGATCGTATGTCCTTCACTCCTGAGGACCTCTGGATCAAATCTGCTCAAGGTAATGAACTTCGACTCGTACTGATTAACTGACATCATCCCTTGAGTCAAGTTCAGAAACTCAATCTTCAACCTAGTCTAATCAGTGCGTGGGATATACTGCTCATTAAAAGCTTCCAAAAATCTATCCCACGTAACCTCAGCATATCAGGCCTCTAATATGGTCTGAGTGGACTGCCACCAATACTTTGCGTTGTCCACTAACAGCTAAGCAGCCAAGCCCACCTTCTTCCTTTTGAAGCATGTCATATATTCAAAGTATTAGTGATCGCCTTCACCCAATTTTTTGCGGCCAATAGATCTCTATCCCCCTTAAACTTATGCGGATCCAACTTCTTAAATTCTTTAATCAAAGTTACACTGCAATAAGCTTTGGGATCTCGCCTCTCATTAGCTGGGACTGGTGGGGGTAACTCGGTTTGTGCTGGTGGGGGCTGTACTGTAGGAGTAGGAGGAACAGTAGGGGTAGCTACTGGTGCACTAGTGGCCACGTTCGGGAAGTTAGCCATAAACTATGTGAACATAGCGGCCATATTCTCCATATGCTTCTCTATTTTTGTTAGCCTAGTGTTCGGGCTATGCGGTGGAGATGGAGGAAGAGACTCTGTTGGGGTGGTTCCATTCGACCCCTTCCTCGTCCTCTATTAGTACCCCTTCTACGTGAGCTCATTCTGTCAATATAAGCACGAAATTGCGCTATTTAGTATAACTTTAAACAGTTATACTACACATAGGTATTCAGACAAGTACCGTATATTAGGGATATACACTAATTCTAGCCTAATGACACCGACAAACATCAGTCTAATAAGCTCTGATACCAATATGTGACATCCCCGTTACTACCATTTTACATATAACTTTTTGCTTTCTGTTCTTTCACATATAACTTGATCAGACTCGTCCGTCATTGTCATTCCTTCTTCTTCTTCGTAACTTGATATTTAATAGTTCATCATAAGGATTTTAATTTCAAGTGAAGCATAATAATGATATATATATATATACATATCATTTCAAAACACAGGATCTTATAAATCTTACATAACCTAAATTTCCCCGACATCTTATAAACATTACTGTACTGTAGCATTGTCTGATTTACATAATTACATAAGTATACCTTCAAGAAGTCTAGGAAGCGTGTCTCAAAGGAATACAGATCCAATAGGCTCTTTTATCTAAAGCGAGGGATCACTTCAAGTAGTCTTAAAAATAGTTGTAAAGCAGTGAGTTTACGCTCAGTAAGAAACATATGTAAAAAAGCGTACTATGCCTCTATATGCAGTTTTTCCTGCTTAGCTCTATAAGTCATGCAAAATCATTATAAAGCATATATTATATACTTCTTTCAAATTGTTTATACGAGCATACATCATATACTTTCTTCAAAATATCGTATATTCAAATACTTCAAATAACAGGGAGACTATTTGCATTACAACAGAATTATGCACTGGATAAGTAGTGTACCCCCGTAGGGGCTAGGAATCCTCCCCTAGCCAATCATATAACAGAGACAATTTGGCTAAATGTTGGTAGGCCACGATGAACTCTAGTTAGGTTACATCTGTGGCACTGAGGGCTGGACTAGGGCTCCTCAGCCATGTACATATACAGAAGTGCATAATCATTAAGTACTTCATAGTCTCAAAACATTTGTCATATAGCTTTGCAATGACAATCATGCTTTTCTGAAATAAGCTTTAAAACCTCCTTTTTAAAGGGGTCAGTCGACTGGCCTCATAGGGCAGTCGGTTGCTATTACATATCTTGCTTTATCGAAATTATTTTCTTTTAAAATTTTTGATATTTCGAAATTCTGGAAATACATAGGGTAGTCGACTGGTCCATATAGCAGTCAACTGGTTTTGAAACATAATGCTTCTGAAAACAGGGCAGTCGACTGGTCATATAGACAGTCGACTGGTTTCTCAAATAAAATGCTTTTCAAGTAAATAGCAGTCGACTGGTTTGAAACAGAATGCTTTCTGAAAAATAGTAGTCGATTGTCATATATAGCAGTCGACTGATTTGAGTCGATTTTCGAAAATCTACGTGTTGGCTTTATAGGCTATACCGAGAGGGGGGGTGAATCGGTTTTTCACTAACCTTAGGTTCGTTTTTCGGTTTCTCTAAATTCTCTAGCCTATATTGATATTTTCTAAGTTCTCTTAGCTAGGCAATTATACAATATAAATTCAATGCAATAAACACAAATATAATTGCAAGAAAGTAAAGAGAGAAAGGATAGAGAAATGTACACAAGTGATTTATAGAGGTTCGGCAACCTTGCCTACGTCCTCTACCTTGAGACGCTCCCAAGGATTTTCCCAAATTCACTATCCTTGAATTTGTTACACTCCCTCTTTTCAAGGCTCAAGAGAAACCTCTCTCTTTTCTAGGCTCAAGAGTAACCTCTCTCTTTTCTAGGCTTAAGAGTAACCTTCCTCTTTTTCCTAGGCTAAAGAGTAACCTCCCTCTTTTTCCAGGCTCAAGAGAAACCTCCCCTTTACAAGGAATGAAATGAGTTTACAAATGAGTAATCAAAGAAAGCCTCTAGATAGGCAAGTGATTACAGAAATTAAGCACAATGAAAAGCCTATACAATATTTGTGCTTTTCTATACAAGGAATATAAGAGTGATAGAAGATATTGAATTCTAGCTCTTGAATTGTTGTTGAGGCTTGAGGATTTGAGGAAAATGAGTATTGGAGTTGATTGAGTAGTTCCTCTTACTTTCTTTAGCTTCTAAGCCTCTATTTATAGTCCCTTGGATGTATTCTAGCCGTTGGGTGGAGCCAAATCTCGGATATTACCGTTGTCTCACAAAAACTAGCCGTTATAGGCTATTTTCGAGCAAAGGGATCGATCCCTTTCCATAGGGGATCGATCCCTTTTGTCCAGAATCTTGATTCTGGGCTTCAGGGACCTTGGGAAGACTTTCTGCCAAAAAGGGATCGATCCTGCTACAGTGGGGATCGATCCTTTTCTTCCAGAGGGCATTTTTCCTGCACTTTTGGGTTAGAAATGATATGACCTTTGATCCTAATTCAACCCAAAACATTTATAAGCTTTAAGGGAGTTTTTCTTGACTTTTTCAAATGAAAATATTGTCCAAGAAATCATCAAGTAATTTTTTAAAATATTCAAAACATTTATAAAGTGTTAAGACCAATAAGAATATGCATCATTAAATCATGGTCTTAATGTTTGATATGAACACTTGAAATGTATTTAGAAAATCATGTGTGATAAGGCAAATTTACAATATTAATTAAAACATTAAAGCTTACTTAAGTTTTTGTCATTTCAAAATATATATGTCAATTTAAAGCTAACAATCTCCCCCTTTTTGATATGACAAAACTTAATGTAAATTTGCTTTGAAAATTCTTTGATAAAATACTCCCCCTCAAATAAAGCAAGATTTTATAAAGCTCCCCCTTAATATAAGCATGGGTTTTGAAAATGAATTTTCAAGCTATTTCTCCCCCATTATCTCTCCCCCTTAATATCTCTCCCTTTTAATATCTATCTCTCCCCCTTTTTGTCATAGCAAAAAGAAAGAAAAATAATAATAAAAAATATGCTCCCCCTAAAATTATGGCCATGTGAGAAGAGAGAAAAATACTCCATCCAACAAGAAACATGTTAGTACACTCATAGCACAAATAAATAAGTCAATATTCACAAAGAGTATGAAATATTCATGCAATGAATATGACTTATGATCCTATACCAATTGTTTATAAATAATTTTGATACCAATTGTTGATAAGTAATTTTGCAAAAAGGTTCCAATTGGTAAGAAATTAAGCAAGCACCTAAGTATATTAATTGTTCTCTAAGGTCCAACTGAGGTGCATGGCAATACATCATGATTATGAGCTGAAGTTAGATGACATATCATATGCAAGATCTCATAAATCACATTCAAGCAAGAGTGTGCATAGAATCAAGACATATAGCAATTAACTTCAAATTCTAGCACACAAGAGTTTCATGCAAAAATATCCTAAGAGAATTCTTCTCTATTTGTCATTTCAATCTAAGGAGCATGAGAAGAATTGTCAATTTAAAGCTCATACCAATTGGCAATTTAGATTTGGCTTACCAATTATTGAAAATATGGTTCCCAATGATACTAATTGTTATTTCAATCTAAATACCAATTGTTACTAATGGTTGACTTAGGCATTTTGCATGAATCCAATATCTATGTGTAGTATGTTCATGTCAAGAAAATAATCATTCTAAATATGCAAGAACACAACCACATACCATCATTAAATATGCATATGGATCAATTAATCATTAGCACACTATCATAAAATATTAATCCATATTCATATTCACAAATTGATACCATATGGAAGATTCAAAAAATCAAGGAATTCAAGCAAACACATTTTCTTCCATGGTTTCAAGCACAAAAGTCCTATGCTCATTTTCCAATTCAAGTCCTTAAGCAATTATGAGCAAGGAAAGATTCAAATAATAAATGCATGGATATCAAGTTTGTTCAAGTTTGCATTTATCTTTGAGTGTTGGTGTTGTCATTAAGACCCTAGTTCTTTAAGTACAAGGATGATAAAGTTTTATGCATTTTAACATTTAGGATCCATTTATCATCACTAGTTAAAAGCCAAGGAAAATTATGACCTTATACCAATTGTTGAATTTGCATTTGAAATCAATCCTTAAGGTCAAGTTTTAATTATTCTTCCACTCGATGTATAATTATCATGAAACCTAGTGTGGAGTAGTTGAGTCAAGCTAAGAAACATAATCCTATAAGCATGCTTGACTAAGATGAGCAAAAGATATGAAAAACACTCATTATGCACAAGTTCATCAAATTCTCAAATATATCCCTAAATTCTTGAAATATTTCTCAAAATTATGTTTAAGCATTCATTGACAGTATATTTCAAGATTATTTCAAGATTTATGTAATTCGGGACCATCTTTAATGAGAAAACTGGTTTTGCACTTGTGAGCTCAAGAAAAGTGATATTGATTGTTGAAAGTGATACTATTTATTGGAAATGATATTAATTGATGGAGTTGAGACATGATATCAATGAAAAATGAATTTTCATAGTTTAAAGATCATCAAAAAGAAGTTAAAACAATGAATTTTAAGTTGAGAAGAGAGAAAGTATCAAAGTAGTGAAAAATTCTTCTCAATTTCGATTGAAAACATGCAGGAAAGCCTTTTCTGGCCTGAGGGGATCGATCCTGCTACAGTGGGGATCGATCCCTCATATGTTCCTGCAGATTCTGCAGTTGTTTTGACAGAAAATTCAACTTGTGAGGTACCAAAACTCCGTTTTTGAGTAATTTAAGTCCAAGTAAAGGTCTAAACATTTGTAAAACATGATTTTGGACTTGTATGAGTGAAAAATATGATTGAAAAACCATTTAACAATAGATTTTGCAATTTTGGAAGGATTTTCACCAATGAAAGCATTTTTGGCCTCAAAGGGGGTCATTTTGAGAGTTATGTGTATTTTGGCCAAACCAATGCATTGAATTTCATAAATATGTCAAAACAAACTTGTTCACACAGATTTTAAGCACATATAACATCAAATCATCATACTTTTAAACATTATGCCATGATTTCCAACATACATATTCTTCATTAAGGCTCATGACAAGGCATTTTGCATAAATGACATATTTGACAGCTTTTGAACAACTAAATATATTATCTAAACATATCAAACTTGCTCAAACTACTGAAATTCAATAATCTTTTCAAAATCATAAATCATGCCTTTCATTCAATCATCCAATGCATCATGAACTATCCATCAACCACTCAAAAATCATTTTTCATGCCTTTTGATCAATCATTCAACTCACAAAGATTATCAACCACATTTCTCATCAATGCACAAATAATCAAATAAAAGTTTTAAGGAGTAAAGAATTAAGCTTACAAAACTCCTTTGCTTGAGTATGCTTTGCCTTGAATTGTTGAGTCCACCTTGAGCTATCATTTGAAGAATTGTTGTGATTGGTCAAAGATGGATCCTCAAGCTTTTCCTTTTTCTCATTGGCATATGCAAACTCCATGAGGATGTGTTGAGCATTTAAACTCCATTGTTCCATTGTATTCCCATGCTCTAACACTCCTACAACAAACAAATTCAAGCATGCTTTGGTACCCAAATTTTCTTGGGTCCATGAGAGTTGGTGCAAATAATTTTTGATCCTTTTGGGATCCATTTCAAGCTCAAATCATCATTATTTATTGCATGCTTTGGCACCCACATTTTTCTAACCACTCTTCCTCTAAATGTGGTTTTTCTATTTGTGCATGCTTATGAAGAGTGTCCTATTCTATTGCATAGTGAGCATGTAAGAGATAGATCATGCATAGTATTTTTGCTCACTAGGAAATTCTTAAGATGAGTTTCTTTTTGTATTGCATTATAACCTAACCCATCTTTATCAAAGAAAGCTCTTTGGGTCTCAAGCATGTGATCTAATTTTTGTTGACCCATATAGAACCTAGAAAATGAGTTATGCAAATTTAAGTTCTTTTCATTCAACTCATTTATCTCTAAGTTAGCCATTTCTAATTTCTTTTCAAATTCTAGCTTAGCATTTGTCAAGGCTTCATTCTCTATTTTTAATTTAGCAATGATTTTCTTATATTTGGAGTTCATACATTGAAATTCATTTGCTAAATCATTAAAGGCATTTTGTAGTTCACTAAAGGTATAATCATTATCTTCACTAGAACTACTACTAGCCTCATCATCACTAATAGCCATAAAGCATGAGTAGGCTACCTCATTATCTACATTTGCCTCATCGGAGCTATCACTATCGCTCCATGCAGCCACAAATGCTTTCTTCCTAGGTTTCCTATCCTTTTCTCTTCTAAGTAAGGGGCAATCTAACTTAGTGTGACCCAGTTCATTACATTCATAGCACACTAAGGGGTCTTTTTCTCTTCTACTTGACTCTCCCCTATGATTTCTCCTATTACTCTCTCTCTCTCTTTCATTCTCATAAATCTATTGAATCTTTTGGCAAACATTGCCATTTCCTTTCCTTCCTCATTTCCACTCTCATCACTATCATCCTCATAAGTGGAAGACTTAAGTGCTACCCCTACTTTCTTTGAAGGCTCTTCATTTCTTTTCAATTTCATCTCATATGTAAGTAAGGAGCCCATAAGTTCATCTAGAGACAAGGTATTTGGATCTTTAGACTCTTCTATTGCGGTTACCTTTGCCTCCCATGATTGTGGCAAGCTATTCAAGATTTTCTTCACCATTTCTACATTGGAATAGGTCTTGCCTAATGCCTTAAGTCCATTGATTATGTCATTAAATCTAGTATACATATCACTCATGGACTCATTTTCTTTCATTCTAAAAAGCTCATAATCATGTGTGAGCATTCCTACTTTGGTATCTTTCACTTGATTGGTCCCTTCATGTGTGATGGCTAATTTGTCCCATATTTGCTTGGCATTCTCACATAGGGAGACTCTATTATATTCATTAGGACCTAATGCACAAAAGAGAGTGTGCATAGCCTTGGCATTCAATTGTGCCACTCTCATGTCATTTGTGTCCCACTCATCCTCTAGCTTAAGGACATCTTTTCCATCTACTTTCTTCATGGGAATTCTAGGACCATTCACTATAATTCTCCACACTTCATAATCATTTGATTGTACAAATAACATCATTCTAGTTTTCCAATATGAATAATTCTCACTATTGAAGAGTGGAGGTCTAATTAATGATTGTCCCTCTTCTCCTAGGGGTGTGCCTATATTAAAGTGAGCCATTTAAGATCGTTTTGCTCGATAGAGGTTAGTCTAAATCAATCTCGAGCCCAAGCTCTGATACCAATTGTTGGCTCTATAGGCTATACCGAGAGGGGGGGTGAATCGGTTTTTCACTAACCTTAGGTTCGTTTTTCGGTTTCTCTAAATTCTCTAGCCTATATTGATATTTTCTAAGTTCTCTTAGCTAGGCAATTATACAATATAAATTCAATGCAATAAACACAAATATAATTGTAAGAAAGTAAAGAGAGAAAGGATAGAGAAATGTACACAAGTGATTTATAGAGGTTCGGCAACCTTGCCTACGTCCTCTACCTTGAGACGCTCCCAAGGATTTTCCCAAATTCACTATCCTTGAATTTGTTACACTCCCTCTTTTCAAGGCTCAAGAGAAACCTCTCTCTTTTCTAGGCTCAAGAGTAACCTCTCTCTTTTCTAGGCTTAAGAGTAACCTTCCTCTTTTTCCTAGGCTAAAGAGTAACCTCCCTCTTTTTCCAGGCTCAAGAGAAACCTCCCCTTTACAAGGAATGAAATGAGTTTACAAATGAGTAATCAAAGAAAGCCTCTAGATAGGCAAGTGATTACAGAAATTAAGCACAATGAAAAGCCTATACAATATTTGTGCTTTTCTATACAAGGAATATAAGAGTGATAGAAGATATTGAATTCTAGCTCTTGAATTGTTGTTGAGGCTTGAGGATTTGAGGAAAATGAGTATTGGAGTTGATTGAGTAGTTCCTCTTACTTTCTTTAGCTTCTAAGCCTCTATTTATAGTCCCTTGGATGTATTCTAGCCGTTGGGTGGAGCCAAATCTCGGATATTACCGTTGTCTCACAAAAACTAGCCGTTATAGGCTATTTTCGAGCAAAGGGATCGATCCCTTTCCATAGGGGATCGATCCCTTTTGTCCAGAATCTTGATTCTGGGCTTCAGGGACCTTGGGAAGACTTTCTGCCAAAAAGGGATCGATCCTGCTACAGTGGGGATCGATCCTTTTCTTCCAGAGGGCATTTTTCCTGCACTTTTGGGTTAGAAATGATATGACCTTTGATCCTAATTCAACCCAAAACATTTATAAGCTTTAAGGGAGTTTTTCTTGACTTTTTCAAATGAAAATATTGTCCAAGAAATCATCAAGTAATTTTCTAAAATATTCAAAACATTTATAAAGTGTTAAGACCAATAAGAATATGAATCATTAAATCATGGTCTTAATGTTTGATATGAACACTTGAAATGTATTTAGAAAATCATGTGTGATAAGGCAAATTTACAATATTAATTAAAACATTAAAGCTTACTTAAGTTTTTGTCATTTCAAAATATATATGTCAATTTAAAGCTAACACTACGCTTTGGTTGTCTCTAGGCAATCGACTGCTACTTAAGACAGTTGGCTGCTCCTAGCATTTTGGTAACAAGGAGTAAAACCCGAAATTTACATTTCATATTCTTAAATCAACTGGTACTTCTTTCCAAAACACTTAAAAACATGCGGACATAGTCACCCTACGTCTGTTACATAAATTCCTTACCTCAATAGCCAATACTCCTCAAGCTTGGCTGCAAATCAACACCTTTCCTTTCACTTCTTCAAAGTTGCAAACATCATATTAATTTCAACCTTTAGCTTTCTTTCATTTTAACACAATAAGCTTACTATACCAACATCACATAAACCCAAATCATAGATATAATTGAATGAATCGACTTCTATCCTTACCTTTGTCAATAGCCAATTTGACAGCAATTTTAGATCTCTCCAAATGCTTGGATTCAATCCACCAAACTTCAGATATAGCTTAAGCTAGTGATGAGGATCGATTTTCGTTTAAGGAGCTCATTGATTCAATGGCAGAACAAGGTAGTTTGTCAAGGAAGTTAGAATGGAAAACTTAGAGGAATTTTGGAGGAAACGAGAGGAAGAGAGAAATGGGGCTGCCGACTTGGAGATAGGAGATGATGATGACTCATGGCTTCATTAAATGCCTCTTTATCCCTTAATCATCTCAGCCATTAATACTTTGACCATTTAATTCTTCTTCTTCCATTCATATGCTACATGTACTTTACATCCAATAAAATCTGATATTAATTTCTCATACTCCTAATATTCTCACAATATCAATTAAATTCCTTGACTGTTTGACTATAAGTTTCATTATTCCGTTCATGTTCCATATATCATTCGTACTTCATAATTTCATATTTATTTACGTCATTTCAGTTGGGATACTTTACAAACATGAGGAAATTACATGAAATTGGGGATTTCATACTCTCGGGTTTGACTCCCACTAAACACACTTTTAGAAAGGGGTGAAGAGCTTTAATTGTGACTAAACCGTTAAAACGGATGAGAATACTTGTGGTTTATAAAAAAAATGTGTAAGGATTTCTTACTTTCTTTATTATACTACAATAGTGTCGTCAGATTGGTTAAAAATTCAGGCTTCATGAGATTCTCCAGCTCTTTGTCAAATTTAGACAGACGGGCAGGCATCTCTTAGCCTATCAACTCTTTTTTATTATAGAATCTATAACTTATTATAAAAAGAATCCTCGTATAATCTGTCCCTCTTAACAATTTGTTGTATGTAATTGGCATAACTCATATAGGCCATTTTAACTATTTGTTGATTGTAACTAGGTCACAATTCGAAGATCATTGGACCCAAAATTGCTTGATGGTAGCCATCGTAGAACCATGAAGTTGAATATCTCGTTATATTTCTTCTTCAATCCTGCATAATCAAAGTCAACGTTTTTGTCTCTCTCCATCAATGCGTATACACCATTTTTTTCTTTTCCAATTTTTATGAATTTTTTCAATAATATATTAAAATAATATTTTAAATTGTTAAAAAATATTTTTATTTTATTAATTTCATCTATAAAATTTTTTTATTTTGTTAATGGTGCACGAAATAGTTTTTCTTTTTTTTTAATATAGTATTTTTATTTTAATGTAAAGTGCTACCACATGATTATCAAATTAATTTTATATATCCCAAGTCTTTTAATAACAAATGCATGTTTAATCAATTCAAAGGGTTAATTCAATAGTGTAAAGTTCAACTTAGTTTTTGAATAAAAACGATCATAGCGAGAAGTACCGTGTTCAGATCTTCATCAGGTTAAATTTTATTGGATCAACGCCAGCCATGAAGAGCGAGCAAGGATTAGTCTCATATCCAATGTAGTATGGAGACTTCATAATTTACATAAGAAATGCATGTTTAATTATGTCTAAATATATTAATTCAAGCAAACAATATACAATTTCAATTACCACATATCTTAATTACGAGTCTCCAATTTTACACATGATAATCAAGATTGATCATTCCTAGACAAATGGGTTAGTTTTAATACTAATTGCTTTTTAAGATTCTAGTTATTATAAAAGGAAAGCATATTGAAATGGACAAATTAATTAAAGATGCGTAAGAAAAAGCTAACTTAAATATCTTCCTAAATTAAAAGCATTTTGATAATTTTAATGGATAAATTTAATTATGTAACTCCTCAGAAGACATATGACTTGACTAAAATGTACTAATTCGTTAAAGATTCAAGCTCAAGATTTAAAAAAAAAAAAAACAAGGATAGTTCGCTATTGTTTTGTTTTCTATTTTTTTGAAGACAGTAATAGAAAACATGTTTGGCAAGCTATTTAAAAACAAAATCAAAAAATTTCAAAATTGTTGTAAACAAGAATTTCTTGTTTCCATTGTTTTATAAACATGTTTTCATTTCTAGTACGATTCATAAGCAAATAAATAGTGTTTATACGTTACTACTACTACTACTATTACTACTACTACTACTACTACTACTACTACTACTACTACTACTACTACTACTAATAATAATAATAATAATAATAATAATAATAATAATAATAATAATAATAATAATAATAATAATAATAATAATAATAATAATAATAATATATTTTCATAATAAAATAAAATAAATTAATTTTAAAATAAAAATATTAAAAATTAATATAAAATAGTATTAAATTAAAAATAAATTATTTAAAATTAATATATCTATTTTAATATAAAAAGTTGAAAAAAAAGCAATTGAATATATTAAATTATAATATCATAATATCATTTAATTTAAATTTATATAATAATTTATTGAATATATTACATATTCTAAATAATATCATTGATTATAATTTTAAAATATTAATAATTAATATTATTGCTAAGTACTACTATCTAATATAATTAATTATTATTTTACTAAATAATATTATTATATAATAATATATTTTTCTAATTAAATTTAAAATAAATAACTACTACTATTAAATAATTTAATATTATTAAATAAGTGAATACTTAACATGGAATAATATTATTTATATTAATTATAATATATTTGAATAACTATATGATTTATTATAAATTTATTAATTCAATATATATTATTTAATAAATTTAATATTATTTCAATTAAATTAAAAAATATTAGTAAATATAATTTATAATTATTAATTCATTATATTATTTAATTTTTAAATTTAGAATTTTACTAATCTCAATTATTACCTAATAAAAACTAAATTAAAAAAATATTTAATATTATTTTTAGTTGAATTATTTTATTTAGTATTATATTTAATTATATATATTATTTAAATTATATTAAATTTTAGTATGATTAAATGAAAATATTTAATAGTAGTGCTAAGTAGTATAAATTAAGATTATTTAATATTATGTACATAATATTATTTTTATTTAATTTTCTAAAATTTTATTTAGTGAATTGAATTATTGTATTTGAATTAATTTAAATATTTGTTTTTAATATGTAACAATATTAAACAAACATGTTCTTTGTTTTTAGAATTTGAAAACAAAACAAAAATAAAATTTTCAAAAATAGAAAATAAAAAAAGAGGAAATTAAATAATCCAAAATGACTCCAAAGTAACTCGATGCGAATCTAGGTTAAGAGCAATAGAGAAAATGCCAAGTATTTAAATAATGGGGTCCATGTCAATTTAAGGGTTAGTCATTGTTGTAATTAGAGGTGTTCATAGGTTAGGTTGGATCGAGTTTAGGTAAAGTATTAACCCAATACTAGTTCGACTTTTTTGATTTTAATTTTTTTCAAGCTTGCTTTACAGATAGTGAATAAGTCCAAGGTCACCCAAATAGTATTAAAATTATAATAAAATATATAAATATTAAAACACATAATAGTTCATAAGTGTAACACAATAAGTTAAAATAAATTCTTACAAAAAATTACAAGAAGTATGAAAATTTTAAATTAAAGTCTAAAAAATGATACAAGCTTAGATTAAATTGCACAAAAAATTAAAAGTAATTAAAAATGATTTAGTATAAAAAATAGTAAAAAATGTATAATTACCAAGCTGAGTTGGCGAGGCTTGGACTTGAATTGGTGAACGTAAGCTTGGCTTTATTTTATCAGGCATTGATTTTTTAAGCCTAAACATACATAATGGGCTTAACATTTTTATCTGGACTCACCTAGAAATTGAATGGATGTTTGGGCTTAGATGGATAGCCTGACCTTTGCATAAGTCTAATTGTAATGCTGATATAAGCAATGACTAATGTGACCGTTAACTTGATGTATAGCCTGAACGCATCGAAGATAGTTCATTATTTTTTCCTTGGAGGATGGAAGAACTGTTGAGGCATTTAGGGTAAATAAATTTAAATTATTAGAATCTTTTTTCTACATTGTAGTGCGAATAAATACAATTTTAAAATGGGTATAGCTATTTAATTCTCATTAAAATTTTCATTGATGGGATATTAGTTTGTTTGGTTTGGTTAATTTTAAACATTACTTAAAATTGAATTAACTGAATTATGTGTCAATCAGAATAGTTGTTGGAGATTTTTATTTTTCTTTGAAACATTCAAACACTACTTTGAATTAACATGAAAATGACTTCCAAGCATGTTACTAATACCATATTCTTTAACGCTTATTTCATCCACAACAATTACAATATACAATAGGGTTTTATCGAATAGCCCTATGATACTATTAATCCATCGTATAAAATTACCATACACTTGTAAAGTCAAACCACTAAACATCTTTGATAAGTACAAAAGTATCATTCTTTAGACACTACTTTGAGAAGGAAAGGAAAAATAAAAAATATAATAATTTTGATATTTTCAAGCATGTACAGAAAAAATCTTGACATTTCCATTTATAAAGATCCAATCCAAGAGTAATAAACTTACAACCAAATAATGTGATCTTTCAATTGTGTTGTTTGATCCAACAAAATTATCTTTTCAATAAAATCATAACATTTGGAATCCAATGGTTATATTTTTCAACCATTTAAATGTAATAGAACATTATTTCAAGGAGTATGTATCTCTTTGAATGCATACTCTTTGAAAAAGAAACTATTTATTAAAAAATTATGTCTAATTTTTCTACTAATTTATCATTCCATTGATTAACCATTATTTTTAATCAATCATCCTTTCGCTATTTTGAAAATATTCCAACAAAGTTCATTATTTTCAAAATAGAGTAAATTTGATATTTAAGGAATCCTTATGTATAAATGAAGGTATCAATCCTTTATTTTAAAGCCTTTACCTTAATGAAAACTATTGTTGAGCTATGTAGCATTTGACAAGATAAAACTATGTTTTTGAATCAACTATTCTATATGATTAGTCATATACTAATGCATACATATGACTTCAAAAACTTATCAAAAGTCATTTAGTAAAGATCGACATTATTACTAGCAACGTGTCTTGTATCTTTTCCTAAGTGCAAAAGAGCTAATCCCTCTACTTCTAAAAGCAGCACCTCTTCCATTCATGTAAGTTAACTCATTAGAAAAGTAACTATATAAAAATTTTAATACTTTATTTACATGTCATGGGCTTATTAAGAATAATAACTCAACCTCCTATTTTAACATATGGTTTGAACTATTTGACTATCTTGGGATGTATTTATTCATTTAAGTGCTTACAACCACATCCAAATTATGTACATGAACTCATTAAAACACAAGATTTAATGTTCAATTAAGCCTTAAGGTTCCATCACGTGTGACTTAGATAAGAGGGCTTGAATCTCATCATTTTTAAAAATCTAGATATCATTTTTGAACAAAGATTTTGAAACATCAATGGAGTCTAATCGATATTCGAAATGGTTTGTGTTTGTTAGAGCTACTTATTGTCGAGTTGGGCCTAAGCTATATATTAACGGACTTTAATCTAGCTCAAGCTTGACTTTGCCCGACTATTCAGACCTAATTTTCGCTGTGGCTCGTTGTGAAAAACTATTGTAACAACTTGAGCTCGACTCAATCTGAATAATTTTTTATGTATTTTAAAATTTTTTATTCTTTTATCCTCTTTAAAGTTTAATTTGCTTTTGTCAACTTTAAATGTCAATTCCATATTTATTGCTCCACTTTCAAATTATCATATTTATTAATCAACAATATTCTATTACATATAATTACATTATATTTTATAAATATATTATATAATTTTATATTATAAATAATTTTTGGGTGGGACCTTAAATGAGCCCAAGCCTAATCCAATTTTTCATCAAGCTTTTTTTCATCCACTTAATGTATTTAATAATTTTGTCCCAAATTGCTCAAAAACAAATTAATTTTCACACTTTAACAAGTGGCGCCTGACTAACTAACAGGTGACAGATGTAGTGTTTGCCATTTTCTTACAATTTTAAAACTTGAGTAGAGAGAGTGGGACGGGTTCACGTCTAGATTAAGATTAGTGGTGAATCCAGACGGCAATGCGGCCGTACTGCCTCAAGCAAAAATTTTATTACGCCTAACTGCCTAAGCCTACCTAATTGATTAATCGAGTTTTATACTATATTGCAAAAATCACATCTTAATTGAAAATGATTAACCAAAATTAAAAATAATATTAAATAAAACTCACCGAGTCAATCAATAATATATACAAAAAAAATTAAATTAATTTAGAATAAGTAGATTAATAGTCATGAACCATATTCAATCAATAGTTCGTGGATGAATTGGAGGAAATTAAAAACGAACGTACATTTTAAATATGAAACTTTTAAACTATTTGAATATTAATTTATATGCATAATTTATTCATCTAGTTTTTCTCTATTTGCTGTCCAAGAAATGTAGTTTTGAGAATTTTTGTGACAACCATGATTTTTGACCTTGGTTAGTAAATCAATTGTCTTAGACTCATATAAATAATATGAAGTGGTCGAGAATTAAGGAAACTCATTTAATTAAATTAGGTTTAAATTTTAAGAATTTATTAAATTGAATCATTTAATTAAATTAGGTTTAAATTTTAAGAATTTATTAAATTGAAAATTTAGGAAATAAATAAATAGATAAAATACATATATAGATAAAGATATGTAGTGAATACATATTCAGAAATATATATGTAATTTGGTTTAAGGAAATATATAAATATTTATAGGTAAGGAAATATATATTTTAAGATATAAAAATATATAATTATATAAAATTATATATATTAAAAAACTAAAAATAGGGTTGGTGGGATATTTTTCACCAATCCATCATTCACCAACTCTGGGTACCAAAAATCAGAGGAGACAATTCGATCGAAGAAACCCAATAGATGGACGATGTCGTCTTTGAGGGGAGAAAAGAGGGTGACTCGACGCCAGCCAAGAGAAGGAACACGGAAGAGAAACTGAAAGGAGAAAAGAGGAAGGACATGACACTGCCCTGCCTGATCTCGTGCGTCATGCCACACCAAACTGTTGCAGCTGCTGCTATTGGCATCGATTTTTGGGGTGTTGGCTAGAAATCGTAGACAAGAAGAAACTGAAGGTGCTAGAAAGGAGAGATCGAGATAGAGGAGGAAGGAGTGAAAGAAAATTAGAAAGGAGAGATCGAGATAGAGGAGGAAGGAGTGAAAGAAAATATCATGAGTCGAAGGCCGTAACGTGCACTTAGCACTTTCACTTATACCACTTAACAAATTTACGAACTAATTTTTTTTTTCACTTTAAGGTTTGTATTCGATATCAGTGTAGTCACTAAACGATTCCTATTTACTTTTTCAATGTACTCTAACCTTCATAAGTCCAACTTTAATTTGTGAGTGCATTTGCTAAAGTCTCTAAGGTAGATTATAGTCATTTCAATTAAATATTTATCTTAGCACAAGAAACGGATCGAAAACCTCTCATTTATATTTTGTCTCTTTTCCCAATTAAGTACTTGTAAGAAATGAACATATATAACCCACAACACAATTCCACAATCCACAATCCACAATTCACAATACATCAAAATATAATTCTATCTTGGATCGCATTCGGTAATCATACTAACATATATAATGATCTATGACGATCCTAAATTACATCCCATCACATTTTCAATAAACATGTACTATGTATTTAATAATGTCTACACATGATAACAAAACAATATACATTTTCTCATATACCTCAAAGGAAATCAAAAGCAGAGCTCGAGGGAAGTAGACAAGTACTGTGGCTAGGTACGATCCTTGAGAGCCCACACAACACTTTGGCAACTGAAACTTAACTCAAATAGTCTATAGGGAGTGGAAATAAGGGATGAGCAATCCACAGCTCAGTAAGTAGTTTAAGTAAATGCATGTTAGGCTCATGTCGATCTACATGTATAAGGATGCATGAACAGTAAATAAGATAATGTGAATGCGTGATACTATATCCTGATACCAAAAGGACAAAAATGGACTCACATTTTAAAGGTTGAAGCTGTACGGGGTATTAGTCATAACGATACCAATATGCCTTAGACACCTCATTTCCCCGAGCCTCAACACGATGCCCAAAAGATGTAGTCACTTGACACAACATTACACTGCCAGTAGTATACACAGGCCATACCGAGCAGAGACTCGATGATTGAACCGTGGGAGCCACCTCTAGAGTCCTTCGGGAACTAAGTGCTACACGTGTTCCGATGTTTCAGTACAGGCCATACCGAGCAGAGACTCGATGATTGAACCGTGGGAGCCACCTCTAGAGTCCTTCGGGAACTAAGTGCTACACGTGTTCCGATGTTTCAGTACAGGCCATACCGAGCAGAGACTCGATGATTGAACCGTGGGAGCCACCTCTAGAGTCCTTCGGGAACTAAGTGCTACACGTGTTCCGATGTTTCAGTACAGGCCATACCGAGCAGAGACTCGATGATTGAACCGTGGGAGCCACCTCTAGAGTCCTTCGGGAACTAAGTGCTACACGTGTTCCGATGTTTCAGTACAGGCCATACCGAGCAGAGACTCGATGATTGAACCGTGGAGCCACCTCTAGAGTCCTTCGGGAACTAAGTGCTACACGTGTTCCGATGTTTCAGTACAGGCCATACCGAGCAGAGACTCGATGATTGAACCGTGGGAGCCACCTCTAGAGTCCTTCGGGAACTAAGTGCTACACGTGTTCCGATGTTAGTATGAGAAATCGTAGGATATTATGACGATAAGTAAGTGAGTGTGATTCGTGAATTCGACAAATGTCAAAGAATGAAATAGATTTTAATAGCTTATTCTGCTTTTTAACGGACAGAACTAATTAAGAGAGTACATTAAAACATGAAATAAGTTTTAAAGAAATAAGATGATGATTTAACTAATATTCTTTTCAAGGAATATACGGATATTAATTATTCTATTTAAAGGCTTTATTTCGTAGAGGCATTATTTTGAAAGGAATATGAAAAAGATTATGAAAGATTAAAAAGGAAAAGGATTTATTAATTCAAAACAAAAAGAAAAATTTTTCTCTACAGTTGCTTCTAGGTTCCGTAACAAGTATGGTATTCTAAAATACCTACCTTACTCCATTCGGATCCCTAGCCGACTGTAGTATCTTTCCTACATGCGAGCCTAGAGCCCATAGGAAAAAAGAAAAAGATTTTCAGCATATAGGAAGCTGAGTATCAAGTGAGGCATATAATTCTCTTACTGAGCCGTGGTTTTGCTCACCCCTTAATTTTCAACATCTCAGGTTTTGATGAATGTGAAATCAGTGGATTGTGGATCCTGGCTGTACACGAAGAACAATGTGTCAGACCGACTGATTATTTGAGGTATGATTATTTATTCTCTGTATTTAGACACGTCAACAGTACTACTTATCTGATTTGTTACGATAGGGGATGTGTATAATATAAACAATATTATGTAAAATTTATTAACAGTCAGTACAAGTGAAGTATCGCAGACAGCCCAACCGGTTAAGTTGTGTATAAGAAGGGTAAAAATGTGGTCACGGGTCGTGACAGATTTAGTGGTATCAGAGCAATGGTTGGCCTGATGTCTGTGGATACTTTTGGAAGGAAAAGAGTTAAACATCCCCGGTAGTACTGTGTCGTCTGAATACATAGAGAAAATAAATGATTGTAAATGGGGTAAAATGATTTAAAGGGAGTGAGAAAGTATAAATTGAGAATGTTAAAGAAGAAAATTGGCTCAGAAATTACCGAAAAATTGGTGATTCTTCTAATCTATATGAAGGCCTGTTCGGTAAGGAACAGAAATGAACTCGGTGAGGGCCCCACCAGTACTTTTCTGTCCGAACCGAACTGAGACCTGAAAGTGATGGTATAAAATAGGGGAATAAAATATCATCATTAAATAGACTTTAAGATCACCGATTGAGGGTAATTTTAAGAGAGAGAAAATTTTTAGCCAAAAATGACCAAAATACCCCTACCCCCAAAATTTTACTGGGAGTCAAAATAGATCACCAGAAGTTGGAATTGATTGATTTGACAGAGAAATTAATGATATAAAGCTGAATTACAAGTAAATTAATCCCATTGTGGATTTTAGTGAACTTCTCTGTCGAAAATCGAATGAGATCTAACTTGCTGTTATAAGTATCAGAAAGGATACTATCAACACATAGATGATCAGTTCATTGATTTGAATGTATATTGAGGAGATAGAAATAAATGTCGAAATGACGAAAATGCCCCTATATTGGGCGATGTCGGAATAGTGATAAAACCGAGCTGAATTGGAATCCATTGATAGTAATGGAATTATTAATGGCATAGAAGATGTCATATGAATCTAACGATCCCTATTACTGATTCAACTAACACTTAGATTATGGACGCGAAAGAAAAACCCCGAGTGGACTGTGGGCCATAGGGGATAACAGTATGGTTGAGTGAGGCGGCCAGGGCTCCCCCCACGAGTGGACTTTGGGCCATAGTGGTAAATCCTGGGCTTCACAATAAAACAATCCGTGAGGGACTAAGTGCCACGTCTGTGTGACGGGGGCCACCTCTAGAACCCAGAGCGGACAGCACGGATGAGTGGTGCGGCTCGGGCCCCTCCGGCTTGAGACCGGCAAATCCGAGGCATCACAATAAAACGTGTACAGGCAGACGGCGAACGAGCCGGGGCCTTATATGATGCGATCCAAAGAGTGTAGTGGAATGTCATCAAATGTTTGGCCCGGTTATTGACTGAAAGGGTCGAAAATTAAGAGTGTATTGAACGGGATCGTTAAATACTATGAAAAGTGAAATGATTACAAGAATTGACTGAGGAGGTGAAAAGTACAGATAATGAAATACATACTGGTATGATTACTTATGGTTCTGTACGTTTTCATTTCTTTGAGGTATCAAACAGATAATCGTACATAGAACCGACGTATCTTGGAATATGTGCTACAGAATAAGGTACTGTTTGGAGTACTGTGAATTAGAGGATAATTATAAGAATAGTCAAGTGATAAAAAGAAGATGACCGCTAACCTAAATTCTTCAGGACCCTTGAGACAGAACTGTGATGGGCGACCCAATGGTGGGCGACCCGTAGTGGATCATGTGTCGTGAGATATAGGCGAACTATCTCATCGCCTACTCACTAGTAAGGATAAACCTGAGGCGAAAGGATCGCCTAGGGGATGCTCGTCGATGGTCGATATGAACGGGAGAGGTCCTTATAAGTATCCCAACGGTAACACGAGTGTAAGGAACTAGGTACGTAAGGGGTGCCAAGGTTCAAACCTCGTGGAGAATATACTCAAGGGAACTAAGCCTGAATTCAGTAAATGGAAATGGTTTTAAAGTGAATAACGGAATTGAAACGGGTAGCTGTGAAGTGTGTTGAGAATCATTGTACTTGATACAACGTACCAGAATGAGATTCGTAACGCTGTAAAGTATGACTAGGTAATGAAATCAAGGTAGAGTATGTATCAAAATGATTTGAATATGGAATGTCTCTGCCTTTAAAATATACTGTGAAATGATGGGACACCATGATGAAGGTCCAAAATGATAAAAGAAGTGTGGTTAAAGAAACTATCGGATCAGAATCCCGATAAATTCCAGAGTAACATAGATTGAGAAATCAGGTTAATGTTGATTCGATCGTGGATATGAAATTTATTCTTAAGCTTGTATCGAAGAATATAGAAGAAATCCGACAAGCTTAAGAAAATAATTTTTGGAAAATATTACGGATGATGAAATTCACAAGTATCGATGTAAAGAAAGGAAATACAAATGATATGATTTGAGGATGAATTAAATGATGTATTAAAATTTTTGGTTATACACTAAAATTCTTATGAAGAACAAATAAATATTATATGGAAGTGATGCCTTAAATATGATTTAATCGGAGATGTATAAGGAGCGTATAGGAGCAATCTTTGTAAAAGGCATAATCAAATGAAAAGTTGAAGAACGATGGTCACAAGATGATAAGAAATGTATGATTAAAGAAAGTATCAGGTTTGATTTCCGATAAAACTTCCAAAGTTATATAAATTAGAGGAATCGAGATAACATTGATTTGATTTTAAATATGAAGTTAAATTCTAAGCTTATATCGGAGGATGTAGAAAGAATCCGAAAAGTTAAAGAAAATAATTCTGAAAATTGTGTGGATAATGAAATTCACGTGTAAAGGTCTGAATGACGAAAATACTAATAATAAAAAAAATATAATTTGAGAATAAAGGAGTTATCTGTATAGGTGTAAATGAGAGAAATGCAAATGATGTTGAGTTGTAGACAAATCAAAAAGGATATATTAAATTTCTATCATTGATGAAGTTCTGGTGAAGAACAAGTATTAATCTACGTGAAAATAGACGCTTTATTGATCTGATCAGAGATACGTGAGGAGTAAATAAGACTAGCTGCTGTATAAAGCGTCCTTAGATAAAAGATTGAAGGTTGGTGTCCATAAGATGATGATTTGAACTCGAAGTGAATTTTACGAGTTCCGATTGAAGTTATAAAGATAATGAGTTGCCTTGTAAAGTATATAAGCCTAAAGAATGAGGCATCCTTACATGAGTAAATTGATGAAACACTGATAGAGTCTAAAGTATAAATGGAACATGAGTAGCATTGTGATATGATCCTTAAACTCTGAAAGGCTGTGGAACTATGCTAAGATTTGCAACTAAGAAATTTGGCTAGACAGTATCTCCTCTTGAGATATAAGATCTCGAGACGACAGGATGACAGTGAACCTGTCTATGATATAAAGATAATGATTGAGATACGAAAGTAATGAATCTAGCTAAATACTATTGTCAGCCTATAAAAGAGTGATGAGACTAGCTGCTCTATAGAGGAGACTAATTAAAGAAATTAAAGTCGGTAGATGGATAGTGTAAAGAAAAAGATGGTATGCAAGATTTTAAAAAGATCTTAACAGTATAGTACCATATCAATCGAGAAAACCGACAAAAAAAAAAGGATGAGAGTAAAAATATGAAAACGAAAATGAAAGTGCAATAAGGAAATAAGTCGCACAACGAGAAGGGAACTTCAATATAAAACAGTTCCCGAAGGTAAGACTGAAAGTGAATTATATTGGTTATCACAAGGCTGTGGCAAGATGTAAAATCAAAGCCAGAATTGATAAGTGAAAGTAATGATACTCCAAGGAGTAAGATAATTGATATGTTTACTGCCAGTAAAATGTTTGTACACATGACCACCTCGAAATGATAGAGATGGTGGAATTGTATAGATAATGTGGTGCTTAAATGGATAATTCGAAGATTCAATCACAGAATCTAAATTATGAAAAGAGTATATTCTCAGGATATTCTAAAATTTAAATGATATTGAATATACCATAAGAGTAAGAGATGTAATGACCATACTACATGAAAAGAGACATGGAGAGAAAATGATTGTCTTATGATTTATTTCTGTAAGAGATGATTAACAGTAAAATTTGCAATGATATGTAGCCTTGATGGAATAAGTGTGAAAATGAATATTGTGGACAATAAAGAGTCCAAAAGAGAAATAATGATATGGAAGTGATTAAAGACTGATGATCTAAATAGAATCACTTTCCATTATCAGACATCTAGATTCTCTAGTGCCTTAGTCGAAGTATAAGCGTTAAAACGGTGTGAATGTGTATGTACAGTTCCAGTGAGCCTTACATGTGATGGGAGTCTCTGTGTTGCCATATGCTAATGAGAGATAGCAAAAGGCTTTGAGATCCCAAGTGTATTGATAGCACCGCTCCATACTGATATATATATATTTTATATATGAGCGTGAGATGTAACCGCTCCATGATATTGAGAGAGCGTGTGCACGAGATGTGAAAGCTACTGGGACACTTACATATAATTGATTGACACGAGTACATGATAGTACCAAATTATGTCGACTCGGCACTAAGTGAGAAGAATGGATAATGAACAGCATAAATCAGCTGTAATATTAAAATATTATGTATGGCTCTTATACGAAAAGAGTAAAAGTGAATAACTCCCGATTTGAGAAATGAACTTACGGGAGTATAAACATATACGATGAAAGACAGCATGTAGTGGTCTAAAGCACTCTTGATGTTGAAAGTGTACTGGCAGTATTACTTGGAGGATGAACTAGAGGTCAGAAGTCATAAGTATACGGCATGTACCACCTTTGGACTTAAGTTAAATTCGGAGGACCGAATTTCTTAAGGTGGGGAGGATGTGATAACCGTAAATTTTTCAATTATTGGAAATAATAAATATTGAAAATAAATATTAAAGAAAATAGATAAGAGGAAATAAATAAATTAAAGTAAATAAATAAAATTTATTTACGAGATGGGAATATAGTTGAAATTCCCGAAATTAAGAAAAGTGAGGAAATTAAATGAAAATAAATAATAATAATAATAATAAAGTCGGAGTTATTGAAAGTATGAAAAGCAGGAATTAAAATTGGATTAATGGAAATCCAAAATTTGTAAAATAAAAATGCGTATATTATATACTTATATAATTAAATTATATAAATATATTTACACATTTTTTATATAAATACATATGTATGTATATGAATATTAGTATATATTATAAAATAAAATATATACTATTTTGTCTTAAATAAAGACATGTGTATATTATAAAATGTAGTAATATAATTATAAATATATGGGTACAGATATATATATATGAAATATATATATTATTATTTTAAATAAAAGTATATGAATATATAAGAAAAGTAAATGTTATTTTGTATTAAAGTTTATATGTATAAATATTTTATTATAGCATTTATATAATTTGTATATATAAATGTTATTTAAGTATATGAATATACATATATATATATATACTAGACATGTATTTTGTAATGTACAAGATATATTTTATATATAATAAATATTGTATAACATTATGTATGAAATAATGTATGTATAACATATAATATATATTATATGTATAAAATATATGGTATAATGTATAGTATATTGTATACTAAAAATGGAAAGAAGACAAAAACTAAAAGGGAAATAAAAACAGAAAATAGAGGGAAGGATCGGGGGAAGGAATCCCGACCCTCCCAGCCGCAACCATCGGCGGCGGAGCCGCCACTGCCGGCGAGGGAGGAAGGAGGACGAGACGCCACTGGCCAAAGAAAGGGGAGAAACTGCCGGGGCGTGAAGGAACAGAAACAGAATCGACGGAAACGAAGGAAAATCGGGAGAGAAAGAAAATGGCGGACGGCGGTGCCGGCCGATCCAGGCACCGCCACTGCCACCGAAGCACCGCCGGAGGGAGAGGAACACGATGGAGGTCACCCGACGCGCCATGGACGGCGGAGGAACGCCGGCGAAGAGGAGAAGAAGCCGAGGCAAAATCGAGTGGATCCGCCGCCGTGCCGCCGATCCAGGCCAAGCTGAGACCACCGGCAGCTTCGCCTCGACGCCGGCCAGCTGAGGGACCAACGAGCCGCCGGAGAACCGGCCGCCGGCGAAGAACCGGCGAGGAAAGAAGCTGGACCGGTCTGAACCGGTCTGACCGGGAAAGGAAGAAGAAAAAGAAAAGAAAAAAAGAAAAGAAAAAGGAAAAAGAAAAAGAAAAAGAAAAAGAAAAAGAAAAAGAAAAAGAAAAGAAAGAAAGAAAAGAAAAAGAGGAAAAAGGAAGAAAAAGGAAGAAAAAGAGGAAAAAGGAAAATTTCGGGAATTCGGAAAATTCCCGGAAATTCGACAACCCGGGATTTTACAAATTCGGTAAGAAATTTCCCGAGAATTTAATTTCAGAAAAAATTAAATAAATTATGAAAAATTCTAAAAATTAGAATTTTAATTCCAGAAATTATTTTCAGCAATCGAGATAAGGAATCGGGAGAAATGGAGTGCGGGCGCGATCGATAAGCGGAATTCGCTGACCCGGAAAAAAAGGTAAGGGATGCATGTGCAGCACTGTAAGGATACTCAGTCTGCATAATTTAATTTAAAATATTTTATGCAATTATTTTATGAAAATTATTATGATGCATGAATTGCTGAAAATAATTTGAGAAGAAGTACTGGCTGAAAGATTTTAAACTGTATTTTCCGTGCAGGAGGTTAGTGAATCGGCAGCCGTTATGCTGCCGAAAATTTTAGAAAAACTTTATAAAATCATATTAAATGATTTATTTCCGAATTTCGATAGTAAATCACTAGACATGAGGAAATTTCTAAATTTCATAAATATGAATATAATGAGATGGAACTTTAGAGTATTCATGTATTCGAGAATGGTGATAATGAAATCACCGAAAATTCTCGAAATAGATAAATTACACGAATTACGAGACGAAAGATGAAGTGAAACATAGTGAATATTTTTATGGATATTTTTATCAATATTCACTAAAGGATTATAACCCTTATGGTTTATATCATGGAATTATATAATTATATAAATTCCATAAAGGTGTATTTTCTGATGAAAAATACGGTTTTGAGACTGGTTGGTATTCTTATCATGCTGATACATGATATGTGACATGTTTAGTCCCGGTCGACACCTGATCCGTGATCCACCGAGGACAATATAGATTATGGTCATAGATTTGACCGGTTTAGTCCTTTACCCTCCAGGGTTTATAGTACGACAAGATTAACGTCTATATTAAAATCCATAAATGATAGGTGACATGTTAAAAAGGGAAATATTTTACATGACATGGAATATGTCAAACGGAAAAGGCCATACCGAGCAGAGACTCGATGATTGAACCGTGGGAGCCACCTCTAGAGTCCTTCGGGAACTAAGTGCTACACGTGTTCCGATGTTTCAGTACAGGCCATACCGAGCAGAGACTCGATGATTGAACCGTGGGAGCCACCTCTAGAGTCCTTCGGGAACTAAGTGCTACACGTGTTCCGATGTTTCAGTACAGGCCATACTGAGCAGAGACTCGATGATTGAACCGTGGGAGCCACCTCTAGAGTCCTTCGGGAACTAAGTGCTACACGTGTTCCGATGTTTCAGTACAGGCCATACCGAGCAGAGACTCGATGATTGAACCGTGGGAGCCACCTCTAGAGTCCTTCGGGAACTAAGTGCTACACGTGTTCCGATGTTTCAGTACAGGCCATACCGAGCAGAGACTCGATGATTGAACCGTGGGAGCCACCTCTAGAGTCCTTCGGGAACTAAGTGCTACACGTGTTCCGATGTTTCAGTACAGGCCATACCGAGCAGAGACTCGATGATTGAACCGTGGGAGCCACCTCTAGAGTCCTTCGGGAACTAAGTGCTACACGTGTTCCGATGTTAGTATGAGAAATCGTAGGATATTATGACGATAAGTAAGTGAGTGTGATTCGTGAATTCGACAAATGTCAAAGAATGAAATAGATTTTAATAGCTTATTCTGCTTTTTAACGGACAGAACTAATTAAGAGAGTACATTAAAACATGAAATAAGTTTTAAAGAAATAAGATGATGATTTAACTAATATTCTTTTCAAGGAATATACGGATATTAATTATTCTATTTAAAGGCTTTATTTCGTAGAGGCATTATTTTGAAAGGAATATGAAAAAGATTATGAAAGATTAAAAAGGAAAAGGATTTATTAATTCAAAATAAAAAGAAAAATTTTTCTCTACAGTTGCTTCTAGGTTCCGTAACAAGTATGGTATTCTAAAATACCTACCTTACTCCATTCGGATCCCTAGCCGACTGTAGTATCTTTCCTACATGCGAGCCTAGAGCCCATAGGAAAAAAGAAAAAGATTTTCAGCATATAGGAAGCTGAGTATCAAGTGAGGCATATAATTCTCTTACTGAGCCGTGGTTTTGCTCACCCCTTAATTTTCAACATCTCAGGTTTTGATGAATGTGAAATCAGTGGATTGTGGATCCTGGCTGTACACGAAGAACAATGTGTCAGACCGACTGATTATTTGAGGTATGATTATTTATTCTCTGTATTTAGACACGTCAACAGTACTACTTATCTGATTTGTTACGATAGGGGATGTGTATAATATAAACAATATTATGTAAAATTTATTAACAGTCAGTACAAGTGAAGTATCGCAGACAGCCCAACCGGTTAAGTTGTGTATAAGAAGGGTAAAAATGTGGTCACGGGTCGTGACATGTGATGTTTAATATTAGTTGATAATGAAAGAAAAATACATATAGCGAGTTGATAATTGGTAATATATAGTAGTAGTGCTAAATTTTAATGACGAAGAATTAATGTATGATATATTGAATTGTATATGTACATAGGTGGGTATACATGTGAATAATATAAGATGGGACATTGTGAGGAGTAACGAAATTAATGTTGAACTTGTGATAATAGATGTCATCAAAGAGGGGGACAATTCTTGACCCTAAGCGCAAGGAGTTAGCAAGAACATATTCGAGGTGACACGGAGTGGTGAAGAAGCTTGAATCGTGATTTGGACAACTCGAAAAAGATACTTGCTAAGTGTATAAGGTAAGTGGATTAAGTAAATCTTGCTAGGATCATCTCGTAGGAGATGAATAAGTTTCTTTTTATAAAAAAAAATAATTTATATTTGGATTAAACGATGAAATGCTATTGCTTTACAATAAAGGAAAGCAAAGGTAAGTTTGAGGATTCAAATGAATTGTGTTTTTGGAATTTGCTTGGGCTAGATTTGAGCTTGTTTCTGCCTTGTGTGTTATTGCCAGCCAAGCTTGCATGTTGAATGAAGTGAATTATGCATGTGTTAAGTAGAAATTTGTCCATATATTGGTTGACCATATAAATGCTTATGTGATTGATATTGCGATGAGAAGACAAAAAAATTAATGAATTGATTTTAATGAGACTATTGTGTTCTGATTGTAGAACAAGTGTAATAAATTCATTAGAATTGCATTTTCTGCAGGCTGGGTTACGTTGAAATACAAGTTGTTATTCTTCTAAAATTTCTAGTGATTTGAATAGGAATAAGTGAAATTATAAACCTTACTCATTTTATATGCGAGAGTTAAGTATACGTGTGCATGTCTTGCATTAATTACACTAAGTAGCCATGTAAAGTGTATAGTGATGCTTTGTGGATGCTTATGTGTATAGCATGTTTAGTACATGTTGCTCTACGCACGAGTTTTATAATATCAGATACTATGTTTTGACTTAAAAATCATGGTATTGAATCGATTTTGTAATAATTGGCACCCATGCAAATTTGTAAACGAAAAACTATTTTTTTAATCTATGTTTTGAAAATGAGCCCTTACCGGGCAAAACTAACAAGGTCATCAGATTACGGATCGAGAGAGCCACCTCTAGAGACCCTATAGGAACTACGTGTTACACAACTACCTCCAGGACTGTGGGAGCCAACTTTAGAGTCTTAAGGGAACTACATGCTACATGAGTATCTCTGAATCTCGAGGACACGTCCCATTTTGTTATGTTCTGATAAGTGCTATGTTTTGTGAACTACAAGCTTTTGATGTGTAATTGGTTTTTAGCTTCACTTCTAAGCGCAGGTAGACCCATTGACCTTTGGTCACTTTGAGCTTATTGAGCTTGCTTTGGGTTCCATTACTCGTTTATCAAGCTTCGTGCTTTAGAGACCCCAAAGGACCTATATGCTACACAAGTACTTCCGAGACCATGGGAACCACCTCTAGAATCCTAAGAGAACTACGTGCCACATGGATATTGTGAAAACCTTAAACTTTCTTACCTCAATTTTGCACCCAAGTGTAAATTATATAAGTACTAAGTGTGATTAAGTGAATTCAAGTATTTGAATGTACCTACCTTGCCCTAATACTTGAGAATGAAATTTTGAATATATAATTAGCCGAGAATGCAAGGGAGATGTATATGTATGCCATAAATACATTGTACTGAGTTTCATATGAGCATTGACACATGTGTCGACTAATGCATGCAATGTACATGCATGCATGCGCATGTACAAAAATATATTCTTATATTATAAAATGATTGAGTAATTATAAAATATATATATATAAATAATACTCTAACGCACATAACTGTATAAATATATTTTGGTAATTAAGATGTATGCAAATAAGATAAATAGCTTGTGATAAATAGATATAATTATCATAAGATGATATTTATTAAGACGTATGTATAAATAAGATAATTAAGATATGATAAATATATAATTATTATAAGAAAATATTTAATAAGAAAAAAGTATTTAAATGTAATTATAAATATGAAGATTAAAATAAACAAGAAATATTTACATACATATACATATACATATAAGTATATAGTTATGTATATAAATAATATACATGAAAATATATGTGTGTATTTAGATTTTTAGGGAACTAATAATAATAAGATAAATATATATTTAGGATACAAGTAAATTATTAAAAAAAGTAAGTAAAATATATATATTTTTCACCTATCGAGTTGGTGGGAAAACCCCCACAAACCCTATTATAGTTTGATAGGAGGTAGAGTACTCTGCCTTCCATCAGTCTCCATCTTTTTACCTTTTCACGTTTATCATCATCTCTCTCTCTCTCTCTCTCTCTCTCTCTCTTATTTTCACTTAAAGTTGAAAACAATATATAAAAAAAATAAATTGAAGGATATGCGGTAGCCAAGATCAAAATATGAGAGAGAAAGAGAGATTAAAGGTTGAGCTGGAGCAAATGAAACTTCACTTACTTGGTCCACTAATGTGAGCCAAGATTGGTAGCCATTCGAAGGGGAGACTAGCTTTGAACCGAAAGGCCAACGATGAAGAAGAAATGGAAGCTGGACTGACGTGCGTGGGGCTGCCATTGGAGCTCCAACAAATTTGTGACTACAACAAAAACAGCAAGGATTTGGGGACTGTTCAGGGACCTCTCGGCCAGCAGTTGATGAAGTCTCACCATGGTTGTCATTAAGGCTAAAGATGGCATGAAAACAAGGCAGACTAAGACCTTTAAAAGAGTGTTTAAGGGTAGCAACCAACCTCTATTTTGAGGGAAGTTTTGGGTTGCTTGGGACATGATTTTTAGAAGAATAAAAATAGTGTTGGATCGAGCTGAAACAAAGGTTACTTTAGGCTGAATGTTGGCTGCTATTGAGCCATATTGGGCATTGTTTTGGAGGCTTGGTGTCACATCCCAAAATGTACAGTATTTACCATATTATAACACCCCACATGGCGGTTGGGTTGTCAACATTAACTATTATTATACTTAAATTAAATCTTTAGTCGATGAAAATATATACTGTAATATACATATACAGTCTGTACACGTGTTCTACATCCCCGATACAAGAACTATACAATGTAGTACTGTACATATATGTCTAAAACATATAAAAGAAATAATACCTCCAAGATCCATTAAAAGCTGCCTCGGGGTCAACTACCACGCAGCTGAATTCTATGGTACGCAATCATTAAAGATAGTCTGTGGAGTGAGAAAATAAAGGGGTGAGCTAACGCGCTCAGTAAGAGAATTGTATGTGAAACTGATACTATAAAATCTATATGCTAAAAACGTTTGATATTCACATGATAAAACACTTAAGTAAATAAATGAGGAATTAATATTCCTTTCAAAAAGATATTCATTTTCAAACTTGTAAAACACCGTATAATATTTAGTTCAACATGTAGTATATCAAAAGCTCAGTGGCTGCAAATAATGTACTACCAGCTAAAGGTTTAATGAAAAATACAATCGTCATTACAGTATCATGGAGACCAGGCAACACCCTAAATATATCATGCTATAATATCATCCCAAATAGGGGAAACACATGAGATCTACGGCCACAGTCTATGGGGTCCACAGTGTGCACTAATCCGGTGTCCACTGGAGACGCTGATAATAGGATCAGTATCTATCAGCAATAACACGTGACACGTGAGCATGATACGGGGCCTAATAGTCTCAAAACAATAAACACATGATATAAGCATCATTTATGAAATCAATTTCACTGAATATATTTTCAATCAATCTATAAATATTTAAAATGAAAATATATTCATTTTATGAATAAAAATTCATAAAAAATTCATACTGTAACAATCATTCTAGAAAATGTTCTAGATATTTATAAAACAATATAAGGCACATGCTGGTACTCTCACATAAATAAAATTCCTTATCAGGAATATTTAAATATAGTTTTTATGTAAACTATAAAATTATGCAATTTAATGAATTTCATGAAATTTTCCCAAAATTCCACTTTAGAAAAATACTAGAAATATTTTCCAATTATTTCTATAATTTTCGGCAGAATGACAGCTATTTTTAACCAAGCCTTCCTGCACGAAAATTACAGTTTATAATTTCAACAGCAGCCACAATTTCACCAAATTTCACCACTTTCAAAGGGAATTTATATCCATTTTATTTCTATAAAAATAGTGTGAACCAAACGATGCATTTACAGTATCCCTACGGTTCACACACGCATCCCTTACCTGTATGCTGAAATCTAGTCGTCCAATAGCACCACGTACAATTCACCACTCCCGGGCTGCAATAAAATTCACCCAAGACCATTATTCACCATAATTAAAATTCTAATATTTTTTCTTGAATTAAATTCTACTATATTTTCAGTAGAAAATATTAAACCGGTATAATTCGCACTGGTGCTAAAACCAAACTTCGCCAATTTAGCTCCAATCGAAATCCGACTTCACCATCAGTCTTCTTATAATTTCTACAGTCTCTTAACATCCTAAAATCATAATTTGAAGCATTAAAACCCTCCCATCTCACCATGACCGAAAATGGCTTCTTGCCATTTTTGTGATTTTTCCACAATTTAACTAATATACCTTGTTTAATTAAGCTTAATCATCATCCTAATCCTATTTTTAAACATCAAACCATAGAAATTCATAGAGATCTCCTCATGACCGAACACCCCTCTTAATGGTTGAGTATGATTTAACTAGATTCAACCTAAACTAATACCATAAACAAGCTTAGGAAGCTTAATTCTCTTAAAATCAACCATTAAAAATCAAAGAATGTAAATACACAATAAATGGGTACTTTGGCCGAAATTTCCTCTTCACTTTTCTCTTGATTTAGCCACTTAATCAAAGGGCTATTGGTATGTTTAGAGAGAGGAAGATGAGTAGAGTAATTTTGGTAGAAATAGCTTAGTGAAAATAATGTGTTTTTTGTGAGTTTTTGGAAGCTTTTGTTTTCTTTTCTTTTAGTCTTCAATGGTGGCCACGAGAATGCAAGGAGAAGATGCAGAAACAGTATCGGCAGCAGCTGGAATTATATAATAAAATATTTGGTTATATTTTATAAATGTTAAAAATAACAAAAATGCCATTAATGATAGGTTTTTTGATCTTTTTCTTCTGGAATTTTTATAACTAGGTAGTTGAACTCAAAAAATCTATTTTCCATCACCAAAAATTCCTATTAAATGTATTTTGATAAACGGTGGTGGTTTGGTTCGGGTTTAACCTTTTCGAGAAGGTGAAATTACAAAAATACCCTTACCGGGTAAATCGCGTAGAATTCTAATTTGACTACCGATTCGGTCTATCTATTTACATAACCCAGGACTTATTTTCGTGTAGAATATCATTCTTTAATCGCTAGATTAAATTCCCATTTATTTTGACCTCAATTTACGAAATGCCACCGGGTTATGGACTTAAACTTCATTTTCTAATTTGTTTTCGTTCTCTTCGAAATAATCTAAATGAAGTAAATTAGACTTAAAATTCATACCGTATATTTATTAGACCCTCTGTGTATTATCTATCCGGTCTCACGTCCATCCAGGCATTGTATAACATGTGGGTCCCACCACATTGTACTAGCTCGTATCTGCGAAATTCACATGAATTGAACAGTATGAGTGTCCTTACATGTGAAACAGTATCTGAATACACAGTTCTCACACTTGGACTGAAACAACTGAAGAAGGTTGGGTAGAGGCTGTCTAAGGTTGTACCAAGCTAGTCAATGCTGTTTGAAGTTGACTTTGGGATGAATAAAGAGGCACTTGGCTTGGCAAAATAGTGAATGCTGAAGTTACACTCTTGGCACCAAGAAAAGGCTGAAGGCAGTGCTCGAAGGCCATTTGGTTACTATCTTGACTATTGTACAAGGGACTATCGGTTGCTATTAGAAACAGAGAAAGAAAAGTTGCCCCTGAGGGTTTAGGGTTTTATAAGTATAAGAGAGAGGGGATGTTTTAAAAGCTAGAACCGAGCCTCAAACAAGAGCTGATTTGGCGTGTCATTTAGTGGCAATAAGGTTGATGGTATAGCGCTGAAAATAAATTTTGTAGTAGCAAAACAAGTAGTCAATTACTTTCAACACATAGGGCAGCAATATGCTTGGCCTCTAAGGGAAACAAGAGATACTCAACCTTGGGAGTTTAAAATGGCTTGGACTGAGGTGAAAGATTGAGTGCGGATTTGAAACTCAAAGGCAATAATTGCTAAGTTTCGATGTAAGTGGGTTAAGTAGAGCTTGCTAGCACCATCTTATAGGAATGATATACATTTTGTTAATCTTTAGATTAGTTCTTACGTTAAGCGATGCGTTCGCTATGGTTAGGCATTGAGGTAAAGAAGCTTTGATTAAAGGTATCACTAAATTATATTTTTGGTTTATGCTTGGGCTAAATTGATATTGGTTTTTTTGCTTTGTGTATTATGGCCAGCCAAGTGTGCATGCTAAATGAAGTGAATTGATGCATATATACATTCATGTATAGCATGTTTTGAGTCAAGTTATTTTATAACTATGTTTTATAACGACTTGCATTATGTTTTAAATTACAAAGTCTTGGTTTGAATTAACCTTTGAAATCAATCGAAATTTTCGCATATTTGAAACTCAAAATTGGTTTAATAAGTGTTTTGAAGTTCGTGAAAGCTAAGTGCTACACGAGAAATATTATGTTTTCAGATCCGTTTTCGATTGCAGGCAAACCCATTAACCTTTGGGCACTTTGAGCCTATCAAGCTTGCTCTAGGTTCTATTACCTATTTATTGAGCTTTGTGCTCTAGACTATCAGTGCAGTGTGCCTATCGAGCCTAGTGCTTTAGGCAAATCATACTTGTCTGGAAAACCAGTAGAAAGGTCCCAGTTCTTGACTAATCAGTAAGATTGGATTATTTAATGGCCATAGATATTGTACCGTGGGAGCCACCTCTAGAATCCTAAGGAAGCTACGTGCCACACGGATACCTTTCGGATCGTGGGAGCCACCTTTAGAATCCTAAGGGAGTTACATGCCACACTGATACCTTTTGGACCGTGGGAACCACCTCTAGAATCTTGAAGGACCTACATGCTACATGG
This sequence comes from Heritiera littoralis, assembly GCA_031772115.1. Classification (NCBI taxonomy): domain Eukaryota; kingdom Viridiplantae; phylum Streptophyta; class Magnoliopsida; order Malvales; family Malvaceae; genus Heritiera; species Heritiera littoralis. Next base: position 704,696 of record JAPDPK010000035.1, read on the forward strand.
ATATCATTTGGACTGTGGGAGCCACTTTTAGAATCCTAAGGGACCTACGTGCTACACAAATACCTTTTGGACCGTGGGAGCCACCTGTAGAATCCTTGAGGACCTATGTGCTACACAGATGTAGTTTGGACTGTGGGAGCCACCTCTAGAATCCTGAAGGACCTACGTGCTACACAGATGTAGTTTGGACTGTGGGAGCCACCTCTAGAATCCTGAAGGACCTATGTGCTACACATATATTGTTTGGATCGTGGGTGCTACCTCTAGAATCCTATAGGACCTACATGCTACACGAATATCGTTTGGACTGCGAGAGCCACCTCTAGAATCCTGAAAGATCTATGTGCTACAGAGATATCATTCATACTGTAGGAGCCACCTCTAGAATCTTAAAGGACCTACGTGCTATATGAGTTCTTCGATGTGACACTTCTTCTATTGTTAGCTAGGATGGATGTCGTAACTGTATCAATGTGTGGGGTCTTTGCCAAAACTTTATTAGATATCTATTTGATATCGTTTTTAGTGATTTAAGGCTTTTGTCTAAAAGTTACAAGTGATCATATTGATATCGTTTTCAGTGAATAGAGGCTTTTGCCTATAGTGGTAAGTGATTGATTTGAAATTATTTTCAGTGAGTTGAGGCTTAAGCCTAAAGGTAAAAGTAATCGATTTGAAATCATTTTAAGTGATTTAAGGCTTATGTCTAAAGTGAAAAGTGATTGATTTGAAATTGTTTTAAGTGCTTTAAAGCTTATGCCTAAAGTGATAAGTGATCGGTTTTGAAATCGTTTTCAATGAATCGAGGCTATATGCCTAACGTTTATTAAATATCATTTTGTGATCTAATTGATTTATCAAAGTGCATAGTTATTGATTTAAAACGAAGTGCATAGTAATTGATTTCTCAAAGTGCATAGTGATAGATTTATCGAAGTGCATAGTGATCGATTTATTGGAGTGCATAATGATCGATTTATCAAAGTGCATAGCATTTTGATTTAATCGAAATGCATAGTGGTTTGACTTAATCGCAATGCATAAAGAAAGTGGTTAAAATAAGGTGCAAAATGAAAGTGTTTTAAATTAAAGTGCATTGCGAAAGTATTTTAATTCATGTCCATATTTGATTATTAATATCATGACTAAATACCATGCATACATGTCACTTCAATACTGATTATTTATGTACTTGCATGTAGATTGACATGAGTCTAACATGCGTCTACTTAAACTACTTACTGAGCCGTGGTTTGCTTACCCCTTTCTAATAACCTTATAGATCATACATGCTAGACTCCACACTCATAGTTTGTGTGGGCCCTTTGAAACTGAACTTAGTAATGGTACTAGCTTAAGTCCTTCGAGCGTTGCTTTTGATACTTTGAGGTATGTGAAATTTTGTATATCATGTGGGTTATCATGTATAGACATTATGCAATGTATAGTACATGTTTATTGGAAATATGTTGAGATGTAACTTAGGATCACTTTAGATTATTATAGACAAGTATGATTATAGAGTGTGATCTGGGATATGTTTGTGGTATGATGATATAAACTGTAGATTGTGGAGTTGAGGTATGATGTTGAAAATACACACATATATATTTTGCAAGTTAATTAATTGGGAAAAACTGATTATATATAGGGGGAGGTTTTCGATCTTTTTCTTTTGCTAGGTTAATCTTAAATTAAAATATCGAGAAAGTAAGTTAATTTGTTCTGGAAGTTAAAAATTTAAACAACAACGTTAAATCGAATTGAGAAAGGAAAAAGTTGTTTAGTGGTGACACTGACACCAAATCAAACCTTAAAGTAAAAAGAAAAAAAATAGTTCGTAAATTTGATAGGTGATATAAGTATGAATGTTAAGTGCATGACACGGTTTTCGTGTTGTGATAGATTTAATGGTATCAGAGTAAGGTTTGTCTAGTACGTGTCAATCTCATAGAGATCGTTATTAGTGTTACATCTCATGTACTATTTAATATCTGCATGTAAACTTATTTATTATTGACCTATACCAAGCTTAGTTAGCTTTCGGTATAGGTTTCTAGTCTAATTTAATTCAAAAAAATTAGAAGACTGGGCGTAAAAGTAAGCCTAGAAGATTGGCTCGAAAATAGTCGATTCCACTTCTGATTCCATTACCTTCATCCACTGCACTTGTTAGTAGGTTGCATATAGAGTCAAAACCTCTATATTATCTATTGTCTATTAACACTCCTTTCAAGGAAATCTTAGATGAAAGAGTGTGCATATCATCAGTGTAAAGTGAAGGTGGGAGATAGGGACCTAATAGTAGATTCGATGTCTTGCACATTTACGACATTGGTTTCGTTTTAGATATAGATTGGATAGCTAACCATCGTGCTAGTGTACATTGCTATTGGAAAACTGTAACCTTCTCCCTAGCTAATCCTTATATGATATGTTTTGATAAGTAACAAAGTGATAAGTGCATATTTGCTTTGTTTTAAACGTATTGAAGTTATATCAGTAAGAGGCACAATGTCACAATCTGTTATATACAGTAATCATCCACATTTATCGTATATCACACAGATACAGTAGTTGGTTGGGCTGTTTGTGATGTCTTTCACAGTGTTCTCTTACAACAGTAAAACACTTTAGGCAATATATATTTATTAATAATTAATAAATACAACTGTATAAATTAGTTTATATCCCCTGAGAAATGCCTAAACATATAAATGTAAAAATAGTACCTCCAAGAATCCACTATAACTTGCTTCAGGATAACCAAAAAATAGCTAATCCACGGATTGATACACCAATTAACCAATTAATATAATTTGTGGATTGTGAAAAATAAAGGAGTGGGCAGACCACAACTTAGTAAAGGAATTGTATGTAGAACTTGATATCATGAAATCTATATGCAATAAAATAATTTATTTTCCTATAGGTGCACTAGGGACCGTAAAGGAAGTATACTATAGTCGGCTAGGGATCCGGATGGAGTATGAAAGGTATTTTAGAATACCTGTCTTGTCTCAGAGCCTAAAAGTGACTATAGGAAGTAGAAATTAAATTTGATATAAAACTCATTTAATAATTCTCCATACAAAAATAATTTACATAAAAATGGTATAATAAACCATTAAATAAATCATTTAGGAAATAATTTAATTTCCATATTAAGATATCACTTTTACAATAAAATAAACTACAGTGATAAGCACTGTAAACAATTCAGTATGATAAACAGTTTAGTGATATCAACATTTTAGTAAATAGTATAAAAACCCGTTAGGTAAACCGTACTAATTAATTAGATAAATAATCACATAATGGTTTATAAAACCAATTGAACAAAATACTTTAATTAGTATTTTACCAATCACTTTATACATGTTTCACACCTTTTTGATAAACCTTGTAAATAATAACAGTTCAGTACAGTAAACACTTCTCTTTAGTAACTGTAATCCATAACATTTCAGTGAAAACCGTAGTATTAAATCAGTAACATATGAATGGAGACCAGGCAACACCCTCAATATATCATGCTATAATCCCCGCAGGGAACAGTATCAGTATCATATGAGACCTATGGCCATAGTCTATAATTGTCCTTGTTCGTACACTGATCAGGTGTCATCCGGGACGTTGAAGATAGGATCAGTATCAACAGCTTCACACAACATGTACGTGTTGTGTATCACATATCAACATGTTACGGGGCCTATCAGTCTCAAAACAGTTTATAAGTAATCACATCACCTTTATGGAATTTAGCAAAATAGACAATATCTTTAAGAAAATCCATAAAGGTATAAAATCACACAGTATACAGTAAGGTGAAAAGGTTATAAAATATTCACACTGTAGTAATAATTTCCATAAATATTTGATTTCACCGTAAAACACATATACACATTTCAATACTTTCATTTTGGTGAAATTTGATTTTCAGGGCTACTGAATTATCATTTTTAATAATTTTAACACTTTATGGAAAATAGTAATTATTTATTTTCCAAAGCTAATATTAGTTTTCATATACCCACTGTTTCACTGTGAAATAAATTTAGGAACATTTCAGTCTCAAAACAATATTCACACAGTAGTATCACCATTATGGAAATCAATAAAATAAGTAAAATCTTTAGTCAGTCCATAAAGATTAATTCATAACACAGTGAATATTATAATGAAAATAATTTTAAAAAATTCACTTTTCAACATTTCACTTTATAAGACACTAATTACACTGTAAATCATTTAGGAGTAATTTTCAGTAGCTTTATCTTAATTAAATTCAATAACACAAATATTTAAATAATGTTTTTCGGTATATTCATATTTTATAAAAAATATGAAATATTACACTTCCAAGGCTAGGAATTCACTTAGTAATGCACCCAAAATATTTCATGGCATTTTAGAAAATTTTCTAAAAATTTTCAGCAGTATAGCGGCTACAAACTCCCTAGCCTTTCTGCACTTCAAACGCAATTCAAAACCAACCACAAGCTCAATTTTCACAGTTTTCAAGGCATTTCACTTCGAAAATATTCTCATAAAATTATTTGCATCAAAAGCATGCATTCATAATATCCCTACGGTCAACATATGCATCCCTTACTTGTCTCGTTATATCGGACTTCTCTATAACACCATTCGTAATTCGATACTCCTGGGCTGCAGATAAATTCACCAAAAATATTAACTCACTTAACACTTATTTTTAAGCTAAATTTCGTGCTTAATTGCAGCCACATTGTACACTGCAATTATTTGTGCAATATATTTTCTACCGATAGTAAAGCTTAACTTCTTCGTTTTAAGTCAAAATTTAAATCCGATTTCACCGGTGGACTCTTTATAATTTCTACAGTTTAATGGCACCCTAAAATCATCAAATTCAGTCATAAACATAGGTCCCCTTATGTTGACCGAATGCTTCTTCTAGCCAATTCCATGGAAATTCAACAATCTAAACTAAGCAATTTGGCACCATTTTCATACATGAAACACTAAGTTTTCCTTAGGTTCTCATCATGGCCGAAACCCCCATTCATGGCACATTTTCATTTTGTTCAATTTAATCAAAACTAATGCTACCAACATGTTTAGCAAGCTTAAATGAATCTTCATACACTATTGAAATTAAATGAAACACCATGGATGAAGAGAGCCTTACCTTGACCGAAACTTCAAGCTCTTTTTTCTCCTTTTTTTCTCACTTATTCCATAAACTATGGGTATGGGTAGATAAATCTTGAAGAGAGAGAAGAGATTTTTGTGAGATAAGATGTGTATGTAAAGTTATGGAAGCTTTCTTTTCTTTTCTTCTTTCTTTCTCCCATGGAGGACGTGAGAGAGGTGAGGAAGATGAATGAATAGTGCCATCAGTTGATGGGGAGAAATATAAAGAGAATTCTAGAAGGGACAAAATTACGAAAATGCCTTTGGTTATGAAATTTCGAACAATTATGCCTTTAAGCTTCCGTATTTGTAAAAACTGTGTAATTGTACTCCAAAATTTTGGATTTCATCACCAAATAATCTTATTAGATGTATTTTGATGAATCATGGTGGTTTCGTTAGCGCGTGATACATCAAATGCGTGAAATTACGAAATTACCCCTAACGGACTGCTAGCAAAAATTTCCAATTTAACCACCGATTCCATAAATCCATTAACACTATCTTAAACTACTTTTCATTTAGAATATCATGATATTTTTACTTTGTCCCAATTCATTTTAGTTTGGGCACAATTTATGAAAATACCCTTGGAACATAATCGTCATTTTCTAATTTGTTTGTCACACTTCCCAAAATAGTAAAAATAAGGTATTTTGGGTATCAAAATTTCCACAATATCATCATTACAACTTTCATACACTGTTTCCTCAATCATAATTACATCTCGGCACTGTAATCCAAGTGGTGCCCACATCACTATTTACTTATAATTTACAAAATTTACCCAAAATTAAATTAATAAATAATTATTTATACATGTACAATACAATATAATTGGTTCTCACACATAATGGCCTATGTGGTTTGGAGATTGATGTAGTTTACTTGTCATGACTCATGAATGAGGAATGAAGTCATGTTTGATAGAGATGATAGTGGAATGAATTGTCATGACTCATTAATGAGGAATGAAGTCATGTTTGATAGAGATGATAGTGGAATGAACTAGCGTAGTTTGGCTTAAGATAGGTTATGTGATGGTTTGGAACTGGAACTATATAATGAGCTTAATCTAAGGGTTTTGTTTTTAAGTTGTCTAAACTAATAGGCTTACACCAACGAACTGTTTGAATAAAGTATAAGGTTTGATTGAAAGCATGATCCCGCTCCAGTTTTAAAGACTACTGGAATTTGAAATTATGATTTTGAATTATAGAATTTGATTTTGAGGGATTATGCATTCTTAATGAGCTTCCATTGAGTATTAATTAACTAGGTCTATTGGATTTGACCAGTAGGAGTTCTGTGTGCAAAGAAGTGGGCCTTATTAATATGTCAAAAGGGGAATTAGTATTTGATTCTTTTTCCAACTTGAAAAGTGTATTTGATCATTTACATTTTTGGAAGTAAAAGTTTTTTAGAAATGCATATACCTTGAAAACTATGTGACTTTGAAAAATGTTGTGGATTAGAAAGTATTTGATCAAACCTATATGGACTGTGAAATCATTAGACCACGAATATTATACAATTTGAGCTACAAGGATTTTAAAACTTCAATGATTTAAAATATGAGGTTTTGACCTATGTGGAATTGGAAATGTGCAAATTTTGAAAGTCATAAAGAACTCTTCAAAGTTATATCGGTATACTCAAGATTATCTTGCTACGACAATTGACATCACCGCTATAGGATAATTTCTAAAATGTAAGAGGATACATGGTCACAATGTGTGAAATAATTAGATGTACCCAATTAGGGGATGGATCAAATAGTTGAGTTTTGAAGCAGATATGATCTGCAGGACAAAGAGTAATATATGAATTAGAATTTGTGAAATAATTAGACTCTGAATTATTTGGGTATGAAGAATATAAAAAGGGAAGCATCTTCACAAGTTTAAGATAACAATGTTCAATTTAGAGGACCAAATTTTCTAAAGGGGGAGGATGTGAAAACCCTAAGCTTTCTTACCTCGATTTTGCACCTAAGTGTAAATTATATAAGTACTAAGTAAGTACTAGGTGTGATTAAGTGAATTTGAGAATTTGAATGTACCTACCTTGCCCCAATACTCGATAATGAAATTTTGAATATATAATTAGTCGGGAATGCAAGGGAGATGTATATGTATGCCATATATACATTGTACCGAGTTTCACAAGAGGGTCGACACATGCGCCGACTAATGCATGCAATATACATGCATGCATGCGCACGTACATAAAAATATATATTCTTATATTATGAAATGATTGAGTAAATATAAATATATATAAATAATACTTTAACACACTAACTGTATAAATATATATTGGTAATTAACATATATGCAAATAAGATAAATAGCTTGTGATATATATCTATATATAATTATCATAAGATGATTTATATTAAGACGTATTTATAAATAAGATAATTACGATATGATAGATATATAATTATTATAAGAAAATATTTAATAAGAAAATAAAGTATTTCAATGTAATTATAAATATGAAGATTAAAACAAACAAGAAATATATACATACACATACATATATATTTAAGTATATAGTAATGTATATAAATAATATACATGAAAACATATATGTGTGTGTATTTAGATTTTAAGGGAACTAATAATAATAAGATAAATATATATTTAGGATATAAGTATATTATAAAACAAGTAATTAAAATATATATATACTTTTAACCTATCGGGTTGGTGGGAAAACCCCCACCAACCCTACATAGTCTGATAGGAGTCAGAGTACTCTGCCGCCCATCAGTTTCCATCTTCTTGCCTCTTCACATTTATCATCATCTCGTCTCTCTCTCTCTCTCTCTCTCTCTCTCTCTCTCTCTCATTTTCACTTAAAGCTAAAAACAATATATACAAAAATAAATAAATAAATTGAAGCGTGAACGTGTGAAGGATATGCGGCAGCCATGATCGAACCTAAGAGAGAGAGAGAGAGAGAGAGAGAGAGAGAGGGAATAAAGGCTGAGCTGGAGCAAATGAAACTACACTTACTTGGTCTACAAAAGTGACGTAAGATCAGTAGCCATTGGAAAAGGTAACTAGCTTTGAACCGAAGTGGCCAACGATGTAGAAGAAATGGAAGCTAGATTGGCATGCATGGGGCTGCCATTGGAACTCCAAAAAATCGTGAGTAAAAGAGAAACAACAAGGATTTGGGGACTGATCAAGGACCTCTAGGCCAACAGTTGATGAAGTCTCACCATGGTTGTCATTGAGGCTAAAAATGGCATGAAAACAAGGCAGATCGAGACCATTAAAAGAGTGTTTAAGGGTAGCAACCAATCTTTATTTTGAGGGAAGTTAGGTTGATTGGGACATGATTTTTAGGAGCATCAAAACAGTGCTAGATCAAACTGAAACAAAGGTTGCTTCAGGCTAAATGTTGGATGTTGTTCAGCTATATTGGGCATTGTTTTGGAGGCTTGGACCAAAGCAACTGAAGTAAGACAGGGTAGAGGTTGTCCAATGTTGTGCCAAGCTGGTAGGTGTTATTTGAAGTTGAATTCTAAATGAACAAAGAGGCACTTGGCTCGATAAAACAATGAATGTTGAAGCTACACTCTCGGCTGGCACCAAAGAAAGGATGAAGGTATTGCTCGATGGCCATTTGGTTACTGTCTTGACTATTGTACAAGGGATTGTCAGTTGCTGTTAGAAATAGAGAAAGAAAAGTTGCCATTGAGGCCTTAGGGTGCTATAAGTATAAGAGAGTGTGGATGTTTTAAAAGTTAGAATCGAGCCTCAAATAACAGCTATATTGGTGTGTCATTTAGTGCCAATAAGGATGATGGTATAAGGTTGAAAATAAATTTTGTTATGGCAGAACAAGGGCCTAATTCCTTTTAGCACACAGGGTAGCAATATGTTTGGCCTTTAAGGAAAACAAGAGATCCTCGGCCTTGGAGTTTGAAGTGGCTTAGATTGAGGTGAAAGACTAAGTGCAGATTTGAAGCTCAAATGCAATAATTGCTAAGTTTCGAGCTAAGTGGGTTAAGTAAAGCTTGTTAGCACAATTTCATAGGAATGATTTAAATTTTGTTGATCTTTATATTAGTTCTTACATTAAGCGATGCCTATGCTGTGGTTAGACATTGAGGTAAGGAAGCTACGATTAAAGGTATCACCTAATTATAATTTGGTTTATGCTTAGGCTGAATTGAAGCTTGTTCTTTGCTTTGTGTGTTATGGCCAGCCAAGTGTGCATGTTAAATGAAGTGAATTGATGCATATGTGCATTCATGTATAGCATGTTTTGAGTCAAGTTATTCTATAACTACGTTTTATAACGACTTGCATTATGTTTTAAATTGCAAAGTCTTGGTTTGAACTAACCTTTGAAATAAATTGAAATTTTTGCATAATTGAAACTCAAAATTGGTTTATCAAGTGTTCTGAAGTCCGTCATAGCTAAGTGCTACATTAGAAATATTATGTTTTCAGATTCGTTTTCAATTATAGGTAGACCTATTGACTTTCGAGTCATTTTGAGCCTATCAAGCTTGCTCTAGGTTTTATTACCCATCTATCGAGCTTTGTGCTCTAGACTATCAGTGTAGTGTGCTTATCGAGCTTAATGCTCTAGGCAAATCACACTTTTCTGGAAAACCAGTAGATAGGTTCCAATTCTTGATTGATTAGCCAGATTGGAGTATTCTATGGCCATAGATATTATACCGTACGAGCCACCTTTAGAATCCTAAGAGAGTTATGTGCTACACGGATACCTTTTGGACCGTGGGAGCCACCTCTAGAATCGTGAAGGACCTATGTGCTACATGGATATCGTTTGGACTGTGGGAGCCACCTATAGAATCCTAAGGGACTTGCATACTACACAGATACCTTTTGGACCGTAGGAGCCACCTCTAGAATTCTGAAGGATCTACGTGCTACACAGATATTGTTTGAATCATGGGAGCCACCTTGAGAATCTGGAGGGACCTACATTCTACACAGATACCTTTTGGATCGTGGGATCCACCTCCAGGCTCTTAAGGACCTACGTGCTACATGGATATTGTCAGGACCACAAGAGCCACATTTAGAATCCTAAGGGACTTACATGCTACACAGATATCGTTTGGACCGTAAGAGCTACCCTTAGAATCTTGAAGGACCTATATGTTACATGGATATTGTTCAGACCGTGGGAGCTATCTTTAGAATCCTAAAGGACCTATGTGCTACACAAGTTCCTCGATGCGACACGTCCTCATTGCTAGCTAGGATGGATGTCGTAATTGTATCAGTGAGTGTAGTCTTTGCCAAAACTTTCTTAGATATCTATTTGATATCATTTTCAGTGATTTGAGGCTTTTGCCTAAAAGTGACAAGTGATCGCATTGATATCATTTTTCAGTGATTTGTGGCTCTTGCCTAAAAGTGACAAGTGATCGTATTGATATCGTATTTCAGTGATTTGAGGCTTTTGCCTAAAAGTGACAAGTGATCATATTGATACCGTTTTTCAGTGAATTAAGGTTTTTGTCTAAAGTGATAAGAGATCAATTTGAAATCGTTTTCAGTGAATTGAGGCTTATGCCTGAAGTGAAAAGTGATTGAATTGATATTGTTTTAAGTAATTTAAGGGTTACACCTAAAGTGATAAGTGATTGGTTTTGAAATCGTTTTCTGTGAATCAAGGCTATACGCCTAACGTTTATTGAATATCATTTTGTGAACTAATTGCTTTATCAAAGTGCATTGTTATTGATTTAAAACGATATGCATAGTAATTGATTTCTCAAAGTGCATAGTGATTGATTTATGGAAGTGCATAGTGATCGATTTATCAAAGTGCATAGCATTTTGATTTAATCGAAATGTATAGTGATTTGACTTAATCACAGTGCATAATGAAAGTGATTTAAATAAAGTGCATAATGAAAGTGTTTTAAATTGAAGTGCATAGCGAAATTGTTTTGATTTACGTCCATATTTGATTATTGATATCATGACTAAATACTATGCATACATGTCACTTCAATACTTATTATTCGTGTACTTGCATGTAGATCAACATGAGTCTAACATGCATTTACTTAAACTGCTTACTGAGTCATGGTTTACTCACCTTTCTAGCAACCTTGCAGATCATACATGCTAGACTCCATGCTCAGAGTTTGTAAGGGCCTTCGGGGACTGTATTTAGTAGTAGTACTTGCTTAAGTCCTTCGAGCACTACTTTTGATACTTTTGAGTTATATGAAATTTTGTATATCATGTTGGTTATCATGTATAGACATTATGCAATGTACAGTACATGTTTATTGGAAATATGTTAGGATGTAACTTAGGATCACTCTAGATTATTATAGACAAGTATGATTATCAAGTGTGATCCGAGATATGTTTGTGGTATGATGATATAAATTGTGAATTGTGGAGTTGAGATATGTTGTTGAAAATATACATATATTTTGCAAGTTTATTAATTGGGGAAAATTGATTATATATAAGGGGGTTTTCGATCTTTTTCTTTTACTGGGTTAGTCTTAAATTAAAATATTGAGGAAGTAAGTTGATTTGCTCTAGAAGTTAACAATTTAAATGATAACATTAAGCTAAATCGGATCGAGAAAGGAGAAAGTTGTTTAACAGTGACACTGACACCGAATACAAACATTAAAGTGAAAAGAAAAAGAATTAGTTCGTAAATTTGATAAGTGGTATAAGTGCGAATGTTAAGTGTACGTCACGGTCTTCAAGTCGTGACAAATATCTCTTGGACTGTAGGAGCCACCTCTAAAGACCCTAAAGGAACTACATGCTACACAGGTACCTCCGAAATTGTTGGAGCCACCTTTAAAGTCCTAAAGGAACTACGTGCTACACAGTTACATCTCTGTGACATTTTTTCCATCACTAACTAGGGTGGATATTACATGTATATCAGTGAATTGGGATAACTACCCAATCAGTTTTGAAATCATTTTTAGTGAATTAAGGCTTACACCTAAAAGTGACAAGTGATTGATTTGAAATCGTTTTCAATGAATTGAGGGTTATGCCTAATGTAATGAGTGATCAGTTTTGAAATCGTTTCAGTGAATTGAGACTTATGCCTAAAAGTGACAAGTGATTGATTTGAAATCGTTTTTAATGAATTGAGACTTTTTGCCTAAAAGTGATAATCGATTGATTTTGAAATCCGTTTTTAGTACTTTGAGGCATTTTACCTAACCAAATCGATTTTCAATTTTCGTAAGTTCATCCGTTTAAAAACGAAGTGCATGTTATTGTATTTTAGGAATTGAATAGTGCATTGTGATTGTGTTCTGAATTAAGTGCAATGTGATAATGTTTCGAACTATGTGCACAATATAATTGTTTTAAACAAAGTGTATAGTGAATATGTTTTAAATGAAGGCATAGTGAATCTGTTGGAATAAAATACATAGCAATCCATTTTGATCTAAGTATATTGTCCATCGTAGTGCTGTGGTTACTGTTAGTAGTGTAGTGTTGTCTTAAGTGACCATGTCATTAGGCATCGAGTTGAGGCTAGGGGAAATGAGGTGCCAAAGGTATCCTTACAACTAATACCTGTATAGCCAAAACCTTTAAAGTGTGAGTCCGTAGTTGTGCTTTCGGCTTCATAACATAGGACTATGCACTTATGTAGCATTGTCAAAATGGGCTAAGGCCCATTGGGTTGGCCTATTTAATTTTTTTAATATTTTTAATTATATTAAAATTTTATTTTTATTTTAATTAATTATATATTTAACATTTTAATCAAATTAAAATATATAAATTAATTCAATTTAGTATTACTAAATTACTTAAAGCCAAATTAATGACTCACAACCTCTTACATATGCTAGTTGGAAGGGGAAGAATACGTTTGCTTTGATGATTTAAGTCATTTTTGTTTTTCTAAGTATATACTTTATTTTAAATTCTATTTTGTAATGACAATTAATTTATTTTGAAATGTCCAATGATATAGGCTTTCAAAAGATTTGAAACTATTTAAGTGGAAGAACTAAAATTTCAATTAGATCTTTATTTGAAAGAGCTAAAGATTATGGATTGAATGGTTGAAGATTTAAATGTGTTGCAATGGTGGAAAGATCATGTAAGGACCAGAGTGGCACTTTGGTCCCCGTTGGGATTCAAGAGGTAGCCCACTCGGTGACCTCACTCATCCGTATTGTCCTCTCTAGGCGTACTGGCCCTCAAGGATTTCTTTCGCATCCACATGTCTCGAACCCTTGACCTCTTGCAAGTGTTGAGACATGCTAACCATTAGGCCTTGAATCCTAATAGGGACCAAAGTGCCACTCGGGTCTTTACAAAAAAACGCGCATTTTTTTGTGAGGACCTGAGTGGCACTTTGGTTCCCACTGGGATTCAAGAGGTGGCCCCCTCGGTGACCTCACTCATCCGTATTGTCCTCTCTGGGCCCACTGGCCCTCAAGGATTTCTTTCGCATCCACATGTCTCAAACCCTTGACCTCTTGCCAAACGTCTGAGTAGCAGTCTGTCGCCCGTATTTTCAGCTCTCTCGCCAAAAGAGTCTGTCACCAAAAGAGTCTTTCGTTTTCACACCAGGAGTCTCTCGCTTATCGTAGTGACAGTAAGTATACACCTGTCGCCCTACTTATCACCTCTCGCAACTATTTTTAGGTCTCCCGCAAGTGTCTTACTCTCCATGTAGAGTTTAGGTCTCCCACATACTAGATCTCTCGTCCAGTAGGTCTGTCGTCTACTAGGTCTCTCGCCCAGCAGATCTGTCATCTGATAGGTCTCTCGCCCAGTAGGTCTGTCACCATATTCTGGTTTTTATTCATTTTTTAACCATGTCCTCGCAACGCCCGAGTAAATCACTTAGAAGGGGTGGTGTTGAATGTACACTGACAAATGCGGACTTAGAGGATTTCAACACTCGTTTTCCTCTTCCTTCCGGTTACCATTATAGACTTCCAGTCAGTGGGGAAGTTACGCCTGACCTAGTTAGAAACAGCGTAGCTGTGCATAAAGCATCCTTACTCTTCGATTTTCGTTTTCCGTTGCCAGAGTTTGGTCTAGCGCTTTTTAAGTACAAAGATATAGTTCATTGTCAACTTCATCCTCATGCTTGGGCTCAAATAGTAGGATTTTCGGTGGTATGTCATAGTTTAGGTATCGTTTCTATTGTCCCCATCTTGAGTGCCTTTTTTAGAGTCTGTGGTTTGAAAGGACTGATAACGTTTTCTCTCCAGAGGTTAAAGGTCGATGAGTTTCCTAATAATAAAAATTTTTTCAGACCTTCCTAACAAACTGCGTGGTTTTGAGAGAGAGTGGGTCGTTGTCGAGATTCCAAGTGATTTGCGAATTCGCACTAGATGGAATCATGATACCGGCGACCACTCGAAGCGCTCGGAAAGATTTAGAGTAGAATCCTTAAGAGACCACTTTAGTGAGCCTATACGGCGAATTTGTTCTACTGGGGAACGTAATTTATTTTCCCTTTTAATCCCAGAGAATATTACAGCAGCCGGTTGGGGAGTAAGCCGAGCCGTTTTCGGGACTTCTGCTACTGGTCTTCTGTCTAACCTTTCTACAACCTCGTCGATTCCTGGTTCTAGTTCCAGTCACCCATCTTCAGTTCCCATAGTTGAATCAACTATTCCCGTAGGTCGTCTCGTAGATGAACCTTTTCCTGTCCAAGGAAATGAGGCATACGGGGCCGCAGGTGCCGACGATCCATCTGATGAAGAACTTGAATGGGACCAAGACAACGCCTTTGGGAGTCCTTTTCACGACTTTCCTTTGGATGCGAACTTAGATACCTTAGAGGATTTTGGTGATATTATAGGTTTCTAATTTTCTTTACTTCATATATCCGTGTGCATGGCGTTTTTGGATTTTGGTTTGATGATGCCTTCTTCTTGTATTGTGCAGACATGGACTTTCACAGAGCTATGCGTAGAAGACAGGCCAATGCTTCTACCAGAGCGGCTCCTCCTTCTCAACAACAGTCGCAGGTCGGAGCCTTCGCTTTTGGACATCCTTGTGCTCCTACTCCCCTTCCTTTGGCTACCGACGGGCCTAACCGTCCTGCGCAGGAGGTCGGGAGAAACAAGCGAAAGAGGCCCCTTACCAGTGATCGTAGCTCAGACGATCAAGAAAGCTCTGGGTCACAAAGGAGTGAGTCAGCCTGCAGAGAAGGTGGTTCCCGTGCTGCTGAGGATAGGTTGGCTCCTCGCCAGCCTAGGCGTAAATATAGAAAGAAGTTGATCATTGAAGCCTCGATGCCTACGAGACCAATCTTGCCTAAGGTAGCCAATCCTACAGTGAAGCGCTATGTTGTTGATAGTGGGGTCATCGTAGATGGAGAAGACTTCCAGACCTATCCCGGAGTGAATGACAATGACAGCATTGAGGAGACCGGGATAGCATCTCGTCCGGCTTGGAGCACCATCCTTCCCCGTGACAAGGCGGGGCTTTTCACAAACCTTGCAGAAGCTGAGGATAATTCTGACTATCTTGCGATGAAGGTTGGAGCGTCACACTTTTTTGGTAATTATATTCCCTTTTTTAACCTTTTTCGTCGGGTTTTTGAGTTACTTCTGTTCTTTGTTTTGTCAGTCGGCTCAACAAACGGTGGTCATTAATGCACGGCATAGCGCTCTTATAGAGCAAGCTGACAAAGAAATTCGTGAGCTCCGAGAGATAAAAATGGCGCTTCTGAATGAGGTTGTTCAGCTTCGTCCATATGCTGGTAAGGTCGAGGAATTGACGAAGAAGAATGAGGATCTTGAGCAGAGGTTGAAAGAAGAACAGGCGAAGGTAGCCTCCTTTTACGGATATCAAGAGGCCTATAATAAGGCAACCAATGATCGGGACGCCATGAGGAGGCAGCGGGATGAGGCCATCGATGAGCTACAGAGCGTGTTGGACTGGCAAAGGGAGGTCCGAGCTGAGGTTGTCCGCGAATACCGTCTGTCTCAACATTGTCATGAGAAGAAGGAGGAGTTTGTGGCAAGATTCATAAAGTACGACTTCTACTTGGCTTGTGTTTGATTGGATAAACATCGACCTAACGAGACTTTCCTTGAGTTGCTTTTCACTAAAGAGGCCTAGTACTATGAAGCTCCTTCGTGGACCAAATATGAACCCGACTCGCAAATTTCGGAAGACTATTTAGATGAAGGAGCCACAGATGACTTGGACAATCTTGAAGGTCCGTGGCCTCTTCGACAGCCACGCAGGCCTACTGAGGCACGTGACCAATCCAGGCCTGCAGCGGCGGTGCGTGATGAGCCAAAACCTATTGAGGCAAGTGATCAACCTGAGTTTATCAAGGCATTGCTAGGGTTAGAAAGTGATGAGCTCCAATTTTCTGATTCTGCTGCCGTTGATCCCGTGCCAGACTCTGCGGTTGTAGCTGGGCCTTCAAGTGATGCTCCCTCTTCTGGAATGGCTTCTTCAACTCCCCATGACCCTGATCCTCCGACTCCTCAAGTTACTGATCCTCAAATTCCTCAAATTCCTGATCCTCCGGTTATTGAAGGCCTTAGTGCTGATACGGTGTCTTCTCAGCCGGCTGACTTGCTCTTCACCATAGATTAGGATATTTTGTAGTTCATTTTGTTTGTAAAGATTCATTCTCAATGAAAAGTACAACTTCTTTTTGTAGCTTTTTCTTCTTTTGTCTGAATGAATATTTCATATTCATAACTGCTGCATCACAAAGCTCTAAAAAGCAATGTTAAATGTGTCTATACTTTCACAGCATTAGAAAGATCAGATAATTCTATTTTTGTGGCATAAAGAGTACTAGCGTTAAATGCGTCTATACTTTCACAACATTAGAAAGATCAAATAATTCTATTTTATGGCATAAAGATAAAGTGTACCTTTACATCATATTGCTCCCCAAGTTCTACTTTGAGATAGTGTTGTTGTTCCTGTTCAAAGATGAACTTTTTCCGAGTATTTGTGCTTATCTTACGCTTATTTCGCTTAAGGACTTGTTAGATTTTGATAAGCCAATCACAAAAATATGTATTTTTTTAGCCAATTGCAGCACATATATATTATAATGTACCTCGTAACATGCTTCATGTTCTGTATCTTTAAAGACTTTTGATTTGCCCGTCTCACGCATTTTTCACTTAGGGACTTTTGATTTGCTCGTCTCGCGCATTTTTCGCTTAGAAACTTTTGATTTGCCAGCTTTTGCCTTCATTTCAATTCCTGTAACACATAATCTGTCTAACACATTGCATTAGAGAATATAGAAAGTGAATAGTTGGCCTTTATTCATGAATCAGATAATCACAAAACAATAATATCTGTAAAGTAACGGAATAATATATGGAAAAATAAAGACAAGAATCATAAAAGAGTACAATATTTCACTGCCAATACAGCTTGAGATGGTTGGTGTTCCAAGTCTTCAAGATCTTCTTTCCTTGCAAGGTTTCTAAGGTGCATGTGCTAGTCCGATCATCCTTTTGATTCTGTAAGGTCCTTCCCAATTAGCCTGGAGTTTTCCATCCTCCCTATGGGTGTTTGTAATTGCCGACTTTCTAGTACCAAGTCTTCTTGCAATTTTCTGTTCTTAACTCGCACATTGTAATAAGCTGCTACCCTCTGTTGATAGGCAGCCAATTTTACTTTTGCCGTATCCCTCAGCTCATCTATCAGATCCAGATTCTCCCTTTGTCCTTGAGAGTTAAGTTCTTCAATGTAAGGGATTAATCTAGGAGATTCAGCCCCTATTTCAACTGAGATGAGGGCCTTAGTCCCATACACCAAATTGAACGATGTTTCCCCTATTGACAGCTTGTCGTTCTGTAGGCCCATAGGACACTTTGGGAGCTCATCTACCTATGCTCCCTTTGCCTTGTCCAGTCTGGTCTTCAAACCATGCAGTATAGCTCGGTTGCTCACCTCGGCCTGCCCATTAGCTTGAGGGTAAGATACATAAGAGATTCTTAACTAAATGCTTATGCCTTTACAGAATGTTCGGAATGTGTCACAATCGAACTGTTTCCTATAATCGACATTAAACACACGAGGTATCCCAAAACAGCAAATGACATCCCTCCAAACCATTGCTTCCACCTTTCTTTCAGAAATTGTAGCCAAAGGCTTTGCCTCTATCCACTTTGTGAAGTAATCCGTGGTTGCGAGCAAATAATTCCTCTGTCCTGTGCCCAAAGGAAAAGGTCCCAAGATGTCTAGCTGCGAATGGCGTTGGTTGCTAAGAGTCGAGACGGGTGCAGTGACTATAGGAGCGAACTTTTGGCATTTTTTGCACTTTCGCACTTTTTCAGTGGCATCCTTCTTCAGTGTAGGCCAATAAAACCTCGTACGCAATATTTTCGCGGTTAAGGCTCGAGCTCCTAAGTGTTCGTCACATATCCCCTTATGGACTTTGGCTAGGGTGTATTTAGCTTGTTAAGGCCTTAGACACTTTAGCAAGGGCATTGTGAATCCACGCTTATAGAGTTCTCCATTCACTATGGTAAACCTGGCACTTTTGAATTTTAGCCTTCGGGCTTCATCTCTGTCAATTGGGAGTGTGCCTCCCAATATATAGTCTTTGATCGGGCTTCTCCAATCACTTCCGATCTCAACATTGCAGACATCTTCTTCTTCGATACTTGGCTTAGCGAGGGATTCCACTTTGACCATACCACCTTTGATTCCTCTAGAAGAAGCCAACTTTGAGAGAGCATCCGTATGATTGTTCTCAGATCGGTTTATCTGAGTCAATCGAAAGTTCTTAAACGATTGTGCCAATAGTTGCATCTTTTGCAAATAGGGGACTAAAGCTAGTTCTCGCTCTTCATATTCACCCGAGAACTGATTTACCACAATTGTGAATCGCTATGGGCCATTAAGTTGCTAACTTCTATTTTCTCAGCAAGTTTCATCCCGGCTATTAAGGCCTCGTACTCAGCTCTATTGTTCAAACTTGGGAAATCGAAACACAGGGAATACTTATAGGTTTCCCCTTTAGGCGAAGTTAGTACAATTCTAGCTCCACTACCATCCATGTTACGAGCCCCATCCACAAATAATTTCCACCACACTAACTCTGTTTCTTCTGGAACCTCTCGACTAGTACATTGTACAATGAAATCCACCAGCACCTACCCTTTTATTGCTTGGCGAGGCTGTAAGTGGACGTCATATTCACTCAACTCGATAGCCCATTTGGTCAGACGTCCAGAGTGCTCTGGTTTCTGCAGTATTTGCCTTAAAGGTCGGTCTGTTAAGACAGTCATTGAGTGAGTTTGGAAGTAAGGTCGTAATTTTCGAGTTGCCATCACCAAGGATAGAACTATTCTTTCAACTAGGGGGTACCTCATTTCGGCATCTAGCAGGACCTTGCTTACATAATAGATCGGACAGTCTCTGTCTCCTTCTTTCCTTAGTAGTACTGCACTTACAGCTTTCTCTCCTACACCGAGATACATGAGGAGGTGGTCTCCGAGCTATGGTCGAGATAATAGAGGCAACTCTTTCAGGTAATCTTTTAACTTCTCAAAAGCGTCATTGCACTCTTCTGTCTATTTGAAGTTCTTTCCTGCCTTTATCACTTTAAAGAATGGTAGACTCCTCTCAGCTGATTTGGACAAGAAGCGATTCAAAGCTGCTATCCTTCTTGTTAGCTTTTGAACCTCTTTAATAGTATTGGGTGGCCTCATGTCCAGAATAGCTTGAACTTTTTCCGGATTAGCCTTTATTCCCCGATTAGTGATCATGAATCCCAAAAACTTTCCAGACCTCACCCCGAATGAGCATGTACTGGGGTTCAACTTCATCTTATATTGCCGCAACACAATAAATACCTTCGTCATCTTCTCGGCATGAGACTCTTCCCTTCAGCTTTTTATGATCATGTCATCAACATAAGCTTCCATGGTGTTGCTTAACAAGTCTTTGAACACCTTATTCACCATGCGCTGGTAGGTTGCCCCTGCATTTTTCAAACCGAATGGCATTACTCGATAGCAATATGTTCCATTATCGGTAATGAACGAGGTTTTCTCCTCATCCTTCGGATGCATCATGATTTGGTGGTACCTTGAAAAAGCATCTAATAAGCTAAGTAGTTCGTATCCAGAAGTTTCGTCTACCAACTTGTTAATTCGAGGTAGTGGATATGATCCTTAGGACAGGCTTTGTTCAATTCTGTGAAGTCTATCCACATCCTCCATTTTTCGTTGGCTTTCTTCAGCATCATAAAGTTAGCCAACCATTCTGGACAATTCACTTCTCTGATAAATTCTGCTTGCAATAACTTCAAGATTTCTTCGTTTATAACCTGCTGCCTCTCTAGAGCAAAATTTATTTTCTTTTGCTTGATCAGTTTTGCTCCTGAGATTATGTTCAACCGATGACAAGCAACTTTGGGGTCAATCCCAGGCATATCGGCTGAGGTCCATGCGAATACATCAGCGTTTTCCTTCAAACATCGGATTATTTCCTCTTTTGCTCCCTCAGGCAACTGACTTCCCACATATACCACCTTATTTACATCTTCTTCTTCTAATTGAACTGCCTCCATCTCCTCATTAGGTTTTGGCTTAGGTGGTTCTTCAATCGTAAGGATTTCCTTCCTTTGAATCCCCTTACACGTGGTGGACGTGATATTACACATCCTAGCCTTCCTTTGGTCTCCTCTCACTTGTCCGACACCATGGGGAGTTTGGAATTTCATTAACAGATAACAGGGATGTACCACCACTCTCATATCATTCAATAACGGCCGCCCGAAGATCATGTTATACGCCACTGACGTTAACTTCATCACCATAAATAACACTTGACGAATGACACACCTCGGGCTCTCCCCCAATGTCACAGGTAGCTGAACTGCACACTCCACCTTCACCTTTTCTCCTGAGAAGCCATACAGTGGTGTGGGTACTGGCTTCAGCCTATCATTCGAGATGTTCATCTTCTCAAAGCAACTCCAGTATATCAAGTTCACCGAAGTCCCATTGTCGACTAGGATTGACTCATTGGATGCTTTGCTATCACTGCTGAAATCATCATTGGGTCATCATAAGGGATCATTACATCTCCTCTATCAGTTGGCGTAAAAGTAATGGGCTCTTCATCCTGCCTTTCCTCCATTACTGAGTTAATTTGGTGAGCTTGCCAGGCGTAGGACTTCCGAGACGAGGAAGATGTTCCAGCTAACGATTCACCTCCGTATATCACATTAATAGCTAGCCGTATGGGTTCATTATCTTCCTCTCTATTCCTTCTATCTGTCCTCCTGTCATTATCTCTCCTGTCACCTTCATTTTGCCTTACAGTTCCCCTGTTTTCACCTCTTCTGTCTCTAAAGTAGTTTCCTCTTTTTCGTGTAGGATAATTGCTTCTATCACTTCTCCACACAAATCAGTTTATTTTCCCATCTCGCGCTAGCTTTTCTAGCTGATTCATTAACTCCCTACACTTTTCCGTCGTGTGCCCATGCGCCGAGTGGTACTCACAATATGACCTTAAGTCACGGCTTAGATTCCCTGATGCCTTTTTTGGAGGCTGTATAAGACCTAACCCTTCGATTGCTGCCAACACCGAAGCCTGAGATTCAGTGAGTGGTGTATAGGTAGTGTATTTTAGTGTAGGAGCTTTCTCAAACTTTCTCGGTTAGCCAGAGGATGCTTTAGTGACCTCTCTTCCTCGCTTCCTTCCTTCCTTGGGCTTTCCATTCGTCACCATTTTCATTACTTCCTTCTGAGTGATATACTTATTTGCTCAGGTCTGAGATTGTGGTGGGCTGATCCAGCGATAGGGACTCCTGTAACTTCTCTGACCTTGTTCCCTGTAACATGGCCACCACAGCTATGCCAACTTGCAAATCCCTCACCTCTAGTGTTGCGTCCCTAAACCGATCCACGTAACTCTTAAGTGACTCCTTAACTCCTTGTTTAAGAGTGAGCAAGTAAGTTGGTTCTTTCTTTCTCTGACTGTTTACCGCAAACGCCTTAAGAAATTCACTCCGCAATTGGTCAAAAGAGACAATAGACCCCTCGGGCAAATTGTTGAACCACTTCATCACATGGCCGGTCAGAGTGAGCGAAAAGGCTCTGCACATTATCTCGTCTTCCCATCCATGTAACAACATTAACACCTCATAATTCTGCATATGATCATAGGGGTCCGTCTTTCCCGTGTATGTAGCCATCTGTGGCATTTTGAACTTTAGAGGCAGCGGTTTCTGTATGATGGCTATGCTAAACAGTACTCTTCTCCTCTGGCTCTCTTCTGCGGACACCAACTTCTTCTCTTCTAGCACCTGTTCTATCATCTTTTTCATGTCCGCAGAGGGAGCTAATTGATTTCTATCCCTTTCAGCATGGGATGAATCTAGCAAGTTCTCCACTATTACCTCTTTGCCTTTCCCTCGATGTGCATCTTCTCACGTCATTTGCGTGTTCCAAGTAGGGTCAAACTCTGACCCGACTCCCCAAGTGCTTTCGTTATCGATCGTATTCTTTCCAGCACCTCCAACACCATGTTCTAAGTTAGTGGCGGCAAAATTCGACAATTCACGGTGGTAGGCGAAAGACCTTGCCACTCGGTCAACACCCTGTCGCCCAGACATCTGTCGCCCGACACCAGACACTTGTCGCCTAACATCAAACATCTGTTGCCCTATCCTTGCCGCAGGTTCCAGATCTACCGCCTCATCGGCCTCCCGTTGGGTACCTGCGGCAAGCCTCCTGCTCCCCTGTCCTGCCGCCTCCTGCTGAATATCATCCTCCTCTACGAGGGAAACCTCTTGTCGTCGAGAGGGATCTATCACTGTCGCATCTTCCTGTCGCCCAAACGTATGCGACGGGACCCCTTGACTTGTTTCTCCTACCAAATTCTGCACGGCAGGCGGCAGACTCAATGTCGGGAGGACTCCCTTGAACAGGTCTACCATGGCTCTCAACGCCTGAGTCGTTTCTTCACTTTGCCACCTCAGAGCTTCAAATTCTGCCACAGACACAGTCACTCTCTCATATTCTCTGTTCACTTGATTCCCATGGCGAATTGGTTGTTCAAGGGAACTCACGGAGTTCTCATCACTTCCAGTTCTCACGTTAGTCGATCTTGTTCTCACCATCTTGAAAGTCTTAATTGGCTTTTATACGTTTTCCACAGACGGTGCCAATTGTTGTTGCTCAAAACAACAATAAAAGTGTGCTGACGTGCTATTCGTATTCTGTCTCCACATGTCTCCAAAAAGCTTCTGTAAAATAAGAAAAGTCAGAGGGACGCAGGGATGGTTCCCTGCGTAGGTACTTCGATGCTTAAGTCAGCAAAAAGTTCTTCAGTATTAGGAAGAGTAAAAGCCAGTAGTAAAAAATTAGAGAATAAGATTGTACATGGGGCCTATTTATAGACGATTATTCTAGGGTAATTACCTGAGGGTGATCATGTCCTTTTACTAGAAGTTTGTTTCCAAATAAAACACAAATTTCCTAAATCCCGGAAATAGTAGCAGCTTGTCGTCAGCGAGAGACTCAAAACGTGTGGCATGTTGTTGGCAGTAGGAATCTATCGCTCGCGGGAGCTAAAGAAGCACCATGTGTCAATTAATGGGCGACAGGAGATTGGCGCGGGAGTTTATTGCCTGCGACAGACGTTCTGTCGCAGGCTGTACGCTCTATCACTAAATGCCACGTGGCCCAATAATCCCTTGCCACGTGGTGAAATCTAACACCTTGGGCCTGGCCCAATGTAGATAGACTTTGTCATATTAGTTATATTATTTAAGATTTTGTACCATAATTAAAAGAGAGGTTTTATATTTGCAAGATACTTTGGTCTTTTTTTATTTTTTATTTTCATTTAATTTTTTGAATGGAAACATGAGATGAGAGAGATTTTTGTTGATGACTCTTTTAGTACTGATCGACAGGATGTGGTTAATTGGTTATCAAGCCTACCAAAGTATAAATAATGCTAAAAATACGTTAATAATTAGAATCATGCGGTATAAAAATTATCAAATTAGTGATGTATGAAAAAATATATATGCAAACCATAACAAAGATGACTATATGAGATATTAAAATATTTATTTAGATTACCAACAATTGGTTGAAAGAAGTGGAAGTAGACTTCTTCTTAAAATATTTGGACATGATTTGAATTCTGAAGTCATTATTGTTGTAAGGGTTTTATAATTTACCACTCCCGACCCGAACAAGATTAATCTCAGACCGTGAAACGAATGAAGATATTTGCGGGTAAATTACATCTACCTCCTCAACGTTTGGTCATAATTCATCTTCAGTCCACTAGTTTCAAAATAGTTATTTTGCTCCAAACGTTTTTATGTCACATGACAACTAAGTCCTTCTATTAGTCAACTCTTAGTCAACTATTAAAAGCTTAATTTTGTGTTTTGACCAAAAAAAAAAGCTTAATTTTGTGACTATTTTATCCTTGAGACTACTTGAAAAGCCTTAAATACTACCACAATCAGAAATGAAGTCAGATTAACTAAGAGGTCTTACTGGAAAGGTATTTATTTTTTATTTTTAATTTATTTTTTTATTTATTTGTTTATTTTTATTATTTATTATTTTATGTTTTATGTTATGCACTATGTTTGTGGATTTATTTGCTTATTATTTATTATTTTCATGTTTTATGTTCTGCACTAAGTTTGTAGATTTATTTGTATATTATTTATCATCCAAAAGTTTAAGGTAAAATTCAAACAAAAAATAAACCATTGGCACAATTTATTATCCAAGAGTTTTGGGTAAGTTTCAAACAATTTATTGTCCAAGAGTTTAGAGTAAAATTCAAACAAAAAATAATCTTTGAATTTTACCCTAAACTCTTGAATAATAAATTGTGCCAATGGTTATTTTTGGGGTTTATACTAAAGAATAAGTTAATAAATAATAAACAATAAATAATAAACAAATAAATCCACAAACTTAGTGCAAAACATAAAAAAAAAGAAATTAATAAATAATAAATAATACACAAATAAATCCACAAACTTAGTGCATAAAATAATAAACAATAAACAAAAAATAAATTAAAAGTAAAAAATAAATACCTTTCTAGTGGTACTTCTTATTTAATCTGATTTCATTTCTGGTTGTGATAGTATTTAAAGCTTTTCAAGTAGTCTTAAGGATAAAATAGTCACAAAATTAAGCTTTTAACACTTGATCTAACGGTTGACTAGCAAAAGGATTTAGTTGTCCTGTGACACAAAAAAATTTAGGGTTGAGTGTCCATTTTTGAAACTAGTGAACTGATTTGAATTATGGCCAAATGTTAAGGAGGTGGATGTAATTTACCCTTCTATATTTTGTGCCCTTATCTCCACCATTTTCTATACACGTTATATATCTAAACAATTGTATTTCTAGTATGATTATATCTTAATATTTGTCTCTGATAAAAATTCTACCATTGGTATTTCATGAGACCTAAAACAAATTATTTATCAATTTAGTAATGTTATTAAGTGCAATTATAAATGGCTGGGGGAGGGACTTTAATTCAAAGCTAATTTGAAACTCCTAGGTGTTTTTTTCTAAATTAAAATGAAAGCTTAATTGTACACTTTTCTAAGCCTTCTTGAAGTACTATTTATGTAAATATGGACTAGAAGAAATGAGGAAATTATGGCAAAAAGAATGTGTAATCGAGTTAAATTGAGTCGATATAGTGGGGTGCTCGAGCTCGAGCTCACTTCGAAAACTCAGTGCTCAGCTCAAGCTGTGTCAAACCTTAATTTTTGAGTTCGAGCTCGACTCGAGATTGAAGTCGAGTATCTGAGCTCGAGCTCAAATTCGAGCTCGAATTTATTTTAACATAAATAATATTATCAATTAAGTATAATAAAACATAAAATTAAAAAAAAATACAATATGTTAACAACAACAATAATCAAAACTGACTAAAGACCACACAGATCACACACAACAAAAATAAAAATTATAAAATCTTACATAATTTTGGAATTATAGAAATAAACAACAAAATAGTAGCATCATAGAAGCGAAACATTTAGCGGCAACACCTATAACACTTGCAACAGCAAACAAAATCAACGATTAAGGGAAGCAAATTGTTTATCAATATAAAGGTAAGAAGTTCCTTCTTTATCAATATCATTATGAAACTTGTCAATACTCAATAATCAATACCATGCTTTACTCTCAAATAGAATATCAGTGAAGTTTTGCATCATATTAATTCTTAATGAATTTTCTCACACGCACATATATAGTAAAAAATACACATAACGGAAAAAGGAAATAAACTCAAACATGTATTTAGAATTGAATATTGTAAATTAGTTTGAATCAATTATTATACTACTGAGTACTTATTAGGCTTGGCCTATCCGACAATGGGCTTAAATGCTTTCAATGATTGAAAGATCTAAAATTATTATGTTTTCACTCCAACAGCATTTATTTTTACCCATCAAAGAACAAAGGTTCATCTTATTTCTAAGGAAAAAACTGAAAAACAGAAAGATGTTGTGCCGAAACTTCTTGGAATAGACATTTGGGCTAATAAGGTATATAACCAAGCACTTCTTAACCAAAGATTCAACAACATGCATACACACACCCAATTGTCCCTCCAATCCAATCCAAAAGAAATAATTCTTGATGCAGTTTAGTGGCAAACAATAATGCTTTGGAGCAAAGTTTTAAGACAAAACAATGTGGACAACTTTATGTAGATTCTAGGTAAATGCACATGTTTGTGGAAAAGAGGAATAAACCTCTAACGAAGACATAGACAATAAGAAAATCAAATACTATTAAGCCTTTAGTAGACCTAGAAAGTTCTTGCATGTACTGGATTTTGGAAATTATCATATTTACTTTATATTATAGTGAAGGACAACCTCCACTTAAAATAACTCCTTCACAAGAATAACTTCTCATCAGAAGAGCTCCTTTACAAGAATAACCTCTTATAAAAAAAGTCATTACCTTTTTTTAGAAGAGCTTATTCACATAATAGCTCATCTTAGAAGAACTCTTCATAGAATAACCTATTCCTAGAATAGCTCATCTATAGAATAGCATTTTCAAGAAGAAGTGAAGATAACTTTGGAATAGGGCAGGGTTTTTAAGTTAACTTCGTTATTGGGATGTCCTGGAGAGTTTGGCTTGGTAGATCAGATATGAAGATAGTTAAGAGTTTTTCTTTTAACCTTTCTCTGAAGTATAAGTGTTATTCCCTATTTCTTTCAGTACACTTTCTCTCAAAGCATAACTCTCATTAGACAAAATATTAATACTTTGTAACTCCCATTCTCCAAACCCATATATAGGAGTTCTTACTGTCCATGAAAGGGACTTTTGGCAAATTAGCTAACTTAGAAACTCTCTCAAATCCTCTCTACATTTTTCTCTCAACTTAGCCTTATTTAGAATTCTACTTTCTCTATTTAGCCTTATTCTCAACCTTGTTCAACTTTCTACCACCACCTACTACCACACTCGTTCTTCGAGATCTACTTCAGTCTTCCTCTTTGCCACCTCTCGGCATATCTCATTCTATTGGTTTGTAACATTTCCTCTCCACTTCAAAGAACTCATTTACATTTTGGCGAATCCACTAGGGAGGAGCGATTGCATTGAGTAGAATATCTTCAACCTTCATTTTGCCAAAAAAAAATGGAGAGCTCTACTGGAAATCAAGATGTTCAAGCCCCTACCTACATTCAAAAGCTAACAAAGATGATTCAAGCTTATCAAGAAAGAATGCAAAAGTTAGAAGATACTATCTCCTAACTTAAATCGTCTAATGCCACAACTTCTCATGTTCAACCTATCACTCTTGTTATTACCGAGAATAAGAACGCTTTTAATGGCAACAGGAGAAATTCAACTGATGCACATGGTCCTGAAGGTATTGAAAATCTTGGTGTGAACACCACTGCTACTGGAACCTCTACTGTGGCTTTTCCTCCAGCCATAACTCAAGGCTTTGTGACAAAAGAAGAGCTTCAAAGGTTACTATAAGAGAAGAATAAGAGTTTGAGCTTTTCTGAGTTTGATCTCAAGTTGCCTTACCCTGTTAGTGTGGCTACTAAGCCATATCCTAAGGACTACACTAGTCCTAAGTTTAAGCAATTCAATGGCAAGACTGGTGATGCCCGTGAGTATGTTATGAAGTTTATGGAGACTCTTAGTGTAGCAAGATTGAATGAGGTTTTAAAGTTGAAAGAGTTTTCTTAGTCTCTAAGTGAAAATACGTACACTTGGTATGTTTATCTTACTCTAGGTTCTATAGAATCTTGGAGTCAAATGTGTAGGATGTTTGGAGAGAAGTTCTTCTCTACTCTAGAGAAGGTTACTCTTATTGATTTGGGGAGAAAACATCAAAAGTCACGTGAAGATCTCATGGACTGTATTCCTTGCTTCAAAGAAAGAGTGTTAGATATTCAAGACTCTCATTACAGAAAGAGTTAGTCAAAGTTTGTATTCAAGGGATGTTTGATGAATATAGGGTGCATTTAGAGAACTTACCACTCCTAACCTTTGCTATTTTAGTAGAACCTATAAGAAGAACCAATAACACTATCCTTAGGCAAATGGGAGTTAATCGTTTCACTAGAAGGAATACTCCTACAGTGAATGCTATTCAAGGAAGAGGAAAAGAAAGAAGAGGGCCTCCTCGTCTTAATATGTGCCTTAGAAGAGAGATCTAAGGGGAAGATAAGATGCTAATGCTGACTCTCTACCATTCTCAATTCCATTGGATAAAGTAAAAGCACTTCTTCAAGAATGGATCAGAGATGGAAATATCAACCTACCTTATGTTCCATGACCACCAACAGCAGAAGGGAAATGCAACCTAAGGTATTGTGACTATCACCAAACGGTTGGGCATCTACTTTTAGAATGTAGGAATATGAGAAGGTTATTTCATAGGAGAGTACAAGCAAGAGAAGTATAGATTGGCAACAATGGAGTTAAAAATATTCCACTTCCAGCTCATCAGAATCCTAGAGGGCATGTGAATGTTATTATTCATCATGATTATCTTTCTTCTTCAACTACCGAATTTGAAGAAGCGCAGGTAGATAGTATGTTGACTTCTTCAATTGCAAATTCACTTATGAAAACTCTAAATTTTAGGCAATTCTTTGATCTACTTGGGTTTTTAGAAGAATAAAAAAGGAAGCTATTATTGCGGGCAACAATATGGAGATGGTAACATGATAGGACTACCTATGGGAAAAATGGCAAGTGGATATGAGAATACCATAGTTTTCACGGAGGCAGATATGTGTACTTCTCATCCTTATTACAATAAGCCGCTTCATATGGATAGTGTTATCAATGGATATTCTATCAGAAGAACATTGATTGATGATGGATCTTCTATGAACCTCGTGCCTTTGTTTATTTTGAAGGCAGTAAATATTGAGCTGAAGAGTTTACAACGTCCCATAACAGTCTCTTCTTTTGACATTAAAGAGATTCCAATATTGGGAAAAGTGACGGTAAACTTCAAGATAGGACCAATCTAAGATTAGATTTGCTTCCATGTGATTGACGCTGATGTAGCCTATCATGTTCTCATAGGAAGAAAGTTCTTGCATACTCACAACATTATCCCATCTTCTTGTCATCAGTGCAATAAGGGTTATTGGAAAGGGAATGAAATCTTCATTTTATCTACAAAGACTCCATTTGAGCGGAATGAGGTGAATTATGCTGGGACATCTTTCTTTGAAGATTCAGCAAAGGACGAGGAAACATCTATTGTAAGACATATGTGTTCCACTTCCAAGATGGGAAGTGCTCTCTACAAAGGAAAATAATATCGATGAGGAGAAGAAGAAGCGTCAAAATGGAAAATGAAGACAAGGAAATGCTTTTGAGAGTAGAGATGTAAAAGAAGAAAGACATGCTATTGGGGTGAGTTCTTATACTCGTAAAGAAGGAAAATTTGTCTATTATTTATGATGGGACGAGGCGTCTAAAGAAAAACCATCTCTTGACCCCATACAATGGGAACATCTCGATTAGCAATTAACTTGTTCTCAAGTAGAGCTGCATGAAAAGGAGAAAGAACAGATTGAAATTGCACCTAAACAACTTCTGGATCAGCCTAAGCTACAAGTTGATGAGTTGGAGGAGATTAATATAGCCAAGGAAGAAAGAGAAATAGCAAAGCCACTCTTCATTAGAAAAAGCCTTTCAAGTGAGCAAAGAATCATATTGATTCAACTCTTGAAAGAATTTCAAGATGTTTTGCTTGGACTTATGAACAGATGCCTGAGAATCTGGATACACATGAGCTACACATTGCCCTTAGAAGTAAACTAGTGAAGCAACATGCTTGTGTGCTTCATCATGATAATGAGAATTAGATTAAGGATGAAATCAATAAACTTTTTAAAGTTAGGTTTATCAAGCCAATACATCATCCTACTTGGTTAGCCAATGTTGTTCCATTAAAGGAGAAGAATGGCACAAATAGGGTGTGTGTAGATTTCAAAGATTTGAATAAAGCATGTCCTAAAGATGATTTTCCTCTTTCAAATATTAATACTCTGGTTGATGCTACAGCTGGTTATGAAATATTTTCCTTTATGGATGGATTTAATGCCTATAATTAGATTAAGAGAGCTCAAGGTGATGCAGAAAAGACAGTTTTTCAGACTGCATTTGGAAACTTCTATTATATTGTTTTGCCTTTTGAATTGAAAAATTTAGGTGCAACTTATTGGCTTGTAATGACAGCTATTTTCCATGACATGATGCATGATTGTATTGAAGATTATGTAGATGATATAGTTTTGAAATCCAAAAAGTTTCAGATCATTTTCAAGATTTGAGATGAGTGTTTGAACGGTGCAAAAAGTATAAGTTGCGAATGAATCCTTTGAAATGTCCAGTTGGAGCTTCAGTTGGAAAATTCTTGGGTTTTGTAGCTTATAGAAAAGGCATTAATGTTGATCCTACAAAGATAGATGTTATTTAGTCTATGCCACCTCCAGTGAATCAAAAACAACCTAAGAGCTTGTTAGGAAAAGTTTCATATATCAAGAGATTCATCCCAGCCTTGGGTAATAATTCCTTTTCAAGCTTTGCTGAAGAAAGGAGTTTCATTTGAGGAGGGTGAACGACAACAAGAAGTGATTGGCAAGATAAAAGATTATTGACTTCTCCAATAACAATGACTATGCGATTGAATGACCAGCTAATGATATTATATCTCACTTCCACTCCACATTCTATTAGTGCTTTGTTAGTACAAGAAGTGGAAAAGCGAGAATGACCTGTGTATTACTTGAGTAGATGTTTACATGGGAGTGAGTTAAATTATTTACTAATGGAAAAACATTGTCTTGCACTAGACTTTTCTACTTAGAAATTGCATCACTACTTGACTTATAAACTTGTGGTGGTGACTAAGTTATCCTATCAAATATTTGCTCACTAAGCTAGATTTATTAGGGAGAATAGCAAAGTGGCTTCTTTTGCTTGGAGAGTTTGATATATCAATTGTTCAGCCAAAAGCTATCAAGTCTCAAGTGCTTTCAGATTTGTTAGCACATTATTCTATTCCTAATGAATTTCATGAAGAAGTATGTTCAATGAATATACAAAAGGGGAATGGAATTTGCATTTTGATGGTTCTTCCATAACTTTTGGAGGAGGTGTTGGCATGGTTTTGATTCCACCAAGTAGAGAAGTTGATTCCTCAATAGAGAGTTTGGAGTTAACCTCCTCTTATTCAAGTAGAAACAATATCTCCTTGGAATAGGAGTCAATATGTCACGACCCGAAAGCCGTGATGTACGCTTAACACTTGCACTTATTACACTTGGCAAATTTACGAACTAAATTTTTCTTTTCACTTTAAAGTTTGTTTTCAGTGTCAGTATAGTCACTAAAAGATTTTCACTTATCCTTTTTATTTCGGTTCAACTTTACTAACTTATTCTTTGATCTAAAGGTGAGTGAAATAACTCCCTAAGGCATATAATGATCATTTTTTTTATCCATAATGTAATCTTGCCTAAAAACCAAATTGAAAATATCTCCCCTTATATTTAGAAATTTCCTAAGGTAAACAACCTGTAAGACATTATCATTTATCTTAACCCAATCATGCCAAATCAATTCCACTATTCACACATTTACATCATAATGCAGATCATCAAATGATTGTCATGTCAACAATCCTAATATCCACCACTAATTATCACATACATATCGAATCTAGGATCACGCTCGATTGTCATATTACTTACAAAATAATTCTAAAACGATCCTAAGTTACATCCTATTACACAAGCAAACAATACTGTGTAATCTTGATAAAATATGCATGTAAACAAAATAATACATTATTTGTATACCTTGAAAAATAGCGAAAGAAGGGCTCAAAGAACGCTGGTATGTACCTATGCTTGGTATAGTCCTTGATGGCCCACACATAGAACTCCAAACGTAAACTTTAGCTCGTATGATCTACAATGATGTTAGAAAGGGGTGAGCAAACCACGACTCAATAAGTAGTTTAAGTAAATGCATGCTAGGCTCATGTCGATCTACATGCATGTGCATGCATGAACAGAAAATAAAGTGACATGTCCTGATACCGGATCTATTTATCTGGACTCATACTTTAAGGTTGAAGTTGTACAAGGTATTAGTCTGAATGATACCCTACGAACCTCATTTCTTTGAGCCTCCATACGATACTAAAGAACATGATCACTCTTCACAATACTACAATGTTAATAGGATGCATAGCACTACAATGGTAATGTGCTTAGTTCGAAACCGATCAGTTCAAAACTAATTCACAATGTATCTATTCAAAACCCAAATCATTATGCACTCGTTCAAAACAAATTACTGATCACTTTTAGGCGTAACCCTTGAAATAAAAAAGTCAATACTGATATAGAAACACTTTTTTAAACACATGGTTCAAAATCGATAATTGTATTGAACTGATACTGATAAAGTTAGGCCTAAAGCCTCCAAATACTAAAACCAAATACTGATAAAAATAGATTTTCTGATGCATTTAGTTCAAAATCGATAATCTTACTAAAATTGAAAAATCAATAAGTTTAGGAATAAAATCTCAAAATGTTGAGAACTGATTCAAATAAGGAAACAATTTTCTAATACACTTAGGGTCCGTTTGGTTGGCGTATTTCATTTTTTCGAAAATATTTTTCACATTTTCGAGTGTTTAGTACACGTAAAACATTTTTGGTCAATAGAAAATGAAATTCAGTCAATTAAAGTCTTTAAGGATTTTGGGAAATTGTCTTCCTCTTTTCAAAAGGGGAAGACAATTTCCAAACCTATGCCATTGTTAAGAAAAAACCTTCACCGAAATTCAACCTAATCTATATTGGATTAAAACAACAAACAACAGAAAATATTTTTCAGCATATCAACCAAACAATAGAAAATATCAGTTTTTTCAGAAAATCAAATTTTCAGAAATCATTTTATAGAAATCATTTTCTGAAAGTTATTTTACGCGAACCAAACAGAGCCTTAGTTTAAACACAACTACTGTGCACCGAGTTCAAAACACAATCACTATGCACGAGTTCAGACATGGTCATTATGCACATGAGTTTAAAACATGATAACTATGCACATGAGTTCAAACATAGTCATAATGCACTGAGTTCAAAACAAATAATCTTATGAAAATAGATACTCGATGGAGTTAGGCAAAATACCTAGAAATACTGAAAACTGATGCTGAAATCAAAACAGATAAGGTTTAGGGCATGAAACCTCGAATACTGAATTGAAACTGAAATCCAAAACAGATACTGATAAAGTTTGGATAGAGCCTCAAATACTAAACTAAAACTGAAATCCAAAACGGATATTGATAAAGTTTAGCATAGAGCCTCAAATACTAAACTAAAATTGAAATCCAAAACAGATACTGATAAAATTTGGCATAAAGCCTCAAACAATTGAGAACTGATACTGATAAAGTATAGGCAAAGATCCCTGATAACTGATACTGATACTGATGTCCATCCTAGCTAGTGATGGATAAGTTTCGCAAGCAACACAATACCTATGGCCATAGTTTTACTCCAGTCCTACTGCGCAGTCGGGAACTGGAACTTGTTTGCTGGTTTTCCAGACAAGCCTGATAATGCCTAGAACACGAGGCTCGTAAGGCACAAATGCTGATACTGAAAGTCTAGAGCAGAAAGCTCGATATACGAGTAAAGGAACCTAGAGCAAAGCTTGATAGGCTCTGAGTGACCTGAAAGTCAATGGATCTACCTAAAATCAAATATAGAATGGAAAACTGAGTACTAATCAAAATCCTTTAGTTTAGAAAACGAACTACTGAGTACTGATTGAAATCCTTTGATTTAGAAATCGGATTACTGATCAATACTTAACTTGGCAAGACGGTATGTGTTGTCAAAATTCAAAGGTACAACCTAGGTACAACCTTATACCAACTATACACATGGTTTTTAAAACACAAATCAAAACAGTTTTCAGGTTTCCAAATACATGTAAAAGCTCTTCCGTACAGAGCTAGTTCAAAACTATGCTTCTCAAACCAAAGCGAAATGTTGAGTATTATAAAGCTTATGCATACAACAATTTGAGTCAAAACATGCTGTATGTGAATTTACTTATGCATCAATGGAGTACCTCTACGTACTTTACATGGTTCCCTAGTGAGATTTTAATGTAGACCATGCACATGTACAGAGATTAAATAGACAATATTCATGCGATATCTTAACACCTGAATATTTTATTTCACACAACAAGCAAACTTGGCCGGCCACAACACACATTTCATAAAACACTATTTCAATCCCGGTCCAAGCATCATCCAGATTCACAATTTGGTCATACCTTATATCTTAGCTTAATAACTCGATCAATAGCATTGTAACACTTAAATTCAAAAGCTAGGTGATTTATTTATAAAAATTAAACATCTCCTACGAGATGATACTGGCGAAACTTTACTTAATCTACTTACCTCAATGCTTAGAAATTATTTTCCTCAAGCTTCCAAATCAAAAGCCATGCTCCTACACTGCTCCAAGTAAGTACAAATCATTTCAATCACATATCCAAATCCATCAATAATTCCACACAACGACATTAAATCAAACATTTCCAACTTGATGACTAACTTTATCCAATATCGTATAATCATTAAATCCAACATTTCTATATGACCGTACAATATAAAACTACTGCAAACTTATATATAAACACCTTACCAATTCCTACACTTAGTGTTTGCACTTCGAGCTTAGCCGAAATAGTGTCGTCATCTTAGCATCGTACTATATATTCAAACGTTGTCAAATGACTTAGTATCAACCAAATAAATTTCTAATTTATTTTTATAAAATAAACGGCATTCCACACGTTTCTTACCGAATCCCGAAACTAGTGCTCAATAAAAATTCCAAGCCTGGCCAAGTCTCTATTGAGCACACTTGTGCTATTTCTACAATTTAATACACATGTACATTTTCTCAGAAAGCAATTAAATATGATCCCATAAAATATTTCTTAGAAAATATAAAGCTTTTCGCATAAAAATTTTTTAGACAATATAAAGCTTTTCGCTAAAATTTTCTTACCCATTTTATACTAAAGATCACACAATTTGACGTCAAAAATCAACCACGATCAGCCTTTGAAACCATTGTTCACTGCACTTACAGCTCGTTTCAAGCCACCCGAAACAGCCCCTAATTTGGCCCTATTTACAGCCTAAAACCAGCCCTTACATAAGCCTAAAAACACCTTGTTCCTCCTTCATTTCAGCTCCCAAAATCTTAACCAAAATCAGCCCTTAAATCCTTTAAGGTTTATCGCCTAAGTTAACGCCACGTGAAAACCTCAAAAGGCTCTTTTCAGCTCCTTGCTCTCACCGTATAGTACTTCAATTCTGTTCTTCACTAATTCAGCTTTAAGCCACGCCTTTATTATCTTTCCTGTTGTATTCAACCTTTGTGTACCCCTTTTTTCTTCAAGCACTAGAAATTTACATTTTCAGTTCACAAAATAAGCTCAATAGGCCCTAAACTCAGTATTTTCCAGCCAACAAAATTACCATGGTAGCAGTCTCTTAAAGCCACCAAAATTGAGCTTAAGTACTAGCCTCAAACAGCAACTGAAGTAGCCTTGAAAACTAATTAAGTTCTCAACCTCAAATCGCTTTGGACAGCCTTGCGATCTCATCATTCAAGATCACGGTTCAACAGTTTCATTTCTGCTTCCACACCACATTACAGCAGGTTCAAATGGTACTGCCTTTCAAGAACATTTTTCTCTCTACTTCTACTCTTTTTTATCGTTTTGGAACACTTGTTTCTAGTCTCTCTCACGGTTCAGTCCACTGATTTACAGCAGTAGCACTACATGGGGTTTAGTTGCTTCACACAGTTACTTAAGCTGAGGATGTCCCCTACTATAGCAGCATCTCTGACTGAGGAAAGGAAAGACCAGTGCACCTCCTTGATCTGACCGAAACCTCCCCTGTTCAGATTTGGTTTCATGTGGAGGAGGCTTTGTTTGAACCGAAAAAGAGCTTTATCTCATCTCCCCTATGTTCAACCTCACCATAACCAATTTTGTCCCGGCACCAATTGGCCACCTAAGTCAGTGCTTATACAACCCTCAACAGCCCAGGTTCAACAGCAAGTAACCACCCAGCTTTAGCCAGCCCTCACCCCTTGATCAACACTTGCCTCCCTATTATTTGGCCATATCTTCAGCTTCATTTCTGTCTTAGACAGCCCCATTTCACATGCCTTTAGCCCTTATCCATTTTCTTTTCTTCCTTATTAGCCGAAAGTACCAGCTTCTTTCTCTTTTCTTCAGCTCAACCCAGACCATTCTTGATGCTCAAAGGAAAAACCAGAGAATAGAACCCTTTCCTCACTGCCTTTCATTGCTTTACTAAGAGAAGAAAAATGGCCAGCAACTCTTCCTTCGCGTTGGTTCTTTCTCTATTTTCAAGCAACTAATATCATGCCTCCCTTGTTTTGCTTCCTTAGTTCAGCCGAAACCACCTTGGAAACAATCTGTTGGAGCCCTTTTATTCCTTGCCCTGTTCAGGCCATTCGTAAGCCCCCTAACAGCCACCACAGCCTTGCCAAGCCGTCCCCTGCATCAGTCCTTCTCATTTTGGCGTTGAGAATGGTAACCAGTAGTGGGGTTAGGTGGAGAAGATGAAACCCATGGAAGAGGCGTGAGTGAGAAGGAAAAGAAAAGAGGGAGAAGGTGTAGGGGATGGGTGCTCTGTCACGAACAGAGCACTGTCCCAATTTTAATTAGTTTTTTTGTATTTTTTTTCAAGGTTGGTGGTAATTTTCGCACCAACCGAACTTAAAATTTTTTTATTTAATTATTTTAATTATATTTCCTTTTATATAACCTTTTTACAATTATTATATATATTTACTTCAAATCTTTATTCATACTATATATATGTATATATTTATCTTTCCTTACATGTATAAATTCATACACACATATATATTTACTTATGGATATATCTATATTATATATATATATATATAATTTCTTATTTATCCAAATCTTTATATCCATAATTACCTTTAAATACTTTTCTTATTATATATTTTCTTATGATAATTATATATATTTATCTCAAGTTAATTATCTCATTTACATATATCTTAATTACCAATATACGTATATACATATATATATATATATATATATCTATATATATATACATTATATACACGTGTGTGAGAGTATTATTTATATTTTTTTGTATTTACTCAATCATCTTATCATATACGAATATATATACACACACATATGTACATACGCATGCATGCATTAATTGACGCATGCATGTACGAATATATATATATATATATATATTGAATTTGCGTACTCCATTCATATCAATTAAAGTACATCGTATATACTTCCTACGTATGCATTTCACGCCATTCATGACTTTTATTTTTAAAGACTTCATTTATAAAAATCCAACCATGCTCAATTTGAGAAAAATTACAATTATTACACAACAAGAGAAGGATACTCAATGATTCTTGGTTTAGAGTTAAACTCCCTAGAATCAAGTAGAGAACCTATCTCCTTTGCCTTCAAATGGGATTTTTTGTGCACAAATAATCAAGTTGAGTATGAGGCACTTATTTTAGGTTTATTCAGAGCTAATTCCATTGGAGTTAATAATCTTTGAATTCATAGGGATTCTAATTATAAAAAGCAAGCTAGTGGTGAATTTGCTTTGAAAGAACAAATGCTAGCTTCTTACAGAACACTAGTTCAAGCTTTGTGGAAAACCTTTTAGAATATGAGATGTGAGCATAGCCCAAGATCTACAAATCGGCATGCAGATGCACTTGCTAACTTAGCTTCTAAAATTCAGATTCTAGAAGAGAATGAAAGTATCACTATGTCAGTTATTAGAAGAACCTTACCATGTACAACTAGTGAATTATTCCAATCTCCTGAATGTGAAGAAGTTGAAGATTGGCGTTCGCTTATCATTGAGTAGTTGGTCAAGCTTACTTCTGCTACTATTCCGAATTTGAAATGATTCCTCTTAATCCAAGGTATTCTATACTATAGAAGAGCTAACGGAGTATTAGTAAGGTGTGTTTCTAATCATGAAGCTCAAGAAAGATTGAAAGCAGTACATGAGCAATGATGTGGTGAAGAGGGACCTTCATTACATTACCTACTTCAAAGAGCTGGATGCTTTGCAACTTCAAAAATCTTGTAATAAGTCGTCTAAACCTCCAAATATCAAAGAATACAATTTTATCAAAAGTGTTGGCAATTGGCGTAGGCCTTATATTGACTATCTGAAGAATGGAGTTCTTTCAACTAATTATCATGATGCAAGACAGTTGAAAAGAAGAGTTCAAAGGTTTGTTGTGCATGGAGATGATCTATTCCAAGTCTCATTTTGAAGAAAACCATTGAAATGTGTTTCTCCAGCTGATATGCATCCTTTGTTGGAAGAAGTACATGGTAGAAGTAGTTGGGAACATGAAGGAGGTAGGAAGCTTTATCAAAAGCTCTTAGATATTGGGTATTACTAGCCTACTATGAAAGCAGATGCCATGAATCATGCGAAGAAGTGCTTCCTATGCCAAGTTCATGGACGTGCTATACATGCTCTAGCTGTGGAACTACATAGCATAACAACTCCATGGCCTTTTTATACTTGAGCATTTGATTTAGTTAGGCCTATAAGTCTACCTTCCAAAGACTACATATTGATATTGGCAGTAACGGAGTGTTTCACAATGTAGGTAGAAGTTATTCCTTTGAAGAATGCAACAGGACCACAAACTTCATCAAAGAGAACATCATTGGTCGTTTTGAGATACCCAAAAGAATTCTTTTAGATAAGGGAACTCCATTTATCAATTCTAATGTGAGAGAATTACCTACACTTTATGATGTTGATCATGTGAAATCTTCTCCTTATTATCCAAAGGGAAATGGTCAAGCTAAAGCCACTAAAAAGACTCTATTAAAGATACTTAGTAGAATGGTTCATGAAGAACCAAAATTATGGTGTGAAGCTCTTCCAGTGGTGTTATGAGCATATAGAACTTCAAAGTGTGGACCAACGAAAGCAACTCCATTTTTGCTAGTATATGGAACAGAAGCTATACTTCTAGCTAAAACAATAGTTCCTTCTACAAAGTTAGAATAATGATGCTTTTTGAATGTCAAAACTATAAGCATTAGAAGAAAGGAGAGAAAAGGCGAAGAAGAATTTATCAGTTTACCAAAAGAGATTGAGTAGAGCTTATGACAAATTGGTAAGGAGAAGAAATTTTGAAGAAGTTGATTTGGTACTTTGTGCTGTAGAACATATTAGAAGAGGAACTCTAGCCTTTAAGTTTAGTCCAAAATGGAAGGTTTCATGTATTGTACATGAAGTGAGCAATAGTGGCTATTGTAAGATAATGAATCCAAAGAACAAATCATAACACCCATCAACTTTCAGTACATAAAAAAGTTCCATGGATGAGACTTATTCTTCAACTCTTTTGTCAAGTTTATGTTATTCAATAATAAGTCAAGTTTATTGCTTCTACTTCTCTTTGTAATTATGTTTAACAGATGAGAAGTGTATTTCACTTATAGTTACAGCTTAATCACTCATACTTGACTAAGAATTATTATACAATGACTGCTGCTATATGCTAATCTAGAAGGGTTGAATCAACTCTTATATATCGAGTTGAAAGATAATCTCTAATTGATGTAAAGTTGAGAAAGGTTCCCTTGGTCGCATAAATGTGCATATAGTTTTCTTCAAGAAAGAAGTGAAAAGCAAGATTTGCTATTGATAAATAGAGGAATGAAAGTACCATTATTATTGCAAAAGATGGGAAAAAATTCAAAACAAAGAAAATATTGAAACAAAAATGCAAAAAAAGTAAACAAATATCTAATTAGTTATATAGCTCCACAGAGAAGGAATACTGCTATTGAATTGTGAAAAAGAATATAACTTCAGGTGCAACTCAGCCTGGTGATTCTTTAGCGATGTAATCTTCACTTCTGTCCCTTTTAACTGTTCTTCTACTTTATTCTTCTCAACACCAATGGAGAGGAAAGCTTTGGCTTTGGAAACACAAGTGTCAATACAACCAAGTCTAAATCCATCTTTTACCACATCATCCACAAGTTGCAACATCAATCGTAACTATTCTGAAGAAATACAACACACCAAAATATCAGCAATCAACAAGGTTTTTCCTAATCCATCCAATGTGTAGGTTTTACATGTAAAACCTATACCGCAAGTGCACGGGTTGTGACAAGTAATAAAATGATAAGTACAAATATTGTTCCCACGAGGATTAATTAGAATTGTTCTAGTTAAGTATTAAAGTTGGTCACTTCTAGACTTATTTAAGCAATATGTAATTTTCTTAAGCTAAACTAACTACTTAAACTTTAAAATAAAACCAAGAACTTAATTTTGCAAAATAAAATTTGAAATGCATAAAAATAAAATAAAACAAAAATTAAATTGAACAAGAAATTAAAAATAACAAATAAATGAAATTAACTAAAATTACCTAGACTTAATATTAAAATTAACAAAAACAATAAACTATTAAACTAAAATTGAAACTAATAAAAAGTATTATAATACTAAATTAATAACTAAACTAATGTAAATTAATATAATATAATATAATATAATATAATATAATATATTATATGTAGACACCATTTTTGTCCGGTTCTTTTTCAAACATTTTTAATTAATTAGTTTATATATATATTTTTTATTTTAGATTTAGAAATTTTGATTTTGATTTTTTTTATTTTCGAAAAAAAATATATAAAAAAAGGAAAAGGAAATCAGAATTAATTTTGATAGGAAAGTAAAATTAAATGAGACCATTAAAAGATGAAAAATTAATTTGGATTTGGTGGAAAGAAAAATCAGAATTAATATCGGATTTAATATCCGATTCTTGAGATATAAAATTTCCTAAAAAAGATTGATTCTTGATTTTTTTGAATTAACTAAAATAAAAGGAGACCTAGGTCTATTTAAACAAAAAAAAAAGGAGGGGGCAGCCGCGAGGGAGAAGAAAACCCTGGAGAAGAAACCTAGAAAAAAAAAAGAAAAGAAAAAGAAACACACAGGGAGAAAAAAAACCCTAGAGAGAAAACCCTAGAGAAGAAACCCTAGAAAAGAAAAGAAGACGCAAAGAAAAAAAAACCTAGAAAAAAAAACCCTAAAAAGTTTTGCTACGGTTTGATTATTCTTTCCACTCTTACCGCCTCTACCATCATTATCGTCTCTTCACTCCTACTTCAGCTCTGGGCTTTACCATCTTCATCGTTGCTGCCCTTGCTGTCTCTGCATCATCACGTTACTCCATCGTAAGCCACCATCA
The DNA here is from genome assembly GCA_031772115.1 of Heritiera littoralis. Taxonomy (NCBI): domain Eukaryota; kingdom Viridiplantae; phylum Streptophyta; class Magnoliopsida; order Malvales; family Malvaceae; genus Heritiera; species Heritiera littoralis. The sequence goes on from JAPDPK010000035.1 coordinate 746,813, forward strand.
TCTCCAAGCTCCGTCATTGCTCTACCCCTGTTTACTGCTGTCTCGCTCGTGCCATCACAAGTTCTGTTGCCAAGTTCACGTCTATTCTTACCGCCTCTAAACACAGCCAACGCCATCACTACAGTGCTTTATTCCTCCATTGAAATCTTTGCTCAGCTCGACACTCCTGTTCTCAATCTTCATTCTCGTCACTTGAAACATCACGGTCCCAGAGATCCTGGTTTCATTATCTTCATCGTTTCTGCTGTGTCTCAGTCCATCCTTGTCCACCGCATCATTACTTGCTGCATCGCACAGCAACATTTTCGTCACCCCTGCTCCCCCTCATTTTGCTGCGTTTTTTTTTGCTGTTACAGAGCTTACTGAGCACTGTACCAGACAAAGCTTACTGAGCACTGCACCAGATTACTGCTGCAGCTTTCCTCGTTGAAGCCAGCCTCTATATCTTCATCATTGCCTTATTGCCCTGCCCTGCGCATTCTCCTTGCCACCGTTTTGCTGTGTTTTCTCGTCTCCATTGCTGCACGTTGCTTCATCGCCCCACCACTGGTTTTCTTTCCATCTTTGTCGTGTGCCCTGCACTGTCCACCATTGCTGAGTTGCCGCACGTCCCTTGTCGCATCCACCTGTTGCTGCTGCCGTTTTGGAGTAAAGAGAAGCAAGACTGAATCTCGCTATAAGCTTGCAAGCATAGAAGAAAGTAGGAATAAAAGACAAGAAAAGAAAAGAAGTAGCAGCAGTCCTGCCAGTATGTATGTATTCTTTTCCATTTTCTTTTTTTAATCATTGCTTTATATTTTTTAGTTTTGTTTTATTGACTAGTTTGTGCAAAAGTTAGAGTTGTTTAGCATGTTTTCTAATCCTCTTGTGTTTCACGTGTATTTGGATCCTCCTTTAACATTTCACTTCATTTTATTTTATTTTATTTTATTTTATTTTATTTTATTTTTCTAAGCATGATATGATATTGTTAAAGGCTATATTTGTTGAATTATGACTTAGGGTGGTTATAAAAGTCCTTATAATTAGTGTTACTTAAATCTAAAAGTTTTGTTTAATATTAGTTTATTTTATCAATTTATGTTTTATTCATTTTATTTTAGATTTAGAATCAAAAATTAAATTATTGATAGGAGATTAAATTATGAAATTTATAAGATTTTTTTATTTAAAATAAGAAATAAACTAGCAATTATGAAAATAAATATAAACGTTCCGACGACGGAATTCTAAAGGGACTGCGCTTGAGTAGTACTTTTAGATGTCTTAAGGTGAGGAGAGTTCTTTTAAATCTTGCCAGCTTGATGGAAGATTTATAGGACATTTCCAAGATTTAATAAATTAAATTATAAAAATAAAAATTAAATTAGATTAGATTAGATTAAAAAATAGTAAATTAAAATTAAGTTTATTATAATAAAGAATAAAGATCAAATAAATAAATTGGAATTAAAATTAGAAAATAATTAAAATAAATAGAAATTAAATTACATTAAATATTTTAATAAATGTGAATTATTCCGAGGATGGAATTTAAAGGGAATTGTGCTTGAGTAATTTCTTTAAAAATTCCTAAGGTGAGAAAGTTTCTTTAAGGTCTTACCAGCTTGATGGAAGGTCTTTAAGAAAATATTCAATATCAAATAATTCATGTTTATTTAAAGATGTAAAAATACATGAAATAATAATTTATATAAAGAAATAATAACGATAGAATAAAATAAGATAAAATAAAAAATATAAATTGGATAGAAGTCAAAATAGGGTTTGCATAAAATATTTAAACAATCCGACGACGGAGCCTCTTCAAGAAAGGCGATTGGTCCTACTTGAATACTCTTGAGGTGAGAATAACTTTTAAGTTGTCCAACCAGCTTAATGGAGGAGACTTAAAAGATTTTTCAATATTTAATTATATCGAAATTAAAGTAAAAGGCAAAATTAAGATAACTTTAGATCACTTGGTACCATTTTAGGATGGGCGTTGTGAGGGTGCTAATCTTTCCTCACAAGTAACCGTACTCCCGAACTTAGAACTTTTAACGTAGACCAGACCTTATCATTAGTTTGAATAGGTGACCAATCACACCTAAGTTAGAATGATTGGTGGCGACTCCTTAGTTTTTGTGCCTAGCTATTAGGTTTTCTCAAAACTTAATACGTTATGACAATATAATATAACAAATGAAACAAAAGTGTATTAATCTAAAAATGCATGTAAATTGCAAAACTAAAGATAAAAGTCATGAAAATATCCGTACACATGTACTGCCACGTCCAGCTTGCATGACCTCAGCCATGCATGCCAGCCAAACCACGGTATGGTGCGCCTAGCAGATCAGCAATGCCTCGCCAAAACAGAGCACACGACAGCAGCAGCAAGGACTAAACGACAAGGCAACAACGTTTTCTGTCTAACTTCATCATAGCCGTACATCTTGCACAAATTCAAAGAACCAGAGAGTATAAACCAGCAAGAACAATCAATCCAAAAAAAATGTGGAATCAGAAAATAGTAATTGCAGAGACCAAAAACATGAATATACTCAGCAGAAAATTAACAAGAAAATAATAAAATAGTAACTTGAATATAAAAACAGAGTATGAAGATGAGTAAATAAGAACGGGAATTTCTTTAAAAGAAAATAAAAACTTAAGTTTTAAAGTTCTAAAACAAACTGATTTAAATCCAAGATCCAATCCTAAAACAATCTAAGAAAATCGAGATTTAAAATAGCTTCGAAAAATGAAAAAATTGCAGCCAACGTAGAAGACAGCTGCTGTCACTAGCTCTCCTTTACACCAAGCCTATCTATTGCTAAAAATTGAAAACCTAAAATTACTAATCCTAAGCTAGAGAAAGCTGTAAACAAATTTGCCGTAAAGGTTGAAGAACTTCGGCTCCTGTCACCAGCCTCCATCTTCCACGATCCAGTATTGTGGCTACTCCTCTTTTAAATGTTAGGGTTGTTTCATTCTTTCTTTGGCAGCACACTCTCTTAGGCTGGTCATTCCCTTACCATATCCTTGGGCTGGACATCTCCAACAAATAAAGATGATGACCCATACTTGTGGGTTGAATTTGGAGTATTTTATTTTGGTTATGAAATTTTGGGATTTAATGTGGGCTAGGTGTATTTGGGCTTTATGTGATAATAGGGTAAGTTTTAAGTGAGATATAGTATAGTATGAGTTAAAGGTTTTAGGGTTTTGGAAAAGGTTTAAACACCAAATCCAACTATTTTTTCTTGATTTCTTTGCCATTTTCTCAATTTTCTCATTATTCTTGAATTTCCTACATATGAAAACAATTCAATTAAATTGGGAAGAAATTATATTAAAATTTCAAAATTTAATCAAAATTTGTGTAATAAAATACTCTAAAAATGTATATTTTAGAGACTTATCACACCTCCAAACTTAATATTTTGCTTGTCCTCAGGCAAAACAATTTCAAAACGTGCAAGAGATAACATTTACTTGACAGATTCATTCCCCATATTCACCTCAAAAAAAAGGGTACCAATCTAATATAAGGGAAGTCAAAATTATTAATCAGCATAGAGTTTACACCAATGACATACCCAAGTCCTAATTAGATTCTCCATGTGTGTGTGAAGTATCCATCACATATCAAAGCATACATATCTAGATGAGATTATGCTAACATAAAAAGCAAAGTCCTTAAAGTATGAACAATCCCATAGTTTTGCTTTTCACTTCTCTTTCCACTAATGTAGCCATACTCAATCAAGAATCAATAGGACTTCATTAAGCTTGTAATTTAAGGCTAGGGTTAAGGTATGATAAATGACAATTTAGGCTTAACAACACCTAATCAAGCATTATACTCTAGGATCTTTAGTTTCAAGCTTCAATTAACTCCCCCAAACTTATTTTCTTCTTATTTTGTTATACACTTTATTAACTCCTTTTTTTTTCATTTTTCATTATTTTTCTTTTCTATTTCTTTTTGAATTTTCCATTTTTGCTTTTCTTTTTTTCTTTTTCTTTCTTTCTTTCTCTTCCTTTTTTTTTTACTATATGTCCTATCTATCTACCCAAATATGTACATAGCTCATGATATATCCTAGTAAATTGCATGCTTTAGGGCTAAGGGATAAGAAAGTAAATTAATTTGGCTAAAGGAACTTAACTTGTAAGTTTGTAAACAAAGATAGGCTAGTTAGGCACAAAGGGGTGGCTAAGGACAATTATATATAGGGTTAGTCGAAAAGGCTCAAACGGTCTAAGGATGGCCTAGATCATTTTCCTAACTAAGCATGGGCTATAAATTTCGCCTCGAGAGGAGATCAAACAAATTCTAGGATATGCTCACAACTTCAAAGACAAATACAATCCTATATTCACATAATCTTTCTCTAAACATGCGTACAAATCCATGATCAAGACATAGTGCATTAGGATGGACAAATCATAATCAGAACAAGGCAATTTCAAGAATTCAACTCATGCTTCTCGATAATCATGCTTTTCCAAATATCAGAATCAATCTCAATCATAATGTCAATCATAGGGACATGGGAAATAACCAAATTAAGCACAATATATCTCAAGGCAAAACATTTAAAGCCCAAAAAGTATGAAAAATTTTGAATTTTTTTTTGAAAAAAATTTAGGTCAAATTTCCTTCCCCCCAAACTTGAAGTGCACATTATCCTCAATGCGTAAGTGATTTAAGAATTCAGAAATTATAGAAGGAAACTCTCCTGAATTTTATGTTGAAGCTCAACTGCATGCCCAAAAAATTGCTTTACTGCTCCCCCAAACTTAGATTCAAACCTACAAAATAAAGAGAAAAAGAAATCAAAGCTACAAATATTAACACTAAAGCTAATAAAAGAAAGAAACAACTAATAAACTACTAAAAAGCTAAGGTTGTCTCCCTAGAAATGCTTGATTTATAGTCATTAGCTTGACTATCTCCGTCATCCTTCAAGGTGGTTTGAATGGTCTAAAAATGGATGGATAGACATAGTGCATCACCATGGAAGGTGACTCCATCAGATATTTTTCTTAAAAGAACTTAACTCCACATTCTTCTAAGATATAACCCACGTCATTCTCATGTGGAAAGTTCCATGAAGAAACAATGAAGGATGCCTCTCGATGTTTCTTGTCAACCTTTGGAACTTGGACTTCAATATTAAATCCTTCCTCTTGGACTCCTTCCTCACCCTTATTATTCTCTATTTCTTTTTCATCAACCACACTTTCAATTTCAATAAGCTCAGGTGGTATAAGCTTTTCAACTTCTTCACTCAACACCTCTTGATGTAATGATTGCAGAAAAGCTTGGTGAGAAAGGTCACATGTCTCTATGAGCTCTAAAGAAGATGATGAAAACTTCTAGTAGTTGCTCGAAGAATAGCATGGATGACTCACCCAATTCAGATTGATAGGACAATTCTCTGTGACATGACTCCCTTCGCATATCTTACAGGAAATAAAAGGACTTATGTAGACTTTTTTAGACAAGGTGGCTTCGAGAGAAGACAAGGTCTTAATAAGATCAAGTCTTTAACTATTGACGATCTTCCCTAGTATGTCTCTCTCATACTTCCATTGGAAGTCATTGGAAGTGATTTCATCTATCAATTCATATGCTTCCTCAACAGACTTTCCCGTGAGAGCTCCACCTGTTGCCACATCAATCACTACTCTCGATGGATCACCCAAACCATTATAAAAGGTTTGAAAATGTAGCCACATAAGCAATCCATGAGAAGGACATCTTCTGATCAAGTCCTTAAATCTTTCCCACGCTCACAAAAAGGCTCGGAGTCATATTACTTGAAGGATAAAATTTGATTCCCCATCTTCGCCATATACTCAAGTGAAATGAATCTAGTTAAGAATTTATGAGTCAAATCATCCCACATACAAATAGAATAATGAGGAAGTGACCACAACCAACCCTTTACCCTATCCTAGAGTGACAATGAGAAGAGTCTCAATCGAATGGCATCATCAAAAACACCGTCATACTTGCATAAATCACATATCTCTAAGAAGTTAACAAGATGAGCATATTGGTTTTCACTAGGCAAACCTCCAAATTGAACTGAATTCAAGATCATTAGGATGAAGTTCGGCTTGATCTCAAAGCTGTCAGCTTCGATATCGGGCTTCCTAATGCTTGAATGTATCACAGACACATGAGGCATAACATAGTCTCTCAAGGTTCGGGGCTTTGCTAGATCTGCCATGGTACCTCTTAAAAGAACAAAATTAAAATATTAGAATAAAAAATATTTACAAAAAAAATAAAAAGAAAAGGCTTGAACTAAACCTAGGTATAATTGGTTTCAATATTAACTAAGAACAACCTAGACTAATCCCCAGCAATAGTGCCAAAAACTTATTGTGTCTAAAACCTATACCACAAGTGTACAGGTCGCAACAAGTAATAAAGTGATGAGTACAGATATCACTTCTATGAGGATTAGTTAGAATTGTTCTAGCTAGGTATTAAAATTGGTCACTTCTAGACTTATTCAAGCAATATGCAATTTTCTTAAGCTAAACTGACCGCTTAAACTTTAAAAATAAACCAAAAACTTAATTTTGCAAAATAAAATTTGAAATCCATAAAAATAAAATAAAGCAAAATTTAAATTGAACAAGAAATTAAAAATAACAAATAAATTAAATTAACTAAAATTACGTAGACTTAATATTAAAATTAACAAAAAAATAAACGATTAAACTAAAATTGAAACTAATAAAAACTATTATAATACTAAACTAATCACTAAACTAATGTAAATTAAATTAATATAATACAATATAATATAATATAATATAAAAATGAAACAAAAGTGAATTAATCTAATAATGCATGTAAATTGTAAAACTAAGACAAAAGTCATGAAAATATCCCTGCACACGTACTGCCACCTGCAGCATGCATGACCCCAGCCATTCATGCCGGCCAAACCACGGTATGGTGCACCCAGTAGCTCAGCAATGCCTCGCCAAAATAGAGCACACGACAACAGCGGCAAGGAATAAATGACAAGGCAGCAATGTTTTTTGTCTAGCTTCCTCACAGCTGTACGTTTTGCACAAATTCAAAAAACCAGAGAGTTTAAACCAGCAAGAACAATCAATCCAAAAAAACGTGAAATCAGAGAATAGGAATTGCAGAGACCAAAAACATGAAAATACTCAGCAGAAAATTAACAAGAAAATAATAAAATAATAAGTTGAATATAAAAACAGAGTATGAAGATGAGTAAATAAAAATGAGAATTTCTTTAAAAGAAAATACAAACTTAAGTTTTAAAGTTCTTAAACAAACTGATTTAAATCTAAGATCCAATCCTAAAACAATCTAAGAAAATCGATATTCAAAATAGCAATAGAAAACGAAGATATTGCACCCAACGTGAAAGACAAAGCTGTTGTCACCAGCTCTCCTCCACACCAAACCTATCTATTGCTGAAAATTGAAAACCTAAAATGACTAATCCTAAGCTAGAGAAAGCAATAAACAAATTTGCCGTAAATGTTGAAGAACTTCGGCTCCTATCACCAACCTTTATCCTCCATAATCCACTCTTGCGGCTACTCCTCTTTTAAATTTAGGGTTGTTTCATTCTTTCTTTGGCAGCACACTCTCTTGGGCTGGTCATTCCCTTGCCATATCCTTGGGTTAGACATCTCCAACAAATAAAGATGATGACCCATACTTGTGGGTTGAATTTGCAGTGTTTTATTTTGGCTTATGAAATTTTGGGATTTAAGGTAGGCTAGGTGTATTTAAGCTTTATGTGATAATGGGGTATGTTTTAAGTGGGATATAATATAGTATGGGTTACAGGTTTTAGGGGTTTTGGAAAAGGTTTAGGGTTAAAGTTTAAACACCAAATCCAACTATTTTTCCTTGATTTCTTTGCCATTTTCTCAATTTTCACATTATTCTTGAATTTCCTACACATGAAAAAAATTTAATTAAATTGGGAAAACTTATATTAAAATTCCAAAATTTAATCAAAATTTGTGTAGTAAAATACTCTAAAAAATGTATATTTTAGAGACTTATCAGTAGGAAATAAAATCTTCATTTTGGAAGATACAAGAATCCCGAATTTCACCCTCTTTCTGAGAAATGATCTCCAATTGCTTCACATGCCAAGACTGAATAATGAAACCATGAAAATGAACTCTAGCTATCATATTTCTATAATGTATTCCAAAAGCCTCGGGAGTACTAGCAGCTTCCATATTCCTTGACACTGGGGAAGAAGCAATGTCAAGAACAACTATAGGAATAGCAGTGTCAGTCTAAACAGGTTGAGCACTCGGAACAGGTTCAGTATTTAAAATAGGAAAAGTAAGAATAGGTTCAGTATTGAAAATAGGAACAGTAGCGTCAGGCTGAACAGGTTCAATACTTGGAATAGGTTCAACATTTGGAATAGGATCAGTATTGGGAGCATGTTGTAGATTTGGAACAACATCTTCCAAGATAGCAATTTCATCACTTTGAATATCTTCATCAATTCCATTAAAGAAATCATTAGCACTTATGTCAAATAGACAAGTAGAATTTTCTGGTTGAACATCATCAGCTTTAGAAAAAGCATCATCATCAAAGTCATCAAAATTCTTAGAGTGCTGGTCACCAAACTCAACATCATCATCACAAGATGGCTCATCATCATTAACAAATTGCTCCTTACAAATTGATTTACCCTACATAAAAAGAAAGAGAAGATGAGAAGATGACATCAAAAGAAATAATAAGGAAGAGCAAGAAAGGAAAAAAAAAAGACAAGAATAACTTACCTTTTCATGTCTAGTATGTGAAGCAGTAATACCGGTAGTCTCTTCATCTATTTGATCAACACACTCTTTTCCCTTTCTCTTTGAGCATGAAGGGATCAAGCTCAATGATATATCATTTTGAGTAATATAGACAAGGGGAAGACATTTTCTAAGATCAGGAAGAGGTTTACAAAGGGCTTTCCAATCAAAAATACACTGACCTTAATAAGCTAGCCATCCCAAACTATAATAGCTACGCCTGTCAAAAGCTGGTACAACCTAAAGTTTGATCTCTTTTACATCTCTTCTGAACCTCATAAAAAAAAATTCAGTAACATTAGAAGAGAAGTCTTTATCCAAAAAACTAAAAGGAGCACATGGAACCATTTGATTATATCCAAATTTACGAGCAGCTCTACACATTAAGAATACTTCAACATGTGATTTTGATTATATCCAAATCATAAAAGGTAATATGGAAAGATTAGTCCATAAGTAAAACTCAATCTCTTCCTTACTTAATGAAGAAGAACGAGGTTGATTTTGAACACTATAGCAAGAGTTTGGATTACCTTACACATGCTTCTTACGTAAGTAAGGACGTCAAGTGAATTCTTTAATTACATCTAACACCTCAAGAACACATCTCCTCACACTCTCTCTATAATTATTCTTAGAGAGAGGACTAGAAGAAGTCACAGGCTGAGGGCTTTGATTAGGTATAAGAGCACAAGCACTAAACCGCTCCCACAAACACATTTGGATGAAGGAAACATCAATACACTTAAGAATCTTGTATCAACCAACCAATGCTTCAATCTTAGAAGAATATAAATCCAATTTTCAATAAAGAAAACTCAAATAGAATGAAGCTTGTGAAAAATACATACCTTTGGCTATTTTAATAGCTAATGGAATAAGAGCTAGACTAATACCATCATCTTGACATCTTGGAAAGACATGCCTAGCTAACCACATTATGAATAGTCTTTCTAAGTCATACTCAGAATTTGGAAGATCACAAGAATTACTTTCACATTTTCTAGGTTTGAATTTATGCAAAAATAAACCAACCCAATTAGAGAAATGAGTAATCTTAGATTTCTCTCATTGATGCTTGAGTAAATCACAGAAGAAACTATAGGTCTTCTCTTTTTCTGTAGATAATTTGATGGAGCAAATATTATGTTTCCCAAGACAAGGAAGTTCGAGAAAAACATGTACATCCTCAAGACTAAAAATAAATTCTCTCCAAGTAGTAATCATAGTATGAGAAAAAGTACTCCACCTTGCAAAAATAACACGCCATACATCCATTCTTCCTTTAATGCAAATACGAAGTTTCGAAGAATCTAGTATAGCATCAAGTACTCCTACTGAAGATAAAACCTTTACATGAGTAGGATTTTTTATTACCTTATTCACCCAATCTATGCAACCTTTGACAAGTTGAGAATTGGAACAAAACTTAGTCAAAGATAATAAGAGTTCTCCTCGCTCAAATTTAAATTCTAGAATAAACTTGCCTATAATATGAGTTCTGAAAGTTGATACTTCAGGACTAATACTTTACCAAGAATGGCTAACTGGAGGATCAGGATAAGAAGTAATTCATCTACCACCAGCCTTTTTCCAGAATGATCTTCTTCTCCTTCCCTTATGATCTAATCTAACCAATCTTCAGGAACAGAAGGAAGCGTAAGGCCTTTTCCAACACGAAGATACATTTTCTTGTCAACAGGAGCTTCAATATTAAAATCTTTAGGAGTACAATTTTTCCTTTTTTCACAGGAGCTCGAACAGCACTAGAAGGTTGGTCATATTGAACCTTCATGATTGGAGAATATCTACAAGAAATCAACAACACAACTCAAATAAGTACAAATATCCATGAAAATATATATATATATATACATAAAAAAATTAAAATTATATTGTTTAAAGAAAAAAACAGCATGTTGTGCGCAAGTAAAATAGGCGCACAGGTACTGCGCCCTAGTATCTGCATGCAAGTGCTGCACGTTGGTAACTACACGTAGGTGTTGCTCGCTAGTAATACCACCTACACCCAAGTTATTTATTTTTTTAAAAAAAATATATTATTAAAAATTAAATTAAAGTTAAGTTGTTAAAAAAAGTATGAGTTGTAGAAAAAAAAACCTTTTATAGAATGATAATAAAAAGCAAAATATAAATAAAACAACCATGAAATAATATGAAAAACACTTACTTCTTCAGAGAGCTAAAACAATGAAAAGAAACCTATTTCTCTTTAACTTTGGCATTTGACGTGAGAAAATTTTCAAGAGAAACTTTCATATTTATAAGGCTTAAAGGACCAACATTTTAATGACAATTATTTAGAATCATTGATCCTCTTAATTATAAATATTTACTTTCCTTTTAGAAAATAAAATTAATCAACTAAAATAATTTATGCATGGAATATTTCTTCTTTTAAGAAAATTTTTATGTAAGGGGCAACATAACATATGAGAAGAAATAATTTTTAAGCAATTATTCTAACAGGTAGCTATATTAAAAGCAATTGTCCATCTAGTAGTTGTACTGATGACATCTTTTTCTGCCATGTAATTGTTTTCTTATACTGCCAAGTAACTGTTTTGTTGTACTACCAGACAAAATTATTTTGCTAAATATTTTTTATACTAAATAATTATTTAGCTAGGAAAATTTCATTCATTATTCTGCTAAGAAAATTTCATTCATCATTAAAATTCATACAGGGGCAATAATGAGTCTAGCTTAAACAACTTCAATGCAAGATAATAAGTTTAAATAAAAAAATTATTTTTCCAAAGACCTTTTATAGTGCAATGCACGAGAATTTCTTATACTAAGAATTCCCATCCAAAGGGCAAAATGTAGATACTTGATTTTAGAAACTAATATTTGTTTCATACTATAGTGAAGGACAACCTTCACTTAAAATAACTCCTTCACAAGAACTTTTTCTTAGAAGTGCTTCTTCACAAGAACAACCTCTTACCAGAATAGCTCATTACATTTTCTAAAAAGAGTTTATTCACATAATAGCTCTTCTTATAACAAACCTTCACAAAACAACTTGTTCTCAGAATAGCTCATCAATAAAATAGCATTTTTAAGAAGAAGTAAATATAACTTCATAATAGGGTAGGATTCTTGAGTTAAGTTTACTATTGGGATGTCCTGAAGAGTGTGGCTTGCTGGATTGGATATGAAGGTAGTTAAGAGTTCTTCTCTTAACCTTTCTCTGAAGTATGAATGCGATTACCTATTTCTTTCAGTACACTTTCTCTCAAAGTATAACTCCCATTTGACAAAAAAATTGATACTTTGTAACTACCAATTCTCATTATTATGTTATTAATACCAAAAATATGTAACTCCCATTCTCCACAGCAAAGTATGAGTTCTTGTTGTCTTTGAAAGGGACTTTTGGCAAATTAGCTAACTTAGAAACTCTCTCAAATCCTCTATACATTGTTCTTTCAACTTAGCCTTATTCAACCTTTTACTTTCTGTACTCAGCCTTGTTCTCAGCCTTGCTCAACCTTTTACTATCACCTACCATAGCACTCCTTCTTCAGGGTCTGCTCCGGTCTTTCTCTTCACTGCCTCCCAACACATATCGTTCTATTAGTCTACAACATATCCTCTGCACTTCAAAGAACTCATTTACAATTCCCAATAAGAAAACTTTACCATTAAGATGAATATAAAATGATAAATATTGCAACATACCCACAACAACAAGAAGGATCTAATAGTAAACACTATCAAACGGTAAATACTAAGGTAGAAGAAATAAAAAAGCTAAGACAGAACAAAGAATAAAGCTAAAGGAAGAGGGTTTTTACTAGCGAGTGAGGTCACCGTAATTAGAGAGTGGGTCGTCGGATCTAAGTCATGATTGCAACAGCATTCGTGGTTTATGGTTGTGACTTCGATAGTAGTTAGAGACTATTAAGAAGGGTTTGTTTGTGGTTGTGCAACCTTTGTGAGTCATGACTACAACAGCATGAGAAATGAGACTTTGAAGAGTGGTCACCAAAAAGTGAAGGCAGATCTGGTCTAGCCTAGGTCACATTGTGAGTTGTGGTCTGAGACTTTGAGTAATGCTGCTAGAGAGTTAACATGAGGGTGGTGTGGATTGCGTTAGTTGCCGGATGTGGTATGGTCAGGTCATAGGTGAAGTCGCGAGGGAAGGATTAAAGATGGGGCGTGCGGTCGATTTGGAGGAAATAAACGACTTTGTGTTGGAAAATGAAAAAGGAGCCAAAGCCTATTATGGTTTTCAAATAAATATATTTTTTAATTTTTTAATAATATAAATAAATAATATAAATAAAAGTAAAATATAGATTAAAATATTAAAAGCTCAATTAGGCTCTCAAGTTACTTGATCTAGGTATCTTACTACTCGAACTCGACTCACTCGATAGCTTGAGTAGCTCGAGCTCGAGCTCGACTCGGGCCAAGTTCGAGTTTTGCTCGAGTCAGGCTTGAGTAGCTTGTGAGCACCACTATATCATTCACACCTTTAAGAAAGATGACATAGAAATGTTCTACTTGGTCTAAAATTTTCACAGAGTCAAATGCTTCAGAGTACTAATTGTATTATTAGTTTCATTAAATATAATTGAAATAAAAGCTAATTGATCATTTCCATATCCTAAGGAATTGAATATTAAATTTCATTAACAAAAGAAAAAGAAAAATTGCTAATGAAAGCTTCGAATTAACAACTTGCTGACCCTATGGGTTATGCTTTTTTTTTTTATAAAAATAGGAGGATATTGTTATTTACAACTAACAGTAGATTTTACAAGTCTTGGATTGTAACCATTATATTCATCAAAAAACAAAAGATGTACTAAGTAATCCGATGGTTTTGAGTAAACTAAAGATGATTGCATTTGTGCCGCTCTTACTACTAAAGTGTTTGCTATGAGGTTAGCCTTATGATATACAAAAGATATACTTATATAGTCAAAAGCTTAGCTAGCTGGTGACAGTCAGTGATGATAAGTTCTTGGTGTGGATGCATCTCCTTGTTCCTGGACAATAAATGAATGGAGCTAAGAGAATCAGTTTCAATAGGAAGTAGACGAATTCCCAGTGACTTAGCCAATCAAATTCCAATTTTGATGCCCTGTAGTTCAGCCATAATGTTGGTTGTGATACCCAAATGGTAGAATAAGCTACTATGGGTTATGCTTTATTACCACTTCAATGAGCAGGACTGAGGACTCCTTGAGATTTTCTAGCTCTTTGTCAAATTTACACAGATAGACAGGCAGGCATCCTAATCTATCAACTTTGCTTTATTATAGAATTATTCTAAATAGAAGCATATACAAATGGATAAATTAATTAAAAATGTGTAAGAAAAAGTTAATTAAATTATCTTCTTCAATAATTTTAATGGATAAAATTAATTATGTAACTCTTCAGAAAACATCTAACTAATTGCGGATAAATTTACCCATTAAAGACTCACGTTCTTTTCATGAAAGAAAATAAAAAAAAAACTAAACTAATTTGATGTGATTCTTGTTAGAATTCGTAATTGATTTATCTAATGTGCTAACACCATAAACAACACATCATAGACCATAGATGTGGAATAAGATGCTAACCTCTAGCCATTGATATCGAAAATATTGAGCTTCGACAACGTTATGTTTTTTTCATATTTGATCTTCTAATCTTAAGCAAACTCACTAATGGTTTGTTTTTCAGAATGCTCAGATTAGGGACCCAATACCCTATATTTTCTTTATATGTGTCTTGCCATTAAAGACGTAATTCTATTGGTGGGCAGTTATCACTTGTAAATATGGATAGATAATTTTAAAAATTATCAGATAATAATAATAAAAACATAGGACCACACAATGGGAAGTTTTAAGAGGTCATAGAACTAACTTCAAGTCTTTTATTTCCTATAAAACACTGCTAACTAAGTGAATAACTTACGTGGGTAACTTACATTCTCTCAGTTAGTCCTTATGTTTTATTATACTTTATTGTTATTCTCAATAATCAATATGTGCATAAAAAATGAAAGAACAAAGCAAATAAATAAGAGTTTCATTAGTCCATTACAACTAATTCATAAGATGGAACCAAGTCCCACTTGCACTATATGATCCTTAAAACTTTTTGGTGGCATGCATTTTGTTAAAGGATTTGTTATCATCAATTCAATGTTAACGTGCTCAAAACACTTTATTCTCTTTAACATGTTCCCTTATGGCCAAATACTTAAGATCGATGTGTTTACTTCGACTACATTTTTATTGTTTTTAGCCAAGAAAATTGCAGCTAAATTGTCACAATATATATTCTTAATGGCTTTGATATAGAATCCAAAATTCTAAGCCCAGATATCAAATTCTTCAAACATACACCATGTGAGGTAGTCTCTAAACAAGAAACAAACTCAGTCTCTATGGTAAAAGTAGCAATTAAGGATTGTTTTGCACTCCTCCAAGATATGGCTCTGCCAACAAACATGAAAACATATCTAGACGTTTATTTTTGTGAATCAACACATCCAACGAAGTCCAAATATGAATAGCCAAATTCCTTCTGGTTTTTAGTTCGTCTATACATAAGCATGTAATGTTTGGTCCCTCGAAGGTACCTTATTACTTTCTTTGTAGCTTTCCAATAGTCCATACCTGGATTACTCTAATATCTTCCTAACATTCTAACAGCAAATGCAATGTTAGGTTCTGTGCAAACTTGAGAATACATTAGGCTCCCAAAAGCTGAAGCGTATGGAATGTTTTACATCTGTTCCCTTTCAAGTTCATTTTTTGAGCATTGGTTAAATTGAAATTGTCACCCTTTACTAATGGTGCTACACTTGGTGAGCTATATTTCATCTGAAATCTTTCAATAACCTTATTGATATAGGTTTCTTGAGACAGTTTTAGGATACTTTGATGTCTGTCCTTATGGATCTTAATGCCAATGACATAAGATGCCTCATCCATATCTTTCATATCAAATTTCTTAGAGAGAAATTCCTTTACCTCATGTAGCAACCCTTTATCATTGGTTGCAAGTAGAAAATCATCCACATATAGGATAAGGAAACAAATTTTACTCCCACTATATAGGATAAGGAAACAAATTTTACTCCCACTAACCTTTTGATATATGCATTGATCCATACAAAACCATATGAAGAGATGACATCGTGAAATTTCAAATATCATTGATGGGAGGCTTGTTTCAATCGATATATGGATTTCTTGAGCTTGTACACCAAATGGTCACCACCATTAGAGGAGAATCCTTCTAGTTGTTTCATATAAGCCTCCTTTTTTTTAGGTCTCCATTCAAGCACTCTGTTTTCACATCTATTTGATACAGTACCAAGTCAAAATCGAAAACCAATGCCATAATAACACGAAGAGAATTTTTCTTTAATACAGGAGAAAAAGTTTTTGTGTAATTGATTCCTTCCTTTTGAGTGAATTCTTTAACTACGAGTCTTAAGTTATATCTATAATGTTGCCTAATAAGTCAATCTTTGTTTCAAAGACCTATTTACATCCAATGGCTTTTATACCATTAGGCAACTCAATAAGATCCCAAACTCCATTAGTTGCCATAGAAATCAACTCACCTTTCATGGAATTGTACCACATTTCAATTTTACTACAACTCATGGCTTGTGCTAATGTTTTAAGGACATCTTCAGCTCCAAAATTATAGTCAGACTCTTGTAGATACACAATGTAATCACTAGGGATTGTTGATTTCTTCATTCTAGTTGATATTCTTGATGTTGTGTCAGCATCCTCCTATGAAGTATGTTGCTGTCACAGTCCGTATATACAATATTTAACACTTTTTCACACATATAACAAGGGTTGGGCTGTCTGCGATGCCTTTATTTCACATTCTCTTTACACAGTAAACATTTATAAATGTAATTCATCATTTAATAACAATTTCCACATATCGTAAATCATATATCGTTTACATCCCCTGTTTATAATACAACACAATAGTATTGTAAAATATGTTTGAACATATAAAATAAATTATTATACTTCCAGGATCTATACTATGTGTTGTATTATAAACAGGGGATGTAAACGATATATAATTTACAATATGTAGAAATTGTTATTAAATTACGAATTACATTTATAAATGTTTACTGTGTAATGAGAATGTGAAATAAAGACATCGCAGACAACCCAATCCTTGTTATATGTGCGAAAAAGTATTAAATACTGTATATACAAACTGTGACAGTAATTTATTGGTATCAGAGCTAGGTTGGCCTGATGTATGTCGGTGTCTTTATGATAAGATGAAGTGGTTAACATCCCCTGTAGTACTTTATAGTCTGGACATATAAATAAGTCACTAATCAAATATTGGAAAATTGTTGTGCTGTGCAGAAATGAGTGGACGACGGGTAACTCGCGCTACTAGGGGTAGAGGAAGAGGTAGGGTGGAGCAGACTTCGAAGCCTCATACACCAAAGCCGGTACCGGAGCCCGCCCCAAGACTTGCTCACCCACCACAGCCTAAGAGCCTGAACACTTGGATGTCTCGGATGGACGGATGTTGGCGGATTTCATCGCCATGTATCATGCAAATAGAACTGTCGATCGAGCAGAGAAGGAGCGAGAAGCTCTAGCAACTACACCAGTTGTACCACCTCTACCACCTCCTGCACAGCCTGCTCCCGATTCTTAGCCTGCACCGTAGCCAGTACAATGGCACAGGCCGTTCCCCCATTGCCACCAGTACAGCCGCCCAAAGATGTAAAGTCTTATTGTGATGTGGCATTAGTGCGGCAGTTTACTAAGCTAAATTCGCCTAAGTTTAAGGGAGACAGAGATCCACTGGTGGCAGAGCAGTGGGTTACAGCTATCGAGAAGTTATTTAGATACATGAGATGCTTCGATACGGAGAGTCGGACTAGCGGTGTTCCAGATGATAGATGATGTAGAGCACTGGTGGAAGTCCGCACAGACAGTGTTATTTGCTGAGCATCTAGTGATCATTTGGGAGATATTTGTGGATGCATTTGGTCACCAGTATATACCCGACACAGCTCAGAAGAAGCTATAGTAGGAGTTTATGGAGCTGGTATAGGGTAGTATGACAGTGGATCAGTATGAGTCGAGGTTCACCACACTTAGCAGATTTGATCCGCTAACATGGGTTGATGAGCGACATAAGATTGATCGATTTAAGGCTAGGCTGAGAGCATCTATCAGATCTAGGTTGGCTTTGTTTGACATTCGTACTTATGATGAAGTGGTTAGACGTGCTTAATTGTTCGAGCAAGATTTTGAGCAGTTTCATTCTGAAATGGCATCGAAGGCTAAGTCTAAAGGAAAGGGTAAGGCGAAGAGGGGCGCAAAGGACAAATCACGTAGAGATCAGCCTAAGGGGGCTAGATCATCGGGCATACAGATTTTAAAGGGGCGATCTACGAGATCAGTTGCTACAGCCCCTACCACAAGTCCCACTTCGACAACGAGGGTACAGCAACCAGGTGTACGCTCTGTGGTCGATCGCATGGTACACGACCTTGCTATTTGCTTATTAAGGCCTGTTTTAGATGTGGGCAGATAGGACATTTGATGAGGGATTGCTCGATGTTACGAGAGTCCACTGCTTCCACTGTTCTAGCCCCTATCCCACTAGTACCGGCATTAACAGCTCAGATAGAGACAGAGAGAGCTACACCCTCGTAGCCGAGACGGGCAACTAAGTGGAGAAGGGTAAGAAACCCGTGACTTAAGGACGGGTGTATGCACTAGATTAGGAGACTGCTGATGCCTCTACAAATGTTATTAAAGGTAAAATTTACATTTTCGATATACCTATAATTGCATTATTCGATCCGGGCTCTACTCATTCATTTATATCACCTGCTTTTGCTAACAGAGTCCCAGTAGAAAGCTGTTAGGATATACTTTACAAGTAAATACACCTTTAAAGAAACAGAAATGACAGATGTAGTGTACAAAAATTGTAAAGTAACTGTAGGAGAGAAGGAAATGACAGCTAACCTGATTTTGTTAATGATGTATGATTTTGATGTAATATTAGGAATGGATTGGTTAGCTGCGAATTTTGTTAGTTTAGACAGCTACACTAAGTTTGTCACCTTCTCTCAACCAAAACACTACATTGTAAAACTTTTCGATAAGTTATAATGAAATGATATATTTACTACATTGTTTGAATGTTTTGTGGATGTGTTAAAGGTTTCATTGCTTATGTGGAGGACATGGAAAAGAGATGTCCTGAGCTACATGAGATTCCTATGGTCAGGGATTTTTCGGACGTATTCTCGAAGGTTTGCCAGGATTATCGTCGGATCGGAAAGTCGAGTTCACAATTAACTTGGTACCCAGCACGGAGCCCATTTCTAAGCCCCTATATCGGATGGAATTAACGGAGTTAGAGGAGTTTAAGAAGCAGCTCCAGGAATTATTAGATAAGGGATTCATCCATCCCAGTGTGTCTCCATAGGGTGCACCGGTTCTATTCGTCCGAAAGAAGGATGGCTGCCTATGGTTGTGTATTGATTATCGGATGTTAAATAGGGTGACCATCAAGAATAAATATCCCCTGCCTAGGATCGATGATTTATTTGATCAGCTGAGGGGTGCACAGGTGTTTTTGAAGATAGATCTCAGATCGGGCTATCATCAGCTTAAGATTCGGGAGTCGGATGTTCCCAAGACAACATTCCGGACTCGATATGGACATTATGAGTTTTTAGTGATGGTGTTCGAGTTGACTAACGCCCCTGCAGCATTCAAGGGCTTGATGAACGAAGTGTTTAAGCCCTATTTAGATCAATTCATGATCGTATTTATAGATGACATCTTTGTGTATTCTAAGTCTCCAGAGGAGCACGAGCTGCATCTTCGTATAGTCCTACAGACCCTCAAAGACCAGAAGCTATACGCTAAATTCAGTAAGTGTGAATTTTGGCTAGATCACATCACTTTTCTAAGGCACGTAGTGTTGAAGGACGGGGTGTCTGTTGATTTGTCCAAAATAGAGGCCATAGTGCAATGGGAGAGGCCTAAGATGGTGACTGAGATTCGTAGTTTCTTGGGTCTAGCTGGATACTACCGCCAGTTCGTCGAGAGATTTTCTAGATTAGCAACTCCACTTATGCGAATCACACGTAAGGATGTTAAGTTCGAGTGGTCAGATGCGTGTGAGCGCAGCTTCCAGGAGTTGAAGCGGAGACTTACTATAGCTCCAATACTTGCCCTTCCTAGCGCATCAAGTGGATTTTCAGTATATACAGATGCTTCCGCTTAGGGATTAAGGTGTATCTTGATGTAGAATGGTCGAATGATTGCATATGGTTCTCGATAGCTTAAGGAGCATGAGAAGAACTATCTTACCCACAATCTTGAGTTAGTCGTTGTGGTGTTTGCACTGAAGATATGGCCCCACTATCTTTATGGTGAGACATTTCAGATTTACACAGACCATAAGAGTCTGAAGTATCTATTCTCGCAGTGTGAGTTAAATATGAGACAACGGAGATGGATGGAGCTATTGAAGGATTACAACTGCGAGATATTGTACCACCCGGGGAAAGCGAACATGGTGGTAGATGCTCTGAGTGGAAAACATGTGGCTATTGTATCATATATGATGGTTAGGAAGCATGAGTTGTTAGAGCAGTTCTCGAACCTCAGTATCAGTGTGATTTCCTCTAAGAGCTATGGATTTACAGCTAGTCTCAGGATTGAGCTGGGTTGATGGATCATATCAAAAATGCTCAGAGGAAGGATACTTATTATATAGAGGTTGCCAATTGGTACAGATAGGAGTACAATCGGATTTTGAGATTGGCACTAATGGGATTCTAAGGTTTAGAGGTAGGATCTGTGTTCCCAATAATCGCCAGCTCAGAGATTTGATATTGACATAGGCCCACACCTCCAGGTACACTTTGCACCCAAGTAATACTAAGATGTACCAAAATCTACGGAGGGTGTATCGATGGCCGAAAATAAAGAGAGACATTATAGAGTTTGTAGCTAGATGCTCACATGTCAGCAGGTTAAGATCGACCATCAGAAACCTGCAGGTTTATTAAAGCCTTTATCGATTCCTATATGGAAATGGGAGCATATTATGATGGACTTCATCATGGGTTTGCCTAGGACCTAGAGGAATCATGATGCGATATGGGTGATTGTGGATAGATTGATGAAGTCCTCCCACTTCTTAGCCATCAGATCTACAGTTCCTCTTAGTGCCCTTGCTGATCTATATGTACGGGAGATAGTAAGGCTACACGGCGTTCCGGTGAGTATCACATCTGATAGGGATTCCCGGTTTACATCTCACTTTTAAGAGAGATTTCAAGAAGCTATGGGGTCCCGATTGATTTTCAGCATCGCCTTTCATCTGCAAACTGATGGACAATCCAAGCGGGTGATACAGACGCTCAAGGATATGTTGAGGGCGTGTGCATTGAATTTAAAGGCTCTTGGGACGACTACTTGCCATTAGCCGAGTTTGCGTATAATAACAGCTATCAATCGAGTATCGACATGGCATCATACGAGGCATTATATGGTAGACGGTATAGATCTCTGATTGCATGGGAAGAAGTGGGAGATCGAAAGTTATTAGCTCCCGATTTGGTAGAGTAGGCTTTGAGAGATGTATAGATTATTTGTGAATGGTTAAGGACAGCTCAGAGTCGATAGAAGAGCTATGCAGATATGAGATGCTGACCACTCGAGTTCTCACCAAGTGATTTTGTATTTTTGAAAGTTTCCCATCTGAAGGTATAATG
This sequence comes from Heritiera littoralis, assembly GCA_031772115.1. Taxonomy (NCBI): domain Eukaryota; kingdom Viridiplantae; phylum Streptophyta; class Magnoliopsida; order Malvales; family Malvaceae; genus Heritiera; species Heritiera littoralis. The sequence goes on from JAPDPK010000035.1 coordinate 768,441, forward strand.
AGATTTGGTAAGAAGGGAAAATTGAGTACTTGGTACATCGGACCATTTGAGATCTTAGATGTGTGGGAGACGGGCGTACAGATTGGCACTACCACCAGAGTTATCAGTAGTGCATAATGTATTTATGTCTCGATGCTCAGGAAGTACCATCCAAATCCATCCCACGTAATTCGATATAAGCCACTAAAGATACGAGAGGATATGAGTTACGTGGAGAGACCTATACGATCTTGGATTGAAAGGATAAGGTATTGCGATCTAAGACGATTCCATTGGTTAAGGTGCTCTGGCAGTACCATTCCGAGGAGGAGGCGACATGGGAGATAGAGAGCTTAATGTGGGAGAAGTACCTAGAGCTATTCCAGTGAGTGGTCCAGACGAAATTCGGAGGATCGAATTTCCTAAAGGTGGGGAGGAAATGTAAGAACCAATTATTTTGTACTATACATATGTATATATGTAATTTTTAATTTATTTTTTAATATATTTGTAAATTTTTAGTAAATAGTAATATGGCCCCCACTTGAAATTTCGTGCCCAGATGCATGTATGATTAAAGGAACAATGTATTAATGGTGTAATAATGATATTATGGAAATTTGAGACCCAACATACCTTGTTTGCATCATTTTGGGAAGTGTGACAAACAAATTGGAAAATAATGACTACGTCCTGAGAGTATTTTCGTAAATTCCACCCAAACTAAAATGATTTGGGATGAAGTAAAATACCATGATATTCTACATGAAAAAGGGGTTAAGATAGTGTCAACAGATTTATCAAATCGGTCATTAATTCAGAAAATTTCGCTACCAGGTCGAAGGGGTAAAATCATAATTTCTCACTAGCCACTCACCGAGTGTCGACTAAACCACTTCTAATCATCAAGATACATTAAATAAGATTATTTGGTACTAGAATCCAAAATTTTGGAGCACGATTACATAGTTTTTATGACTATGGAACCTTAAGGGCAAAATTGTCTGAAATTTACATAACTAAAGGCATTTTGGTCATTTGGCCTACTTCTAGAAATCTCTTCATAAACCCATCAGCAGTTGACCTGCACTATTCATCATCCTCCCCAACAAGCCCCACACTATTGAAGAAGGAAGAAAGGAGAAAAATAAACAAACCTTCCTATCTCACTATACACACACAATTTCAACAAAATTTTAACTACAAAATTAATCTACTCAGTCTTCTCTACCTATCCATACCCATAGATCATTGTATAATCCATAATACAAGGAGAAAGGGATCCTCAAAGTTTCGGCCAAGTAAGGTACATTACCTTCCATCATGCTTTTTTTGATTATAATAGTATAGATTGGTCCCTTAAGGCATGATAAGCATGGTCATGAGATTCGATTCAATCAAATTTCGCAAAATAAAAAGTTGCCATTAGAGGGGGTATTCGGCCAACATAGGAACTATAGGAAATCATGGCTTTTCATGCATGAAATTGGTACTAGATGATGAAATGCATAAGGCTAAGCAAAGATATGCCATTAGATCATTGAAAAACACTAAGGAATTCAAGATGATGAATTCGGCCATGACAAGGGGACTAGGATCCATGGCTGATTTTGATGATTTGAGGGTACATTTAGATTATAGAAATTACAAGGAGTCTTCTGGGATGCTCGGATTTAAAATCCGACACAAAACGAAGAAATATGTTATAGTACCGGTAGAATTTATATAGCAAAAATAATTGTAGTGTCCAATGTGGCTGCATTGAGACATGAATAATAGCTTAAAATAAGAATTCAATGAGCTAATATTTTTGGTAAAATTATCTGCAGCCTGAGAGTAATGAATTACGGTTGGTGCGTTCGAAAGAGTCGAATACGACAGACAGGTAAGGGATGCGTATGTGATCTGTAGGGATCTCTCGAGTGCATTATTTTGATATGAATGATTTTATAAGAATTTTTTTGAAATGATATGCTTTGGAAACTATGGAATTGTGGCTGTTTGTGAGTTTTGGGACTGTATTGAAATTGCGGGAAAGCTAGGGAAATAACAGCCGTTATGTTATTGAAATTTCTTCTAAAATTCTTCAAAAACTTCATAAAATATTTTAATGCATATTGAGAAAATTTCCTAGCCTTGGAAATAATATATTTAATATTTTCCATAAAACATGAATATACTGAAAAATATTATTTAAATATTCATGTTACCGAATTTGATGAAAGTGAGACTATCGAAAATTTCTCCTACATGTTTACAATATATGAAATGGTTTAAAAAGGAAAAAGTGGAAAAGTGAATATTTTATAAATTATTTTCCATAAATATTCATTATATGATTTTATAAAATCTTTATGGACTAACTTATGATTTTACCTAATTTATTAATTTCCATAAAGGTGACATGATGATGAGAATATTGTTTTTGAGACTGATAGGCCCCTTTATCATGTTGATATGTGATATGTATTTAGTCCCGGTTGATATCTGATCAGTGTACGACTGAGAACATTTATAAACTATGGTCATAGATCAACATGATGATTATTCTACCCTACGGGGATTATAGCATGATATATTTCGGGTGATGCCTTAGTCTCTACCATTTTTGACATGAAAAATGATGATTTAAATGGATGATGACATGAAAAGATGAATGGTTATTTATATGTTTTAAATGAGATGAATGATGATTTTCTAAACAGTTCACTGTACTAAATTAAGTACATTACTATTTATGAGATTTTAGTGGTATATGTGATACGTGATATGTTCTCAAAAGGAAATGGAAAATTATTAATCTAATATTTTTTCATGATTAAATTTGAATATTAGATTATGTTATTAATTGTTTTATATGTCGAAAGTATTGATTTGAAATTAATATGATATGTTATGGAAAAGTGGTTTATTTTTAAAATCAATGCTTACTCCCTATAGTCGCATCTAGGTTCCGGGACAAGACAGGTATTTCAAAATACCTTCCTTACTCCATCCGGATCTTTAGCCGACTATAGTATCCTTCCTATTTGGATCGCTAGAACACTTATAGGAAATAAATAATTTTATAGCATATAGATTTCACGATATCAAGTATTACATACAACTCCTTTACTGAGCCGTGGTTTGCTCACTCCTCTATTTTATCATCTACAGAGTATTTTCAGTGACTGCATGATTATCATCCGAGGATTTTCAACTGTGCTTTGAGTGCCCCGAGGCAACGTAGCACAGATCTTGGAGGTATAATCATTTATTTTATATGTTTAGACTTATTTTACAGTACTACTGTGTTATATTATAAATAGGGGATGTAAACGATATATGATTTACAATATGTGGACATTGTTATTAAATGACGAATTACAGTTATAAATGTTTACTGTGTAATGAGAATGTGAAATAAAGGTGTTGCAGATAGCCCAACCCTTGTTATCTGTGCAAAAAAGTGTTAAATACTGTATATATAGAATGTGACAGTTGCACAACCAGTTGCTCAGTAGTTTCTGCCAATTATTGAACAACTAGATCTACTAGATTAACATCAGCAGCTCGCGGAGCTTCAATGATTGGTTGTTCAACATCCATTTGAACTTGATGGGAGTTATGAATAATAACCAATTTGTCACTTAATTTGGGAGCTTGAATATCTGAATAATCCTTCTCAGAATCTAAGTTCTAATATTGGTCACTCCCATTAATCAAGTCATTTTCAAGAAACTTTGCATTTCTTGATTCCACAATTCTAGTGCTGCATGATGGACAATAAAATTTGTAACCTTTGTACTTTTCAACATATCCAATGAAATGCCCACTTATAGTCTTTGGGTCCAATTTCTTTTCTTGTGGATTATAAATTCTTACTTCAGACGGGCATCTCCAAACACTTATATGTCGCAAACTTGATTTCCAACTTTTCCATAATTCTAACGGTGTTTTGGGAATAGCCTTAGTTGGAACTTAGTTCAAATATATATTGTCATTTTAAGAGCTTCAGTCCATAAGGATTTAGAAAGTTTGGAGTTGCTAAGATACTCCATACCATGTCTATCAAAGTTCAATTTCTTTCTGCTACACCATTATGGTCTAGAGATCCAAGCATAGTGTATTGGGCTAGAATCCTATACTCCTTAAGAAATCTTGCAAATAGACCAGGCGCTTGTCCATCGTCATTGTATCTACCATAGAAGTTTCTATATCTCTTTGCCTTGAAAACCTTAAAAGCATCCAATGCTTCGTTCTTATTATGAAGCAAGTAGAGTTACATATATCGTGAATAATTATCTATGAATGAGATGAAGTATTTCTGATCATACAAGTCCATATCTGAACTACAAATATTTGTATGTATGATCTCTAATATGTCTGAACTCCTCTTGGCACCTTTCTTTGTCTTGTTGGTTTGCTTTCCCTTTATATAGTCCACACAAGTATTAAAGTTAGTAAAATTCAAAGTACTAAGTACTCCATCATTCACTAACCATTTAATTCTCTCTATGAAAATATGTCCTAATCTACGATGCCGCAACATAAAGGATTTTTCATTCATAACACATTGATTAATACCAACATTACCTTAAACGTGCATTGTATTATTTGAAATATTGTTTTGTAAATGAATTCGAAATAAACCATTAATCAATGTACCATTTCCAACAAAACCAGATTTATAAAGCAAGCGAAAAGCATTTTCATAAAATATAAAGGAAAATCTGAAAGGTACAAATATTGAAACTGAAATTAAATTTCTAGAGTAATTAGGAATATAAAAAGTTCTTTCCAAATTTAAAACAAAACCAAAATCTAAAATTTATCTGCACGTCCTAACTACTTCCACTTGAAAACGCATTTTATTTCCTGAATAGATACATTGCTTACAGGCCATTGGTTTCCTTTGGTTTAGAAAACCTTGCAAGGTATTTGAAACATGGATTGTAGAACCAAAATCAATCCACCAAGTGTTATGACAAACATCAACCATATTAGATTTATAAGAAACAAGTGAGATTGGATTACCTTTCTTCTCAAACCAAGTCTTATATTTGTTGCAGTCCTTCTTTATATGTCCCTTCTTTTTACAAAAACACACTTGGACTCCTTCTCATCTGGATAGGTATTTTACCCTTTCACTTTTATTTGGCTTGTACTTTGTTCATTCCTTGTGTTGCCACACGTGCACTTTTACCCAATTCCATTATTAGCCTCCCTTTCTCTTGAGCACACATGGTCAGGAGTTCATTAATTGACCATTTTCCCTTATGTGTGTTGTTAGAAATTTTGAAAGGTCCATATTTATGTGGAAGAGAGTTCAAAATAAAGTGCACAAGGAAAGATTTAGACATCTCAACTTCAAGAGACTTTAACTAAGCCACTATGTCCCTCATTTGCATGATGTGCAGACGCACACCTCTAACACTGGTGAGCTTCATAGATGATAACTATATCATTAGGGTGCTAGTTAGGGCCTTATTCGAAGACTCAAACTGTTTATCAATAGCCTTCAACAATTTCTTGACATTTTTACACTCAGAGATTGAACCACAAATATTAATAGATATGCATGTCCTTGTGAACATCATATTAAAGCGATTAGATCGCTCCCATCGTTCATACAAGGCAATCACGGCTTGAGAGCTAGTTTCAGTAGGTACAAGTGGTTCATGCTTCCTAATGGCATAATCAATGTCCATGCACCCTAATTGAAGAAGAACTGTCTCCTTCCATACTTTATAGTTATCACAAGTTAAATAGGGAATATCAGATTTTTCATCAGAAAAATTTACAGGTTGTATAACAGCAAATAAATCAAACATTCATGCCTATGTTACAAAAATTGAGGCAAATAAACATATATCATACTTTACAAATGGCAGATTTGATCAAACAAGCAATATTTGGAGTTTAAGATCGAATCATTCCTTGCTAACTATATAGACAACACAATGGTGAAAAAGAGGGTCTTCCAAATAATTTTCTTGCTTCTGCACATAATAATAGAATTCCAAACGTAAAATAGGGAGCTAAGATTCCTCGGAATGACCTATTCTTAATTCCATGTTTTGATGAAATGAGATCAAATCTTCCATACAAAGTTACAAGTCACAAACAAGTGCATCCCAGTTTTTTTATCCTTACAAAAGGCACAAATATTATTAGCATTCAAAATGCAACCCCTACTTTGAAGCACATCTCGCACTAGGATAAACCATGATGAGTATTCTAGCAAAACAAATGAACTTTAGAAGGGGCACAACCATCCCAAATGATAGAATTGACCACGTTGCCTGCATTTAAAGGTTCCATAGCATGTCTAAAAGATTTACCATTGAAAACCCCATTGACAGAATGAGTCCAAATCACCCTGTCCATGGCAAAAGGAGCTATAGAAGATTAATCCACACTTCTTTCTCCAATCAAATAGAGGTCTTCTAAGATCGATATTTCAGTTCCACAAACCATTAGACCAAAAATCGAACTCTTTGATGCAACCATTTTGATTCATTGCCAAAGCAAAACTCCTTGTGAATGAGTCTTTTAGAATAACACCATGAATCCATATATCTATCCAAAAAGATATAATTTGACATAACTAAAGATGATGTGGCTATTCTTTGGTCAAGAGAAATTATATAGATCACATAACATTGAATTTTATGCATAAATAATATTTTTTACAATCATGTATACTATCAACATATTATAAACAAATAATATTGCATTCATATATATATATATACACACACACACACACACATTAATTATGCATAAAATTTAATCACACAAAAATATATCGTGAACCAAATAATGATATAAACTTAATGAAATTATATCTAAAAATTTAAATATAAAATCCTTTTATACTTAATTTAATAATCAACCCTTTTAAGTTCTTGTCCACAAACTTAGTGCAAGAATGATTTGGTTCTTATCACTCCACTTACGAATGCAAATATGGGAGGCCGGATCGACTAGCATTTAATTCTTTTAAGATTAAAACTTAAGCTTATTCTCTTGTTCAAATGCTTTCCCAATACTGCTCTGCCTTAATCATAGCCATTCATGTGACGTTAATCAACTAATTTCTACAAATTGTAAAGCTGGTAACTGTATTGAAAGAAAGCACATCATACACTTTTACCAAGGGACCACGCTAAGTTGCTAATGCCTATAGACCTTGTTTAGATACTATCCCCAAACTCTCTTCTTCACGCAAGACCTGATCATTTTTTTTTATTTTTTATTTTTTTAAATTTGACTCAATCAAGTTTGATTTTATTTCTTGCAAATTCTCTTATTTCAAATACTTTTAATGCATTGAAAGCATTTTATACATGTAAAGCCATCAAAGTTTGCTCAAACAAAATCAAGACAGAGGTTTTAAACGTTCTGATACCAACTATTAGAATTTTTAAACGATTTATTTAATGTGTTAACATCATAAACAACACATCATAGAGCATAAATGCGGAATAGGATATTAACCTCTAGCCATTGATATCGAAACTATTGAGCTGTGACAATGTTTCGTTCTTTCCGTATCTGATCTTCTAATCTTAAACAAACTCATTAATGGTGTATTTTTCAAAATGCTCTGATTAGGAACCTAATACCCTGTATTTTCTTTATATACATCTCCCATTAAAGACATAATTCTATTGGTGGACAGTTATCACTTGTTAATATGGATATATAATTTTAAAAATTATCAGGTAATAATACTAAAATATAGGACTACATGATAGAAAGTTTTAAGAAGTTATTAAACTAACCTCAAGTCTTTTATTTCCTATAGACATTGCTAATTAAGTGGATAATTTATGTGGGTAACTTACAAATCCAAGTTAAGAGCAAGAGAGATAATACCAAGCATTTAAATAATAATATCCATGTCAATTTAAGAAGGGGGCTAGTCAGTGTTTTACTTAGAGATGTTCATAGGTTTGGTCGAGTGGGTTCGAGTTTAGGTAAGTATTAATGGATTGATAGTGAGCATAAGTTTAGTCCATTTTTTCAGCAAAACTTTTTCAAGCCTATTTTTACATGCAATGAATAAACCAAACCTGCTTAAATACTATTAATTTTTTTTAAAAAATATAATAAAATGTAAAAATATTAAAACACTTAATAGTTCATAAATATAACACAATAAGCTAAAATAAATTTTTACAAAAAAATTAAAATAAAAAATTTTAAATTAAATTGAAAAAATAAAACAAGCTTAAATTAAATTGTACAAAAGAAATCAAAAGTAATTAAAAATGAATTAGTATAAAAAAAGTAAAGAAAAAATGTATAATTATCATGTCCAATTGACCACCTTGGACTTGAAATGGTGGACTCAAGTTTGACATGATTTTTTATTGAATTTTGATTTTCAAGCCCAAACCCATTTGGCTTGCTTGATATTTTTGCCAAATCCATCTAAAATTTGAACGGATCCAACCTTTAAACAAGTCTAGTTATAATGCTAATATTAGCAATGACTAATGTGAGCGTCTACTTGATGTATAGCATGAATGCATCAAAGGCAATTCATTATTTATTCATCGGAGGATGGAAGAACCGTCGAGGCATTCGGGTTAAATAAATTTAATTTAATCGAATCTTGTCTCTGCATTGTAGCCGGAATAAACACAGCTTTACAATGGTATAATTATTTAATTCTCATTAATTTTTCATTGATGGAATATTAGTTTGTTTTGGTTCGTTTAATTTTAAACGAATTGCTTAAAATTGAATTAATTAAATTATGTGTCAATCAAAATAATTGCTGAAGATGCTTATTTATTTCTTTTTTGAGACAGATTAGGAGGGATTGAATTATATAAATGGTCAAAATGCTTAAAAGTCATATAGTTGTTGCAATTGCTGCTAGCTAGTTACCTACCTTGCATATTCTTATCAATTATCATGGGATGTTAGCTGTCTAGGGAAAGTAGGTGAAGCCAGCAAAACCAAGGCAACTTAAACCGTATTTGGCAACTGAGATTTGCTTCCACAAAGCCAATACATTAAAAAATCACACTCAACTGAGATATTTAGATATTTAATTTTTAAAATAATATTTGACTTAATTTTTTTTTTAAAAATATAAAAACACAAAGAATATATTTAAAAATATTATCCGTACAGATTAGTTTAACCTTCTCGTCTCTTTTTACCTACTAACTTGCTGGTGATTGGATGTAGTAAATTGGAAAAGGATAAACAAGAGATCATTCTCCATGAAATTGATTATTAGCACCTTAATAGTTTATTACATAATCAAGCATCGGAGTTCAACAAAAATATACTCGATTTTTCTAAGAAAAACCGTTATGACTAGATCGAATATGGAGAAATTTTAATATGGGTTAGGGTTTAGGGCAAAAGTACCTATTCTGACCGAAACCCTGCCTTATGATTTTATTATTTATATAACTGGAACTGGACTAAAAAAGAAATGCCCTATATTAGTCCCAAAAGAAAGGAAGCATGTAGAAGACAAAATTTCCAACCCAGACTCTCATTTCTCAATGCTTATGCCACATTAATTTATTTTTTCCATCTGCATATATGTAAGCAATGAAAAAAAGACTTTTAAATCTAAGTAAGAATCATTTAATTTTAAAGAGACTTTAACAAATAAAAAACAAATTAACCCCAAAAAGATTTCCAAGAAATTCCATTTAATTATTAACTAATATTGATTGATAGTGACATCCATGAGCACCATGACCAAATCCATGATTGGAAGAGAGAAAAGTTGCAAGGTGCTCTGTTGATTTGTTTTCTATCTCTCTGAAACGCGTTTTCTCTCCAATTGCATGAAATGGAAAAGGCCATGCTAATTCATGCAGAGAAAAATTGGATCATTTGGCAAAGGAAAAACAAGTCTTTCCAACCCCATCACACTCAAGTCAAAGAAACAAAAAAAGTTTTTTTAGGAATGGATTTATTTTTATTACGGATGAACCCATGCATTTGCAAAGGTTGGAAAACACGTATATAAACGATTCGTTTTTTTAATTTAAAATAAAGCAGAAATAAATAGGTGGGCCACTGAATAATACACACTGTCAAATACATGAAAACGATGAACCCTCTTTTTCCCTACTACTTGTCTTCATTATTCCTTTCTTCTCTTCAAACGTGGAGATTAGGCTCCTTTTTCTGCTCTCTCACTGTATATTTCTTCAAACCATTTTTTGCCCCTTTATTTGGATCACACTCTTCTGCAAGAACACATTGTGTTTTTTCTTTAGACTGATTAAATCCAAACAAGAAAGAGTGGACTAATGCGGCTTTGAGAGCTATATGCAAATAAATTTATGAAAAATGGTGTTACACACTTAACAAAAACTAAACAAGTATGCATATATGTTACCTTGGTACGGTCAAAGTCGTTGCTTAGTAGTGGTGAGGAGGAGGGGGTGATGAGTAGACATAATGGGGTGGTGGTGGTGGAGATTTGTACTTGTAAACAGGAGGAGGAGGAGACTTGTATTTGTAGACTGGAGGAGGTGGTGGAGGAGACTTGTACTTGTATTGCACCTTAGGAGGGGGTGGAGACTTATAAACTGGTGTTGGTGGAGGTGGAGACTTATACTTGTAAGGGTTCTTGGGTGGTGATGGTGGTGGTGGCTCTTGGGGATTTGTACTTGAAAACTGGAGGTGGAGGGGGAGGAGACTTGATTTCGTATGGGTGCTTGGGTGGTGGAGGAGGAGATTTGTACTTGTAAGGAGGCGGAGGATAATGCACTGGTGGAGGAGGTGGTGGAGACTTATACTTGTAAACTGGAGTTGGTAGGGCAGGGGACTTGTACTCGTAAGGCTTCTTGTGTGGTGGTGGTGGAGAATACACCGGAGGAGGAGGAGGAGGTGACTTGTAGTGGTAGGGTGGTAGTGGAGGAGATGAGTAAGGGTAGTCTGCTGTGGCTTCTGAAGGCAAGCTAAGAGAGACTGCTAGCACTAGGAGAGTGAGAAAGAGAGAGGTCATTGATGACCCCATTTTCCCCATCTTCACTACAAAGTTGGTTTTGGTTCTGCTCTTAGGCAACCTCTTCACTGCCTTTATATAGATTTTGTCTTTACCTTTTAAACATGGTAAAATTGATTTAAAATTTGTTTAACCGCACGACCAGAAAAAAAAAAAGAATTTGCAATTTGCAAATGGTTCAGGTTTGAACGGAGGAGAAAGGACTCGACAGGTTCTGATCAATTTGTCATCGTCTTGACGAAGATAATTGTTTTAATTAAGCTTTCAAACCGTTAATCCAACTAATGAAGCATATAAATGCATAATGTAAGTATGAAAGCAACAGAAATCACGATTAAACATAAACATATGCTGAATAGATTAGTTAGCGATTTGATTAATTTAATCACCGGCAGAAGAAATCATTCCCTAACCACCACTAATTTAATTTTTTCCTTTAATATATATTTATATTGACTTAGATCATGCTTGGTTGTTTAATATATATCTATATATATGTTTATTAGATAATAAATTAAATGATCTAATAATTATATTATTCTCCAAATAAAAAACCAGTAACATAAAGTGATCTGCACTTGATTAATGGCTAATACATGCTTGCTCTTTTATCAAATTGAATCATTTTTAGAGATTAAGTAGTAATCACAAAAAAAAAAAAATCCAGGAACAATTCTTCTCAAACAAAATAAAACAATAAAAGCTTGATCTAATTGTTGTTATCTTTTTCTCAAAAGAGATTAGTTCGAAGATTTGATTCATTATTCCCTTTATACCTCCTTATAAATAAAAGAACAATATCGTAAGAAAACAATATCATTTTTATTAATTTGTAGCTCCCTACGAATAAAAAGAACTATATCATAGAAGAACAAAATTATTTTTATTAATTTTTTAGCAATAAGGAATTTTTAGATTTCATTTTGTATATCTCTGTTTTGGATCGATACAAATAAATTTATTTACGTCAAATTTAAATATTCATAAAAAATTACTTTATTACGATCTTTCAATTGATTTGAAACACGTTTGATTCGGAGAATAGAATAGAAAAGAATGAAAAATATATTATTGAGAGATTAGAAAATATAAAAGTACAAGAGAAGAAAGAAATTTAAATATTCGACCTAATTCCTCTTAACGAAGGACAACCTTGGTTGTCAGTATTAAACATATCTTTGCATTTCATATAATTTTAATTTTATCAATTTCTTTATATTTCGGTTAATTATTTCAGTTTTTAATCGAATTAATAAAAAATCAAAAATTTTTTAAAATTATTTTCATTAATCAATCGAAATTAATTTGATTGTCAACCAATTAATTGAATTTAATTCACTAAATAAATTAATTCAATTAAAATAAAAATATGACACCCAACAGATGCATTTGACAATCGGGTTGGACAATTGTCATGTTTCGGATCTCCCTGTCATTAGCTGTTTGGCGGCCCTTACATGTCCATTGAACTCTCATTTACACCTTATCGTAAAGTGGAAGGTGGGAGTCAAAGTCTAAACCTCATATGTGTTTCATGTTGGTGGGACATTCAAATCAAATTTTCTTTATAAATTTCCAAAAAAAAAAAAATAGTTCAGTTGTTTGCTAACCTAGATCTTGCATAATCTAGACAAGTTTATTGAAGCATGGATATAATATAACATCTAGGCCACACTACAGCAAAATTAACTTTTAGCGGTATAAATTTAGCGGCGTTTTTATTGAAAACGCCGCTATGTTCCGTGTTTTTCAGAACCTCGTGGCGTTTTATTTAGAAAACGCCGTTTAATTATAAAAATTTTGAATAATAACGGCGTTTTTTCAGTAAAACGCCATAAAATTTAATAAATAACGACGTTTATTTTCAAAAAATGCCGCTATCTAATAAATTTTTTAAATAAATTTTTTAAAAATTTTTTAAAACTGGCCAGTTGTATCAGTTTTGATTTATTTTAAACTAAGATATATAATATAACATTTTGTACCATAATTAAAAGAGAGGTTTATATTTGCAAGATGATTTGGTCGTTTTTTAATGTTTTAGTTTTTAATTTCATTTAATTTTTTGAATGGAATGAGAGAAGAGTGTACAATGGGGGAAAAAAAATACTTGCATGAAAAATGCATACCATTTTGTTGATGACTTTTTTGGTATTGATCGACGGGATGCGGATATCAAGCCTATCAAAGCATAGAGAATGATCAAAAGACATAAAAAACTTAGAATCATGCAGTATAAATTTCAAGTTAGTGATATAGTTAATAAAAAATGCAAATGAGAAGAAAGATGAAATGTGAGATATCAAATTATTTATTTGAGATTTTGTGCCCTTATCTCCAACTTTTTCTATACACCTTATATACCTGAAAATTTGTATTTTGAGTATGATTATATTTTAATATTTGTCTTAGCTGTTTAAAGATTCTACCATTGGTATTTCAAGAAACTTAAAGCATACTATATGTGAAATTAGTAATGTAATTAAATGCCTTTATAATTGGCTGGGAGGAACTCTAATTGACAGCTAATTTGGAACTTTTATGTGTCCCCCCCCCCCAATTTTTGTTTAACATTTATTTCTTCAGTGGCAGAACTTGAATTAAACCGGAAGCTTAATTATGCAATTTTCTATGCTTTCTTGAAGTACTACCCACGTAAATATGGACAAGAAGAAACAAGGAAATTATAACAACTAAAATTTGGTTTAGCAATTGTTATTTTTCTTTAAGAGGGATTAAATCCAAAGTTTAAATCCTCTTTCATTTTGTACCTCCCTATAAATCAGAGGAAAAAAAAACTATGAAATTATGACCGAAATATGACATAGAAATGGTCCACTTGGTCAAAAATTTTCACATAGTCAAATGCTTCTGTGAGACCCCGTATACTTAATCACTGTTTGATTTTATTTATATAATTAAAGATATAGAATATTTTATAATTATTAAAAATGTTAATTATATGGTAGGTGTGAAAGGAAAACAGGAGGTGGTGTGGAAGGAAAACAGGAGGTGGCCCCACCAACCTTCTAAGGTCTTGATGGAAGTGAAACTTGATGAATTCGATATTCAGGACTGGAAACTATGATGGTAAGAATCTATACCTCAAGCTCAATTATTTATGCTTGTTTCGAAAAACGTGTAATAATTTAAGAAATGACGGTTATGTCTATAGATCGTCGGAATTTTTGTTAATAATGATCAAACTAAATTACTTTTGATCTACTATCTGTACTAAATAATTCCATATGAAATAAAGTTTTAGGATACGTGGACTGATGGAATAAATCGGGTGTAAAAGTAGAAATTTACTCTGTTAGCTTTAAATTGACAAGTATTTTGAAATGACAAAATTCAAGGAAGCTTAAAAATGATTTTACTACAAAAGTAAATTTGCTTTGAATGAACTCAATGATAGAAATTATTTTAACAAAGTCTTGGATTGAGATTTTAATTGAAAAAGTCAGTAAATACTCTTAAAAAAGTGTTAGAAAGTTGTTTTAACTGACCTAGAATCATAAAAGCCATAAACTATGCAACAAATTAAGTGCAAGATGGTGTACTGGACAAAAGGGATCGATCCCTACTGTAGAGGGATCGATCCCTAAATGGCAGATTGCTTGGAAAAAGTTCGAGAAAGGTTGGAAAGCATTTTGGAGGGATCGATCCCTTTGCTTGAAATCTGACTCTAATGGCTAGTTTCTGAGGGTTTCAACGGGAAGAAATGCATTAAATGCTTCACCAACTGTTCCAGTCATTGGGTGGACCATAAATAGAGACATTTATGAAGTTTGGAGGTAGAACAAGCATTCTAAAGTATTCAAGCTTCAAGAGAGAAAACTCAAATCTGAAAATCTTCATTGTAACTCCATTTTGTGAGATTTCTTTGTGTTCTTCAACCATTCACTGAAAATTCTCTTATTCAAAGGGGTGAGCTATCCTTGTAAGGACTGATATTGTAGAGTGTGGGTAGTAATACAAGGGTAGAGGCTTAGAAGGAGATTTCTAAACTCTCAAGAGAAATTGTAAGAGGTCTTGCCACACCTTCAAGTGGTTTGTAAGCATTCTCAAGGAAGAGCTGAATCAAAACCTTGACAAGCGGTTCAAGGAGAGAGGATGTAGGCAAGAGATTGGCCGAACCTCTATAAACTTGTGTTTGCTTCTCTTTCCCTTACTCTTTTTACTGCACTTATTTCATTGTTATTTATTTAGTTTTAATTGTGCATTAAGAGTTAGGAAAATTAGAAATAAGTAGAAAAACCGATTCACCCCCCTCTCGGTAGAGCCAACAATTGGTATCAGAGCTTGAGCTCGAGATTGAGTTAGATTAACATCTATCAAGTAAAAGGATCACTAATGGCTCAAACTAGTTTGTCTACACCTTTGGTAGGAGAGGGACACTCTAGATTAGACCTCCACTCTTTAATGGTGAAAACTATGCCTATTGGAAGACTAGAATGATGCTATTTATTCAAGCCAATGATTATGAAGTCTGGAGAATTATTGTTAAAGGTCCCCTTATCCCTATTAAGAAAGTAGATGGGTCGGATGTGCCTAAGAAAGAAGATGAGTGGGATACTAATGATATTAGAATGACACAACTTAATGCTAAAGCAATGTACACACTATTTTGTGCATTACGACCAAATGAATATAATCGAGTTTCACAATGTGAAAATGCTAAACAAGTTTGGGATAAACTAGCTATCACACATGAGGGAACCACACAAGTCAAAGAATGAAGAATGATGAGTTGATTAGTGACATGTTTACTAGGTTTACGGACATAATAAATGGTCTTAAAGCTTTAGGGAAGACATACTCTAATGTAGAGATGGTCAAAAAGGTTTTCAATAGCTTACCTAAATCATGGGAAGCTAAAGTTACTGCTATTGAGGAATCCAAGGACCCTCATACACTCTCATTAGATGAACTTATGGGATCTTTACTCACTTATGAGATGAAAATTAAGAGAAACCAAGATCCCCCAAAGAAAGTTGGAGTAGCACTAAAATCCACCACAATTGAGGAATCAAAAGATGATCATGATGTAAGTGGTGATGAAGAGGATTTAGAAATGGCCATGTTTGCCAAGAGATTCAATAAATTCATGAGGATGAGAGCTAGTGGAAATTCTAGGAGACCCCCTAGGAGAGAGTTAAATAGAGGAGAAACTAGTAGGAAAGAAAAGGACCAAATTATTTGTTATGAATGCAAAAAACCTGGTCATATTAAGTTTGATTGTCCTTTGTATAGAAAGCAAAATGAGAAGAAACAAAAGAAGAAGGCAATGGTGGCTACTTGGAGTGATAGTGATTGCTTTGATGAAGAGAATGTGAAAGATGAAGTAGCCAACCTTTGTTTCATGGCTTTTGAAGATGAGAAGGTAACTTCTAACTTGTTAGATACTAATGAATACACTTTTGATGAATTGCAAGATGCATTTGATGAGTTAGCCAATGAATTTGAATGCATGAACTTGAAATATAAGAAAATGATCTTTAAGTTGAAAAAGGAAAATGAAATGCTTGTGAATGTTAAGTTAGAATGTGAGAAGAAATTAGAAAATGCTAATCTAGAAATCGAAGAATTAAATAAGAATAACACTAATTTGCAAAACTCCTTTTCTAGATTTTACATGGGTCAACAAAAACTTGATCAAATGCTAGAAACTCAAAGAGCATTCTTTAATAGAGAAGGGTTAGGCTATAATGCATCTAACAAAGAGACTCATCTTAAAAACTTCCTAGTTAAAGATAGAAAATTTGTTTTGTGCACATTATGTAATAAACTAGGACACTCTTCACAAGCATGCACCTCTAGGAAGACCATGATTAGAGGAAAGATGGTTGTCAAGATTTGGGTACCTAAACATGTTTTAAATTCAAGTGATGAGTCATTAAAGATGAAATGGATCCCTAAAGGATCTAAAATTATAAGTACTAACTCTCAAGGACCCAAGAAAAATGGGTAACTAAGATGAAAGCTTGATGTGTATGTAAAAGGAAGAGTGTTGCGACAAGGCTAAGTCCACGAAGCATTGGTACCTTGATAGTGGATGCTCAAGACACATGACGGGTGACAAGAGCCAATTCAAGTTCCTAAAGCATAAAAGTGGTGGAGAAGTCACATTTGGAGACAACTCCAAAGGACAAATTGAAGGAATTGGGTCCATTGGTAACTCTTCCTCAACTATTGAGAATGTTTTGTATGTTAGAGGCTTAAAACATAATTTGCTTAGTATTAGTCAATTGTGTGATAAGGGATTTAAAGTTGTGTTTGATGACTTGTGTTGCAATGTTGTTAATGCTAAAACTAATCAAATTATTTTTATTGGACATAGATAAGGAAATATTTATGTTATTAATTTGAATGAGCTTAATAGCAAAAATGTATGTTTTATGGCTACTAGAGAAAATGAACCTTGGTTATGGCATAGAAGACTAGGCCATGCTAGCATGCATGCTTTGTCTAAGTTAGCCAAAAGAGACTTAGTAGTTGGCTTACCTAAACTACAATTTGAAAATGATAAAGTGTGTGAAGCATGTGTAAGAGGAAAACATAAAGAATATCATTTAAACCTAAGAAAGGTATTACAACATCTAGATCACTTCAACTCCTCCACTTAGATCTATTTGGACCAACTCGAACTACTAGCTTAGGAGGAAAACACTATGGTTTTGTTATAGTAGATGATTACACTAGGTTTACTTGGGTGTTCTTTTTAAGTGTGAAAAATGAAGCCTTAGAAAAATTCATTGTCTTCTCAAAACTTGTTCAAAATGAAAAAGGTTACTCCATTTCTAGTATTAGGAGTGACCATGGAAAAGAATTTGAAAATATTGGTTTTGATACATTTTGCAATGAAAATGGCATTAGCCATAATTTTTCAGCCCCTAGAACTCCTCAACAAAATGGGGTAGTTGAAAGGAGAAATAGAACATTAGAAGAAATGGCTAGAACCATGCTTTGTGAAAACAACTTACCTAAATATTTTTGGGCTGAAGCAATAAATACTTCTTGCTATGTCATAAATAGAGCTATGGTAAGGCCTATTTTAAAGAAAACTCCCTATGAGCTTTATAAAGGAAAAAAGCCTAACATAAGTTAGTTTCACCCATTTGGATGTAAATGTTTTGTTTTAAACAATGGTAAAGATAACCTAGCAAAATTTGATGATAAAAGTGATGAAGGTATTTTTCTTGGTTATTCTTTAAATTCTAAGGCTTATAGAGTTTTCAATAAAAGAACACTTGTTGTAGAAGAGTCAATACATGTAATCTTTGATGAATCAAATATTTCTAGTAGAACCAATCTTGATGATGAAGTCGAGATTTTTGATGAACCTATAGTTGACTCATCTCAAGATAAGGATGTTAGGGAACAATTAGAAGATCTTACTATTAACAAAAATGAGGAGTCCATGGAACAAGAAATAATTGAGAAGGAATCTAGGTGTCCTAGAGAACTTGGATATGTGAAAGATAATGACATTGTTGGAGATCCAACCATTGGAGTTAGAACTAGGTCAACCTATAGAAACATATGTCAACATGTAGCCTTTGTGTCACAATTTGAGCCAAAGAAAGTGGATGAGGCCTTGAAACATGAAAATTGGATTATGGCCATGCAAAAGGAATTAAATCAATTTGAGAGAAGTAAAGTGTGGACATTAGTGGAAAGACCTAAAGATTATCCCATCATTGGAACCAAATGGATATTCAAGAATAAGATGGATGAAAATAGCATTATTGTTAGAAACAAGGCTAGGTTAGTGGCTCAAGGATATAGACAAGAAAAAGAGATAGACTATGATGAAACCTATGCGCCAGTAGCTAGATTAGAAGCCATTAGGATGCTACTTGCTTTTGCATGCTATAAGAATTTTAAGTTATATCAAATGGATGTAAAAAGTGCTTTCTTAAATGGTTATATAAATGAAGAGGTTTATGTTGAGCAACCTCCCGGTTTTGAAAATCCAAAATTTCCTAACCATGTTTTCAAACTTTCAAAAGCCTTATATGGATTAAAACAAGCTCCTAGAGCTTGGTATGAAAGACTTTTAAAGTTTTTAATCGAAAAAGGTTTTACAAGAGGAAAGGTAGACACAACCTTGTTTATTCAATCTAAGGATCATGACTTATTAGTAGTTCAAATTTATGTAGATGATATCATTTTTGGATCTACAAATAAGTCATTGTGCAAAAATTTCTCAAAGTTAATGCAAGGTGAATTTGAAATGAGTATGATGGGAGAATTAACCTTTTTTCTAGGACTTCAAGTTAAACAATGCAAAGAAGGTATTTTCATAAATCAAGCAAAGTACACTAAAGATTTGCTCAAAAGATTTGGAATGGATGAATCTAAACCTTATTCTACACCTATGAGCACAAATATTAAACTTGATAAGGATGAAGGAGGAAAATGTGTAGACACTAAACTATATAGGTCTATGATTGCCTCATTGCTATATTTAACTGCTAGTAGACCCGATATAATGTTTAGTGTATGCTTGTGTGCTAGATTTCAGTCATCTCCTAGAGAATCACACCTACAAGCAGTAAAAAGAATCCTTAGATACCTCAAAGACACTTCTTCCTTAGGACTTTGGTATCCTAAAGATTCTACACTTGATCTCCATGCTTATTCCGATGCGGATTTTGGTGGATGCAAAGTGGATAGGAAAAGCACATCGGGAACATGTCAATTCTTAGGAAGTAGGCTTATTTCATGGTTCTCTAAGAAACAAAATAGCGTAGCTCAATCCACAACCAAGGCTGAATATATAGCTTCCGGAAGTTGCTGTGCTCAAGTTTTATGGATATCACAACAAATGAGAGACTATGGAATAGAAATGAACCAAGTTCCCATCAAGTGTGACAACACTAGTGCTATTAATCTTACAAAAAATCCCATCCAACACTCTAGAACCAAGCACATTGAGATTAGACATCATTTTATACGAGATCATGTGCAAAAAGGGGACATTATTCTAGAGTATGTAGATACATTGCACCAATTAGCTGATATTTTCACCAAACCTTTGGACAATGAGAGATTTTGCACTCTTAGAGGTGAATTAGGTATTATGAATGCTCCTTAAATTGATTTGATGTTGAAGACATGGCTTAAGTTGGTTTGTGCTAATTGCAAGACAGAAATTTGAAGAATATAATTACCACTTGCAATTCATGACCTTAACTTACCATGTTACTGTTCATGTTCTTAGTTTTTTTGAGATTGAATTGTTGAATTTTGTGTGTTTTGATCATGTTAAACTCTCTTCATTAGCCAAAACCCATTTCCAATGGCTAAGACACTATCACAGCCATGGTCACCTTTTGTTTCTGCACTTTTCTGCATTTTTCTGCATATTTTCTGAATTCTTCAGGACCTATCTCATGCATCCCACCCAGCATCAACCTGATTTTGCTTTTAAATCATACGAATGCATCAGTTCCAGTGTTTTCATGTCATCTTTATGCATCACAATTGAGGCCATGGCCAAAGGGGTCAATACTTCTTCAAATTGGATTGATTCCCGGGTCATTGAGGCCTAAAATTCTAGGTTTTGGATATGAGGGATCGATCCCTTTTGCCACGGGATCGATCTGTTTATTCCCGAATGGTAAGGACCTGTCACTGCCAAAAAAGGATCGATCCGTCCCTCAAAAGGATCGATCCCCTCTCTCCAGATTCACGAAAATCCCTTGTTAAAATCGGGATTTCATTCTTCTTTCTCCCACTATTCATCTTCCCCATCCACAACATCCTTCTCCCCTCCATTCTCCTTTACCATAACTTCAAGATCTTCTCCATTTCTTCACCAAATCACTTCATCCCTTCACCATTCTTCATTTTTTTTCATCTCTCTCACTTCTCATCATCATTTCACACCCAAACCTCACAAATCTCGGTTTCCCCTCTTTCCTCTTGGATTTGTCACTATTCATGCCCTACATCTAATTGTAAGTGTTCTTCCCACATTTTCTTAAAATTTTCTTGCCTTTCACGTTTATTTCACCATAGTTTGTTAACCCATTTCAAGATTATGCATAGATTTTCAATTTATCTTATTTTTCATTCCATTTACAACACCTATTTTCTATCTTCATTCTAGGGTTCACACATTCAAATCATGTGCATATTTGAACATCATCTCTACATCAAAGTTATTGTTTGTATATTGATATGTGAATTTGTGTTGTTGGTTAGGGTCATCTTTCCCCATACTCTTATCTATCCTCACTCAAACTTGTGCCCATCACCTGTTCGACAAAACTCCTCTTAGAAATTTCCCTCATCATCCTTCCTCCACATGGCTCCCAAAGTCAAACATGCTATCTCTCAAAAAAGATCTCGTCCCTCCTCTTCCTCCGCCTCCATTCCAATTGCCTTCAATCGCTGCTTTAGGAATGCGGAAGAGAAAAAATGTTACCATGCCCTCTTTGCCCATATGCGTGTCAAGCATTGTCGTCCTATTGATTTCGGTTTCTTGGAATCAATTCAGTTTCCCTACTTGGCCAAATTTGACGCTTTTTCTTGGATATTTTCTCAAAATCAACACTCCGGCTCCTCTCAATATCATTCGAGCCTTCTTTTCCAATACCAAAGTTATCTATTCCCCAAATGATCCATGCAAGGCGGTGGGAATTCAATCTTTTGTTATGGGTCGAGATGTTGAGATCACCAAATATTCTCTCTTGCTTGCCTTTCGCATTCCGGAGCATGGTCTTGTGCACGAAAATGTCAATGTCCCACTCGAGTTTAATGTGGTCAATGATCGTGCGGGTGACCTTCCCGTCTTTGCTCGCCTTCTCCACATCATCATCTCTTGGAATCTTCGCCCACTTAGCACCAAATATTCCCAACTCCGACGACTTGATCGTTTTTGGCTTCATCACATTCACTCACCTGATGGCGATCGCCCGGATCTTCTTCATTTCATTCTCCAAGATTGGATAAAGATTGTTCTTGGCAAAGTTTACACAATTGTCTTCCCACAACCACTTGCTTTCTACCTGCTCGACCACGGCATCGACTGTTCGTGTGAGCCTGGCGTCCTCCCTGAGGCATGTAACACCATCAACCTTGCTACCTTGCATAATCTTGGCTGGTACTCTCGTCAGCAAGGTGATACCACAGTTTGGGAAAAGGCCCATGGTGCTCCAGCATCTCCCAGACATGCCCCGGAAGAAGGCGGCAATGAAGGCACCGATGAAGAGACAACTCTTGCCGCAGCCACATCTTCAGCCCCATCCGCCTCGACCTCAGTCTCTCTTGACCAGATCATGCTATCGCTTCAAAACTTGCAGACCACCGTTACTCAATGCTTTGATCATGTCGACGTTCGCCTTGACACCATGGAGGACACACAGGCTGCATTATTTGATGAAGTCCAAGACCTCCACATGCAGCATGAGGACCTCATGGATCAGTATCATAAGACATTTCCCAGGCGTTGATTTTGTTCTTTTTGTAGGGTGTGCATTTACCTTGTTATGCTTAGATGTTAGCTATGTTTGTTGAACTTCGCTGTCGGTTTTTGTCTTTGTCTGTGTAACCTTTGTTAGATGTTTGAACCTCTGTGATATGGCATGTTATGTATTTCTGTTTATTTTATCATTTTGCCATGTTTTGTCTATGTTCTTCAATCTCTCTCTTTGACCTATTGCTTTAAATTGACTAACCAATTCTCCATGATCTTTATTCTTATTGCGGGGGAGTATATCATTTTTTTTTGCTATAGCAAAAAAGGGGAGAATTAATGTGATAAATTAATCTTGGTACCTAGCAAATATTAAGGGGGAGCATTATTTTCAAAAATTTAAGCAATCTCATTTCCCAAGCAAATTTACCTTAAGTTTTGTCATATCAAAAAGGGGGAGATTGTTAGCTTTAAATTGACAAGTATTTTGAAATGACAAAACTCAAGTAAGCTTAAAAATGATTTTACTACAAAAGTAAATTTGCTTTGAATGAACTCAATGATAGAAATTATTTTAACAAAGTCTTGGATTGAGATTTTAATTGAAAAAGTCAGTAAATACTCTTAGAAAAGTGTAAGAAAGTTGTTTTAACTGACTTAGAATCATAAAAGCCATAAACTATGCAGCAAATTAAGTGCAGGATAGTGTACTGGACAAAAGGGATCGATCCCTACTGTAGAGGGATCGATCCCTAAATGGCAGATTGCTTGGAAAAAGTCTGAGAAAGGTTTGAAAGCATTCTGGAGAAAAGGGATCGATCCCTTTGCTCGAAATCTGACTCCAATGGTTAGTTTCTGAGGGTTTCAATGGGAAGAAATGCATTAAATGCTTCACCAACTGTTCCAGTCGTTGGGTGGACTATAAATAGAGACATTTATGAAGTTTGGAGGTAGAACAAGCATTCTAAAGTATTCAAGCTTCAAGAGAGAAAACTCAAATCTGAAAATCTTCATTGTAACTCCATTTTGTGAGATTTCTTTGTGTTCTTCACCCATTCACTGAAAATTCTCTTATTCAAAGGGGTGAGCTATCCTTGTAAGGATTGATATTGTAGAGTGTGGGTAGTAATACAAGGGTAGAGGCTTATAAGGAGATTTCTAAAGTCTCGAGGGAAATTGTAAGAGGTCTTGCCACACCTTCAAGTGGTTTGTAAGCATTCTCAAGGAAGAGCTGAATCAAAACCTTGACAAGTGGTTTAAGGAGAGATGACGTAGGTAAGAGATTGGCCGAACCTATATAAACTTGTGTTTGCTTCTCTTTCCCTTACTCTTTTTACTGCACTTATTTCATTGTTATTTATTTAGTTTTAATTGTGCATTAAGAGTTAGGAAAATTAGAAATAAGTAGAAAAATCGATTCCCTCCCCTCTCGGTAGAGCCAACATACTCGATTTTGTGGTTAGGAGTATTTTGGTAATTTCACCCAAATAACCAACTGAACCTTAACAAAAGCACCACCAACGATTAAAGCAAGTTAAATAGAGGTGTTTTATGATTAAATAAAATATTTGGAGATTTGATAGATTGTTTTCAATTAAGTCAAATTTAAGGGCAAAATTGAAATATTTTTTAAGTATAAGGGTAAAATGGTAAATTGGTCAATAAAATATCATTTTTATTACAATTTCCAGCAATTTTCTTCTTTAATTTTAGCAGCAACCAAACCACTCCCAAAACCTCCATTAATGTGAGCTTGAGAGGAGAGAGAAAGCTTGAAGATTTAACCAACCAAAAATAGTCTGAACCAAACTTACTCCCCTCAGTCTCCTCTACAATTTGATACCAAAAGCTCTTGCAAAAATGGCCAAAATTAGGCTTTAGGCCCTCCCATAGATTTTGGTCAAGGTAAGATTCTTGGAAAATTTGTATATTTTCTTGGTTTCAAGTTTTAATTTCTTATGTTTAAGGTGTTTACATAGGTATTTTGTAACAGTCTATTATATACAGTAAATATCAATAATCACATATACAGTTAGTTGGTTGGGCTGTCTACAATGCCTTTATACCATTCACTTACCACGATAATCAATTTGTAAATAAAAATCTATCTATAACTAATATTAATATTTACATAAAAAGTATCACTTTCAGTACATTTCACAAAATTACATCCCCTGTAAATAAATTACACAAAAGTAGTACTGTACATAAACGTCTGAACATATAAAGAAAATAAAATATAACTCTATGATCAAATAACTGCTGCCTGAGGGTACCAAAAGCGCAATCAATCAGTGGAATAGTATATCATTAAAGATAATCTGTGAGGAGGGGAAAAAGATGAGGGTGAACTTAATGCCTAGTAAGAAATTCGTATGCAAGAACTGATACTATGAAATCTATATGCATAAAATTATTTAATTCCTGACAATACACTAAAGGACAATTTAGGAAGGATACTATAGTTGGCTAGGTAACCGAATAAAGTATGGGAGGTACTCTAAAGTACCTATCCTAGTCCCTAGTTGCAACTATAGGGAATAAACAGTTGATAACGAAATGAATAAACAGTATAAATCACTTTAAAATCGCATTATGCAGTAATTCAGTATATAAACAATTTAAGTGAATCATTTCGGTAAGCAGTTCAGCATGGAATCTAGTAAACATTACAGTAAACACTTTAAAAAAATTCAGTGCAGTCGATATATAAACAATTCAGTCCAGTATCAGTATGAAATTCAAATTAAATAAAACAGTATAGTACAGTGGAGACTAGGCAAAACCCAATAGATATCATGCCATAACAGTATCCCAAGAAGGGAGAAACAATAACAGTAAGTCCTATGGCCATAGTTAGGGAGTCCACAATGTACACTTGTCAGGTGACAACTACGGAAGTTGGAGACTTGGCTGGTCTATCAGCAATAGTACAATAACAGTAATAGTCAGTCAGCATGATACAGGGCCTAACAATCTCAAAATAGTTTATAAGTAGTATAAATACCATTAAAGAAATCAATTCCAGTAATAAAACCTTTAGTCAGTCTATAAATGCATATGTTGGAAAACATAAACAGTTCACTAATAAAAATTCATAAAATATTCACAGTTCAGTATTCATTTATAAAAATGGTCTATTTATCTGTAAACAAGTTATAAGAACATGCCAGTACTCTCACGTATGTAAAATTCGATTACATGAATTTTTAAATATTTTTTTTCGGTGTCTAGTGAAAATAGGGAATTTCAATAAATAAGATGCAGTTAACTTAATAAATCTTTCATTTCTAATACTTAAGGATATTAAAAATTAATTCTATAAAATTATTAGAATTTTTGGCAGTATAACGGCTGTTTCTACCTTAGTCTTCCTGCAGTGAAAACATAGTATATAAAACCAGCCACATTCCATAATTTCATCAATTCCAAAGCATTTGACTTCAAAAACACTATTATAAAATCATTTTCAACCATAATATGCATTCACAGTATCCCTACGTCTTCCATACTCATCCCTTACCTGTCGCTTTCTACCGAAGCAGCCGATAGCACAAAGCAATTATTCTCACTCTCGAGCTGCAAAACATTATGCCAACACCTTTATTTCACCATACTTTAATTATAATTAATTCTTTTCTCATCAAATTCTATCACAATGACAATGCAATCACTAAACCACTCTAATTTACACTTGTGCTAAAACTACAATTATGTCTAAATCAACTCCATTTTCAATTCCGATCGCACCGACAGTCTTCTCTTAATTTATACAGTCTTATGGAACTTAAAACACATCAAATTGAGCACCATGTCCATCTCCCCCTCACAAGGCCAAATGCTACATGTAGAGATTTACATGGTTTTTCAACAATTTAATCCTTAATTCATGCTATCATTATTTTCCACTTCTCTTACACCATTTTCATGCATCAAAACACCATCATTCATGAGCTCTTCATCATGGACGAAACCCTAAGGGAGTGTTTGAGTGATTTTTCATTCAATCTAAGGCTAAAATCATGCTTAACTACCTAAATTATATCACTAACTATCATTATTTCACAAAGAAAATGCAAGCATAATGGTACCTTATTGTGGCTGAATCCAAGAGGGACTCCTATATCTTTATTTTGTCCACTTCACACTTAAATATTGGTACGGGCTTGTAGAGCACTGAATTCAAGATAGGTTTGTAGAAGAAAGTTTTCAGTTTTAGGGTGTGTTGGTTGGTGTTTTTGGAAGCTTTCTCTTTTCTCTCTAACTCCTCAATGGTGGATGGCTAAAGGTTGAAGATGGAGTGGCTAGCCCCCTGTAGAAATATGTAGAAATTTCTTTTAAAATGCAAAATTATCAAAATGCCCTAAATTATAATAATTTTGGATAATTTTGCCCTTAAACCTCCGTAATATTCTTACTAGCCAATTTAACTCCAAAATATTTTATTTCATCATTAAATATTAGTATTGGACATATTTTAATGAATGGATGGGGTTTTATTAAGGGTTGGCCTACCGTAAGGGTGAAATTACTTAAATACTCCTACCGAGTCAATCACGTAAATTTATTACTTTATGCATGATCCAGTCTATCTATTGACATGGCTTAAAACTTATTTACACTTAGATTATCATACTCCAGTCGGTTGGTCAAAATTCAATTTAATTTGACCATTATTCACGAAAGTTCATTTGACCTATGTCCTTAATCGTCATTTTCTAATTTGTTGGCACACTTCCCAAAAATAACTTAAATAAAAGATTTTGGGTTCTAGATTCTTGCTATAGGCTTGTTCAGCTCTCTTTACTGAGTGTACCAAGCCTCCTGTCCATTCGGGCACCACATCACATTGTTTCTTTTTATACCTACAAAATACACAGGAATTAAATAGTGGTGAGAAGCCTTATACATGTACAATACCAGATTATGCGATTCTTACATATTTAGGCTTGAATCAAATTTAATCCTTGAGAATCATTCCTTATGGGTTTGTGCCATGGTGTTTCATGTATGGAAGTGATGCAATTTGATAAGGAGATGATGAAAAAATCATGTAGGAATTATATTAAGCATGAATTTAAGCTAAAATTAGGAAAATAAATTATGTATTCATGGGAGACATATTCGACCAACATAAGGGGAGGAAGAATTCACACTTATTTCAATGTATTTTAGGTCCTAAAATATTATATAAATTAAAACGAGATTATAGGCCCGATTAGCATCAAAACTAGAGGTGTTTTGACACTAGTTGCAATATTAACGCCGATAGAAATTAGACTAAATTTAGAGCTACAATAGACAATGTGCTAGTATTTAATCAGTTAAATATTTTTGTAATTGAAGTGTGGTAAATTTACCAAGTTTGGATGGTAAATTGCAGCTCCGAGGTCAGAAGGTGCAACTGGTTCTAACGAGTACGACAGCTAGCATTTAAGAGGAAAAGGATATATGTATAAAGCGTAGGGATAACTCATTATATGAATTTGATAAATTTGCCTTTTCTGGAATTGGAATTGATGTTTTGGATGGAAATTGAAAAATGAAATCTGAGGTTTTGAAGCTATGTTTTCGTGTAGCATGTTAGGTTAAAATGAACCATTATATTGCCTAAACCCTGAAAATTACCATTTGGCATGATATTTAAAAAAAAAATAAAAGAAATTGATTTTAGTTGTTGGAAACTCAAATCCCTAAATCTAATTTTATGCACATTAAATCAAATTTCAACTTTCAAATAGATTTTTTTAGATTTTATCTAATTCTTTATGCTAAATATTATATATATATATATTGTGGTATTTAAGAAAATATTCTGAATGCAATATAATGTTTTGAGTATATCTTGTGAATTTCATATTTAAATATATTGAATTTATGAATTTATGAATTTATTTAAGGTATGATTTATTAAATTTATCTCCACAAACAAATTTGAAATAATTTATGAAATGTTTTGAGAATGATGGCCCCTAACTACCTGCGGGTACATGTATTTCTGTTCTATTCCAATGTTGTTGACTTTAGCCCAGTCTTCAGTTCCCACAATGGTCACCTGGCTACATATTGTATCCCCTTGCCTATGGCCATACCTCTACTATAGTGCATGAGTTTATTGGGTGAAGCCTAGTCTCTATTATACTTATATTAGGGTGATAAATCCCTGGTTAACATAGATCCAGGCACTCTCAGATTTGATTTGCTTCCTATTTCATTTATATGCTATCTGTGTTTTGTGAATAATAATATGTTTTGTGAATTGTATTTATTTGAAAAACAATAAAAATATTGTTTATGGAGTAACTTATGTTTTCTAAATAATTTAAGAAATTTTTTATGCAAGCTATTGGATATATTTACTGAATTTGTGATTAAATTAAATGTTACTGAATTCCCTATAATGGACTTGGATGCCAGGACACGTTAAGTGCCTCAAAGCATCCTTCTATACTCAGTATACTTTCCGAAAATCATGCCCAAGAGATTTAAATCATAATTTCATGGTTTTCGTATGAAAATATGTTATTTAAACTACATATAGGATACGCTGTATCAGCTTTCGTATATATTTTTTACTAGGCATAAGCTCACCCCTTTATTTTTCCTCCTAGATTACTTGCAGTAAATTTTGGGTTTGCATCTGGAGGTCCTAATTTTGGTATCCCTCAAGCAATCATCCTATTTCATTGAGGTATACGAGCTTCCTTTTAAGGATTCAGACTAATTCTGTACAGTGCTATTTTATGTATAAGATAAGTGGGGTGTAAATTATAAACTAGTTGTTTCATTTGACTTTGAGATTAATTATATTTATGCATAAGTATTTAAGAATTTGAATCTTAGGGTTTGTATGAAAAACATAAATTTTATTTTGAATGTAAGTTAACACTGCAGACAGTCCAATCATAAATGATCAAATTATGTGAAATTAGTAAATATTCAGTACATGACAGCTTCAAAGTACTAATTGGATTATTATTTTCATTCAATAATTAAAATAAAAGCTACTCGAGCTAACCATTTCCATATCCTAAGGATGTGGCTTCCAAAAATTATGAAAAGAATATAGGTTTTTTGTTTACCACATATGGAATTTTAAGTCCAATTACTTTTTAATTTTGTTAACTTTTCCCTAATATTGTTGACTCAATAAAGCATATTTTGTTAAAATTTTCTAATTGGTAGATTACTATTAATTGGTAGTTTTGAGTTTTAATCAAATATGCTAATAATTTAGTCTTAGCATGAAAACATACAAGTAAGCCCA
The DNA here is from genome assembly GCA_031772115.1 of Heritiera littoralis. Taxonomy (NCBI): domain Eukaryota; kingdom Viridiplantae; phylum Streptophyta; class Magnoliopsida; order Malvales; family Malvaceae; genus Heritiera; species Heritiera littoralis. Next base: position 798,093 of record JAPDPK010000035.1, read on the forward strand.
AATAGTTAATTGTAATCAGCAAGTATGGGCTTTTGTGAATCTTATTGGGTCATTGTTGTGATACCCAATTTTATTACACTGTACACTATACTTTGTAAATTGTTGATAGTGGAATTAAATTATTTAATGTAGTTTAAATAAGGATTTAATGAATTTCCACTTTCAATTTAGAATTATTGGATTTATAAATTATAGTATAGTGTGTAAAAGCAAAACAAATATGGAATGATGAATTAAAAGTATGGAATGATGGAAGAAAAGGAAATCAGAAAATTTAGACTAGAAGCATTATTTTATGACATAAAATATCAATAAATATAATCATAAGAGAAAGAGATCACTTATTTTACATGTAAATTATTTTGATTGGTGGAGATGTATGTAAAAAGGGATGAAGAATAAATCAATGGGCAGCAGAAAATTGCTATTGCACGCCACTTCTGTTGGAGAGAAAGTCAGCTGTGTTGGACGAAATGAGAAGAGAGAAATGTTAAGTCAATATGAGATGTGTTTTAATTGGACGAGGAATAAGACAGAGGTGCAAATAAATCAAGAAAAACGGGCTGGACAAAATCACTGCACGCCATTCTTGTTAGCTGCAATTTTCTTCGCCATTTAATGGGAGCAGAAAAATGTGCACCTCGCCACTTACCTTTCAGATGCTATTTTCTTCACCATTTAATGAACCACCAGACAACATAATGAAGAAGAAAACGATAAGAAGCTACGAGACTTTGATGATAGAATATATATATCTGACTAAGTGAAACCAAGAACCCAGCATATTTCCTCTTCATGCCCGACACTGTTACTATTAAATTTTGCTTTGTTTTGCTCGCCTATCTCACGTTTAAGTTGCAAGATTTCACCTTCTTGCTATCAAATCACTTAACACTCCTCTAAACATCTTTCCTTCACCCTCAAACCATCCAAGAAACTAAGGGAAAGGAGGACTGACGTGGGAAGTAACAACAAAGCTTTGAGCTGTGGTTGTTCGATCAAACAAAGGTAAAGATTTCACCACTATTTTATGTAATTAATTCTTGGTTTATGGTGATGATATGTTAAGTAGGTGATGTGTATGTGTATTGCTTATCATAAAAATATGTAGCAATTTAACATGGCTGACTTTTTGCTAGTTGGGGGCGTGAGTGGCTGAACATAAGTGGCTGTTTTATGCATTTGTGAAGTGAGTAGATGAAACCGACAACAAATACTGTTAGTACGTGTGTGTGTTGTCAATAGCATGAAACATGGATTGATCATACAAAGGAGATTTTATGTTTATAATTAAGGACCATGCTGTACGTGGGTGTTGATAGTTTAAGAATAGAAACTGAAAATAAATGCTTGAACCGAAACATGGAAATGGAAATGAAGTGTGTTGACTCATAGAAATGAAGATGACATAATAGTTAATAAAGAGGACTGATGAGGTACGAAAATAAGAAAGAAAAGGAAGGCTGAAAACCAAATGAAAAAGAGAGATGAATTATTATGGCTGACCGAATGGGAGAGGCCAAAAATAAAAGTAAAAAATGAGGGCTAGGTGGTGTGGAAAGGAAGAAGAAAGAAATAAGGAAGACTAAGTTGTGAGAAAATGACTTGAGGAATGAATAGCCAACAATAGTGGCTGAGTGTGGCATGTAACAAGGAAAGAATAAAAGGCTAAAAATTGTGTTAATTTGTCAAGGTAAGAAAGTCAAATATGAAGGCTAAAGATAAGAAAAAGAATAGAACCATAACCTTGACTAGAACCTATTTTTACACAAGATGAATGTTATGCTGCCAATTGTATAAGAAATAAAGGAAATAAAATATTAAATTTTATTTTTGAAATGATGGAAATGTCAAGGAAGAAGGTAGCACATTTATATTGTGCAAAAATAAAACAATGATCTTTAATTAAATAAAGGCCATTCGGCCATAGAGGAAGAAAGAAGAGAAAATGGCATGAAGAATAGCCATTTTAGCTATGAGACTTATATATATTTGTATTCTGATATAAATCATAGCTTAATATAAAAAGGAAAATTAAGCTAATGAGTTGGTAAAATTATTTTGTAGCCGAGAAGTACGATTTCGATAGACGCAACCGGGAAGCTCGGTTTCGTAAGACCAGGTAAGGGAGATGTGTGTGAAGTGAATGCATGTTCTGTGGAGTTAAATTTTTTGGAAATATTGAAAAAATGATTTGGTTTGAGACATGCATTAGTTTGATAAACTGTTTTTAATTTGGGTGAGCCAAAGATAGGCGACCCCTTTGATATAATTCTAGGCGAACCAACAGTGGGTGATCCCTTATTTTTTTAAAGAGAAATATTTTGTAGGTGACCCCCAGTTCAGCTCGGTGTGAGAGCCACAGTGGGTGATGTTAGTTTGCCACATGGGCGAATGAAAACATGTGATTTCAATCCACTGCGATGGGCGAGCTGATAAGGGGCGAGCCGGTTTAACTTGTGTTTTTCTCACACAAAAAAATGGTGAAATTACTAGCTGTTTTTACTGTGTTTTGTAAACAGAAAATATAATACCTTTTTGGAAAATAATCATTTTAAAGAAATAATGAAATATGTGAAATATTCCTTAAGGGTTCTTTATGAGATATAAATTGATTTTTGAGACTTTAGGCCCCGAGTTTCATGCATTACTATTAACATGGCTGATTGACCTGCCAAGTCATCAGAGGTCTTGAGGTCACCTGGCAAGTGTACCCGAGGACCACCTATAGATTATGGTCATAGATCTAGTTGTGTCCCAGTGGGGACAATAACTATGTTCCTTAGGGAACAATGATAGCATGATTTAATTGTAGGGTGATGCCTAGTCTCAACTTACTGATTTCTGTTTACTGAAAGGATTTACTGAATCCTGTTTACTGTTTACTATACTATATTGTAAACTGTTTAGCCAGTGATTTGAATATTAAAGACTGTTCATTATATCCACTGTTTTCCTACTGGGTATGCTGTTAGGGAAAATAAACTTTTTGTGGTATATAGTTTTTATTTTATAAAGCAGCATACAACTTCCTTACTGAGCACGTTGTCGCTCACCCCTTATTTCCACTCCACAGGTTGTTGATTTTGGATTAAGAGAATTACCTTCCAAAGATTATCGACTGCTAGAGTCAACAGATATTTGATATCGAAGGTATATGATTTTCTTTTATATATTCAGCGAATTTGTATAGTATTACTTTGAGTAGAAGGGAATGTGTATATATATATCTTAAGGAAATAATGTAACAATGCATACTTCCATATTGGTACGATGAATAAGAGTACTAATTATTACTAAAGTGATTAACGGATGGTTAAGTATTACTGACAGCCTAACTGGTGAAAATAGGTAAAAATAAGTAAATATTGTGTTATATTGTGGATTCGGGATGTTACAATTGTAGTGTGGTGGTTGTGTAGGCCTGAAACTTAATAGTCTTTAATGTTAGGCTTATTAGGTTTAACTATAAATATAAAGCTAGGCCCCTTCTTCACTTCTTAATATTCTAGAATCTATCCATTTAGACCCACTCGAAAGGAGAAGTAGCAGAGGAAGACTAGGCCAATTATAGTTCTAGTGATTATACTTTCACTTTCGACAAAATCTACCAAACAGGTATGCATAATGATGTTAAGGATTCGAGTCGCTTCAGATGTGAATTGGAGTTGTCGCCAGTGGGCATACTTCAACAAACTCGTGCGGAGCGATGGCCCTACGGGGTGTACTCCAAAGTGGACAATAAGGTTAAGTGACCTATTCGTTGCAATTGCCTAGGTTAGTGACTTGTAGGTGCACATCGGGGCATCACTTTAAAAAGGTTAGGAAATTTCATTCTTTAGTATTATAACAAAAAAGACTAAGAAATTTTGTTCTGCATTCACTACTTAGTCTTATGATAGAAGAGAGTAGGAAATTACATATTTGCATTGTGTTCTTTGTCTTATGAGAGAAGAGGCTTAGAAACTTCATTTTGCATTCATTCCATAAACTTGTGATAGAAAAGATTAGGAAATTTCATTTTTTTTGCATTTATTCCTTAGTCTTATAATAGAAGAGACTAGGAAATTTCATTTTGCATTCCTTCATCTTATGATAGAAAAGGTTAGAAAATTTCATTTTGCATTCGTTAGTCTTATGATAGAAAATATGAAGCAATTTCATTTTTTGCATTCATTCCTTAATCTTATGATAGAAAAATTAGAAAATTTCATTCCTTAGTCTTATGATAGAAAATACTAGGAAATCTCATTTTACAGTCCTTAATCTTACAATAGAAAATATTAGGAAATTTTACTTTGCATTCCTTGGTCTTATGATAGGAGATACTAGAAAATTTCTTTTTGCATTCTTTAGTCTTAAGATAGAAAAAAAACTGGAAAATTTCGTTTTACATTCATTTTTTAGTCTTATGATAGAAGAGATTAGGAAATTGCATTTTTGCATTGTGTCCTTAGTTTTATGAGAGAAGAGGCTAGGAAATTTCATTCCTTAATCTTTATAGGAGAAAAAGATTAAGAAATTTCATTTCGGCATTTTTTTTCTTAGTCTTATGAGAGAAGTGACTATAAAATTTCATTTTTGCATTCATTCCTTACAAAATTTCATATTTTACATTTTTGAAAAAATACATTGTATTGGTTAATGGATCTTGCAATCGCACAAAATAGTTATCTATTGTCTTTCCGTATTTACTGCTTCATAGCAAAAAGGCAAAGAGAGAGAGCTGTAAACAACTTTTTTGTCCGAATCTTTACTTATTATTAGGCCTATTCAGTCTGAAATTAATGGACTTTTGTGCAAGTTTTGTAATTTGATAATGAAAGCTTGAAAATTTTTCTTCGCAATTTTTAAACTTGACTTGTCATTTGATTTTAGAGTTAAAATTAAACTTCGGTCTAACCTTTGGATTTTGATTGAGTCATAAGCTCGAATTTTGTTGTTTTAATTATTTGCTTGTTAAGTTTGATTAAAATTCAAAAAGTAAAAAAAAAAAACAAAAATATAAAAAATATTAATAATAAAATCCAAAAAAAAGAAAATAATATAAAATAATCAAAAATTGAATCAATAAATTTCCTGAGATTTGGGCAAAAATAAATCAAAGTTTAATGAGAATCATAAATCAAAAGGAAAGAAAATAAAATAAAATTAGAGACATTTTGGAAAGTTTTAAAAGAGAATCAATTTCAAACAATTAATTATCATTCTTAAATTGAGAGATTCCTAGGCAATAAAGATAGACTGAAAACAGCCAAAAAAAGCAAAAAAGAAAAAAGGAAGATGCACAGGGTATAAAGAAAAAACCTGAGCTATATTCAATTAAGTGCCTCCAGAACGGAAGCCTTCCAGTTAGACCTGGCAATTCGTGTTTCTAATTCGCTTTGGTGTACGTGTAGTGTTCTATTTACAGTTTTATTTCTTTGTAATCTTGTTTTGCTTTGTCAAGATGTTAAGTTGACTAGTCAAATGCATATTTATTTGTTGTTTGTATCTGTAACATGCTTTGTGATTTGTAATATATATGTTAGTTGATAATGCTTATTAATCGTTTGACATGTTTAGAAAACAATATCTAAATAATGAAATTCATAATTATTAAACTTACAAGGCAAATTTATAAAATCAGAAATCTTAAAATTATCGAGTAAATCTTCATTGCCATAAGTAAAATAACAAAGTTTAAATTTAAGTAAATATTCAATCCAATAATGAAAAATCAAGGGAGTTACGCTTAAATAATTTTTTTGAAAATTTTCTAAGTTAGAAAATTCTATCCAAGGCTTTGACAGCTTAATGAATGGTCTAAATAGGGTTTTCAATAATAAGTGATTTTTATTCATTTTTAAAAATAAAATAAGACATATTATAAAATTAAAATTAAAATAACTAATTATAAAGATAAAGCAATAGTAGATAACAATAATAAATAATAATACTAAATAACAAAATAATAAAATAAAATAATAATTATTAAGAACAAATATAAATTATTCCGATGATAAGATTTCAAAAGGGATTATGCTTAAGTAATACCTTGAAAATTTTTAGGTAAAGAAACTTCTTTCAAGATCTGACTAGCTTAATAAAAGATCTAAAAGGAATTTTTTAGAACAGTAACTAATAATTCATTCTCTAATAAAATAAATAAAAATAATAAATAAATAAAATTAAGAATTAATAAAATAATAGAAAATAATAAAATTGATAGAATAATAAGAATAAATTAGGAATATAAGTCATAGAAAGGGATTTTTCATGACATTAAAATGAATCTGACGATAGAGCCTCTTCAAGCAAGTTGCATGGTACTATTGAATACTCTTGAGGTGATGAAGATTTCTTAAGTTGTCCCATCAGCTTAATGAAGGATGCTTAGAAATTTTTTTTCTATATTTAATTATCGAAATTTAAATTAACTAAGGCAATTTTGAGATAACCTAAAATTAGTTGGTACCATTTTAAGATGGGCATTGTCGGGGTGCTAATCTTTCCTCACACGTAACTGTACTCTTGAACTATAAATTTGAGATGTAGATCAGTCCTTGTTCTTAGCTTGAATAGGTGACCAATCACACTTAGATAGAATGGTTGGTGGTGACTCCATAGATATTTTTGTCTAGCTATTAGGTTTCCTTAAACTTAATATGATATGACAGCCGCCTTAGGTTCTTGCTACAAATTCAAACATTACACAACACTTAGAATAAATTCAATAAAATTCTATAAACATTACATAAAATTTATAAACCTATATACAACTTCCTTACCCATTTTTCACACTACACCTTAGCCAAAATCCCCCAATTTTCCCCTTTTTTCTTTCTTTTATTTCTTTTCCTCTTTCATTTTCTTGCCTTTTTCTTCTTCTCTCTTTCTTCCTTTCACTGGTTCGGCCAAAGCTGGTTAAACCAATGCTATTGTTCACGACAACAACCTTTTCTCCACTCCTTTCTCTCTTTCTCCCTCCGCTTTTCTCTTCTTTCCTTTCTCATTTCCCTTCGTCTCGTTCCTTTCTTTTTGTGAAGACCGAGAATTTTTGAAAAAATAAATAGTAAATATCCGGGAAAATTTAATTTGGATAAGTTGCAATCCAAATTAAATAAGAAAAGAAATGGAGAAAATAATTTTTGGATATTAGGAAATTCAAAAATTTAAAGAAATAAAAAGGTATATATTTATATAATTATAAAATTATATTATATAAATATATTTTAAATGTTAAAGAAATAAAAAAAATGTGAGTGAAAATATAATTATATAAATAGATTATATAATATATTTTTACATGTTTTTAAATAAGTATATATACATGAAATATATATATACTATTTAGATCAAAGTGTGTATATATACATATATTTTAAGATAAAGTATGTATATATGTATATATATTAAAAATTTAATAGTATATGATATATATATATATATAAATATCCAATTTTTATATACATACAAAATATATATATTTATATATATGTGTTTAAATTTTAATTATATATATAATTATATAAATATAATTATATATATAATAAATAAATAAATAAATAAAAAAAAAAAGAAAAGAAAAGGGAGGGAATCGGGGTGCCAACCCGATTCCCATCTCCCTCTGTTGAAAATAGAAGAGAGGGAGGGAGGCGTGAAGGCCGGCAATGCCGGCGAGAAGGGGGAAAGGGGAAACCGCCGTCGGACGGGGAAGAGAAAGAAGAGGGGCCGGCGGCGGTGAGAACCGAAAGGAGGAGAGAAGAAAAAGAAAGAGGAAAACTGGCGGAGGATGAAGCGAAACAGGGGAAGAAAAGAGAAAGGAAATGGGGGCGGTGCCGCCCGATCTGGGCACCGCCGCCGTTACCATCGGTGCCGGTGAAGTCAGTTCAAGCAAGATGAACGACCGGCGGTGAGAGAAAAGAGAGAAATGGGAGAAAAAAGGGGCGGAAAAAGGAGGCCGAGACCCACTCCAGATCCACCGTCGTCCGCGCCGCCAATCACAAAACGGAGACCAGATCCGGCTTCATGGCCGTCGCGGGAAGCTTTGGGGTGGTCGAACCGCCGGAGATGGTGGCTGCCGGAGGGTGAACCGGCCGACAAGAAAAAGAACCGGCCCGAACTGGCCTGAACCGGTCCGAACCGGTTCAGGCCAGAAAAAAAAAAAACAAAAAAGAAAGGGAAAGAAAAAGAAAAGAAAAGAAAAGAAAAGAAAAGGAGAAAGAAAAGAAGGAAGAAGAAGAAGAAGGAAAGGAAAAAGAAAGGAAGAAAAAAAAAATGTGGTAAGGAAAATTTAAGTCTTTTCGCTATATGTCTATTGGATTTATTGGAAATTTTCGGATTTATTTTCTAAATGAAAATATATGTTAATTTTTGAAATTGTAGCAAAAATGAAAATGAGACGAATGGTGGAATTCGGCAAGGCTCGAAAAATCGGAAAGTGCGCTAAGCTTGGCGAATAGGTTTCCCTTGCAGGAGGTTAGGGAAAATTAAGCCGTTATGCTGCCGAAATTCTTAGGAAAACGTTGAGGAAAAATATTTAAGTTCTCACGTAAATGGAATCTTGGAAATAATTATTGAAAAATATACATTTAAAGGACTTTATGATATTACTGGAGAAGTTTGATATTGAAATCGATGAAAAGATAGATCGTTGAAACACGATAATGTAATGAATTATATGGTTTAAACCTTAAGACTCGATAAATCCAGTGATGTTAATAGCACAAATGGTATCAAGTTGAGATTGAGGTGGAATTAATTATTAGACGGATCCTGATACAGTGATGATTATAGAAATGATAAATTCAAATGAATGGACCGTTTTAGTGGTATGATTGTGATATTGATGTTAAATAGATGTGAACTGAGATTTTTGCAATAATATGGATAGTCGCAAGACGACTTAAATGATTGAAACACTGTTGATAGTGGAAATTGGCAAATCCTTTTAAGTGGTAAATTGCCAATCAAAGAATTGAATTGAGGACGTTTTATAGATAATTCTAGCATGATATTACATTCTACAGACTATATGAAAAGTGAATTGAGGATTGTGATTTGATTTTACGATAGTAAATGAAATTGAACCGCAAGTTGAGGATTCTGAATATGTACCTATAGGTCAAACCATAAATGGATTTGATAAGCGATTATTGATCTTGTGGTTCTATAATCCTCGATGTCGACTCTGGAATAGATAACGAATGAGGATATTAATATTGCATAATTTCAGTATTTTGATGGCTATATAGTGACATGATATTTAAATATTTATGAATACTAAGAGGATTCATACAAGTGATGTGGTCTTAGTATTAATAGTGAAAGGTAGAAATGATTGGTATAGTTTATAGCTATTGAAAAAGGATATCGAATACTGAATGACTTGAATACCAAATGATCTGATTATTGAATAATCGGAGTACTGAATAAGTTGAAAACTGAATGAAATGAATATTGAATTGATTTGAACACTGATTTACTGATGTGTCAGAAGGATAGTTTGAAATCGAACGATTGATAGTGATAAAGTTAAATGAATTGTTTCACCGTATTAGAGGAAGGTATTACTTATATTGACATTTGAAGCTATTACTAAAATTACATACGGAGATGATTTCATAGCATCACTTTTAAGCATAATCTGCTATAGTTTCAGATGTCATAATAGCATTTATATAAATGCTATAAAGTATAGATTAGCTTTAAAAATAAAGTATATGGTATATATACGTATTTTTATATACGAAACCTTTTAAAGAATTTCACCATATGCTTTACATGATTTTAAAACGAAAAGCTAAAGATTTAAATGTTTTATGAGACTGTAGGCACCCTAAAAGAATTAAATTCAATAAAGCATAGTGGAAACCGCCTAATTGGAGCTTTGCTCATTAGGCAGATATGCTTGTCCGACAATAGTCGTGGACAGGTCTCAGTCACGCCTGATCAGTGGGGCTGAGAGAGATGAGGTCTATGGCCATAGATAGCGCCCTAGTTGGTTTCCAGGGGACGATGACATGATTTTCACTGCTAGCTACAGTGATTTAAGTCTTTATTGATAGAGATGATAGGGATCTAGCCTAGTCTCTAACCGATATGATATGAAGTCTAGAGTATGATTTTATTGATATGAACTCTAGACTTGACATGATTTATACTGTACATGAAACAGATTTGAAATGAAATATGTTTTGAACAGTACATGTTTTAAACATGTTTTAAAAGTCCATGAGATATGATTTCGACACTTATATGATTTATATGTGATTTTGTGTCGAACATGGCATGATATGTGGTCTAGAGTATAGTTTGATTTGATATGAACTCTAGACCTGATATGATTTACAGAATATGTTTTAAAAGTATATGATAAATGATTTCGACACTTACATGATTTATATAAGATTTTGTGTCGAATTTGAAATGACATGCGGTTTAGAGTATAGACTGATTTGATATGAACTCTAAACCTGATATGATTTATAGTATATGAAAAATGTTTTAAAACCGCACATGTTTTAGACATGCTCCGAAAACGAATACATGAACTGGAAATGAACATGTTTCTATCATGTCTTAAAGGCAAATTTGAAATGAATTGAAAATTCATATGTTGAGCATGTCCTAAAGTATATATGATATGTTTTGAAAAGATAGCGGTTTATACAGAAAAATTTCATGAATTGCATATTAAACCCTGATATGATAATATGCTTAGTATATGAGAATTCCATGAGGAATGTCATGACTAGACGTTAATGATGCTTCATCTATACGATGACATGATACGATATGATATATGAATGTAAGATTGATATGAAGAGAATTCTGATCTTACTCTATCGTGATCATAAATTCCCATACGATAAGTGATACTAATTGATATAAGACGGGAATATGATTGTTAAATGTAAAGTGACTCGATAGGATATCTCAATTAAATATGAAGAATATATGAGGAGCATCATGACTCGGTGGTAGCGATATTTCATCGATATGATGTCATGATATGATATGAAACATGAATATAGAAATACACGAAGAGAATTCTGACTTCGTACCATCGTGATCATGATCCACAATATGAGAATTGATAAGAGATGATATGATAATCGATAAGAGATAATAGAATACAGAAGTATGATTATGAAATGAAAAGTGAAAATGAGAAGTAATAATAAGATGTATCGATGAGAAAGGATTAACTGTAATTGCATCATTGCAAGTTTAAGCATTGCAGTTTAAGACAGTGTAATCCTACTTCTGTATTTATATTAGTATCTTACTGAGCCGTGGTTTTGCTCACCCCACTAAATTTCATCTCTTTCAGATTATTGAAGTTAACATCTGCCGTGTGAGCTGCTAGGTGGGCATCGGAGACGGTGTATGGACTTGGTACTAGTTTCCGGAGGTATATGGAACTTATAAAATACTTGTTTACATGTATGACTTTAATTGATGCACAGTACATATTTTGTTTAACAAGTCGGGATATAACTAAGAACCGTTTCCGTGTTTGTTTAATATTTAAATGGAATGACTATAAGCCACCTAGATAGTATAGTAACTACACTGACACCGAATACAAACCTTAAAATGAAAAAGAAAAATTTAGTCCATAAATTTGTAGACTAAGAAAAGTATAAGAATCGAGTGAAAGTTGCGGTCTTCGGGTCGTGACACTTTTTCTTCCTCGTCCTTTCCCTATTCCAACCCTATTGGCCCCACTGTCCAACCCCTATTGCTACCACCTTCCTCCTTTCTCCTCATCTTTCCCTCTTTCTCTCTATTTTTAGACCCAGCAACAACCTTTCTTTCTTTTCCCTTTATTTCCTTTCTCTTCTTCCTCTTTTTTTTTTTCAATCTCTCCCTCTTCAATTTGGAATAGGGGTCAGGTAGGGGGAGTTTTTTCCCACCAAAAAAATTGATTTCTCCCCCCTTCATTTCCTAAAATCTCATCTCACCTAATGGCATTTTCCCCATTCCTTCCATAATTTACACATATGGCAAGCAAGATATTTAATTAGTTTCATATAGGCCCTTACGAATTTAATTTAATCACTGGAAATTTTCATAATCTTAATTCCATCATGATCTTCATATTCAATCCTCAAAACCATAAACTCCCCCATTCCTATCATTAATTTCATAATCGCCAATAATTCACATCAATCATAAGGTTTTAAAATAAATTGTTTTACTCACCAAAGGTAGAAATTTGTAGTTGTGTACTATTAAAATGTTGTTGGAATATTACTGGAAGCCTAATAAAATATTGTTGGAATATGTGGAATATTGTTTTAGAATATTGATTGAATATTTTGAGAAATTGTTAAAATATTATGGATTGTTGATAGAATATTGTTAGCTTTAAATTGACATATATTTTGAAATGACAAAAACTTAAGTAAGGCTAAACATCTTCTCTACAATATAAATTTGCTTAATATGGTCTCAATGATGGAAAATCTTTTAAACAAAGTTTTAGACTTAGATTTCAATTGAAAAAGTCAGGAAATACTCTTATAATAGTGTTAGAATATTTCGAACTGACTTAAAATCACAAAAAGCCATCAAACTCTATCAAATTGCAGCCAAATAAGTGCAGGAAATTATGAGTGATCGATCCCCCCTGTAGAGGGATCGATCCATAGATGTCCGCAAGGTTGGAAGGCATCCTGGAATAGGTTGGAATGCATTCAGGAAATTTGGGATCGATCCCATATGACAAGGGATCGATCCCTTTTCACGAGAACAGTGTCCAATGGCTAGTTTCTAAGGGTTTCAACGAGAAGTTTTGCATTAAATGCTTCAACAACCATCTCAGTCAGTTAGTGGACTATAAATAAAGGCATTTATGAAGTTTGGAGGCAAAACAAGTACTCAGAAACTCTCAAAGCTTCAAGAAAGAAATTCAAGCTGAAACGTTCATTCTTTGTAATTCCATTTGTGATATTTCACCTTGCTAATCACCCATTCACTTAAATTTTTGATATTCAAAGGGGTGTGTTAGCCTTGTAAGGTTTTTTTGTAAGAGTGAGGGTAGCATTACAAGGGGATAGGCTTAGAAGGTTATTTCTAAGCCTTCAAGAGAAATTGTAAGAGGTCTCACCACACCTCGAAGTGTTTTGTAAGCATTCACAAAGAAGAGTGGAATCAATCCCTTGACAAAAGGATAAGGAGAGAGGACGTAAGTAAGAGATTGGCCGAACCTTTATAAAATCTGTGTTTGCTTCTCTTTTCCTTCCTTATTTATTGCATTTATTTCATTATTGTTTTATTTATTTTATTTGTGCATTAAGCTCTTAGAAAAACCAAAAATTAGTAGAAAAACCGATTCACCCCCCTCTCGGTATAGCCAACAATTGGTATCAGAACTTGGACTCGAGAATCGATTAGGAGTAATTTCCTTCTAGTAGAAACGATCTAGATGGCTCAAACTAGTGTATCTACACCTTTGGTAGGAGAGGGACACTCTATGGTTAGGCCACCACTCTTCAATGGTGAAAATTATGCATATTAGAAGACTAGGATGATGTTATTCATTCAAGCTAATGACTATGAAGTGTGGAGAATGATAGTTAAAGGTCCCTTAGTTCCTATTAAGAAAGTAGATGGGGAAGAAGTGCCAAAGAAAGAGGATGAATGGGATACAAATGATATTAGAATGGCACAATTAAACATTAAGGCAATGCACACACTCTTTTGTGCATTAGGACCTAATGAGTATAACAGAGTGTCACATTGTGAGAATTCTAAACAAATTTGGGATAAGCTAGCTGTTACTCATGAAGGTACCACACAAGTTAAAGAGACTAAAGTAGGAATGCTCACTCAAGATTATGAGTTATGTAGACACCTAATTTTGTCCGAGCAGTTTCAAAATAAAAAAATAAAAATAAAAAAAATAAAAAAAATAAAAAAATAAAAAATAAAAGAATAATAATAATGAAGGAGATAATTAAGGTGAAATTAAATATGAAAATTCATTGCCTAAAGTAAAAAAAATTGAAAAGGAAACAAATTAAAAAGGGTCAAACAAAAATAAATGATAAAATAAAGATCCCATGATTTTGGGATCAATGCATTAAAATCAAATTTTTCTTTCTTAAATAAAAGAGGGATTTTTGGTTTTAAGGGAGAGGAGGCTAAAAAAAAAAGGGGAGACACAAAGGAGAAAACCCTAAAAATAGGATAGCCACGGGATCATCTTCTTGAACCGCTCACGCCATCATCATTTTCACCTCCATTGCTACCCTGCCGTGGGTTGTGCCTAGCCCTTCCCTGCAACATCCAAAACCGTCCTGCACCACTGCTCACGTTACTCGTGCACTGCCCGAAACTTCTGCCGCCTCTACCATCATCTTTTCACTGTCAATCCCCTTCATCGCCCCTGCCTTGCTGGGACTATACCAAAGTCCACTACCACCCCATTTTTGCATCAGTCTACTTCATCTCTTGGCCTTACCATCTCCATCGCTTCTGCTCTTGCTGTCTCTGCATCATCACATCGCTCCACCGTAAGCCACCATCATCATCTCCAAGCTCTGTCATTGCTCTACCGCTGTTTACTTCTGTCTCGCTCACGCCATCACTAGTTCCATCGCCAAGTTCACGTCTGCTCTTGACTTATCCAAACACAGCCAACGCCACACCGTTCTGCACCACGTCGTCCTTGCTCTGCGCCACCATAACACACCATAGCCTTGCCTTTCATTGCTGCATTGCACCTGTTCCATCTGTCACCTGCACTAAGTTGTTATACTGAAGTGCATGTTTAAGAAAGTAAAAGGGACACAACAGCACGTGTAAAAGAGCTATTGCAAGGTAAATTGCTCATGCACCTATATCTCTTGTTATATTCATTATGAAAAAGCTATACTTTATATTTGTAATGATTACTGACATGTTTTTCAATTATATATATTCACGTTTTTTGTTACTAGGTTGTGAGGAAAGTTAATTAATTGCATTTGTTAAATTAAAATTCATTTATTTAATTAACTTGTAGAACATAATTAAGTTAGGTATTAAATTTATTAGATTGGTTAATGAAATAATTTGCTTATGTCTATATGGTTTGGTATTTAGATTAAATAGTGCCAAAGATCCTACGCTTTTTAGTTCATGAATACGTGCATAAAAATAAAATAAAATAATTTATAGTAATTAGTAATGTAACTAAGTTATAATTTTATATAAAATTTAAAAATACAAGAAAAAATTGAGATTGATCCGATGATGGGATTTCTTAGAAATCGCAAGTAGCGATTCTTTGATAATCTTTAGGATCGAGAAAATTCATTAGATGTTACCAGCGTATTGGAATATCTAATTTGTTTTTATCTCGATATCAAAGTTTCTAATAAATATAAAAAAATAAAATAAATAAAAAAGGGTAAAAAGTAAATAAATATAAATATAAACTTAAAATAAATAAATTTAAATATAAATTTTAATAACAAATTATAAATTTCCGATGATAGGATTCCTTAGAAATCACAAGTAGTGATTCTTTGATTATCCTTAGGGTCGAAATAAAATATTTGAATATTACCAGCGTATTGGGGTATTCAAATAATTTTAGTTCGATATTAAGATTTCTAATATAGTTAACTTGTATGAAATAAACTAATGATAAATAATAAATAATAAATAATTAAAAATTTTAAGCAAATAAATAAACAAGATTGCAATTTTGCTTGGAAACAAAGAGTAATAATAATTAAAAGTAATAAATAATATCCGATGATGAGATGTTACAGAATTCACAAGTAGTGATTCTTAACTGATCTCTAGGTGAGAGAAATATGCTAAATGTTACCAGCGTATTTGAATATTTAGTATAATTTTTCAATAAAAATAAAATTTTATATAAATTACAAAAGCAATAATATAAATATAAAAGATAATAAAATAATATATTTCTCATGTACATCATATCTATTTTGTTTGCATCATTTGCATTCATGAAATTTCAAAATAAGTTTGAATCTCCCGAGGATGGGATTTTATAGAAATCGCAAGTAGCGATTCTTAAGAAATCTTTAGGTGAGGAAATTATCCGAAATGCTACCAAAAGTATTGGGGTACTTCGGAATAATTTTCAATACAAAAGATTTTCACTTATTTTAAATAAAAAATAAAACTTAAATATTTCAAAATAAAACAAATAATAAAAACGGTTTCAAATAAATGGAGTTCTTTTTAAATATTTAATTAAGATCATTTTATTAAGATCAAAAGACAAGACATGATTAAGTGGTACCGTTTTTTAACGGGCGTTGTGGGGGTGCTAGTCCTTCCCCACGCGTAACCGAACTCCCGAACCCAAACTTTGTTTTCGCAGACCAAAAATTATTTTTTGGATAAAACTTAATTATTTAAGATTTTATTAAAAAGATAAATAATTTTAGGTGACCAATCACACCTAGTCAAAAAAGATTGGTGGCGACTCCATTTTGTATTTTTTCATAATCGTCTAGCGATCGAGTCCCCGGACGAAAATCGTTACGACAGCTTGGCGACTCCACTGGGGATTTGAGAGTCGAACCATAAATAATCATGTCTTATTCAAAATCTTAATTAATGGTCTTAATAAATATTTAATAAAACTCTTCATAAAAAATAATTTAAAAAAAAGCAAAAAATAATACAAACAAAAAAAAAAGTGTGTGAATCATTTTCATCATTTGTGTTTTGTTAGGATGCACCTTAAATTTTGTTCCTTTGCATACATGACATATTCATTGCATACATCAACCCTACACCCGGGTTTGTCCCTTTTAGGAGAGAGTATAGTACCTTTGCTCTCGTGAGGTAATAACCTCCGCAAAGGCAAGTGAAATACTCTCACTCAAGTTGAACCCTTTCCGTTTGTAGCCTGTCATGGGTGAGGATTGGGGTGCCTTACTAGTCTAGTGTGGACGTCAGTAAGGAACAATTTGAGAACCTCCTGTCCTCTAGAACTCCAAACCAAACATACAGTAAACTTAAGAGAGCCAACTTGGGATAGAGTCATGTTAACCCTATTACTTAGGACATATCTTTGATCATGTATGTTTGCTTTTGTTTGACATGTGAGACACTAATAGGGAATCATAGGTTCTTTAGCAAAACATTTCCATGCATGATTTTTCCAAACACATGTAGCATTTTGTTCATTCATTCATCTTCATTCATTTTTTTTTTCTTTTTCAAGCATCACCACATGTGAAATGATAAATTCTTAATTGTGGTAATAAAGATTTGAAGATAGCTCGACCAAAAGTTCATTCACACAACACTCGTTATCGAGCTAAGATCATGGAAGAAGAATCAAGCATGCGCATGGAGAAGATGGAAAAAGCTCAAGAGGAAATGAGAGGGCAACTGGTCCAAATTACAGAATTATTGAAAAATCTAAGCAAGGGCAAAGGAGTAGTAGAGGAAGTTGCAGTCCAAGAAGGGGTTCAACAACACAGTATGGAAGATCCTAGCTATCCTCCTGGATTCGGTCTATTTCCAAGTCAAACATCTCAAGAAAGAAGATATCCACCTGCTTACGCTACTATACCCCAAGTGTTTAGACAAGCTCAATTCCAAGGACCTGCCCATCCTTCCCAAGGCGCAAAGTCTACTGATCCCATTGAGGTGCCCGACTTAGATGACCCAAGGGAAATTGAGAAGTTGAAAGCCAAACAAGTAGAAGAGAAAGATGAGGCGAAGTCACAACAAAAGATTAATATGTTGGAGGAAAGGATTCGAGCTATTGAAGGCTTAGACTTTTATGGTTCCATGGATGCTACTGGGTTGTGCTTGGTGTCAGACCTGGTTATTCCACCCAAGTTCAAAGCACCAGAGTTTGAGAAGTACAATGGAACTTCTTGCCCTAGGTCTCATCTTATTATGTATTGTCGGAAAATGGCTGCTTTTGCTCAAGATGATAAGCTTCTTATTCACATTTTTCAAGAAAGTCTCACTGGATCTGTTGCCAAGTGGTACAATCAATTAGACAAAACCCGGGTTACCACATGGAATGACTTGGCAAGGGCATTCACGGCCCAATACCGACATGTTGCTGATATGGCCCCTGACCGTTTATCAGTTCAAAACATGGAGATGAAAGCCAATGAAAGCTTCAAGCAATATGCGCAAAGGTGGCGCGATGTAGCTGCAGAAGTGCAACCTCCTCTTTCAGAAAAGGAGCTCACCATCCTATTTGTGAACACTTTAAAGGCTCCATATTATGATAGGATGATAGGCAATGCCACCAAGAATTTTGCTGATATGGTGTTATCCGGGGAGATTATTGAGAATGCGATCAAGCGTGGCAAGATTGAAGTTCCTAACAATACTGAGAAGAAAGGAGGAGCCAACAGAAGGAGGGAAGAGGATGCCCATGCTGTTATAAATGGGGGGCAACACGGACGATACACTCCACGACACTCTTATCCCATGCCACAACCATATTATCCTGTTCAATACCCTTACCAGTCATATCCGCAAATTAATGCTCGACCTAACTTTCACCCTCAAACACCTGCACCAAATACCCAATCAGTTTCCCAATCCTGCAAACAAGAAAGCAACCCTAAGGAGGCATGGCCAAAACGACAAAAAACTCTCATTGACCCAATTCCCATAACCTATACTGAGTTGTACCCAAAACTAATCAAAGAGCAACTCATTGCCCCAGTCTATATGGAACCTTTCAAGCCTCCATATCAAAATGGTATAATAAGAATGCTCGATGTGAGTATCATTTTGGGAATCCAGGTCACTCCTTGGAGAATTGCACTGCTTTAAAGTATAGGGTGCAAGGTTTGATAAAAGCCGGCATATTGCACTTTAAAACAAAGGGGGAACCGACTGTGAATGCGAATCCATTGCCCAACCATGGAAATGAGGGATGATTCTTCTGAGGTGAAAGGAGTTTAAGCCATGCAATTCTGGAGATTTATCAGAATTTTTTTTTCCTTTAAGTAATGCAAGACAGTTTTTTTTTAAAAAAAGTGCTTAAGCCCATAAGCATGAAATAAAGTTTTATGTGTGGGATAACTCTTATTTATTTCCCTTTCAATAACGCGACTAGTGTGATGCACTGTCAATTTCTCATTCATTCTATTCATTTGCCATTTCTCACATACTCACCATATCTTTCATTCAAAAGTATCCAAATAATGAACATGATGATAATGATGTCAATAAATCTGGGATTCAAATTTTAAAGAACCACTTTTGCTTATGGATTATCAATCTGCCAAGGTGTCCAAGTAAGAAAGAAGAAAATTTGTTCACAATTTTCACCCAAATTTGATGGTATAAGAAAAGGTGAATCTCTTATAGAAGTTTCTAACAAGTTTGTATTTGTTCAGTAAATGACCTTCAATGAGAATATTTGCATTTGAAATGATAAATGGTCTTTTTTCACTATCCTTCAAGCGTGAGTGAAATTATCCTTTGATTACCCCTTTGAGCCTATTATGTTTTTTGTGATGTAACCCACCAAGGATCACCCTCCACAATGGGGGTAAGATAGATGAAAAATTATTCATGAGGGGCAAAAAGAAAGAAAAAGAAAGTGCCCATTTATGTGAAAAAAAAAAGAGGAAAAGGGTTTGAATACAAAGAACCCTTAAAGAACAAAAAAAAGAAGAAAAAAGATATGAGTGAATTAGAATGGGGCAAAATGCTCAAATGATTTACTTCATAAAAAAGTGATCCTTTGGTTTGTAAACCCTGAAACACATTTTGGGCCTATTTTATCCTTTTCTTGTAAACCCTCACTTGAGCCTACATTACATACCTTTAAAGCCCATTTTGATCAAATGTAAATGCTCAATTTGAAGGATCGTGTATTGAATGAAGGCATACTTGTACAATGAGATAATGTTCTTTTGAAGGAAGTAGATCAAGTTGAATGAAGAAACCCACGAGCTTTGGAAGATAATCAAGAACACCTATTAGGGGCATGAATTTGGATTGAGCATTGAAGGTTAAAGTTTGTCAAAGCCAATGAAGTTGAAGATGAAAAGAAAAAAAAAGGAAAAAAATAAAAAAAAATATGAAAAAAGAGAAAGAAAAAAAAGAAGAAAAAAAAAGAGAAAAAGAAAAAGGAGGATTCAAATTGAAAACTCGAAAAGGGCAGTTTGAATCAAATAAGGGGGCACCTAAGTTGAAAACCTGAAAGGGCGGCTTAGGAGGAAGGTCATCACCAACAGTTTTGATACAGAGGGCAAGATTGGTAGACACTACATGAAAGAGCATATCAATATGAGTGGGCTTTTGGAGAAGAATTTTAGATTGACTTGATTGAAATTGTTAGAATGTTCATTAAATGGATACTAAAAACCATATTCCAAACAAACTGGCCCATTGATTTTTCTTGATTTCATGTTCCTTTTCTAAGAATGAATACCCATATCTCTCATGATTATTTTAAATTCATTCCATCCCTATAATAAATTGAGAAGATGTATGAGTGCATTACATTGGTGGTCGAATTGGAAGGAAAATAAATAAATGTTGGTAGCCCTTTTTGGGTAAATTTTTGAAAAAAAAAATGTTCTTTTGAGAAATCTTGCATTACTAAAAGAGAGAAAGAAACAAAAATAAAAAATGATGAAAACATAACTTTGAAAGCATGATGGCAAGTTTTCAAGCATAATGGGACCAAGACTCATTAGAAGGTGGGATGAGAAGTGGAGATAGAAGATTTGAATAAGAAGAATCCAGCAGATATGTGAAACTTGAGGAAAATGAGATGAGCTTGAGAATCTTGTTACCACAATTGAGATTACATTTACATACATTCATGAAATAATTCAGGGGGCATGACATTGATGTGCATAACATTCATGGCATTCATTATATTCATGACATGCATGACATTTCATTAGTGCATTTTGACATTGAAATATTTAAGACATTGGGATAAGAAATTCTGAATGATGAAAATTTTGAAGAAAAGAGAAATTGTAAGAATACAATCAATAGGATGAAAATATAAAAGATGGTAATTTGAAAAAATAATGAGGTATGAAAAGATGATGAGAAAAATATTTTTTTGAAAAGCTTTGGGTAAGAGTAAAGCCCAGTTTAGCTGGCACTTTAGAGGAGGATGAAGCCCAATATTGTTGGCATCAAAATGAAAGTTAAGCCCAGTCAAGCCCATGCTAACTGGCATTCTGAATGAAATCTTTATTTTTCAAAAGTCTCATTGCCTCTGTTGAGAGGAGCTTTATTTTTTCAAAGTCTCATTGCCTCTGTTGAGAGGAGCTTTATGTTTTCAAAGTCTCATTGCCTCTGTTGAGAGGAGCTTTATGTTTTCAAAAGTCACTTTACCTCTGTTGAGAGGAGCTTTTTATTTTCAAAAGTCTCATAACCTCTAGTGAGAAGAGCTTTTATTTCATGATCATCTTGCATTCCTTAGTCTTATGATAGGAGAGACTAGGAATTTCACTTTGCATTCCTTAATCTTATGATAGAAAAGATTAGGAAATCCCATTCACTTTCCTTAGTCTTATGATAGGAAAGACCAGGAAATTTCATCTCACATTCCTCAGTCTTATGATAGGAGAGACTAGGAATTTCACTTTGCATTCCTTAATCTTATGATAGAAAAGATTAGGAAAATTTCATCTTGCGTTCCTTCGTCTTATGATAGGAGAGACTAGGAATTTCACTTTGCATTCCTTAATCTTGTGATAGAAAAGATTAGGAAATCTCATTCTACATTCATTTCTTTAGTCTTATGATAGGAGAGACTAGGAAAATTTCATTTTGCATTCCTTAGTCTTGTGATAGGAGAGACTAGGAATTATCATGTTTTACAAAAAAAATCATTGATAGGTCTTGCATTCGGACAAAATGGTTGTCTATGTCTTTGCACCATTGCTGTTTCACAGCAAAGCGCAAAGAGGGGTAGCTGTAGACACCTAATTTTGTCCGAGCAGTTTCAAAATAAAAAAATAAAAAATAAAAAAAATAAAAAAAATAAAAAAATAGAAAATAAAAGAATAATAATAATGAAGGAGATAATTAAGGTGAAATTAAATATGAAAATTCATTGCCTAAAGTAAAAAAAAATTGAAAAGGAAACAAATTAAAAAGGGTCAAACAAAAATAAATGATAAAATAAAGATCCCATGATTTTGGGATCAATGCATTAAAATCAAATTATTCTTTCTTAAATAAAAGAGGGATTTTTGGTTTTAAGGGGGAGGAGGCTAAAAAAAAAAGGGGAGACACAAAGGAGAAAACCCTAAAAAGAGGATAGCCACGGGATCATCTTCTTGAACCGCTCACGCCATCATCATTTTCACCTCCATTGCTACCCTGCCGTGGGTTGTGCCTACCCTTCCCTGCAACATCCAAAACCGTCCTGCACCACTGCTCACGTTACTCGTGCACTGCCCGAAACTTCTGCCGCCTCTACCATCATCTTTTC
This sequence comes from Heritiera littoralis, assembly GCA_031772115.1. NCBI lineage: Eukaryota > Viridiplantae > Streptophyta > Magnoliopsida > Malvales > Malvaceae > Heritiera > Heritiera littoralis. Next base: position 820,510 of record JAPDPK010000035.1, read on the forward strand.
ACTGTCAATCCCCTTCATCGCCCCTGCCTTGTTGGGACTATACCAAAGTCCACTACCACCCCATTTTTGCATCAGTCTACTTCATCTCTTGGCCTTACCATCTCCATCGCTTCTGCTCTTGCTGTCTCTGCATCATCACATCGCTCCACCGTAAGCCACCATCATCATCTCCAAGCTCTGTCATTGCTCTACCGCTGTTTACTTCTGTCTCGCTCACGCCATCACTAGTTCCATCGCCAAGTTCACGTCTGCTCTTGACTTATCCAAACACAGCCAACGCCACACCGTTCTGCACCACGTCGTCCTTGCTCTGCGCCACCATAACACACCACAGCCTTGCCTTTCATTGCTGCATTGCACCTGTTCCATCTGTCACCTGCACTAAGTTGTTATACTGAAGTGCATGTTTAAGAAAGTAAAAGGGACACAACAGCACGTGTAAAAGAGCTATTGCAAGGTAAATTGCTCATGCACCTATATCTCTTGTTATATTCATTATGAAAAAGCTATACTTTATATTTGTAATGATTACTGACATGTTTTTCAATTATATATATTCACGTTTTTTGTTACTAGGTTGTGAGGAAAGTTAATTAATTGCATTTGTTAAATTAAAATTCATTTATTTAATTAACTTGTAGAACATAATTAAGTTAGGTATTAAATTTATTAGATTGGTTAATGAAATAATTTGCTTATGTCTATATGGTTTGGTATTTAGATTAAATAGTGCCAAAGATCCTACGCTTTTTAGTTCATGAATACGTGCATAAAAATAAAATAAAATAATTTATAGTAATTAGTAATGTAACTAAGTTATAATTTTATATAAAATTTAAAAATACAAGAAAAAATTGAGATTGATCCGATGATGGGATTTCTTAGAAATCGCAAGTAGCGATTCTTTGATAATCCTTAGGATCGAGAAAATTCATTAGATGTTACCAGCGTATTGGAATATCTAATTTGTTTTTATCTCGATATCAAAGTTTCTTATAAATATAAAAAAATAAAATAAATAAAAAAGGGTAAAAAGTAAATAAATATAAATATAAACTTAAAATAAATAAATTTAAATATAAATTTTAATAACAAATTTTAAATTTCCGATGATAGGATTCCTTAGAAATCACAAATAGTGATTCTTTGATTATCCTTAGGGTCGAAATAAAATATTTGAATATTACCAGCGTATTGGGGTATTCAAATAATTTTAGTTCGATATTAAGATTTCTAATATAGTTAACTTGTATGAAATAAACTAATGATAAATAATAAATAATAAATAATTAAAAATTTTAAACAAATAAATAAGCAAGATTGCAATTTTGCTTGGAAACAAAGAGTAATAATAATTAAAAGTAATAAATAATATCCGATGATGAGATGTTACAGAATTCACAAGTAGTGATTCTTAACTGATCTCTAGGTGAGAGAAATATGCTAAATGTTACCAGCGTATTGGAATATTTAGTATAATTTTTCAATAAAAATAAAATTTTATATAAATTACAAAAGCAATAATATAAATATAAAAGATAATAAAATAATATATTTCTCATGTACATCATATCTATTTTGTTTGCATCATTTGCATTCATGAAATTTCAAAATAAGTTTGAATCTCCCGAGGATGGGATTTTATAGAAATCGCAAGTAGCGATTCTTAAGAAATCTTTAGGTGAGGAAATTATCCGAAATGCTACCAAAAGTATTGGGGTACTTCGGAATAATTTTCAATACAAAAGATTTTCACTTATTTTAAATAAAAAATAAAACTTAAATATTTCAAAATAAAACAAATAATAAAAACGGTTTCAAATAAATGGAGTTCTTTTTAAATATTTAATTAAGATCATTTTATTAAGATCAAAAGACAAGACATGATTAAGTGGTACCGTTTTTTAACGGGCGTTGTGGGGGTGCTAGTCCTTCCCCACGTGTAACCGAACTCCCGAACCCAAACTTTGTTTTCGCAGACCAAAAATTATTTTTTGGATAAAATTTAATTAATTTTAAGATTTTATTAAAAAGATAAATAATTTTAGGTGACCAATCACACCTAGTCAAAAAAGATTGGTGGCGACTCCATTTTGTATTTTTTCATAATCGTCTAGCGATCGAGTCCCCGGACGAAAATTGTTACGACAAGTTATTTAAAATGAAGAATGATGAATCAATTAGTGATATGTTTACTAGATTCACTGATATCATAAATGGTCTCAAGTCTTTAGGAAAAACATATTCAAATATTGAAATGGTGAAGAAGATTCTAAATAGCTTACCTAAATCATGGGAAGCAAAAGTTACAGCTATTGAGGAATCTAAAGATCCACATACACTTTCTCTAGATGAACTTATGAGATCTTTACTCACCTATGAGATGAAAATCAAAAGAAATCAAAAACCTCCCAAGAAAGTTGGAGTTGCATTAAAATCCACCACAAATTATGAATATAAAGATGATCAAAATGAAAGTAGTGATGATGAGGATTTAGAGATGACCATGTTTGTAAAGAGGTTTAATAAATTCATGAGGACGAGAACTAGTGGAAACTCTAGGAGACCCCCTAAGAGAGACTTTAACAAAAGAGAGACAAGTAGGAAAGAAAAGGATCAAATCATTTGTTATGAATGTAAAAAACCTGGTCACATTAAATTTGATTGTCCTTTTTATAGAAAACAAAATGAGAAGAAACCAAAGAAGAAGGCAATGATGGCTACATGGAGTGATAGTGACTGCTCCGATGAAGAAAATGTAGAAGAGGAAGTAGTCAACCTTTGCTTTATGGCTATTAAAGATGAAAAGGTAAAGTCTAACTCATTTGACAGTAATGAATATACATTTGATGAATTACAAGATGCATTTGATGAGTTAGCAAAGGAGTTTGAGTGCATGAATATGAAGTATAAGAAAATGATTTCAAAATTGAAAAAGGAAAATGAGATGCTTATGAATGTTAAGTTAGATTGTGAGAAAAAATTAGAAAATGCAAATCTAGAAATGGAAGAATTAAGTAAAAAGAACATCAATTTGAAAAATTTTTTTTCTAGATTTTATATGGGTCAACAAAAACTTGATCATATGCTAGAGACCCAAAGAGCATTTTTTGATAAAGAAGGATTAGGATACAATGCATCTAATAAAGAAACTCATCTAAAAAACTTTCTTATTAAAAATAAAAAATTTGTATTGTGTACTTTATGTAACAAACTAGGACACTTTTCACAAACATGCACATCTAGGAAAACAATCATTAGAGGAAAAATAGCCATAAAAATTTGGGTGCCAAAACATGTTTTAATTTCTAATGATGAATCATTAAGATTGAAATGGATCCTTAAAGGATAAAAAATTATTAGTACTAACTTTCAAGGACCCAAGAAAATTTGGGTACCTAAGATAAAAGTTTGAAATCTTTGTGTGTAGGAGGAAGAGCATTGCTACAAGGCTAAGTCCAAGGAGCATTGGTACCTTGATAGTGGATGCTCAAGGCACATTACCGGTGACAAGAGCCAATTCAAGTTCTTAAAGCCTAAGAGTGGTGGAGAAGTCACGTTTGGAGATAACTCCAAAGGACAAATTGAAGGAATTGACTCTATTGGTAACTCCTCCTTAACTATTGAAAATGTTTTATATGTTAGATGTTTGAAACATAATTTGTTTACTATTAGTCAATTGTGTGATAAAGGCTTTAAAGTTGTGTTTGATGCTTTGTGTTGTAATGTTGTTAATGCTAAAACTAATTAAATTATTTTTATTGGACATAGACAAGGAAACATTTAAATTGTTAATTTATATGAGCTAAATAGCAAAAATGTATGCTTTATGGCCACTAGAGAGGATGATCCTTGGTTATGGCCTAGAAGACTAGGTCATGCTAGCATGCATGTTTTATCTAAATTAGTCAAAAGAGACTTAGTGGTAGGTTTACCTAAGCTTCAATTTGAAAATGATAAAGTTTGTGAGGCTTGTGTAAGAGGAAAACACAAGAGAATATCATTTAAATCTAAAAAGTGTGTTACAACCTCTAGGTCACTTCAACTCTTTTACTTAGATCTTTTTGGACCAACTAGAACCACTAGTTTAGGAGGAAAAGACTATGGTTTTGTCATAGTTGATGACTATAATAGGTTCACTTGGGTGTTCTTTTTAAGTGTGAAAAATGAAGCCTTAGAGAAATTCATTATTTTTTCAAAACTTGTTCAAAATGAAAAAGGTTACTCTATTACTAGCATTAGTAGTGATCATGGAAAAGAATTTGAAAATCTTGGTTTTGACACATATTGTAATGAAATGGTATTAGTCATAACTTTTCAGCTCCTAGAACTCTTCAACAAAATGGGGTAATTGAAAGGAGAAATAGAACCTTAGAAGAAATGGCTAGAACCATGCTTTGTGAAAACAATTTACCAAAATATTTTTGGGCTGAAGCTATAAACACTGCATGTTATGTTATAAATAGAGCTATGGTTAGGCCTATTTTAAAGAAAACCCCCTATGAGCTTTATAAAGGAAAAAGGCCTAACATAAGCTATTTTCATCCATTTGGCTGCAAATGTTTTGTTTTGAATAATGGAAAAGATAACTTAGGAAAATTTGATGCAAAAAGTGATGAAGGCATTTTTCTTGGTTATTCTTCAAATTCTAAGGTATATAGAGTTTTTAATAAAAGAACACTTGTTGTAGAAGAATCAATTCATGTGATTTTTTATGAGTTAAATACATCTAGTAGAATCAATCTTGATGATGAAGTAGAGATATTTGATGAACCCATAATTGATCCATCTCAAGATAAAGATGTTAGAGAACAATTAGAAGATCTTGATATAAATATGAATGAGGAGTTATTGGAACAAGAAATAATAGAGAAAGAATCAAGATGTCCTAGAGAACTTGGTTATGTGAAGGATAATAACATTGTTGGAGATCCAAATATAGGTGTTAGAACTAGGTCAACATATACAAACATATGTCAACATGTAGCTTTTGTGTCTCAATTTGAACCAAAGAATGTGCATGAGGCTTTAAAAGATGAAAATTGGATTATGGCTATGCAAGAAGAATTAAATCAATTTGAAAGAAGCAAAGTATGGACACTAGTGGAAAGACCTAAGGATCATCCAATTATTGGAACTAAATGGATATTCAAGAATAAAATGGATGAGAATAGCATAATAATTAGAAACAAAGCTAGATTAGTGGCACAAGAATATAGGCAAGAAGAAGGGATAGACTATGATGAAACATATGCTCCGATAGCTAGATTAGAAGCCATTAGAATGCTACTTGCCTTTGTATGCTACAAAGATTTTAAACTATATCAAATGGATGTTAAAAGTGCCTTTTTAAATGGTTACATAAATGAAGAGGTCTATGTTGAGCAACCTCCTGGTTTTGAAAATCCAAAGTTTCCTAACCATATTTTCAAACTATCAAAAGGTTTATATGGATTAAAACAAGCTCCTAGAGCTTGGTATGAAAGACTTTCAAAGTTTTTGATTGAAAAAGGTTTTGCAAGAGGCAAAGTAGATGCAACCTTATTTATTCAATCCAAGGGTAGTGACTTATTAGTAGTTCAAATTTATGTGGATGATATCATTTTTGGATCTACAAATGAGTCATTGTGTAAAGATTTCTCAAAATTAATGCAAGGTGAATTTGAAATGAGCATGATAGGAGAGCTAACTTTCTCCCTAGGACTTCAAGTTAAACAATGCAAAGAGGGTATTTTTATAAATCAAGCTAAATACACTAAAGACTTGCTCAAAAGATTTGGAATGGATTAGTCTAAACCTTATTCTACCCCAATGAGCACAAACATTAAGCTTGATAAGGATGAAGGAGGAAAATGTGTAGACACTAAACTATATAGTTCTATGATTGGCTCATTGCTATATCTTACTGCTACTAGACCAGATATAATGTTTAGTGTATGCTTGTGTGCTAGATTTCAGTCATCTCCTAGAGAATCACATCTACAAGCTATAAAAAGAATCCTTAGATACCTTAAAGACACTTCTTCCTTAGGACTTTGGTATCCTAAAGATTCTACTTTTATTCTCCATGCTTATTCGATGCAGATTTTGGTGGTTGTAAAATTGATAGGAAAAGCACATCTGAAACTTGTCAATTCTTAGGAAATAGGCTCATTTCATGGTTCTCTAAGAAACAAAATAGTGTAGCTCAATCCACAACTGAAGCTGAATATATTGCTTTTGGAAGTTATTGTGCTCAAGTATTGTGGATTAAACAACAAATGAGTGACCATGGAATAGAAATGAATCAAGTTCCTATCAAATGTGATAATACTAGTGCCATCAACCTTACCAAAAATCCCATACAACACTTTAGAACTAAGCACATTGAAATAAGACATCATTTCATCAGAGATCATGTGCAAAAAGGTGATATAGTTCTAGAATATATAGATACCTTGCACCAATTAGCTGATATCTTCACAAAACCCTTGGACAAGGAGAGATTTTGCACACTTAGAGGTGAACTAGGTCTCATGAATGCTCCTTGATTTAAATTGATTTTGAATGAATGGTTTAAGTTGGTTGTGATGAATGCAAGTCAGAAATTTAGAGAATGTATTGATTACTTGCTATTCATGGCCTTAACTTGCCATATTTTTACTAGTCCTTATGATGAATTGTGAAATATGTGTTTGATCATGATAATTCCTTATCATTCAGCCTCATCAGCTAAAACTCACTTCTCATGTTTAAGACATTCTCACAATCATGCCAAAATGATTTTCAATTCTTTTCGGCATGTTTTCAATGATTTTCTGCATGTTTTTGGCCTTTTGAAGTCACATATCATGTTTTCCAAATTGCTCAAACTTGATTTTGATTTTAAAACAGTGAAAATGCACAAATTCTTCTATTTTCAAATAATTTTTTTTACATTAAAACTAAGGCAATTGACTGAGGGGTCAATTCTTCCAAAAATAGGATTGATTCCCAAGTCATTCAAGCTAAAATTCTGGGTTTCTGCTATGAGGGATCGATCCCTATCACCATGGGATCGATCCCATAGTTCCCTAACTGTTTGTTGGTTAGCTTTCCATTGCCCCATACACTCATCCACACTCTACCAAACTTGTGCTCACAACTTGTTCGAAAGAATTCCTTAGAGACCTTTACTCTATTTCTCATAAGCAAAACCTCACTAAAAATGGCTCCTAAAATTAAACACGCTGTTACAAGGAAAAGAACTCATCCTTCTTTCTCCTCCTCCGTGCCTACCACCTTTAATCGATGCTTTCAAAATGCCAAGGAGAAAAACAAGTATCATGAGAAATTTGCCAATATGCGCATCAAGCATTGCCGTCCAATTGATTTCGGATTCTTAGAATCGATTAACTTTCCTTATTTGGCCAAGTTTGATGCCTTCCATTGGACTAATTTTCTAAAAATCAACACTCTCGTCTCTTGCAACATCGTTCGAGCATTCTTCTTCAATGCCGAACTAATCAAGGATCCTAACGATACATGCAAGGTAGTAGGGATTCAATCGTTTGTCATGGGCAAGCCTGTTGAATTCACCGAGGAATCCCTCTCACTTGTCTTCCGTATTCCCAAACACGGCCTTTGCTTTGAGACTATGGAAGTTCCATTAGAGTTTAACATAGTTGCTAGCCGTGCGGGTGATCTTCCCTTCTTCGCATCACTTCTCCGCATTATAATCTCTTGGAATCTTCGAGCTCTCGGCACCAAATACTCTTAGCTTCGGAGATTTGATCGCTTTTGGCTTTACAACATTCACTCACCTGATGGCACTAGACCGGACCTTCTTCATTTTATTCTTCAAGATTGGGTGAAAATTGTTCGTGGTACGGTTAAAACGATTGTATTCCCTCAGCCATTGCATTTTTCCTGCTCGATAGAGGCATCGACTGCTCACGTGAGGCTAGTGTCCTTCCGAAACCAAGTACCACTATCAATCTAGCTACCATGCATAACCTTGGGTGGTATTCCTATCAGCAAGGTGATACTTTAGTATGGGAAAAGAATCATGGTCAGCCTGCATCTCTCGCACATGATAGCGAAGAGGAAGCCCTTGTCGAGCCTTCTTTTTCCGCACCATCGGGCTCTACATTGGCTTCTCATGACCAGATCATGCTCACGCTTCAAAATTTCAAGTAGATCTTCACTTAACGTTTTGATCAACTCTACGCTCGTCTCGACAATATGGAGGAAACACAGGCTGCCTTATTCAATGAAGTCTAAGATATTCGCATGCAGCACGAGGACTTCGTTGAGCAGTATCACTTGACATTTCCTAAGCATCATTGACTAGAGTGTTTTAGTTTATCATGATTTTCTGATTTCGGAGTTTATGCCTATTAGATTGTTGTGACATTTCCTAGTTGTGTTTGTGATGTTTTAGACTTCTCTTAGTTGTATGGGCTAGATCTTAGACCTTTATTTCTCTATGGCATGGCTTATAATTATGTTTATGACACTGACTTGATCTGTGTTTCTATTTATGCCATTAGAATGGTTTATGCTTCTGCCTTTGTTGCTTTTAAATTGACTTATGCCTCTGATCATTTTCCCATGATATCTATTATTATAAGGGGAGTATCTTTATAATATTTGCTATGACAAAAAGGGGGAGAATTAATGTGGTAAATTTTTATAGCTTTTCATGCTTAAATTGAGGGGGAGAAATTATAAGTTTTTCATGCTTAACTTGAGTGGGAGCAAATCTTGAGGGGGAGTAGCATTTTTAAAAAATATAAGCAACCTCATTTTTCAAACATATAAGCAAATTTATCTTAAGTTTTTTCATATCAAAAAGGAGGAGATTGTTAGCTTTAAATTGACATGTATTTTGAAATGACAAAAACTTAAGTAAGGCTAACCATCTTCTCTATAATATAAATTTACTTAATATGGACTTAATGATGGAAAATCTTTTAAACAAAGTTTTAGACTTAGATTTCAATTGAAAAAGTAAGGAAATACTCTTATAAAAGTGTTAGAATATTTCGAACTAACTTAAAATCACAAAAAGCCATCAAACTCTATCAAATTGTAGCCAAATAAGTGCAGGAAATTATGAGGGATCGATCCCCCTGTAGAGGGATCAATCCCTAGATGTCCGCAAGGTTGGAAGGCATTTGGGAAATTTGGGATTGATCCCATATGACAAGGGATAGATCCCTTTTCACGAGAACAGTGTCCAACGGCTAGTTTCTAAGGGTTTCAATGGGAAGTTTTGCATTAAATGCTTCAACAACCATCTCAGTCAGTTGGTGGGCTATAAATAGAAGTATTTATGAAGTTTGGAGGTATAACAAGTACTTAGAAACTCTCAAAGCTTCAAGAAAGAAATCCAAGCTGAAAAATTCATTCTTTGTAATTCCATTTGTTATATTTCACCTTGCTCATCACCCACTCACTTAAATTTCTAATATTCAAAGGGGTGTGCTAGCCTTGTAAGATTGTTCTTGTAAGAGTGTGGGTAGCATTACAAGGGGATAGACTTAGAAGGTTATTTCTAAGCCTTCACGAGAAATTATAAGAGGTCTCACCACACCTTGAAGTGGTTTGTAAGCAGTCACAAAGAAGAGTGGAATCAATCCCTTGACAAGAGGATCAAGGAGAGAGGACGTAGGCAAGAGATTGGCCGAACCTCTATAAAATCTATGTTTGCTTCTCTTTCCCTTCCTTATTTACCACATTTATTTCATTATTATTTTATTTATTTTATTTGTGCATTAAGCTCTTAGAAAAACCAAAAATTAGTAGAAAAAACTTATTCACCCCCTCTAGGTAAAGCCAAGAAATATTTTGAAATGTTATTTGATTTTGGTATGGTAATCTAGAATATATTGATAGAGTATTGATAAATTATTGTAAGGTTGTTGTTCGAATATTGATGGACATGTGTCTAGTTGATTACATGAATTTTTGGAGAAAATGAGTTGGTTATAAGAACATTGAGATTAACCATAAGTGACTATGTATTAATATATTGTGATGTGAAGTTGACTATGATAAGTTAGTTACTCATGGGACAGTGGATTATAGTATTTTATAGGATTGAAATGGGAACCAATATGAATGAAATGTGGCTTATGGCTATGGAAATATTGATAAATTGAGGTGAAGTGATTTTAGTGATTGTTGAGGCATTGATAAAAGATAATTAGTTGATAGGTGTGACATGATTATAGCCCTGGTGATTGGTTCATTATGATAATGTGATTATAGATGATGATAATAAGAATTTTATGCTTGTGGATTTTTGTGAACTTTGATAATCTCGTAGGTGAAATTTGATATCTGTAGTGAGTAATGTTAGACTATGGGTGGATGTTGACTTTTTATAATAAATAGATATATTGTTATAGCATGTTAGAATATTGGTGGATACACACACACACACACACACATATATAGACACACACTCACATACACATATACACATGGTAATTTTAATGGATTATGAGATTAATGCTAGAAATGAAAAGTGAATTGATGTTTGAAATACTTTGGTATGAGGTTTGGAAAACTATTGAGATGTTGTGAAATATTATTATGGTAATATTGAAATGTAGTTTGAGTATTATGAGGATTAATGGCATGATATGGATGTATTAACGTTGGAATATGGATGTGGATGTTGTCGGAGTATTATGGAATTATGTTAGAATGTTATTGGATATTAAAATGAACACTAAAGTATATTTTGAGAAGTTGTGGAATAGTGTTTTAGTTTTTGAACTTTGTTAGATATCAAAAAGCTGAAATGAGGATTGATGATTGCGAATATTATTTGGGAGACATACATATAGAGGTGGCAAACATGCCGATTCGGGCAGGTTTAATCCGGATTGCCTTCAAGTTTAGGTTATTTCAGGCTCCATTTTTTTTGGACTCGAGTTTTTTCAAGTTAGGATAATTTCGGGTCTAGGCTTTTCCAAGTTTAGGTTTTTTCGCATTCGGTTAATTTTGGGTTCAATCCCGATTCCTGTTGGGCAGGTTTAGCCGGCCAAATTCGAATTATTTTAAAATTTTTGAGTTATAAACATTTTTTATAATTTTAAATGTAATAATTAAATTAATTTATATAGTTAAACAAAAATATACCACAAATCCTAAAGTTAATATTTAATAAATATTTATATAAATACAAATTTCTACATTTTAATATTTTTATTACTTGACAAGGCTTTTTTACTTTTATTTTAATTTACTATGATATTGATTATAAAATATATAATTATATATTAATGATAAGATTTTATTTTTTTAGTGAGCCAAAATAAAAAATATATTGTAAAACTAAAGAAATTTAAAAAGCCAAAATCATTGGTTACAACACATAAAAAACAAAATTATTTCAAACAAAAATAATAAGTTATTGTGGAAATCCAGTCCATATTCTATGGGATTGGATATGATATTGATTTTTTATTTATTTCCTAAGATAATGGGATTTGGTATCTTGACTAAATATTTCCTTGATTGGTTTCATTTAAAACTTTCCTTTATTTAGGATTCCTTCTCTTTTTTTGTAAATAGTAATAGGATATATAGGATTTATGTAGATTTCCTAGTTTAGCCTACAACTATTTATACTCTATGTAAACTATAGTTTTTTTAGTAGAAAATCAAAAAAAACCCTTTCATATTAGTTTCTACATGGTATCAAGAGCATACGACTCATTAAAAATCTTAGTTTGATTCTTTTCCCACCATGGTGAGCTGTAGCACAACAACAGAGGTGACTTTGAACTCAGGGAGAACGATCAACAACATCACTTGGAAGCCAGTACATGCTAGGAAGAGTCATGGGAAGACACCCACTGTTGAGATGCTACAACAGTCCCTTAAGCAAAACAGACCTGAAATTGTAAGTACTACCACTTTGGCACAAAAGTAATTTTTTAAGCGCTCTAAGTGTCAAACGTGAAAGGTCAAAGGCATGGATCGTTGACTCAGGCACATCAGACCATATGAACAATGATGCATCGTTATTTCGTGAATACAGCACATGTTCCAAAAATTTACAGTTTGTATTGCAGATGACTCAATATCTATAGTGGCTGGTATCGGTTCAGTTGCTATCTCCAAGGACATTATGCTTAGTTTTGATCTCCATGTTCCTAATTTGGATTGTAATCTCTTATCTATTTGAAATATTACGAGAGATCTTAATTGTATTACTAAATTTCTCCCACATGTGTGAATTTCAGGACTTGGATTTGGGAAAGAAGATTGGCAATGCTGGGATATGTGTGAGGCTCTATCTTCTTAGAGATGAAGAATCTGAGAGAAAATTTTCGAATAATGCTTGCAAAGTCTCAACCTCTAGCAGTCAAAAAGATAGTGCAGTCATGTTGTGGCATTACCGATTAGGTCATCCCAACTTATTATATCTCTAAAGGTTATTTCCTACATTATTCAATAAAAATCCCTCAGATTACCAATGTGAAATTTGTCAATTATCCAAGCATCCTTGTAATACATATCCACATCATTCATATAAACCATCCCATCCATTCTCCATAATACACAATGATGTTTGGGGACCATCTAGGATAGTAAATATTACTAGTTCTAGATGGTTCGTTAGCTTCATAGATGACCACACCCGACTGACTTGGTTGTCTCATGAAAGAAAAATCTGAGGTTGGGCAAATATTTCAGAATTTCAACAAAATGGTCCAGACTCAATTCCAAACCAAAATTCAGGTGCCTAGAACCAACAATGGAAAGGAATATTACCACTCTGTCCTCAGAGCTTATCTGCTTGATTAGGGAATTGTCTATCAAAGCTCATGTATGGATACTCCCCAACAAAACAGAATAGTAAAGAGGAAAAACTAACACCTAATAGAGGTTGCCGGATTACTCATGCTTCCCACTCATGTTCCAAAACATTTTTAAGGAGAAACAGTTTTAATAGCTACTTATCTCATAAATAGAATGCCTTCTCGCGTCCTTCAATTCCAATCATCATGCTAAAAGCTCCTTACAACCTACCCTTATCTTGGAATTATCTCATTCATCCCAACTAAAGAGTTCAGGTGCACAACATTTGTCTATATACATCAACAACATCGAAGCAAATTGGATCCCAAATCTATCAGGTGCATAATTCTTGGCTACTCTTTAAACCAAAAAGGGTACAAATGTTATTCACCAATAACCAAAAGATTTTATAATTCTATGGATATAACCATTTTTGAGAATCAGCCATATTACACCAAAGTTGACTTTCAGGGGGAGAGTGCGAGAGAATATCAACTTTGGAAACTGTACCTACTGTTGAACCAATACCTTCACTACCAGCCCAAATCTCTTATCCACCAGCCCCAATATCTAGTCCACCTATAATCCTAACATAAATCTACCACCAACCTCTTGATCCTGAGATAACAAGCACTCAACTTAGCCCTCAAAACTCTGAGTCTGTGCAATAAACAGCAACAAAAGACATGATTGTTTACTCAAGAAGATCAAAATCTCAAAATGAGGTAGAGAGTCACACATCTTTAAAGCAAAACCAAGATTCAGAACCAAATCCAAAAGTTTTTGAGATGCATACAGGTAACATAATTACTAAACCTATCTCTAGTGATTTTCCTAGTCATCTTAACCAACCTATTACAATAAGAAAATGAGAGAGGACACGCACTCAACATCCTATCAACAACTTTGTATCTTATGAAAGCCTATCTCCAGCTTTTTGTGTGTTTATGTCCACTTTAGCAGATGTTCAAGTTCCAAGCAATACTCAGAAAGCTCTCCAACAACCAAAGTGGAAGAATGCTATTTTAGAAGAAATGAAAGCACTAGAAAAGAATGGCACGTAGTTGATTATAGAACTTCCCAAAGGAAAAGAGTTCGGTTGGTTGCAAGTGGATATTTTCAGTTAAACACAATACGGATGGAAGCGTGAATCGATTCAAAGCTCATCTTGTTACCAAGAGCTTCACTCAATCTTATGGTGTAACAGTCTGAGTGTACATTTTTACATAATATTTACTAGTATTTTACATATTTTTACCGATTGGGCTGTCTGCGATGCCTTTAACACTTGATTATTAACTAGTAATAAATGATAAACATTTATTCAATAAATTCGGAATATAAATTTTTTTTTTCAATATTCCATACACTTTACATCCCCTGCTTCTATTTTACAATAATGTAGTACTTTATACAACTGTCTGAATATATAAGAGATCTTTGTCCCAGTGGGCTACTTGTAGCTATATTTATCCAAGGAAGCCATCAAATAATCCTTGTAATTAATATGAAAAATTTGAAAGTAAAGGGTGAGCGAACCACATGCTCAGTAATGGAGTCGTATGCTACTTGATATAATGAAAACTATATGCCGTAAAACATTTATTTTCTAACGACGTACCAAGCACAGTAAAGGAAGGATACTATAGTAGGCCGAAAAATCCAGATTGAGCATGAAAGATATTTTGGAATACCTGTATTGTCCTAAAAACCCAGAGCGACTATAGGGAGTAATTTATAAATTGTCTTGATAAAAAAATTTAATACCCATTTTTTTTCATAAGTATAAATGGGATAAACCATTTATTTTCCTTCCTTTCAGTACATTTCAAAACACGTGACAGTCCAATGGAAAAACAGTAGTTACAGTAAACAGTTTTTCAGTATAGTAGCTTATAAATATCCAATTCACTGGATAACAGTTCAATAATTATTCTATTTTAGAAATAATTTTCAAAGTACTCTTTCTCGATAACAGTAAATTTCCTATCAGTTCAGTAAACAGTAATCCGTACAATTCAGTTCAGTAAACAGTAATCAGTAGGTTTCAGTTCAGTAAACCGTAATCAGTAGCTACTAGTTCAGTAAACAGTAATCAGTAGCTACCAGTTCAGTAAACAGTAATCAATAGCTTTTAGTTCAGTAAACAGTAATCAGTAGCTACCAGTTCAGTAAACAGCATTTCCCAGTGCAGTACAGATCAATAAAACAGTATTTCGGTACGGTTCAGTTCAGTAAACAGTAATTCACAGTGCAGTACAGTAAAACATAATTCAATAAATCCCTTCAGTAAACATTAATCAGTAAGTTGAGACTACAAATCACCCTACATCATATCATGCTATCATTGTCCACTAAGGGACACAGTAATCATCCCCGAAGGGACACAGTAATCATCCCCGAAGGGACACAGTAACAGTATACAGTGAGATCTATGGCCATGATCTATATGGGGTCCTCGATGTATACTTGCCAGGTGACATCCGGGACTGCTGATGACTGACGGGTCAATCAGCCACGTGACAGTAACAGTAACAGTAGTAAGCATGAATCTCGAGACCTAAGTCTCAAAACAGTATAAAAATCGTACCACAGCCTTTATGGATCTTATTCAAAATAATTTGAAATATTTCATGTTTATCCATAAGGCTCTCATATTTTCATCTATCATCACCTTTATGAAATTTATAAAATAAATAAGATTAGTATTTAGTTTCATAAAGGTATAAAATCATTTCTTTTCCCATAAAAATACCTTTAAGGAAATCCCATGAATCAAATAATTTATTTAAGTAATTATTTTCAAAAAAGGTATTTATTTCTCATTTCCACATTCCGTAAATCAGTTGGTAAATATTCATGTATTAAGTGAGAACACAATAAATATTCATTTTGAATATTTAATATAATATAAAACATAATTAATTTCTCACTTTAATGAAAATATAAAACATGAATATTTAATTTTATAACTTTCTTATAATTTCCAATTTATGGAAAATTGGTGGAAATTATTTTCAAAATTTCCCATTTAAATCATTTCATGCATCTAAAATATTTTATAATATTTTAGAATACTTTTGGAAATTTTCCAACAGCATAATAGCTGCAGATTCCTAACCTCTTGCACACAATTCACAGTATATAAATCAGCTTATCAACCACAATTTTGCATGTTTTCAAACCAAATCATGCATCCAATATTCTCATAAAATTTAGCTTAAGAAAACATGCAATTCATTGTAGACACCTAATTTTGTCCGAAATTGTAAATATATTTGGATTGGATCTTGTTTCAGTCTTAGTGATTTGAGATTGAAATTTGCTCGATTTAATCGTGTGTTTTGAATTAATTTCGAGTAATTTGGCTTCCGAGATGAATTTAAAGCTTAAATTAATACAACATGAAGATCGAATTTTGTCTTTTGATTCCAAATTTGTCCTAAATAATTGGGCCTGTTTCTCTTTGAATTAATTAAGTTATTTGGGCTAAAGCCCAAAATTTAATGAGCCCAAATTAATTAAAGTTGGCCCTTTTTTATTTTAATAAAAAAAAAAGAAAAAGGAGGCTGGTGCCGCCAGTCACTATGCCATCTCTATCAACTCACTGAAAAATTTCTTTGTGGTTGAAAGTCTTCTACAAATTAATTCTCTGAGATTTTGCTCCGTATTTATTGACTAAAAAGAGTAGCTCGAGGGAGATAAAGAAGAAAAGGGGAAGCAGTTTCAAAAGAACCCCTATTTTCAAGACCCTAAAACCTTCCTCTACAAGCCTTTTGCCTTCATGATAGACTCACTATTTTCAAACATGTCTTCTCTAGCATTTAAGAACACCTAGAAAATCAAACATTATTGGGTCTGAAAATTGGTGGAACAATGGATTACAATCTTTGGATTCAAAGATTTCATCCGATTTTCTTGACTCAAAATGTCTATAAATAGCCTGAAGAAGATCGGAGATAAACACAGAGACATTGAAATAAGAGAGAAAAACAAAAAGAAAAAAAAAGTTTGAAAAAAATCAAAGACCCCATTCTTCACCTTTGTCTTCCATCATAAAAGCCCACACATTTGGTAAAACATCCATTCCTTCTACCGAAATCATCCAAGAACCCAATCTCTCCACTGCCAACCGATCCCTCTTCCATTTTGTTTGTAATCCATTCAACACCCAAAAATGAGCTAAAGACCCGAACAGCCCAGATTAAAAAAAAAATCAATCTCAGCTCAAAAATCAATAGCCCAAAACACAATCTGAGATTCAATCAAAAAAGAGCAAAAACACTATTAAAAGAAGCATAGGAAATAATAAAAAAGGGAAAAGAATAAGAGCAGAACCGACGAAGCAACCGTGATAGGAGGAGATCACGAAGAAGCCGTGACCAGAAGACGAGCAGGTGATGTCGCCGTAGGTGACTAGCCGGTGATTTACCTGCGTGGAGAAGAGACCCATTTAGAAAAAGGAAAAGAACGACAGAAGAAAAAGAGGAAAGCTTCACCCGATTCTGTGAGCCAATTAACTTTCAGTTTATTATTTGGATTTTTATTTCATTTGCAATCTGTGACTCTTTAGATTTAGGCTATGTTAAAAAAATGAAATGGACATGCTTTGGGTTGGGTACACGTTGCTTCCATTTTTTTTACTTGCCTTTTATTCTTTGTTTTGGATACTTATTTGCCTGATTATGAATATTTCTTCCATGTAAAAAACGTGATGGATTTGGGTTTGGGCTGTCCACACATTTGCTTGCTTTGCTTTCTAATTATTTGCTTTTTGTATTTTGTTTCATATTCATTTGCATTGCTTTGGGTCATTTGCATAAGAATTTGATTGGATGGGAGTGTTGACTTGGATTTTCTTTACGTGATGTTTTTTTGCATCTTTGCTTTTATATTTGTGTGTGTGTGTGTGTGTGTGTGTGTGTGTGTGTATATATATATATATATATTATAAGTATATGTTTGGGTTTGTAACTCATTGAATGTCACCTTCAAAACATATAAAATAAAATTCAAATAATAATAATAATTTCACATAAAAATAAATAATCATACCAGATTCAAAAAAAATAAATTGAGTAAAATTTTTAACAGTAAAAAATTTAAATTATAGGTCCCTAAGTGAGGAGCTTACTATTAAATCTTACCAAAGGTGTTGGAAAGGTTTAATGAAATTTTTACAAAAAAAAATATATCTTAAAATTGGTTATTTCAAAATAAAAGATTTTTGGTAGTCAGATTAAAAGAGCATAATAAGTTTTTAAGGAAGTCTCCGAGTGAGAGACTTATTCTATGAATTTCCCAAAAGTGTTGGGACATTTAAATAAAAAATTTATAAAAGGATTTATATAGCATAAAATATTAATAAAAAAATAAATATAGAATTTCAACTAACAAATAAAATCCGCCAATTAATAACATTTAAAAAAAACACATA
This sequence comes from Heritiera littoralis, assembly GCA_031772115.1. Taxonomy (NCBI): domain Eukaryota; kingdom Viridiplantae; phylum Streptophyta; class Magnoliopsida; order Malvales; family Malvaceae; genus Heritiera; species Heritiera littoralis. The sequence goes on from JAPDPK010000035.1 coordinate 838,727, forward strand.
TAGCTTTTTTCCAAAAAAAAAAAACTCCTAAGTGAGGAATTTTTAAATTTAAAGCTTTCCAAAAGTGTTGGATGGTTTATTTCAAAATAAGATTTATGAGAAGATAACTTAAAATAAAACTTGCAAATGAAAAATAATAAAATAAAGCAATATTTATAAACTTTAATAAAATTTATTTAAATAAAAGAAATATAATAATGTTCTTCAAAAAATAAAAAATAAAAAGGTTCCTAAGTGAGGAACTTTCTCTAAATGCTTACCAAGAGTGTTGGTAAGGTTTACTTTTTAATAAAGAAAATAAAAAATGTGTAAAAATAATATTTTCAAAACAATAATATGAAGTTTTCCATTAAATATAACTGGAACTAATTTTAGCTTTTTTTTTAAAGAAGGAGCAAGAAATGATTTTCTAGAAAAGGTTCCTAAGTGAAGAACTTTTATCTCACCAAAAGTGTTGGAGAGATCTTAAAATATTAGAATAAAATATGAAAAATAAAATTAACTAATAAAATCTTAATTTTAGTAATTAAATTGAAAAGAATTTTTATATAATGATTTGCTAAAAAAAGTTCCTAAGTGAGGAACTTTCATCTCACCAAAAGTGTTGGAGAGATTTTAAAATACTAAAATAAAACATGAAAATAGAATATAAAAAAAGAAGGGATAAAATATTTAAAGTCTAGGTTTAAGATGAAATAAAAGTCTTCTACATAAAAATATTAAAATTATAACCGACGACGAAGCCTCTTCAAGAGAATGAGTGATTTTCTTGAATACTCTTGAGGTAAGAGAATTTCTTAAATTATATCGAAAGTGTCGAAAAATGTTTAAGAAAATTCTCAATACTTTAATAATAAATGAAAGGAATAAAATAAAATAATAAATATTAAAAGACCACTTTGGTTAAGACATTTTAGAATAACACGTGATTAATTGATACCGTCCATCAGACAGGCGTTGTGGGGGTGCTAATCCCTTCTCCACACGTAAACATACTCTTGAACCTAATTTTAGGAATGTAGACTAAGCTTTATCCTTAGAGTCAAATAGGTGGCCAATCACACCTAGGCTAAAAAAGATTGGTGACGACTCCCTAATTTTTAACGTTTAATGATTAGGTCCTCGGACAAGAATCGTTATGACAGCTTGGCGACTCCGCTGGAGATATCGAGAGTCAAGCCCATAATTGATCATGAGATATTCTAAGTCTTAATTTGATGGTCTTAATTGATATTTAATTTCAATTTCTTTGATTTTGTTTGTATTCATATTTTATTCAAGTTGTTATTTTTATATTTTGTCAATAAATTGTTAGGGTATCTAGGATAGGAGTTATGGTATGATGAATAATTGATGTGTTCCTTCTCATATACTTCACGTGCATGTGCATAACATAAGCTCTATACCCGAGCTTCGTCCTTCCTAGGAGGGGGTAAAGTACCTACGCTCTCGTGAGGTGTTAACCTCTGCAATGGCTAGCGAAATACTCTCACTCAAATTGAATCCTTTCTGTTTGTAGCCTGTTATGGGTGAGGATTGGAGTGCCTTACTAGTCCTGTGTGGACGTCAGTAAGGAACAATTTGGGAACCTTTAAACCCTTTAAATCTAAAACCCAGCATGTAGCGAACCGTAAGTAACTAACTGCTAAGGAAGAGTTATGACAATTCTCTACGTGGAATTTAACCTATGTTTAGGGACACATGAAGGAACTTTATTGCCTCTTCTCTTCACACCTTGGCAGAGTTTGTTATTTCATCTCATACATTACATTATTGCATTACCATACAGGGGGTATTTGCCACATCAGACATTCACACAAAGAATCTTTGCTACATCCATGGAAAGCCTAGGATCTAAAGCACACCGATATGAGGATGCCAATGTGTTGAAGGCTAGGTCAATGGAAGCTCAAATCAAAAATGGAGATTGCTTGCCAATGGAATATGTGTCAGCTTTGGGTAGGGAAATGCATCTCGATTTAAGAAGGAATGATTATGCCGAGTTGTCTATGATCTAGGCACGTTGGAAAGGGCCGATGTAAGAGAAGTTTCAAGAACAATATAGAGATATAGCATTATTACTTTCAGTAAATGTGGATGATCAACTTATTAGAGCTATGTTATGGTTTTAGGATCCTTCACATAGATGTTTTGTATTCAACAAGGAAGATATGGTGCCAACCATAGAAGAGTATTTCGTCATGCTCCGTTTGGAACCTTTAAGTCCAGACAAAGTATACCTACGTGATAAGAAGACTGGTTATCGAAAGAAGCTTGTAAAAATGATGGGGATTAGGCTTGAAGATGTGGACAAGCACACCAAGCAAAAAGGTGAGAGTACTTGCATTCCTTGGAGATTCTTGCACGATTATCATATGAAAAACACCGATGAGAAATGGTGCAGATGTGTCTTCGCTCTAGCTCTTTACGGTCTAGTGATCTTTCCAAAAGTGCTAGGATACATTGATGTGGCTGTGGTCAACTTTTTGGAGCAAATAGAGAATCACGTTAATCCTGTACCGGTCATTTTGGCTGAAACTAAATTTATGTTTGACGTAAAGGAAAAGGACGATTCCTCGGTTGCACACAACTCCTATATATTTGGATGCAAAGCCACTTCAAAATGGAAGAGGGAAAATTTCGAAGATCTTACTTTGCTTCAAGCATTCCCATTAAGGAATTTTGCGAGATTAAGTGGTCAAAGCCGAAGATAGAAAAGCAATGGGTTGCATACCTACGTTGTTTAGAAACTCAAGACGTGGTATGGAGAGCTCCGTGGATGAAGCTTGACCCTACATTGTATGGTTGTGGAGACAAGTATTGGGTTCCTCTTATTGGACTATAGGGAGCAATTAGTTATGCTCCGATCTTGGTAATGAGACAATATGGATACGAGCAATTTGTCCCGGCAACGCATACACTTAACCGGTTGGAATTCACATATGGAGAGCCCTAAACCATTAAAAAGGTTGAAGAAATCGCTAAGCTATGGAAACAAGCTCGAAGAATGGAAGGAGGAAAGCTAACAAACAATACTATTGCTAAGTATTCTATTTGGCATTGTAGACGTGTCCGAGATCTTGTGCTCCCACATGAAGAAAGCTTAGATACTGTAGCCTCTCCAAAGCCTTGAGACTTATTGTTAGAAGCAGAAGTTTCTAAAAGAAAGCTTCAGGAAGAGAAAAACAAGTTGGAATATGAAAACAAAAGACCTAAGCATGAGATGAAAAGCAGTTCAAAGCATTGGAGCAAGAGGATCCAAGAAGAGCGCAATGAATGGAGGACACTGTTAAAGGATATGAATAGCACAATCTCATCCACCACTGTTGAATTGGGTCGTATACAAAGGGAAAATGAACAACTCCAAGAAAAGAGTCAAAACAATCTTGAGCACAAGCAACTTGAGAGCGAAATGGCCCATATGCAAGCTCAAATGCAAATGATGGGAAAAACACTATCAGAATCTCAAAGCCATGTCATAGCACTCCAAGAAGAAGTTGAAGACCTACGAGTCTTGGATGAAGAATGCGAGGAATGGATATGTGCTCATTTTTTGCAACAACAACATCTACAGCACTTATTTGAGCAAATTAGCATGGCTGTTAGAAAAGCTGAGGAAATGGAGGAAAGGGTGCGAGAGCTAAAGCCAGGAGTGAATCCAATTACTGATCATGGTCATCATTTATCAGAGTTTCTGGATGAAGCACAAGACCATTACTTGCAGGTTATGAACTTCTTGAGGAAACCAAGGGCTTAGAGACTAGACTTTTCATGGATGTAGTTTAGACTTTTGTTGTAAAATAACTTCTAAAGTCTAATGAAAGAATCTTTTGTTAGTTATATGGCAAATACTTCCCCATTTCATTCATTCATACATTCTTTAGTAAAAACATTAGCATGCATAAATGACTTTGTTTAAAAATAAAATAAACACGCCCCCCTAATTCTAGAAGTTTTGGATAATAAAGGTGTAAAGATTAGCTCAACCAGCGAGAATTGCTATTCATCCATACAACACTAGTCTACAATCTAGGAATATGGAAAACGAACAACAAATGAGGATAGACAGAATGGAGAAAGCACAAAAGGAAATGAGGGGGAAAATAGTTGAGATGCAACAAGATATGAGGAAACAAATGGTTGAAATGATGGAATTAATAAGAGGGATGGTCAAAGGCAAAAATGTGGTGGAAACTTCTACAGCTAAAGAAAAAGTGCACAATCAAGGAGATGGGCAAGAGGAGCCATTGTACCATCCAGGATTTACCCCAACACATGTCCAACCTAGTCAAGAAGGCTACCAACAAATGATGCCTCCCCAGGGTGGTTGACCTTATGCTTTTAGTGGGGTAAACCCATTAATGGGCCAATCTAATCAAGGGCAAGTGGGATCAGGTCCCGGAGGCAATCCTGCAGATCCTATTTTTGTCCCAAATCTTGATGACCCTAGTGAGCAAGAAAAATTGAGAAAGGCAATCCCCGAAGTTGGTTCTGGAGTGGGGATAGAACAAAAATATGACCTCCTAGAAGAAAGGCTTAGAGCAGTAGAAGGAAAGGACACATTTGGTAGAATTGATGCAGAAGAACTCAGCTTAGTGTCTGACCTAGTCTTCCCCCCAAAATTTAAGACTCCTGACTTTGAAAAGTATGACAAAACAACATGTCCATCAGCCCACATCACAATGTTCGTTTGAAAGATGGCGGGGTATACTCACAATGATAAGTTGTTGATCCATTGTTTTCAGGACAGCCTTACCGGATCCGCTGCAAGGTGGTATGTCCAGTTAGATGGGAACCATATACACTCATGGAAAGATCTCGCTAGGGCATTTATGGCTCAGTACCAGCATGTGGTGGATACAGCTCCCGATAGGATGACACTCCAAAATATGGAAAAGAGAGCCAATGAACCTTTCAAAGAATACGCCCAGCGATGGAGAGATGTAGCTTCCCAAGTACAATCATCTATTACAGGAAAGGAGACAACTATGTTGTTTGTTAATACCCTCCGGGAACCCTATCATGGTAAGTTGATTGGAAGTGCCACAAAAAATTTTACTAACATGGTAATTTCTGGGGAAATGATAGAAAATGCCATAAAGAATGGTAAGATAGAGGTACTCGATAGTGGAGGGTCCAAGAAGGGTGCAACATTCAAAAGAAAAGAAGGTGATGTCCACGCTATGACCGTTGGAGGCCAACCACCCAGAAACCTTACTCCTTATTCTTCTTACCCAAATTATTGACCTTACTACCCACCTGCAAACAATGTCATAGTAGGACCATACCCATACCAATCGGTTTTAAGACCATCATATACCCCCAACTATCGGCCGAGAGCTCCTAATTCACCAATCACATCCACATTAGCTCAACGACCTCCACCTGCCAATCAGCTAGACGACAATCAGAGAAGGCAAAAATTCAGTCGACATAAGCAACATTTTGATCCAATCGCTATGACCTACACAGACCTTTTGCCTCAATTAATCGAAAACCACTTCCTTGCACCAGTTTATATAGAACCTCTTAAACCTCACTACATGATATGACTCAATGCCCACTGTGATTATCATTACGGGATTACAAGTCATTCAACAGAAAATTGCACTGCTTTGAAACACAAAGTTCAAACTCTTATTAAGGCAGGAATATTGAGTTTTGGGAAGAAGGGAGAACCAAGTGTAAATAAAAACCCATTACCTGATCATAAGAAGGGTAAAGAAAATGCCATAATTGAAGAGGTGAATCGTTGGGTCAAGAAAAGCATTTATGAGGTGAAAACGCCAATGAAGGTGGTGTTCGACACAATGGTCAAGGTAAAACTAATCTAGGTAGATGATGAAAAGATGCCTAAAGAGCGAAAGTTTTGTGAGTTCCACAGAATGTGGGGCATGAAATCCAGAATTGTCAAGAGTTTTGCCAAAAGGTGCAAGGTTTGATGAATGAGGGTATTGCAGAATTTTACTAAGAAGCGGAAATAGAATCAGTCAATGTCATCGGAAGAGAAACAGGTCCTGTTCGGTGGAAACCATGATTATCTATTATGAGGACAAAGATGAGCCTATAATTGATTCAAAGCCTAAGTTTCAATTGCCAAGGATAACCATTGAGGGTCCAAGTCCTTTTTCATATAAGGACAATCAAGCAGTCCCATGGAACTATAACTACAACGTCACTGCTAAAGGGTCAGTCAATATCCCTTTGGCCACCACAACAAGCACTACAGCTGTAGTGGATATAACAGGCACAGGAGGAATCACCCGAAGTGGGAGATGTTACACGCCTAAAATGTTGAAGATAATTCAAAAAGGAAAGGCTAAAGAGGGAGAAGATGAAGAAAGTAATAGAGAAATCCCTTTCGAAGGTGAAGAAAAAGAGCTCCAAGAGCAATGAAGCAAACCGGTATCTGAGAAAGAAGCTTCAGAGTTCTTGAAATTCATTAATCACAATGAGTTCAATATAGTAGATCAGTTGAATCATACGCCAGCATGCATCAGTCTACTTTCTCTATTACTGAATTCAAAACCCCACTGGGAAGCTCTTCTACGAGTGCTCAATCAAGCATATGTACCCCATGATGTGTCAATAGAAAAGATAGATCGACTTGTTGGAAATATTGTGGTAGACAATTTTATATACTTCAGTGATGATGAGATCCCGCCTGATGGGAGAGGCAATTACAAAGCCTTGCATATTACTGCCACTTGCAAAGACTACATCCTACTTAGAGTCCTAATCGACAATGGCTCAGCTCTAAATGTTATGCCTCTAAGAACTCTGTCAAAATTACCTCTGGATGAGTCGCACATGAGGAAAAGTCATATGGTAGTAAAAGCATTCGATGGTACATGTCGAGAAGTAACAGGGACTATAGAAATTCCAATTCAAATTAGCCCTAGTGTCTACAATATGGAATTTCAAGTCATGGACATTAACCCTACATATAATTACCTACTTGGGCGTCCATGGATACATTCAACTGGAGCAGTTCCCTTAACGTTACACCAAATAGTCAAATTTATAATAGATGGAAAAGTGGTAGGTGTAGTTGGAGAAGAGGATATGATTGCTACATTCTCCTCCACTGCCCCATATATTGAGGTGAATGAGAATGCACCAGAATGTTCTTTCAGGTCCTTGGAATTTGTAAATGCTACATACATAGGAGAAGGATCTAAGATACCAATGCCACAGTTGTCCAGCACCACAATGTCGGGAATTCAACAAACTGTTGGGAAAGGGTGTTATGCTGGAGCAGGATTAGGAAAGAACTTGCAAGGGATAAAACGAGCTTTGACAGCAAAAGTGAAGGATGATAGATTTGGTCTTGGCTACAAACCAACTAGGCTAGAGAGAAGAAAGTTTTTGGAAAAGAAAAGGGAAAGAAGAATGGCTAAATTTAAAAGGGTCGATGAGGAAACTAAGCCGATGGTGTTTCCTCCTCTAGAGGATGTCTTTCATTCTGTGGGATACATTTATCCAGACCTAGTAAAGGCTAACAAGGATGAGCTTGTTAAAGCATTCGAGAATTTGTCTATCCAGATGGTAAATACAGATAAAGAAGAGGTCCCAAGAAGTTCGGAAGTGCGCTCTTACCCACCAGGCTTTCAGTTGAGGAACTAGCATTACATCGATCTTCCTATTATCACTAAATCTCTACCAAAGTAATTCAATAAGTAAAGCTTGATCACCCTTGCCCAAGGGTATCAAGGTCTCTTATGTAGGGCTATTTCTATTTCAATAAAATCTGGCCTTTTGTCATACCTTTTTCCATGTGAACTCTTTCATTTGCATCTTTTCTGCCCATGCATATTCGAGTCCATCTCCATTTTGCCAACTTTTGCCCCATATGCAGGTACCCAAACAATGAATATGAAGGCCATTGTGATGATATTCTGAAACCTGATTTTGAAAGAACTGTTTGTGCTGGTGAATTTAATGAAGAAGAGGGTATTGATGATGATACATTGCCTCCTGAACTTACAAGACTGGTGGAACAAGAAGAAAAGCAAATTATGCCCCATTAAGAACCCATTGAGACCATGAATTTGGGGAGTGATGAAGTAAGAAAAGAGGTTAAAATAGGCACATTTCTATCGTCGTCCATAAGGAAAGAGCTGATAAGCTTGCTTCATGAGTAAGTCGATGTGTTTGCGTGGTCGTATCAGGACATGCCAGGTCTCAATTATGATATTATGGTTCATAAGCTACCAGTAAGACCAGAGTGCAAACTGATTCAACAGAAGTTGAGGAGAATGAAGCCTGAAATGTTGCTAAAAATAAAAGAAGAAGTCAAGAAGCAGTTTGATGTGGGATTCTTAGAGGTGGCAAGATATCCTGAATGGGTAGCAAACATTGTTCTAGTTCCTAAAAAAGATGGAAAGGTGCGAATTTGTGTAGATTATCGTGATTTAAATAGGGCCAGTTCGAAAGACAATTTTCCCCTACCACATATTGATACCCTAGTTGACAACACGGCTGGACATTCTTTATTCTCTTTTACGGATGGTTTCTCGGGTTATAATCAAATCAAAATGGCACCTAAAGATATGAAAAAGACCACTTTTGTGACTATGTGGGGAACATGTTGTTACAAGGTCATGCCATTTGGGTTGAAAAATGCTGGTGCAACTTACCAGAGAGCCATGGTAACCTTGTTTCACAACATGATGCATAAGGAGATAGAAGTCTATGTAGATGATATGATTGCAAAGTCCCAGAAAGAAGAAAATCATGTTGCCAACCTTAAAAGGTTATTTGAAAGGTTGAGAAAATTCCAACTTAAGCTCAACCCAGCCAAATGTACTTTCGGAGTGACACCAGGAAAGCTATTGGGATTTGTAGTCAGTAAACGAGGTATCACCGCCTCGTACCTAAAAGGAAGTAAGAGGATTCTTAGGAAGATTGAATTACATCGCATGCTTCATCTCCCAACTCACTGCTAAGTGTGATCCAATCTTCAAACTCCTCTGAAAACGGGACCCAGGAGAATGGAATGACAAGTGCCAAATAGCATTCGATAAGGTTAAAGAGTACCTTTTGAATCCTCCGGTGTTGGTGCCACCTGTGCCAGGGAAACCCCTCATCTTGTATGTAACAGTGCATGAAAATTCCATGGGATGTGTGTTGGGGCAACATGATGAAACTGGGAGAAAAGAACGGGCTATCTACTATTTGAGCAAGAAGTTCACTGACTATGAAGCCAGGTATTCTTCGTTGGAGAAGATGTATTGTGCTTTGGCTTGGATAGCTCGTAGACTAAGACAGTACATGCTTTATCATACTACATGGCTAATTTCAAAATTAGACCCTATTAAGTACATCTTCGAGAAACCTTCATTGTCCGGGAAGATAGAAAGGTGGAGAGTGTTGCTTTCTGAGTATGACATTGTCTATATGACTCAAAAGGCCATTAAAGGTAGTACAATTTCTGATTTCCTCGCAGATCAAGCTGAGAAAGAGTATGACCCAATGAATTTTGACTTTCCTGATGAAGACTTAATGGCCATATCACAAGAAAATGTTGAAGGTACTGTAGAAGAACTCGTTTGGAAAATGTAGTTTAGTGGGGCGTCTAATGCTTTGGGGCACGGTGTTGGAGCAGTTTTAGTATCCCCTGAGGGAGACTGTTGTCCATTCATTGCAAAATTAGATTTTGATTGCACTAATAATATGGCAGAATACGAGGCTTCTATCATTGGGCTCCGAGCTGCAATCAACAAGGGTGTTAAAATACTGGAAGTATATGGAGATTCAGCCTTGGTAATTTATCAATTGCGAGGTGAATGGGAAACAAGAGATTCAAAATTGGTCCAATATTGTGAATTTGTCATTGATCTAGTTAAACATTTCAAGAAAATTTGTTTTAAGCATTTACCTCGGGAAGAAAACCAAATGGCTGACGCATTGGCTACTCTAGCTGCAATGTTCAAGGTAAATTCAAGTACTAAAATTTATCCCATTAAGATGAGCATACGTGGATCACCAGCACATTGCTTAAACGTAGAAGAAGAGATAGATGGGAAACCATGGTATCATGATATATTGCAATATGTAAAGTATTGCCAGTATCCAGATGGGGCATCAGAAAATAACAAAGGGACTTTGAAAAGAATGCCATGGAATTCTTCCTTGATGGTGAAATTTTGTACAAAAAAGGGAAAGATCAAGTGTTGTTAAGATTCTTAGATGCCATAGAAGCCAAAAGGATACTCAAAGAAATTCATGAAGGGGTTTGTGGATCTCATGCAAATGGTCACATGATGGCTCGACAAATTATGAGGGCTAGATATTATTGGATGACAATGGAAAGTGATTATATCAACTTTGCTCGAAGTTGTCATAAATGTCAAATATATGCCAGGAAGATAAATGCCCCTCCCACATCCTTACATGTCATGACAACTCCTTGGCCGTTTTCTACCTAGGGAATGAATGTGATTGGACCAATTACCCCTAAAGCTTCAAATGGACACCGCTTCATTTTGGTAATGATTGATTACTTCACGAAATAGGTGGAAGTAGCATCTTATGCCAGTGTGACAAAGTCTGTAGTGTGCAAGTTTTTCAAGAAAGAGATAATTTGCCAGTATGGGCTACCAGAAACGGTCACTTCAGACAATGCTCTGAATTTCAACAATAAGTTTATTGAGGAAGCATGTGCCCAATTTCATATTAAGCATCACAAATTGGCGCCTTATCATCCAAAAATGAATGGAGCTATCAAAGCTGCAAATAAAAATCTCAAGAAGATCATTCAGAAGATGATAGATACATACAAAGATTGTCATGAGAAGTTGCTTTTTGCTCTGCACACTTATCGTACATCGATTCACACATCCACAAGAGCCACCCCGTTTTCATTAGTATATGGGATGGAGGCAGTTTTGCCTATTGAAGTGGAAATTCCTTCTTTGCGTGTCCTTATGGAGGTTGAATTGGACGAAGCTGAATAGGTACGAGCCCGATATGAGCAATTGAACCTTATTGAGGAAAAAAGACTCAAAGCGCTATGTCATGGGCAATTATATCAGAAGAGGATGATGCGAGCACATGACAAGAAGGTTCGTCCCAGAAATTTTGGAGAAGGGGATTTGGTTTTGAAAAAGATTCTACCCAATATTCCTGACCCACCAGGCAAATGAACTCCAAATTAGGAAGGCCCTTTTGTAGTAAGAAAAGCATTCTCAGAAGGAGCACTGATTTTGGCAGAAATGGACGGAAGAGACCTTCCTAATCCAATAAATGCTGATGCAGTAAAGAAGTATTATTAAAAAAACAAAAAAAAAAGAAAAAAAATATATAAGAAGGGGTTCACGTCAAAAACCCAAAAAGGCAATTTGAACCCAAATGGGAATGTTTGAGTTGAAAACTCGAAAAAGGGCAACTTAGATAGAAAGCAATGGTACATGAGGTTGGTAGCCAAATATCTTACAGGCTCGTTAGCAAATAGGGGCAGAGTTCAGTCTGAGGTATTCTCTGAAGCTTAAAGCCATCAGCAAGACAGTGAGGTCAAAAGAAGGTTTTTGGATTAATTCACAATGATCGGAATAATTATTGTAAGGGCATCTTCATATGGAACTTTGATCAACCATTTCATTGTATCTGTTTAAATCGCCTTCCATTTGAACAAGAACATATTCCTCTTTTGTTGTCTTAACTTAACACTCATCTTCATTTACCCATCTTTTGAAAAAAATTCACAATTACAGTATGTCTCATAGTGCATAAAATTATGAAAGCATAAGAAGATCCACTTACTTTTCGAATTACTTATAAGAGATTTAATAATAACAGGAGTGAGATGTAAATGAGGCAAAGAATGATAGTACCAATGGAATAATAATTTAAGTGATGAGATCTAGCTGGCATGATAAAGGATTAAGAGTGCATGAATGCAACTACAAGGATTAAGGTCGAAGGTTATCTTAATGGAATGATGAAAAGTAAAGGAGAAGAAGAGAAAGAGAAAGGGGCATGAGATTGCGAAACTTTGAATTAAAACTCACATGCATATTATCTCATAATAGGTGTTACATCCCTTTAAGAAGCATACACATCCTACTTACACATCCCCAAAAATTATGCAATGCATTCTTATTAATCATTTGTGACTTCATCCCTGTGGGAACATTTGCAACACGATAATGCAATATTGGGTAGGATTTGGTTTTCAGTGAATAATTAGCCAAACATAGAAATACCTTTAAATAGGAAAAGGCTGAACTATGATTGATTAAGAACTTTATGCGAACATCCAGTTTATTTTTCAAAGTCGTGTGCCTCTTAAAAAGAGGAGCCCAGTTATTTTTCAAAGTCGTGTGCCTCTTGAAAAAGAGGAACCCAATTTATTTTTCGAAGTTATGTGCCTCTCAAAGAGAGGAGCCCAATTTATTTTTCGAAGTCGTGTGCCTCTTAAAAAGAGGAGCCCGGTTTATTTTTCAAAGTCGTGTGCCTCTCAAATAGAGGAGCCCAGTTTACTTTTCAAAGTCGTGTGCCTCTCAAAGAGAGGAGCCCAGTTTATTTTTCAAAGTCGTGTGCCTCTTAAAGAGAGGAGCCCAGTTTATTTTCCAAAGTCGTGTGCCTCTTGAAAAAGAGGAGCTCAGTTTATTTTTCAAAGTCGAGTGCCTCTTAAAGAGAGTAGCCCAGTTTATTTTCCAAAGTCGTGTGTCTCTCAAAGAGAGGAGCCCAATTTATTTTCCAAACTCTTGTGCCTCTCAAAGAGAGGAGCCTGGTTTATTTTTCAAAGTCATGTGCCTCTTGAAAGAGAGGAGCCCAATTTATTTTCCAAAGTCGTGTGCCTCTTAAAGAAAAGGGCCTAATTTATTTTCCAAAGTCGTGTGCCTCTTAAAAAGAAGAGCCCAGTTTATTTTTTCAAGTCACTTGCCTCTTAAGACAGGAGCCAAATTAAATTAAAGAGCTTTTGGTAAGAAGAAAACTGTTAAATTTAAATCTTTTTGTTAAAATTAGAAAAATTAGAAATTAAAATTAAAAAAAGAAAAAAGTTTTAAAAAACAAAAAAAAACAAAAACAAAAAAAGTAAGTGTCATAATGATTTTTGTCTAAGGACCTAATCATTAGACGTTTAAAATTATGGAGTCGCCACGAATCTTTTTTACCTAGGTGTGATTGGCCACCAATTTGACTTTAAGGATAAAGCTTAGTCTACATTCCGAGAATAAAGTTCAGGAGTACAGTTACGTGTGGGGAAGGGATTAACACCCCCACAACGCCTATCCGATGGACAGTACCAATTAATCACATGTTATCCTTAAAGGTCTTAACAAAAATGGTCTTCTATTCTTTATTATTTTATTTATTATTTTTAAAATATTGAGAATTTTCTTAAATATATTCCGACACTTTTGGTATAATTTAAGAAATTCTCTCACCTCAAGAGTATTCAAGAAAATCACTTATTCTCTTGAAGAGGCTCCGTCGTTGGTCATAATTTTAATATTTCTAGGTAGAAGAATTTTACTTCGTCTTAAACCTTGACTTTAAATATTTTATTCCTTTTTTTATATTCTATTTTCATATTTTATTTTAGTATTTTAAAATCTCTCCAACACTTTTGGTGAGATGAAAGTTCCTCACTTAGGAACCTTTTTTTAGCAAATCATTATATGAAAATTCTTTTCAAGTTAATTACTAAAATTTATAGTTAATTTTATTTTCATCTTCTAAATTTTTATTTGCATTTCCCAACACCTTTGGGAAAGTTATAGAAACAATCCCTCGCCAGGGGACTTTTAGGAAATTCCATATTTATATTTTTATTCATTTATTAATCTATTTTTTTTTAAAAAATAGCATTTATCAAAGTTTTTAAGGTAAATTAATCGTATTAACCTCTCATATTTTCTTTTTGTTTAAAATTTTTTATTAAAATATTTTAAAATCTGTCCACACTTTGGAAAGATTTAAACATGATTTCCCATTTAGGAATTTTTTTTTCAAAATCATTTCTTGCTTGTTTTAAAAATTAGAATTAGTTCCAGTTATATTTAACGGAAAACTTCATATTATTGTTTTGAAAATATTATTTTTACACATTTTTTATTTTCTTTATTAAAAAGTAAACCCTACCAACACTCTTGGTAAGCATTTAGAGAAAGTTCCTCACTTAGAAACCTTTTTATTTTTTTATTTTTTTGAAGAACATTATTATATTTCTTTTATTTAAATAAATTTTATTAAAGTTTATAAAAATTACTTTATTTTATTATTTTTCATTTGCACGTTTTATTTTAAGTTATCTTCTCATAAATCTTATTTTGAAACAAACCATCCAACACTTTTGGAAAGCTTTAAATTTAAAATTTCCTCACTTAGGATTTTTTTCTGGGAAAATAGCTATATGTGTTTTTTTAAATGTTATTAATTGGCGGATTTTATTTGTTAGTTGAAATCTATATTTATTTTTTATTAATATTTTATGCTATATAAATCCTTTTATAAATTTTTTTATTTAAATGTCCCAACACTTTTGAGAAATTCATAGAATAAGTCTCTCACTTGGAGACTTCCTTAAAAACTTATTATGCTCTTTAATCTAACTACCAAAAATCTTTTATTTTGAAATAACCAATTTTAAGATATATTTTTTTTTTTGTAAAAATTTCATTAAACCTTTCCAACCCCTTTGGTAAGATTTAATAGCAAGCCCCTCACTTAGGGACCTTTAATTTAAATTTTTTTACTGTTAAAAATTTTACTCAATTTATTTTTTTTTTGAATCTGGTATGATTATTTATTTTTATGTGAAATTATTATTATTATTTGAATTTTATTTTATATGTTTTGAAGGTGACATTCAACGAGTTACAAACCCAAACATATACTTATAATATATATATACACAATATATAAAAGCAAAGATGCAAAAAAAACATCACATAAACAAAATCCAAGTCAAAACTCCCATCCAATCAAATTCTTATGCAAATGACCCAAAGCAATGCAAATGAATATGAAACAAAATATAAAACGCAAATAATTAGAAAGCAAAGCAAGCAAACGTGTGGACAGCCCAAACCCAAATCCATCACGTTTTTTACATGGAAGAAATATTCATAATTAGGCAAATAAGTATCCAAAACAAAGAATAAAAGGCAAGTAAAAAAAAATGGAAGCAACGTGTACCCAGCCCAAAGCATGTCCATTTCATTTTTTTAACATAGCCCAAACGTAAAGAGTCACAGATTGCAAATGAAATAAAAATCCAAATAATAAACTAAAAGTTAATTGGCTCACATAATCGAGTGAAGCTTTCCCTCTTTTTCTTCTGTCGTTCTTCTCCTTTTTCTAAATAGGTCTCTTCTTCACATAGGTAAATCACCGGCCAGTCACCTACGGCGACGTCACCTGCACATCTTCTGGTCACGGCTTTCGCGTGATCTCCTCCTATCACGGTTGCTTCGTCGGTTCTGCTCCTATTCTCTTCCCTTTTTTATTATTTCCTATGCTTCTTTTAACAGTGTTTTTGCTAGTTTTTTATTGAATCTCAGATTGTGTTTTAGGCTGTTGATTTTTGATTTTTGAGCTGAGATTGATTTTTTTTAATCTGGGCTGTTCGGGTCTTTAGCTCATTCTTGGGTGTTGAATGGATTGCAAACAAAATGGAAGAGGGATCGGTTGGCAGTGGAGATATTGGTTTCTTGGATGATTTCGGTTGAAGGAGTGGATGTTTTACCGAATGTGTGGGCTTTTGTGATGGAAGACAGAGGTGAAGAATGGGGTCTTCGATTTTTTTTCAAACTCTTTTTTTTCTGTTTTTCTCTCTTATCTCACTGTCTTTGTGTTTATCTCTGATCTTCTTCAGGCTATTTATAGACATTTTTAGTCAAGAAAATCGGATGAAATCTTTGAATCCAAAGATTGTAATCCATTGTTCCGTCGATTTTTAGACCCAATAATGTTTGATTTTCTTGGTGTTCTTAAATGCTGGAGAAGACATGTTTGAAAATAGTGAGTCTATCGTGAAGGCAGAGGGCTTGTAGAGGAAGGTTTTAGGGTCTTGAAAATAAGGGTTCTTTTGAAAGTGCTTCCCCTTTTCTTCTTTATCTCCCTCGAGCTGCTCTTTTTAGTCAATAAAAACGGAGTAAAATCTCAGAAAATTAATTTGTAGAAGACTTTCAACCACAAAGAAATTTGTCAGTGAGTTGGTAGAGATGGCATGGTGACTGGCGGCACCAGCCTCCTCTTTCTTTTCTTTTTTTTTTTATGTAAATCCAAAAAAGGGCCAACTTTAACTAATTTGGGCTCATTAAATTTTGGGTTTTAGCCCGAATAACTTAATTAATTCAAAAGGAAACAGGCTCAATTATTTAGGACAAATTCGGAATCGAAAGACAAAATTTGATCTTCATGATACTTGAATTAATTTAAGCTTTAAATTCATCTCAGAAGCCAAATTATTCGAAATTATTTCAAAACACACGATTAAATCGAGCAAATTTCAATCTCAAATCACTAAGACTGAAACAAGATCCAATCCAAATATATTTACAATTCTGGACAAAATTAGGTGTCTATAGCTGCCCCTCTTTGCGCATTGCTGAGAATCAGGAATAAGGCAAAGACAATAGACAACAATTTTGTTCGGCTCATGACTTACTTTTTTTTGTTTTTGTTTTTTTGTTCTTTTTAACTTTTTTCTTTTTTAATTTTAATTTTTAATTTTTCTAATTTTAACAAAAAGATTTAGATTTAATAGTTTTCTTCTTACTAAAAGCTCTTCAATTTAATTTGGCTCCTCTCTCAAGAGGCAAGTGACTTGAAAAAATAAATTGGGCTCCTCTCTTTAAGAGGCACACGACTTTGGAAAATAAATTGGGCTCCTCTCTTTAAGAGGCATACGACTTTGAAAAATAAACCGGGCTCCTCTCTTTGAGAGGCACAAGAGTTTGGAAAATAAATTGGGCTCCTCTCTTTCAAAAGGCACACGACTTTGGAAAATAAATTGGGCTCCTCTCTTTGAGAGGCACATGACTTTGAAAAATAAATTGGGCTCCTTTCTTTGAGAGGCACATGACTTCAAAAAATAAATTGGGCTCCTCTTTTTCAAGAGGCACACGATTTTGGAAAATAAACTGGGCTCCTCTCTTTGAGAGGCACACGACTTTGAAAAATAAACTGGGCTCCTCTCTTTGAGAGGCACACGACTTCGGAAAATAAATTGGGCTCTTTTTTTTCAAGAGGCACACGACTTTGAAAAATAAACTGGGCTTCGCTTTTTAAGAGGCACACAACTTTGAAAAATAAACTGGGCTCCTTTCTTTGAGAGGCACACAACTTTGAAAAATAAACTAGATGTTCGCAGAAAGTTCTTAATCAATCATAGTTCAGCCTTTTCCTATTTAAAGGTATTTCTATGTTTGGCTACTTATTCACTGAAAACCAAATCCTACCCAATATTGCATTATCTTGATGCAAATGTTCCCAGAGAGATGAAGTCATAAATGATTAATGAGAATATATTGCATAATTTTTGGGAATCTGTAAGTAGGATGTGTATGCTTCTTAAAGGGATGTAAAACCTATTATAAGATGATATGCATGTGAGTTTTAATTCAAAGTTTCGCAATCTCGTGCCCCTTTCTCTTTCTCTTCTTCTCCTTTACTTTTCATCATTCCATTAAGATAACCTTCGACCTTAATCCTTGTAGTTGCATTCATGCACTCTTAATCCTTTATCATGCCAGCTAGATCTCATCACTTAAATTATTATTCCATTGGTACTATCATAATTTGCCTCATTTACATCTCACTCCTGTTATTGTTAAATCTCTTATAAGTAATTTGAAAAATAAGTGGATCTTCTTATGCTCTCATAATTTTATGCACTATGAGACATACTGTAATTGTGAATTTCTTTCAAAAGATGGGTAAATGAAGATGAGTGTTAAGTTAAGACAACAAAAGAGGAATGTGTTCTTATTCAAATGGAAGGCGATTTAAACAGATACAATGAAATGGTTGATCAAAGTTCCACACGAGGATGCCTTTACAGTAATTATTCTGATCATTGTGAATTAATCCAAAAACCTTCTTTTGACCTCACTGTCTAGCCGATGGCTTTAAGCTTCAGAGAATAGCTCAGACTGAACTCTGCCCCTTTTTGCTCATGAACCTGTAAGATATTTGGCTACCAACCTCATGCACCATTGCTTTTTTGTCTAAGTTGCCCTTTTCGGATTTTCAACTCAAACATTCCCATTTGCGTTCAAATCGCCCTTTTGGGTTTTCGCCTTGAACCCTTCATATATATTTTTTTCTTTTTTGCTTTTTTTTGTTTTTTTGTTTTGTTTTTTTATGCATAATACTTCTTTACTGCATCAACATTTATTGGATTGGGAAGGTCTCTTCCGTCCATTTCTGCCAAAATCAATGCTCCTCCTGAGAATGCTTTTCTTACTACAAAAGGGCCTTCCCAATTTGGAGTTCATTTGCCATGCAATTCAAGAATATTGGGTGGAATCTTTTTCAAAACCAAATATTGGGTGGAACCTTCTTGTCATGTGCTCGCATCATCCTCTTCTAATACAATTGCCCATGACATAGTGCTTTGAGTCTTTTTTCCTCAATAAGGTTCAATTGCTCATACCGGGCTCGAACCCATTCATCTTCGTCCAATTCAACTTCCATAAGGACACGCAAAGAAGGAATTTCCACTTCAATAGGCAAAACTGCCTCCATCGCATATACTAATGAAAATGGGATGGCTCCTGTGGATGTGCGAACCGTTGTACGGTAAGCGTGCAGAGCAAAAGACAACTTCTCATGCCAATCTTTGTATGTATCTATCATCTTCTGAATGATCTTCTTGAGATTTTTATTTGCAACTTTGACAGCTCCATTCATTTTTTGACGATAAGGCGCCAAATTGTGATGCTTAATATGAAATTGGGCACATGCTTCCTCATTCAACTTATTGTTGAAATTCAGAGCATTGTCTGAAATGATCCTTTCTGGTAGCCCATACCGACAAATCATCTCTTTCTTGAAAAACTTGCACACTACATACTTTGTCACACTGGCATAAGATGCTGCTTCCACCCATTTCGTGAAGTAATCAATCATTACCAAAATGAAGCAGTGTCCATTTGAAGCCATCCATTCCCCATGTAGAAAATTGCCAAGGAGTTGTCATAACCTGTAAGGATGTGGGAGGGGCATTTATCTTACTGGCATATATTTGACATTTATGACAACTTCGAGCAAAGTTGTTGCAATCACTTTCCATTGTCATCTAATAATATCTAGCCCTCATAATTTGTCGAGGCATCATGTGACCATTTGCATGAGATCCACAAACTCCTTCATGAATTTCTTTGAGTATGCTTTTGGCTTTTATAGCATCCAAGCATCTTAACAACACTTGATTTTTCCCCTTTTTGTACAAAATTTCACCATCAAGGAAGAATTCCATGGCCATTCTTCTCAAAGTCCTTTTGTTATTTTCTGATGCCCCATTTGGATACTGGCAATACTTTAAATATTGCAATATATCATGATACCATGGTTTCCCATCTATCTCTTCTTCTACGTTTAAGCAATGTGTTGGTGATCCACGTATGCTCATCTTGATGGGATAAATTTTAGTACTTGAATTTACCTTGAACATTGTAGCTAGAGTAGCCAATACGTCAGCCATTTGGTTTTCTTCCCGATGTAAATGCTTAAAACAAATTTTCTTGAAATGTTTAACTAGATCAGTCACAAATTCATAATATTGGACCAATTTTGAATCTCTTGTTTCCCATTCACCTCGCAATTGATAAATTACCAAGGCTGAATCTCCATATACTTCCAGTATTTTAACACCCTTGTCGATTGCAACTCGAAGCCCCATGATACAAGCCTCGTATTCTGCCATATTATTAGTGCAGTCAAAATCCAATTTTGCAGTGAATGGACAATAGTCTCCTTCAAGGGATACTAAAACTGCCCTAACACCGTGCCCCAAAGCATTAGACGCCCCACCAAAGTACATTTTCCAAACGAGTTCTTCTGCGGTACCTTCAACATTTTCTTGTGATATGACCATTAAATCTTCATCAGGGAAGTCAAAATTCATTGGGTCATACTCTTTTTCAGCTTGATCTGCGAGGAAATCAGCAATTGTACTAACTTTAATAGCCTTTTGAGTCATAAAGACAATGTCATACTCAGAAAGCAACACTTGCTACCTTGTTATCTTCTCGGACAATGAAGGTTTCTCGAGGATGTACTTAATAGGGTCCAATTTTGAAATTAGCCACGTAGTATGATAAAGCATGTATTGTCTTAGTCTACGAGCTATCCAAGCCATAGCATAACACATCTTCTCCAACGAAGAATACCTGGCTTCATAGTCAGTGAACTTCTTGCTCAAATAGTAGATAACCCGCTTTTTTCTCCCAGTTTCATCATGTTGCCCCAGCACACATCCCATGGAATTTTCATGCACTATTACATACAAGATGAGGGGTCTCCCTGGCACAGGTGGCACCAACTCCGGAGGATTCGAAAGGTATTCTTTAACCTGATCGAATGCTATTTAGCACTCATCATTCCATTCTCCTGGGTCCCGTTTTTGAAGGAGTTTGAAGATTGGATCACAATTAGCAGTGAGTTGGGAGATGAAGCGTGCGATGTAATTCAATCTTCCTCAGAATCCTCTTACTTCCTTTTGGGTACGAGACGGTGATAAATTCTAGATGGCATGTATCTTATCAGGATCCACTTCTATACCTCGTTCACTGACTACAAATCCCAATAGCTTTCCTGATGTCACTCCGAAAGTACATTTGGCGGGTTGAGCTTAAGTTGGAATTTTCTCAACCTTTCAAATAACCTTTTAAGGTTGGCAACATGATTTTTTTCTTTCTGTTTGCAATCATATCATCACATAGACTTCTATCTCCTTATGCATCATGTCGTGAAACAAGGTTACCATGGCTCTCTGGTAAGTTGCACCAGCATTTTTCAACCCAAATGGCATGACCTTGTAACAAAATGTTCCCCACATAGTCACAAAAGTGGTCTTTTCCATATCTTCAGGCGCCATTTTGATTTGATTATAACCCGAGAAACCATCCATAAAAGAAAATAAAGAATGTCCAGCCGTGTTGTCGACTAGGGTATCAATATGTGGCAGGGGAAAATTGTCTTTTGGACTGGCCCTATTTAAATCACGATAATACACACATTCGCACCTTTCCATCTTTTTTAGGAACTGGAACAATGTTTGCTACCCATTCAGGATATTTTGCCACTCTAAGAATCCCATCAAACTGCTTCTTGACTTCTTCTTTTATTTTTAGCAACATTTCAGGCTTCATTCTCCTCAACTTTTTGAATTGGCTTGCATTCTGGTCTTACTGGTAGCTTATGAACCACAATATCAGAATTCAGACCTGGCATGTCCTGATACGACCATGCGAACACATCGGCATACTCATGGAGTAAGCTTATCAGCTCTTTCCTTATGGACGATGATAGAAATGTGCCGATTTTAACCTCTTTTCTTACTTCATCACTCCCCAAATTTAAGGTCTCAATGGGTTCTTGATGGGGTATAATTTGCTTTTCTTCTTGTTCCACCAGTCTTGTAAGTTCAGAGGCAATGTATCATCATCAATACCCTCTTCTTCATTAAATTCACCAGCACAAACAGTTCTTTCAAAATCAGGTTTCGGAATATCATCACAATGGCCTTCATATTCATTGTTTGGGTACCTGCATATGGGGCAAAGTTGGCAAAATGTAGATGGACTCGAATATGTGGGCAGAAAAGATGCAAATGAAAGAATTCACATGGAAAAAATGACAAAAGGCCAGATTTTATTGAAATAGAAATAGCCCTACATAAGAGACCTTGATACCCTTGGGCAGGGTGATCAGGCTTTACTTATTGAATTACTTTGGCAGAGATTTAGTGATAACAGGAAGATCGATGTAATGCCAGTTCCTCAGCTGAAAGCCTGGCGGGCAAGGGCGCACTTCCAACTTCTTGGGACCTCTTCTTTATCTGTGTTTACCATCTGGATAGACAAATTCTCGAATGCCTTAACAAGCTCATCCTTGTTAGCCTTTACTAGGTCTGGATAAATGTATCCCACAGAATGAAAGACATCCTCTAGAGGAGGAAACACCATCGGCTCATTTCCTCATCGACCCCTTTAATTTAGCCATTCTTCTTTCCCTTTTCTTTTCCAAAAACTTTCTCCTCTCTAGCCCAGTTGGCTTGTAGCCAAGACCAAATCTATCATCCTTCACTTTTGCTGTCAAAGCTCGTTTTATCCCTTGCAAGTTCTTTCCTAATCCTGCTCCAGCATAACACCCTTTCCCAACAGATTGTTGAATTCCTGACATTGTGGCACTGGAGAACTGTGGCATTGGTATCTTAGATCCTTCTCCTATGTATGTAGCATTTACAAATTCCAAGGACCTGAAAGAACATTCTGGTGCATTCTCATTCACCTCAATATATGGGGCAGTGGAGGAAACTGTAGCAATCATATCTTCTTCTCCAACTACACCTACCACTTTTCCATCTATTATAAATTTGACTATTTGGTGTAAAGTCGAGGGAACTGCTCCAGCTGAATGTATCCATGGACGCCCAAGGAGGTAATTATATGCAGGGTTAATGTCCATGACTTGAAATTCCATATTGTAGACACTGGGGCCAATTTGAATTGGAATTTCTATAGTCCCTGTTACTTCTTGACGTGTACCATCAAATGCTTTTACTACCATATGACTTGTCCTCATGTGTGACTCATCCACAAGTAATTTTGATAGAGTTCTTAGAAGTATAACATTTAGAGTTAAGCCATTGTCGATTAGGACTTTAGGTAGGATGTAGTATTTGTAATTGCCTCTCCCATCAGGCGGGATCTCATCATCACTGAAGTATATAAAATTGTCTACCACAATATTTTCAACAAGTCGATCTATCTTTTCTACTGACACATCATGGGGTACATATGCTTGATTGAGCACTCGTAGAAGAGCTTCCCGGTGGGGTTCTGAATTCAGTAATAGAGAAAGCAGAGTGATGCTGTGGCATACGATTCAACTGATCTACTATATTGAACTCACTGTGCTTAATGAATTTCAAGAACTCTGAAGCTTCTTTCTCAGATACGGTTTGCTTCGTTGCTCCCGGAGTTCTTTTTCTTCACCCTCAAAAGGGATTTCTCTATTACTTTCTTCATCTTCTCCCTTTTTAGCCTTTCCTTTTTGAATTCTCTTCAACATTTCAGGCGTGTAACATCTCCCACTTCGGTGATTCCTCCTGTGCCTGTTATATCCACTAGCTGTAGTGCTTGTTGTGGTGGCCAAAGGGATACTGACTGACCCTTTAGTAGTGATGTTGCAATTATAGTTCCATGGGACTGCTTGATTGTCCTTATATGAAAAAGGACTTGGAACCTCAATGGTTATCCTTGGCAATTGAAACTTAGGCTTTGAATCAATTATTGGCTCATCTTTGTCCTCATAATAGATAGTCAATGGTTTCCACCGAACAGGACCTGTTTCTCTTCCGATGACATTGACTGATTCTATTTCCACTTCTTCGTAAAATTCTGCAATACCCTCATCCATCAAGCCTTGCACCTTTTGGCAAAACTCTTGACAATTCTGGATTTCATGCCCCACATTCTTGTGGAACTCACAAAACTTTCCCTTTTAGGCATCTTTTCATCATCTACCTGGATTAGTTTTGCCTTGACCATTGCGTCAACACCACCTTCATTGGCGTTTTCACCTCATAAATGCTTTTCTTGACCAACGATCCACCTCTTCAATTATGGCATTTACTTTACCCTTCTGATCGGTAATGGGTTTTTGTTTACACTTGGTTCTCCCTTCTTCCCAAAATTCAATATTCCTGCCTTAATAAGAGTTTGAACTTTGTGTTTCAAAGCAGTGCAATTTTCTGTTGAATGACCTAAATCCCATATAATCACAGTGGGCATTTGAATCATACCATGTAGGGTAAGGAGGTTTAAGAGGTTCTATATAATGGTGCAAGGAAGTGGTTTTCGATTAATTGAGGCAAAAGGTCCGTGTAGGTCATAGGATTGGATCAAAATGTTGCTATCTCGACTGAATTTTTGCCTTCTCTGATTATCGTCCAGCTGATTGGCAGGTGGAGGTCGTTGAGCTAATGTGGATGTGATTGGTGAATTGGAGCTCTCGGCCGATAATTGGGGGTATATGTTGGTCTTGAAAGATTGGTATGGGTATGGTCCTATGTGACATTGTTTGCAGGTGGGTAATAAGGTGGAAAAATTGGGTAAGAGAATAGGTAGGGTTTCTAGGGGTTGGCCTCCAACAGTCATAGCGTGGACATCACCTTCTTTTCTTTTGAATGTTGCACCCTTCTTGGACCTCCCTATCGGTACCTCTATCTTACCATTCTTTATGGCATTTTCATCATTTCCCCAGAAATTATTACCATGTCAGCAAAACTTTTTATGGCACTTCCAATCAACTTACCATAATAGGGTTCCCGGAGGGTACTAACAAACAACATAGTTGTCTCCTTTTCAGTAATAGGTGGTTGCACTTGGAAGCTACATCTCTCCATCGCGGTATTCTTTGAAAGGTTCATTGGCTCTCTTTTCCATATTTTGGAGTGTCATCCTATCGGGAGCTGTATCCACCACATGCTGGTACTAGCCATAAATGCCCTAGCGAGATCTTTCCATGAAGTGTATATGGTTCCCATCTAACTGGACATACCACCTTGCAACAGATCTAGTAAGGCTGTCCTAAAAACAATGGATCAACAACTTATCATTGTGAGTATACCCCGCCATCTTTCGAACGAACATTGTGATGTGGGCTGATGGACATGTTGTTCCGTCATACTTTTCAAAGTCAGGAGTCTTAAATTTTGGGGGGAACACTAGGTCAGACACTAGGCTGAGTTCTTCTGCATCAATTCTACCAAATGTGTCCTTTCCTTCTACTACTCTAAGCCTTTCTTCTAGGAGGTCATATTTACGTTTTATCCCCACTCCAGAACCAACTTCGGGGATTGCCTTTCTCAATTTTTCTTGTTCACTAGGGTCATCAAGATTTGGGACAAAAATAAGATCTGCAGGATTGCCTCCGGGACCTGATCCCACTTGCCCTTGATTAGATTGGCCCATTGGTGGGTTTACCCCACTAAAAGCATAAGGTCGACCACCCTGGGGCGGCATCACTCGTTGGTAGCCTTCTTGACCAGGTTGGACATGTGTTGGGGTAAATCCTGGAGGGTACAATGGCTCCTCTTGCCCATCTCCTTGATTGTGCACTTCTTCTCTAACTGTAGAAGTTTCCACCACATTTTTGCCTTTGACCATCCCTCTCATTAATTCCATTATTTCAACCATCTGTTTCCTCATAACTTCTTGCATCTCAACTATTTTCCCCTTCATTTCCTCTTGTGCTTTCTCCATTCTGTCTATCCTCATTTGTTGTTCGTTTTCCATATTCCTAGATTGTAGACGAGTGTTGTATGGATGAATAGCAATTCTCGCTAGTTGAGCTATCTTTACCCAAAACTTTTGGAATTAGGGCATGTTTATTTTATTTTTAAACAAAGTCATTTATGCATGCTAATGTTTTTACTAAAGAATGTATGAATGAATGAAATGGGGAAGTATTTTCCATATAACTAACAAAAGATTTTTTCATTAGACTTTAGAAGTTATTTTACAACAAAAGTCCAAACTACATCCATGAAAAGTCTAGTCTCTAAGCCCTTGGTTTCCTCAGGAAGTTCATAACTTGCAAGTAATGGTCTTGTGCTTCATCTAGAAACTCTGATAAACGATGACCATCATCAGTAATTGGATTCACTCCTGACTTTAGCTCTCGCACCCTTTCTCCATTTCCTCAGCTTTTGGCAGCCATGCTAATTTGCTCAAAAATGCTTAGATGTTGTTGTTGCAAAAAATGAGCACGTATCCATTCCTCGCGTTCTTCAGCTAAGACTCGCAGGTCGTCAACTTCTTCTTAGAGTGCTATGACATGGCTTTGAGATTCTGATAGTGTTTTTCTCATCATTTGCATTTGAGCTTGCATATGGGCCATTTCGCTCTAAAGTTGCTTGTTCTCAAGATTGTTTTGACTCTTTGCTTGGAGTTGTTCATTTTCCCTTTGTACACGACCCAATTCAGCAGTGGTGGATGAGATTGTGCTATTCATATCCTTTAATAGTGTCCTCCATTCATTGTGCTCTTCTTGGATCCTCTTGCTCCAATGCTCTGAACTGCTTTTCATCTCATGCTTAAGTCTTTTGTTTTCACATTCCAACTTGTTTTTCTCTTCCTGAAGCTTTCTTTTAGCAACTTCTGCTCTAACAATAAGTCTCGGGGCTTTGGAGAGGCTACAATCTAAGCTTTCTTCATATGAGCACAAGATCTCGGACACGTCTACAATGCCAAACAGAATACTCAGCAATAGTATTGTTTGTTAGCTTTCCTCTTCCATTCTTCGATCTTGTTTCCATAGCTTAGCAATTTCTTCAACCTTTTTAATGGTTTGGGGCTCTCCATATGTGAATTCCAACTGGTTAAGTGTATGCGCCGTCCATATTCTCATTACTAAGATCGAAGCATAACTAACTGCCCCATAGTCCCATAAGAGGAACCCAATACATGTCTCCACAACATACAATATAGGGTCAAGCTTCATCCACGGAGCTCTCCATACCATGTCTTGGTTTCTAAACAACGTAGGTATGCAACCCATTGCTTTTCTGTCTTCGGCTTTGACCACTTAATCTCGTAAAATTCCTTAATGGGAATGCTTGAAGCAAAGTAAGATTTTGAAATTTTCCCTCTTCCATTTTGAAGTGGCTTTGCATCCAAATATATAGTTGTGTGCAATCAAGGAATCGTCCTTTTCCTTTACGTTGACGAAAATTCAAGATCTCACAGTTTCAACCAAAATGACCGGTATAGGATTAACATGATTCTCTATTTACTCCAAAAAGTCGACCACAGCCACATCAATGTATCCCAGCACTTTTGGAAAGATCACTAGACCGAAAGAGCTAGAGCAAAGACACATCTAAACCGTTTCTCATCGTGTTTTTCATAAGATAATTGTGCAGGAAACTCTAAGGAATGTAAGTACTCTCACCTTTTTGCTTGGTGTGCTTGTCCACATCTTCAAGCCTAATCCGCATCATCTTTACAAGCTTCTTCCGATAACCAGTCTTCTTATCATGTAGGTGGACTTTGTCTGGACTTGAAGGTTCCAAACGGAGCATGACGAAATACTCTTCTATGGTTGGCACCATATCTTCCTTGTTGAATACAAAACATCTATGTGAAGGATCCCAAAACCATAACATAGCTCTAATAACTTGATCATATATCTCTATATTGTTCTTGAAACTTCTCTTGCATCGGCCCTTTCCAACGTGCCCAGATCATAGACAAGTTGGCATAATCATTCCTTCTTAGATCGAGATGCATTTCCTTACCCAAAGCTGACACATATTCCATTGGCAAGCAATCTCCATTTTTGATTTGAGCTTCCATTGACCTAGCCTTCAACACATTGGCATCCTCATATCGGTGTGCTCTAGATCCTAGGCTTTCCATGGATGTAGCAAAGATTCTTTGTGTGAATGTCTGATGTGGCAAATACCCCCTGTATGGTAATGCAATAATGTAATGTATGAGATGAACAACAAACTTTACCAAGGTGTGAAGAGAAGAGGCAATAAAGTTCCTTCATGTGTCCCTAAACATAGTTTATTCCATGTAGGGAATTGTCATAACTCTTCCTTAGCAGTTAGTTACTTACGATTCACTACATGCTGGGTTTTGGATTTAAAGGGTTTAAAGGTTCCCAAATTGTTCCTTACTGATGTCCACACAGGACTAGTAAGGCACTCCAATCCTCACCCATAACAGGCTACAAACAGAAAGGATTCAATTTGAGTGAGAGTATTTCGCTAGCCATTACGGAGGTTAACACCTCACGAGAGCGTACGTACTTTACCCCCTCATAGGAAGGACGAAGCTCGGGTATAAAGCTTATGTTATGCACATGCACGTGAAGTATGTGAGAAGGAACATATCAATTATTCATCATACCATAACTCCTATCCTAGATACCCTAACAATTTATTGACAAAATATAAAAATAACAACTTGAATAAAATATGAATACAAACAAAATCAAAGAAATTGAAATTAAGTATCAATTAAGACCATCAAATTAAGACTTAGAATAACTCATGATCAATTATGGGCTTGACTCTCGATATCTCCAGTGGAGTCGCCAAGCTGTCGTAACGATTTTTGTCCGAGGACCTAATCATTAGACGTTAAAAATTATGGAGTCGCCACCAATCTTTTTTAGCCTAGGTGTGATTGGCCACCAATTTGACTCTAAGGATAAAGCTTAGTCTACGTTCCTAAAATTAGGTTCAGGAGTATGGTTACATGTGGAGAAGGGATTAGCACCCTCACAACGCCCGTCTGATGGACGGTACCAATTAATCACATGTTATTTTAAAAGGACTTAACCAAAGTGGTCTTTTAAAATTTATTATTTTATTTTATTCCTTTCATTTATTATTAAAGTATTGAGAAATTTCTTAAACATTTTCTGACACTTTCGGTATAATTTAAAAAATTCTCTCACCTCAAGAGTATTCAAGAAAATCACTTATTCTCTTGAAGAGGCTCCGTCGTCGGTCATAATTTTAATATTTCTAGGTAGAAGACTTTTACTTCATCTTAAACCTTGACTTTAAATATTTTATTCCTTTTTTATATTCTATTTTCATATTTTATTTTAGTATTTTAAAATCTCTCCAACACTTTTTGTGAAGACCGAGAATTTTTGAAAAAATAAATAGTAAATATCCGGGAAAATTTAATTTGGATAAGTTGCAATCCAAATTAAATAAGAAAAGAAATGGAGAAAATAATTTTTGGATATTAGGAAATTCAAAAATTTAAAGAAATAAAAAGGTATATATTTATATAATTATAAAATTATATTATATAAATATATTTTAAATGTTAAAGAAATAAAAAAAATGTGAGTGAAAATATAATTATATAAATAGATTATATAATATATTTTTACATGTTTTTAAATAAGTATATATACATGAAATATATATATACTATTTAGATCAAAGTGTGTATATATACATATATTTTAAGATAAAGTATGTATATATGTATATATATTAAAAATTTAATAGTATATGATATATATATATATAAATATCCAATTTTTATATACATACAAAATATATATATTTATATATATGTGTTTAAATTTTAATTATATATATAATTATATAAATATAATTATATATATAATAAATAAATAAATAAATAAATAAAAAAGAAAAGAAAAGGGAGGGAATCGGGGTGCCAACCCGATTCCCATCTCCCTCTGTTGAAAATAGAAGAGAGGGAGGGAGGCGTGAAGGCCGGCAATGCCGGCGAGAAGGGGGAAAGGGGAAACCGCCGTCGGACGGGGAAGAGAAAGAAGAGGGGCCGGCGGCGGTGAGAACCGAAAGGAGGAGAGAAGAAAAAGAAAGAGGAAAACTAGCGGAGGATGAAGCGAAACAGGGGAAGAAAAGAGAAAGGAAATGGGGGCGGTGCCGCCCGATCTGGGCACCGCCGCCGTTACCATCGGTGCCGGTGAAGTCAGTTCAAGCAAGATGAACGACCGGCGGTGAGAGAAAAGAGAGAAATGGGAGAAAAAAGGGGCGGAAAAAGGAGGCCGAGACCCACTCCAGATCCACCGTCGTCCGCGCCGCCAATCACAAAACGGAGACCAGATCCGGCTTCATGGCCGTCGCGGGAAGCTTTGGGGTGGTCGAACCGCCGGAGATGGTGGCTGCCGGAGGGTGAACCGGCCGACAAGAAGTGAACCGGCCCGAACCGGCCTGAACCGGTCCGAACCGGTTCAGGCCAGAAAAAAAAAAAAGAAAAAAAAAACAAAAAAGAAAGGGAAAGAAAAAGAAAAGAAAAGAAAAGAAAAGAAAAGGAGAAAGAAAAGAAGGAAGAAGAAGAAGAAGGAAAGGAAAAAGAAAGGAAGAAAAAAAAATGTGGTAAGGAAAATTTAAGTCTTTTCGCTATATGTCTATTGGATTTATTGGAAATTTTCGGATTTATTTTCTAAATGAAAATATATGTTAATTTTTGAAATTGTAGCAAAAATGAAAATGAGACGAATGGTGGAATTCGGCAAGGCTCGAAAAATCGGAAAGTGCGCTAAGCTTGGCGAATAGGTAAGATACTTTTATAAAGCATTAGTAGCTTTATATTGTATGTGGGAATTATGATTTTATATATGATGCATTTATTTAATTGATTTTAAATGGAATTGTGATTTTTATATGATGCATCGATATAAATTGATTTGCTAAAAATGCTAAGAGGACCCACAACTGATGGTGGGGGTCTTAGTAAGAGGTAAAATTGGTGAGAATCAACGGCTGCAAGTATAAATTGTGTTTCCCTTGCAGGAGGTTAGGGAAAATTAAGCCGTTATGCTGCCGAAATTCTTAGGAAAACGTTGAGGAAAAATATTTAAGTTCTCACGTAAATGGAATCTTGGAAATAATTATTGAAAAATATACATTTAAAGGACTTTATGATATTACTGGAGAAGTTTGATATTGAAATCGATGAAAAGATAGATCGTTGAAACACGATAATGTAATGAATTATATGGTTTAAACCTTAAGACTCGATAAATCCAGTGATGTTAATAGCACAAATGGTATCAAGTTGAGATTGAGGTGGAATTAATTATTAGACGGATCCTGATACAGTGATGATTATAGAAATGATAAATTCAAATGAATGGACCGTTTTAGTGGTATGATTGTGATATTGATGTTAAATAGATGTGAACTGAGATTTTTGCAATAATATGGATAGTCGCAAGACGACTTAAATGATTGAAACACTGTTGATAGTGGAAATTGGCAAATCCTTTTAAGTGGTAAATTGCCAATCAAAGAATTGAATTGAGGACGTTTTATAGATAATTCTAGCATGATATTACATTCTACAGACTATATGAAAAGTGAATTGAGGATTGTGATTTGATTTTACGATAGTAAATGAAATTGAACCGCAAGTTGAGGATTCTGAATATGTACCTATAGGTCAAACCATAAATGGATTTGATAAGCGATTATTGATCTTGTGGTTCTATAATCCTCGATGTCGACTCTGGAATAGATAACGAATGAGGATATTAATATTGCATAATTTCAGTATTTTGATGGCTATATAGTGACATGATATTTAAATATTTATGAATACTAAGAGGATTCATACAAGTGATGTGGTCTTAGTATTAATAGTGAAAGGTAGAAATGATTGGTATAGTTTATAGCTATTGAAAAAGGATATCGAATACTGAATGACTTGAATACCAAATGATCTGATTATTGAATAATCGGAGTACTGAATAAGTTGAAAACTGAATGAAATGAATATTGAATTGATTTGAACACTGATTTACTGATGTGTCAGAAGGATAGTTTGAAATCGAACGATTGATAGTGATAAAGTTAAATGAATTGTTTCACCGTATTAGAGGAAGGTATTACTTATATTGACATTTGAAGCTATTACTAAAATTACATACGGAGATGATTTCATAGCATCGCTTTTAAGCATAATCTGCTATAGTTTCAGATGTCATAATAGCATTTATATAAATGCTATAAAGTATAGATTAGCTTTAAAAATAAAGTATATGGTATATATACGTATTTTTATATACGAAACCTTTTAAAGAATTTCACCATATGCTTTACATGATTTTAAAACGAAAAGCTAAAGATTTAAATGTTTTATGAGACTGTAGGCACCCTAAAAGAATTAAATTCAATAAAGCATAGTGGAAACCGCCTAATTGGAGCTTTGCTCATTAGGCAGATATGCTTGTCCGACAATAGTCGTGGACAGGTCTCAGTCACGCCTGATCAGTGGGGCTGAGAGAGAAGAGGTCTATGGCCATAGATAGCGCCCTAGTTGGTTTCCAGGGGACGATGACATGATTTTCACTGCTAGCTACAGTGATTTAAGTCTTTATTGATAGAGATGATAGGGATCTAGCCTAGTCTCTAACCGATATGATATGAAGTCTAGAGTATGATTTTATTGATATGAACTCTAGACTTGACATGATTTATACTGTACATGAAACAGATTTGAAATGAAATATGTTTTGAACAGTACATGTTTTAAACATGTTTTAAAAGTCCATGAGATATGATTTCGACACTTATATGATTTATATGTGATTTTGTGTCGAACATGGCATGATATGTGGTCTAGAGTATAGTTTGATTTGATATGAACTCTAGACCTGATATGATTTACAGAATATGTTTTAAAAGTATATGATAAATGATTTCGACACTTACATGATTTATATAAGATTTTGTGTCGAATTTGAAATGACATGCGGTTTAGAATATAGACTGATTTTATATGAACTCTAAACCTGATATGATTTATAGTATATGAAAAATGTTTTAAAACCGCACATGTTTTAGACATGCTCCGAAAACGAATACATGAACTGGAAATGAACATGTTTCTATCATGTCTTAAAGGCAAATTTGAAATGAATTGAAAATTCATATGTTGAGCATGTCCTAAAGTATATATGATATGATTTGAAAAGATAGCGGTTTATACAGAAAAATTTCATGAATTGCATATTAAACCCTGATATGATAATATGCTTAGTATATGAGAATTCCATGAGGAATGTCATGACTAGACGTTAATGATGCTTCATCTATACGATGACATGATACGATATGATATATGAATGTAAGATTGATATGAAGAGAATTCTGATCTTACTCTATCGTGATCATAAATTCCCATACGATAAGTGATACTAATTGATATAAGACGGGAATATGATTGTTAAATGTAAAGTGACTCGATAGGATATCTCAATTAAATATGAAGAATATATGAGGAGCATCATGACTCGGTGGTAGCGATATTTCATCGATATGATGTCATGATATGATATGAAACATGAATATAGAAATACACGAAGAGAATTCTGACTTCGTACCATCGTGATCATGATCCACAATATGAGAATTGATAAGAGATGATATGATAATCGATAAGAGATAATAGAATACAGAAGTATGATTATGAAATGAAAAGTGAAAATGAGAAGTAATAATAAGATGTATCGATGAGAAAGGATTAACTGTAATTGCATCATTGCAAGTTTAAGCATTGCAGTTTAAGACAGTGTAATCCTACTTCTGTATTTATATTAGTATCTTACTGAGCCGTGGTTTTGCTCACCCCACTAAATTTCATCTCTTTCAGATTATTGAAGTTAACATCTGCCGTGTGAGCTGCTAGGTGGGCATCGGAGACGGTGTATGGACTTGGTACTAGTTTCCGGAGGTATATGGAACTTATAAAATACTTGTTTACATGTATGACTTTAATTGATGCACAGTACATATTTTGTTTAACAAGTCGGGATGTAACTAAGAACCGTTTCCGTGTTTGTTTAATATTTAAATGGAATGACTATAAGCCACCTAGATAGTATAGTAACTACACTGACACCGAATACAAACCTTAAAATGAAAAAGAAAAATTTAGTCCATAAATTTGTAGACTAAGAAAAGTATAAGAATCGAGTGAAAGTTGCGGTCTTCGGGTCGTGACACTTTTGGTGAGATGAAAGTTTTTCACTTAGAAACCTTTTTTTAGCAAATCGTTATATGAAAATTCTTTTCAAGTTAATTACTAAAATTTATAGTTAATTTTATTTTCATCTTCTAAATTTTTATTTGCATTTCCCAACACCTTTGGGAAAGTTATAGAAACAATCCCTCACCTAGGGACTATTAGGAAATTCAATATTTATATTTTTATTCATTTATTAATCTAATTTTTTAAAAATAGCATTTATCAAAGTTTTTAAGGTAAATTAATCGTATTAACCTCTGATATTTTCTTTTTTTAAAATTTTTTATTAAAATATTTTAAATCTTTCCACACTTTGGAAAGATTTAAACATGATTTCTCACTTAGGAATTTTTTTTGAAAATCATTTCTTGCTTGTTTTAAAAATTAGAATTAATTCCAGTTATATTTAATGAAAAACTTCATATTATTGTTTTGAAAATATTATTTTTACACATTTTTTATTTTCTTTATTAAAAAGTAAACCTTACCAACACTCTTGGTAAGCATTTAGAGAAAGTTCCTCACTTAGGAACCTTTTTTTTTATTTTTTGAAGAACATTATTATATTTCTTTTATTTAAATAAATTTTATTAAAGTTTATAAAAATTACTTTATTTTATTATTTTTCATTTGCAAGTTTTATTTTAAGTTATCTTCTCATAAATCTTATTTTGAAACAAACCATCCAACACTTTTGGAAAGCTTTAAATTTAAAAATTCCTCACTTAGGATTTTTTTTTTTTGGAAAATAGCTATATGTTTTTTTTAAATGTTATTAATTGGCGGATTTTATTTGTTAGTTGAAATTCTATATTTATTTTTTATTAATATTTTATGCTATATAAATCCTTTTATAAATTTTTTTATTTAAATGACCCAACACTTTTGGGAAATTCATAGAATAAGTCTCTCACTTGGAGACTTCTTTAAAAACTTATTATGCTCTTTTAATCTGACTACCAAAAATCTTTTATTTTGAAATAACCAATTTTAAGATTTTTTTTTTGTAAAAATTTCATTAAACCTTTCCAACACCTTGGGTAAGATTTAATAGTAAGTCCCTCACTTAGGGACCTTTAATTTAAATTTTTTTACTATTAAAAATTTTACTCAATTTATTTTTTTTTGAATCTGGTATGATTATTTATTTTTATGTGAAATTATTATTATTATTTGAATTTTATTTTATATGTTTTGAAGGTGACATTCAACGACTTACAAACCCAAACATATACTTATAATATATATATACACACACACACACACACACACACACACACACAGAGAGAATATATAAAAGCAAAGATGCAAAAAAAACATCACGTAAACAAAATCCAAGTCAAAACTCCCACCCATTCAAATTCTTATGCAAATGACCCAAAGCAATGCAAATGAATATGAAACAAAATATAAAAAGCAAATAATTAGAAAGCAAACCAAGCAAACGTGTGGACAGCCGAAACCCAAATCCATCACATTTTTTACATGGAAGAAATATTCATAATCAAGCAAATAAGTAAACAAAACAAAGAATAAAAGGCAAATAAAAAAAATGGAAGCAACGTGTACCCAGCCCAAAGCATGTCCATTTCATTTTTTTAACATAGCCCAAATCTAGAGAGTTACAGATTGCAAATGAAATAAAAATCCAAATAATAAACTGAAAGTTAATTGGCTCACAAAATCGGGTGAAGCTTTCCCTCTTTTTCTTCTGTCGTTCTTTTCCTTTTTCTAAATGGGTCTCTTCTCCACGCAGGTAAATCACCGGCCAGTCACCTACGGCGACGTCACCAACTCCACTTCTGGTCACAACTTTCGCGTGATCTCCTCCTATCATGGTTGCTTAGCCGGTTCTGCTCCTATTCTGTTCCCTTTTTTATTATTTTCTATGCTTCTTTTAACAGTGTTTTTGCTATTTTTTTTATTGAATCTCAGATTGTATTTTGGGTTGTTGATTTTTTAGCTAAGATTGATTTTCTTTTAATCTGGGCTGTTCGGGTCTTTAGCTCTCTTTCGGGTGTTGAATGGATTGCAAACAAAATGGAAGAGGGATCAGTTAGCAATGGAGATATTGGGTTCTTGGATGATTTCGGTAGAAGGAATGGATGTTTTACCGAATGTGTGGGCTTTTGTGATGGAAGATAGAGGTGAAGAATGGGGTCATCGATTTTTTTTTCAAACTTTTTTTTGTTTTTCTCTCTTATCTCGCTGCCTCTGTGTTTATCTCTGATCTTCTTCAGGCTATTTATAAACATTTTTAGTCTAGAAAATCGGATGAAATCTTTGAATCCAAAGATTGTAATCCATTGTGCCGCCGGTTTTCAGACCCAATAATGTTTGATTTTCTTGGTGTGCTTAAATGCTGGAGAAGACATGTTTGAAAATAGTGAGTCTATCGTGAAGGCAAAGGGCTTGTAGAGGAAGGTTTTAAGGTCTTGAAAATAGGGGTTCTTCTGAAACTACTTCCCCTTTTCTTCTTTATCTCCCTCGAGCTGCTCTTTTTAGTCAATAAAAACGGAGCAAAATCTCAGAGAATTAATTTGTAGAAGACTTTCAACCACAAAGAAATTTGTCAGTGAGTTGGTAGATATGGCATGGTGACTGGCGACACCAGCCTCCTCTTTCTTTTTTTTGATGTAAATCCAAAAAAGGACCAACTTTAAGTAATTTGGGCTCATTAAATTTTGGGCTTTAGCCCAAATAACTTAATTAATTCAAAGAGAAACAGGCCTAATTATTTAGGACAAATTCGGAATCAAAAAACAAAATTCGATCTTCATGATACTTGAATTAATTTAAGCTTTAAATTCATCTCGGAAGCCAAATTACTCGAAATTAATTCAAAACACACGATTAAATCGAGCAAATTTCAATTTCAAATCACTAAGACTGAAACAAGATCCAATCCAAATATATTTACAATTCCGGACAAAATTAGGTGTCTACAGTAAGTCATGAGCCGGACAAAATTGTTGTCTATTGTCTTTGCCCTATTCCTGATTCTCAGCAATGTGCAAAGAGGTGCAACTGTAGACACCTAATTTTGTCTCGAATTGTAAATATATTTGGATTGGATCTTGTTTCAGTCTTAGTGATTTGAGATTGAAATTTGCTCGATTTAATTGTGTTTTGAATTAATTTCAAGTAATTTGGCTTCCGATATGAATTTAAAGCTTAATTAATTCAAGTATCATGAAGATCGAATTTTGTCTTTCGATTCCAAATTTGTCCTAAATAATTAGGCCTGTTTCTCTTTGAATTAATTAAGTTATTTGGGCTAAAGCCCAAAATTTAATGAGCCCAAATTAGTTAAAGTTGGCCCTTTTTATTTTAATAAAAAAAAAGGAGGAGGTTGGTGTCGCCAGTCACCATGCCATCTCTACCAACTCATTGAAAAATTTCTTTGTGGTTGAAAGTCTTCTACAAATTAATTCTCTGAGACTTTGCTCTGTTTTTATTGACTAAAAAGAGCAGCTCGAGGGAGATAAAGAAGAAAAAGGGAAGCAGTTTCAGAAGAACCCCTATTTTCAAGACCCTAAAACCTTCCTCTACAAGCCCTCTGCCTTCACGATAGACTCACTATTTTCAAACATGTCTTCTCCAGCATTTAAGAACACCAAGAAAATCAAACATTATTGGGTCTGAAAACCGATGGAATAATGGATTACAATCTTTGGATTCAAAGATTTCATCCGATTTTCTTGACTAAAAATGTCTATAAATAGTCTGAAGAAGATCGGACATAAACACAGAGACAGTGAGATAAGAGAGAAAAACAGAAAGAAAAAAAAAAGAGTTTGAAAAAAACTGAAGACCCCATTCTTCACCTCTGTCTTCCATCACAAAAGCCCACACATTCGGTAAAACATCCATTCCTTCTACCGAAATCATCCAAGAACCTAATATCTCCACTACCAACCGATCCCTCTTCCATTTTGTTTGCAATCCATTCAACACAAAAAAATGAGCTAAAGACCCGAATAGCCCAGATTAAAAAAAAATCAATCTCAGCTCAAAAATCAACAGCCCAAAACACAATCTGAGATTCAATCAAAAAATAGCAAAAACACTGTTAAAAGAAGCATAGGAAATAATAAAAAAGGGAAAGAGCAGAACCGGCAAAGCAACCGTAACAGGACGAGATCACGTGGAAGCCGTGACCAGAAGATGAGCAGGTGAAGTCGCCGTAGGTGACTAGCAGGTGAAGTCGCCGTAGGTGACTAGCAGGTGAAGTCGCCGTAGGTGACTAGCCGGTGATTTACCTGTGTGGAGAAGAGACCCATTTAGAAAAAGGAAAAGAATGACAGAAGAAAAAGAGGGAAAGCTTCACCCGATTCTGTCAGCCAATTAACTTTCAGTTTATTATTTGGATTTTTATTTCATTTGCAATCTGTGACTCTTTAGATTTGGACTATGTTAAAAAAATGAAATGGACATGCTTTGGGCTAGGTACACGTTGCTTCCATTTTTTTACTTGCCTTTTATTCTTTGTTTTGGATACTTATTTGCCTAATTATGAATATTTCTTCCATGCAAAAAACGTGATGGATTTGGGTTTGGGCTGTCCACACGTTTGCTTGCTTTGCTTTCTAATTATTTGCTTTTTATATTTTGTTTCACATTCATTTGCATTGCTTTGGATCATTTGCATAAGAATTTGATTGGATGGGAGTTTTGACTTGGATTTTGCTTACGTGATGTTTTTTTGTATCTTTGCTTTTATATATTGTATATATATTATAAGTATATGTTTGGGTTTGTAACTCGTTGAATGTCACCTTCAAAACATATAAAATAAAATTCAAATAATAATAATAATTTCACATAGAAATAAATAATCATACCAGATTCAAAAAAAAATAAATTGAGTGAAATTTTTAACAGTAAAAAATTTAAATTAAAGGTCCCTAAGTGAGGGGCTTACTATTAAATCTTACCAAAGGTGTTGGAAAGGTTTAATGAAATTTTTACAAAAAAATATATATTTTTTAAAATTGGTTATTTCAAAATAAAAGATTTTTGGTAGTCAGATTAAAAGAGCATAATAAGTTTTTAAGGAAGTCTCCAAGTGAGAGACTTATTCTATGAATTTCCCAAAGTGTTGGGACATTTAAATAAAAAAATTTATAAAAGGATTTATATAGCATAAAATATTAATAAAAAATAAATATAGAATTTCAACTAACAAATAAAATCCGCCAATTAATAACATTTTAAAAAAAACACATATAACTATTTTCCCAAAAAAAAATCCTAAGTGAGGAATTTTTAAATTTAAAGCTTTCCAAAAGTGTTAGATGGTTTGTTTCAAAATAAGATTTATGAGAAGATAACTTAAAATAAAACTTGCAAAAGAAAAATAATAAAATAAAGTAATTTTTATAAACTTTAATAAAATTTATTTAAATAAAAGAAATATAATAATGTTCTTCAAAAAATAAAAAAATAAAAAGGTTCCTAAGTGAGGAACTTTCTCTAAATGCTTACCAAGAGTGTTGGTAAGGTTTACTTTTTAATAAAGAAAATAAAAAATGTGTAAAAATAATATTTTCAAAACAATAAGATGAAGTTTTCCATTAAATATAACTGGAACTAATTTTATTTTATTTTTTAAAAGGAGCAAGAAATGATTTTCTAAAAAAGGTTCCTAAGTGAGGAACTTTTATCTTACAAAAAGTGTTGGAGAGATTTTAAAATATTAGAATAAAATATGAAAAATAAAATGAACTATAAAATCTCAAGTAATAAAATTAACTAATAAAATCTTAATTTTAGTAATTAACTTGAAAAGAATTTTTATATAATGATTTGCTAACAAAGGTTCCTAAGTGAGGAACTTTTATCTCACCAAAAGTGTTGGAGAGATTTTAAAATACTAAAATAAAATATGAAAAAAGAATATAAAAAAAAAGGGATAAAATATTTAAAGTCTAGGTTTAAGATGAAATAAAAGTCTTCCACATAAAAATATTAAAATTATAACTGACAACGGAGCCTCTTCAGAAGAATGAGTGATTTTCTTAAATACTCTTGCGGTAAGAGAATTTCTTAAATTATACCGAAAGTGTTGAAAAATGTTTAAGAAAATTCTCAATACTTTAATAATAAATGAAAGGAATAAAATAAAATAATAAATATTAAAAGACCACTTTGGTTAAGAGCTTTTAGAATAACATGTGATTAATAGGTACCGTCCATCAGACGGGCGTTGTGGGGGTGCTAATCCATTCTCTACACGTAACCGTACTCCCGAACCTAATTTTAGGAACGTAAACTAAGCTTTATCCTTAGAGTCAAATAAGTGGCCAATCACACCTAGGCTAAAAAAGATTGGTGGCGACTCCATAATTTTTAACGTCTAATGATTAGGTCTTCGGACAAAAATCGTTATGACATTCATTATATCACTACAACTCACACACTCCCCCCTTATTAGTCTTATGAAACCGATCGTCCTAGTTACGCTAACCGAAATCCGTCAACTCAGGCTGCAAAATAATTTTATCAAAAATTATTAATATTTTTCCTCTTATTTTTAAACCACTAATATTCATAAAATGCAGCCACTAATATTCTAACACAAGTACAACCAGTATAAATTATATTGGTGCTAAATCTCAATTTCTTCAATTTAGTTCTTTTTTCGATTTTAATTTCACCAGTCCTTCTCTGTTAATTTCAATAATTATTTTTTTACCAAAAGCCCTAATTTTCAGCACATTTTCATGCTTCCAACATGTCATGGCCGAATCCCC
Source organism: Heritiera littoralis (assembly GCA_031772115.1). Lineage (NCBI taxonomy): Eukaryota > Viridiplantae > Streptophyta > Magnoliopsida > Malvales > Malvaceae > Heritiera > Heritiera littoralis. Next base: position 879,222 of record JAPDPK010000035.1, read on the forward strand.
TTCTTATGGCCATTTCATGATTTTTGTCTCTTTTCCTTAAATTGTTGCTTCTAATTGATAAAGGCTTGTCCACATGAGCCTTCTTTCTTATTTTTGTATGCATGTACCATTAATTTCTCTACTCTCCCATGCCAAACCGAAGCCCCTTTCACTAGCCAACTTTTGCTTTTCAACCGTCTTCATAATTCCAAGCTTCCTCTTCAATTATTTATATTCCCTTGTCCATTTCTCATCCTCTTTACACAAATTCTAGCCCACTTTCTTTATTTTTCTCATCTATACCAAGATCTCATCTTAATTAAATTTCCATACTCTAACAAGATTTAACTAAAAGCAAGTCTATATCTATGTTTATTATGTTATAAAACATAGAAATATAGTATTGAATATCAAGAACACCATAGAATCATGGAAGCTCACATTGACCGAAATTCATCTCCAAAACAGAACACTTTCTGCTTCAAGTCAGCCCTCTACTCTTATTTTCTTTGATGGTTTAAATGATGGAGGAAAGATTGATGGTGAAGGTTAAGTGGTTAGCTATGAGAGGTGTATAATTTTGCTGTGTTTCCTTGAAAGAACGGAAGCAAACAGAACACCAAAACTAGCTCAAAGCTGTTTCAAAGCTGTCTCTCGTATACCAGCAGAGAAATCGATGATGAGAAGAAAACTTGTTGAGTTTGCTTCAATTTTATTCTTCCATTTATTCAAGATAGCCAATAGGAAATGGCCATCTAGCTTCTTATCTTTCTTTTCTCATTATTTTATGTCTTACATGCATTAAAACTAAAGAAACTTGCAGCCAAAAAGAAACGGTGGTGAGGCTTTCTTTTGCTGTCTCGTTTTTTACCAAGTTCCATATCCTTTTTGTAAATTTTCATCGAATGAAAATTATTCACATGGTATTTCTATCTTTTCTTCCTTTTTGTATTATTTGTTTTTCATTTTATTGTATGAAAATTATGGTCAAAATCCTTTAAATCTCCAGCTGAAAGTCGGTACCAAGGCAATAAAATGGCAAATGGAGACTGATTTTTTCTGCTCCACGTTTTAACTTGTTTTGCCTTCTTTTTTAAGGCTCCAACCAATAAAGTTTAAACATCTTTCCACATAGAAAATTTTCTTCCATTAAAGATCATTTGTTGGCAATTTTTATACCATAAAAAATTGCATTTCATTTCCTTTATAAAATTTTCTGCCGTATCACACAATAGCAAATAGGAAGTAGCGTGCAGCCCACATTTTCTTGGCTGCATGTTTCTTGTTTCATTTTGCCTCTTTTGTTATATTATTCAACCAATAAGATCCCACCATATATACATTTAATAAAATCCTCTTTATCTATCATTATCATCCAAGTTTTTTTATATACCAAAATGGCATAACAAAACAATATCAAATCGCGCTACTGTGTGTTGCACGGTTTGATTAATTTTTTTTTCTCATCTCTTTTATATACTCCCTCAAATCAAGTTTAATCACATGTCCAAAAATAAATTTTCTTCCTCTCTTATAAATATATCTATTGGTATTTTATGCCATGAAACTATCACTTTCATTGTAAAATTTTCTAATTTGTTTTCTTCCTTTATTCAATGTTTTCAATTCATTCTTTAATATTCACTTCCACTCTTATACACCATATTATAATTTATAAATCCAATAATTCCAATTTGAAAGTGGAAATTCATATTCAGTCTTTATTTAATTCCACTAAATAATTCATTTCCACTATCAATTATTTACAAATATGGTGTACAGTGTTATAATATGGGGTCTCACATTTTCTCCCCACCTTAGGAAATTTGGTCCTCCAAATTTCGTCTGGACCTATCACTGTAAGATTTCTGGATACTTCTCACACAATCTAAGATCTCAAAAGGTCCGATGTATCGAGGACTCAGCTTTCCTTTCTTACCGAATCTCATTATGTCTTTAGGGGGTGAGACCTTCAAAATATATTATCACCCGTACATTTCGGGAATCTGCTCAACCCTATAGGGAGCTAAGGACTTATGGTCTCCCACTTTTTCCCATGCTATCGTGGATCGATATCGTCTGCCATATATAGTTTTGTAAGATGCCATGCCGATAGTGACCTATTAGTTGTTATTATAAGCAAACTCTGTCAGGGTAAATGATCATCCCAGGAGCCTCTAAAATCAAGTGCACATGCTCACAACACATCCTCGAGCGTCTATATCGCACGCTTGGACTGTTCGTCAATCTGCGGATAAAACGCGATGCTAAAACTCAGTTGGGATCCCATAGCTTCCTGAAGTCTCTCTCAACAATGAGATGCGAAGCGGGACTCCCTGTCAGATGTAATGCTAGCTGAAACACCATGTACTCTCACTATCTCCCTGACATATAATTCGGCTCAGGCAATAATTGGATCAGTAGATTTCATAAACAAGAAATTGGGCAGACTTAGTTAATTTATCCACAATTATCCATATAATATCAGATCCTTTACGGGTTCTCCGAATTTCACTTAATTTAGGAAGTACCACAAAAATAGGTATTTTCTTCCTTTTATAATTTCTAACTCTCAGTTAGTCTTGTCTTTAAGATGAGACTGCCAATATACTTTTACACTCGAAATTTCCTTTAATTACCACATTTCCTTTTCCACAATCTATTTATACTCCTTGAATTATTTATCAATTTTGGGAGTTAATAATTTCCACTTCTTTTCATGCAGTAATTAATTCATACTATTTATGACTCATTATATCATTTGGTGCCAATGCGATAATAATTTGGTGACTATTATTTAAACAATTTAATTAATCGTATGTAATTATCCTAGTAGCTTTTACATCCGGTGCACCTGTTCTCAACATATTATTATGCGTTTACATATTACGCTCAATATTTAATCAGTACTAAGCGATGCTATCAGTAAATTTGGAATCGCAAAGCTTTTTGCTATTTTTTATGAGCATATGGTCAATCAGAGATTTCCAATCACATGTACTCGCTCACTGGAACTTTACATACATTCTCACCGTTTCATAGATATATATCGACTAGGCACTCAAGAGATCAAGAAACTTGATGATGTAGAAGTGAATCAATTTGATCAATCAGTCTATAATCATTTCCATAACATCATAATTTTTTCGGATTCTTTACTATCCCACAATAATCATTGTATAGTTTAGCTAAAGCTGCATTTCACTTGCAAACCTTAATATTAACCATCCATTACAGTTATTGAGACGTTAGGTACTAATTTTTTCCTGACATTTCTTTTCATATTTAGTTATCATTACATCCCTCATTCTCATGGTACATATAATATCACTTAATTGTATATTGTACCTGAGGATATAATCTTTTCATAATCAAATTCTGTAATTGAATTTATCACAATACCAATTCCGTCTCCACATTACTTATGCAATTTCATAATTCCAATATATATACATCCTTTTACATGACTGGCAGTAATGTATTTATTTATTCCTCTGAATATAACAGATTTTATCTGTTAAGTTTGGCTCAATCTTATATTTAGCCATAACCACATGATAGTCAGAGGAAATCACATGCAATCTTAGATTTAGGAACTACCTCATAATTCGTGTTCCCTTATCATTATATGACTTGTCTTTTAATGCATTTTCATCCTTTCACATTAATCACTTCAGTTACTTTTCCAAATGGTATAGTACTCTTTCGTTAAAACCTTTTAACATTTTTGAATACTATACTCACACATATTCATCCACTTTCATTTGATTTTCTCATATGTATGTATCATATTAGTGAAGCAGCCAATTCCACAAACTTCTTAACAAATCATTTATTTTATTCGGTTTCCAGAAGTTGTGAAATAAATCAAGGGTGTTGTTTATATTCTTCAAACAAATATACATATTCACATTTCGTGGTTTCATGCCATTATAATTTATCCATACGTGATTGAAATATTTCATTCATTAATTCCACATACTTCACATGATATTTCATAAATCTCCTAAGTACCACGAAGGACTCGTAGGAGTTATACTGAGTTCTAAACATCATCTTACGAACACCTATCTGTAAACTTTTATCCAATAACAGCTTGTTCAAAGATTGATCTTAAAACTCTACATACTTCATTAAGTAAATAAAGTAAAACATCAATCTAGAACAAGTGCATATTCATTCTCAATAATAACACTATTGAATACTCGAAATTTAGTACGCAATCATAAGCTATGCTTATTCTTTCGAACCATATCATCACCAGTTACTCTAATACAGATGGGTTCTTTATTCATTAATCTCTGGAGTAATTTCTTAAGCTCTTTAGACTCTTTTGCGTTCTCCGGCAAGAGTTTAGAAATGGAATCCATAGTGTGAATCATATCAATGATCTCTCAAATCTATTCTACTCTAGAAATTTATTTGAAGTTACCTTCAGTAACTTTTAAATCATAACCTCATACCATCTTGGATGTTTCATCATTTACATCCTGTAATTTTACTTTAAAATCATATTCATTTAATAGCTCGGGTTAGCTGTGATTCTCTTATAGTCACTTAATAGCTCTTATACACATTTCTTCATGTCTATATAGTATATCATTTTGTAAAGCATAACCCAAAATATTCTGGTTCTATAATTATCTGATTTATTTTCATAAGAAACAGAAGGAATATATAGAACCAAAATTAGTAACATTGATATTGAATCATCAATACACAATTCACCTTTTTAATCATGAATCATCAATACACAATTCACTTATTTAATCACACTCCGTAAGTGTATCTCTTTTTTACAATATCAAATAATCCCTAGTCAATATACCCCATCTTTTCACTTTTAATTCAGGCCCTAAAAATTCATAACAAGGCCGACTATCTCGCGACCTCCCACAGTATCTACTCCGGTCGCATTACACATCAAAATATAAGTGGGGTTCACAGTAGGGATCATTAAACATGTAATATGTTCTTTACACCATCAGTTACTCTATTACCATCAATCAATTCCGAATCAATTTAATCATTTTCAATTCGGAGGAATTATTTCACTATAGGGGCATGTTCGTCATTTCCCAGTTTATTTCTCTCCCTTCAAGATACCTTTAAACAGGCGATCCTAAGATCTATACACTGATGATATCTCATTCCAGTCCAATATCATCATTTCAGGGTCTTAATTCGATATGGACAGAGAAGTCCTGGTGGTGTACTCACCGAGTTTCTCTTTGTACCATACCGAACAAACCTCCAGTAAGACCATAAGATCACCTATTTCATGCAAAATTCTTGGGTTATAATCCTTTTTTTTTGTAACCCTTAATTCCATAAACTTTCACACCATTTTAAACACTTAATATAATTTACAATCACTTGGTTTCTCTATCCATTCAAACTATACAATACTATAGGGGATGTTAACCTCTTTCAACACTTTCTACTCTAAAGCATCGACAGACATCAGGACAACCTTACTCTGATACCATTTTAACTATAATAGTCTGAGTGTACATTTTTACATAATATTTATTAGTATTTTACATATTTTTACCGGTTGAGCTGTCTGCGATGCCTTTAACACTTGATCATTAACAGTAATAAATGATAAACATTTATTCAATAAATTCAAAATATAAAATTTTTTTTCAATATTTCATACACTTTACATCCCCTGTTTCTATTTTACAATAATGCAATACTGTATACAAGTGTCTGAATATATAAGAGAAGTGACTGTACCTTTAAATTTCAATGCTCTTTGTCCCAGTGGGCTACTTGTAGCTATATGTATCCAAGGAAGCCATCAAATAGGCCTTGTAATTAATCTGGAAAATTTGAAAAGTAAGGGGTGAGCGAACCACATGCTCAGTAAAAGAGTCGTATGTTGCTTGATATAATGAAAACTATATGCCGTAAAACATTTATTTTCTAACGGCGTACCAAGCACAGTAAAGGAAGGATACTATAGTCAGCCAGGAAATCCAAATGGAGCATGGAAGGTATTTGGAATACCTATCTTGTCCCGAAAACCCAGAGCGACTATAGGCAGTAATTTATAAATTGTCTTGATAAAACAATTTAATACCCTTTTTTTTCATAAGAATAAATGGGATAAACCATTTATTTTCCTTCCTTTCAGTACAATTCAAAACACGTGATAGTCTAGTGGTAAAACAATAATGACAATAAACAGTCTTTTCAATACAGTAGCTTATAAATATCCAATTCACTGGATAACAGTTCAATAATTATTTCTATTTTAGAAATAATTTTAAAGTATTCTTTCTCGATAACAATAAATTTCCTTTCAGTTTAGTAAACAGTATTCCGTACAATTCAGTTTAGTAAACAGTAATCAGTAGGTTTCAGTTCAGTAAACCATAATCAGTAGCTACTAGTTCAGTAAACAATAATCAATAGCTACCAGTTCAGTAAACAATAATTAGTAGCTACCAGTTCAGTAAACAGTAATTAGTAGCTTTTAGTTCATTAAACAGTAATCAGTAGCTACCAGTTCAGTAAACAACACTTGCCAGTGTAGTACAGTTCAGTAAAACAGTATTTCGGTACGGTTCAATGTAGTAAACAGTAATTCACAGTGCAGTACAGTAAAATAAGATTCAGTAAATCCCTTCAGTAAACATTAATTAGTAAGTTGAGACTAGGCATCACCTTACATCATATCATGCTATCATCGTCCATTAAAGGACACAGTAATCATCCCTGAAGGGACACAGTAACAGTATACAGTGAGATTTATGGCCATGATCTATAGGAGGTCCTCGGTGTACACTTGCCAGGTGACATCCGAGACCGCTGATGATTGGCGGGTCAATCAGCCACGTGACAATAACAGTAACAGTAGTAAGCATGAATCTCGGGGCCTAAGTCTCAAAACAGTATAAAAATCGTACCACAGCCTTTATGGATCTTATTCAAAATAATTTGAAATATTTCATGTTTATCCATAAGGCTCTCACATTTTCATATATCATCACCTTTATGGAATTTATAAAATAAATAAGATCCATATTTAGTTCCATAAAGGTATAAAATCATTTCTTTTCCCATAAAAATACCTTTAAGGAAATCCCATGAATCAAATCATTTATTTTAGTAATTATTTCCAAAAAAGGTATTTATTTCTCATTTTCACATACTATAAATCAGTCGGTAAATATTCATGTATTAAGTGAGAACACAATAAATATTCATTTTGAATATTTAATATCATATAAAACATAATTAATTTCTCACTTTAATGAAAATATAAAACATGAATATTTAATTTTATAACTTTCTCATAATTTACAATTTATGAAAAATTAGTGGATATTATATTCAAAATTTCCCATTTAAATCATTTCATGCATCTAAAATATTTTATAATATTTTAGAATACTTTTGGAAATTTTTCGACAACATAACGACTGCAGATTCCTAACCTCCTGCACACAATTCGCAGTATATAAACCAGCTTATCAACCACAATTTTGCATGTTTTCAAACCAAATCATGCATCCAATATTCTCATAAAATTTAGCTTAAGAAAACATGCAATTCATTATATCACTACAACTCACACACTCCCCCCTTACCAATCTTATGAAACCGATCATCCCGGTTACGCTAACCGAAATACGTCAACTCGAGCTGCAAAATAATTTTATCAAAAACTATTAATATTTTTCCTCTTATTTTTAAACCACTAATATTCATAAAATGCAGCCACTAATATTCTAACACAAGTACAACCAGTATAAATTATATTGGTGCTAAATCTCAATTTCTTTAATTTAGTTCTTTTTTTCGGTTTTAATTTCACCAGTCCTTCTCTGTTAATTTCAATAATTATTTTTTTACCAAAAGCCCTAATTTTCAGCACATTTTCATGCTTCCAACATGTCATGGCCGAACCCCCTTCTTATGGCCATTTCATGATTTTTGTCTCTTTTCCTTAAATTGTTGCTTCTAATTGATAAAGGCTTGTCCACATGAGCCTTCTTTCTTATTTTTGTATGCATGTACCATCAATTTCTCTACTCTCCCATGCCAAACCGAACCCCCTTTCACTAGCCAACTTTTGCTTTTCAACCGTCTTCATAATTCCAAGCTTCCTCTTCAATTATTTATATTCCCTTGTCCATTTCTCATCCTCTTTACACAAATTCCAGCCCACTTTCTTTATTTTTCTCATCTATACCAAGATCTCATCTTAATTAAATTTCCATACTCTAACAAGATTTAACTAAAAGCAAGTCTATATCTATGTTTATTATGTTATAAAACATAGAAATATAGTATTGAATATCAAGAACACCATAGAATCATGGAAGCTCACATTGACCGAAATTCATCTCCAAAACAAAACACTTTCTGCTTCAAGTCAACCCTCTACTCTTATTTTCTTTGATGGTTTAAATGATGGAGGAAAGATTGATGGTGAAGGTTAAGTGGTTAGCTATGAGAGGTGTATAATTTTGCTGTGTTTCCTTGAAAGAACGGAAGCAAACAAAACACCAAAACTAGCTCAAAGCTACCTCTCGTATACCAGCAGAGAAATCGGTGATGAGAAGCAAATTTGCTGAGTTTGTTTCAATTTTATTCTTCCATTTATTCAAAATAGCCAATGGAAATGGCCATCTAGCTTCTTATCTTTCTTTTCTCATCATTTTATGTCTTACATGCATTAAAACTAAAGAAACTTGCAACCAAAAAGGAACGGTGGTGAGGCTTTCTTTTGCTATCCCGTTTTTGACCTAGTTCCATATCCTTTTTGTAAATTTTCATCCAATGAAAATTATTCACATGGTATTTCTATCTTTTCTTCCTTTTTGTATTATTTGTTTTGCATTTTATTGTATGAAAATTATGGTCAAAATCCTTTAAATCTCCAGCTGAAAGTCGATACCAAGGCAATAAAATGGTGTATGGAGATTGATTTTTTCTGCTCCACGTTTTAACTTGTTTTGCCTTCTTTTTGAAAGCTCCAACCAATAAGGTTTAAACATCTTTCCACATAGAAAATTTTCCTCCATTAAAGATCATTTGTTGGCAATTTTTATACCATAAAAAAAATTGCATTTCATTTCCTTTACAGAATTTTCTGCCGTATCACACAATAGCAAATAGGAAGTGGCGTGCAGCCCACATTTTCTTGGCTGCATGTTTCTTGTTTCATTTTGCCTCTTTTGTTATATAATTCATCCAATAAGATCCCACCATATATGTCACGACCCAAAGGCCGCGACGGTGCCTCTTTCTTGTACGGATGCGTAGAATTTAGGGCTAATTTTTTTTATTTCCTATATTTGCTTTGTCTAAGTGCAATGTAGTGAATTTTTGTTTCGGGACGTTAACTCCCTCGCCTATTTTTATGACTTTCCCCAGGTTATTTTCCTGCATAAAAATTACAAGTAATAATCCAGCTCATGCTTCCCAGAATGACAGTTAATCATATTCTAGCATTCCTATGACCAAGTTCATTTCCATATCATAACATTTCATCTTATGGTTCACATTTTTCCTACTTTGTCACTTGTTCATGCTATTCAATCCACAATCCATACTCATGCAAAATCAATATTTCATACTTCATCATCACTAGTCTAGATGCTATTCTCTATATCAGATTACATCCCATCTAAGTACTGATTCAAAATAGCCTGAATTAGTAATAAATACAAAAGGAAAGTGTGTATACCCCAATTGTTCACAAAAATTTCTTTGGAGAGTTGGGACTATATTTCAGGCTCGGGACTATTCGGAAGGCTCCGAAATACTCCCCCAACTCCGTGCTCAATCTGAAAAATTTAAATAGCGTTTAATGAGCAAAGGCTCAGTAAGTCATTTATATAAGTGCAGAGTTAGAATTATACTATTCTATATGCCATGCATGGTGTCATGTGAGGAGAATTCATTATTGATCGTTTTCTTATTCATCATGCAGCATTTACATGTATTTTCCAACTCAATCCTATTATGCTTCAACATATCATGAGATGTTTAAGTCTTGAAGTCATAATGTGATCTTGAATATGTAATTATGAATGAAGCAGTTACAATCATAAAACATATACTACATGTTCTTTTCCAACAAGTTTCAAAGCATGTGAAGTATCAATACATTTCATGTGTTCTTTCAAGACATGCTTGAAATATGTAATCGTTTACATTTCATGTCAAATATACTTTTTAAAGCATATTTCATATCACATATACTTTTGAAATACATTTCATTTCACATATACTTCTGAAATACATTTCATGTCACATATACTTTTGAAATACATTTCATGTCACATATACTTTTGAAATACATTTCATATCACATATAGCATCAAAATGCGTTTCATATACTGTAAATCAATATCGAGTTTAGAGTTCATTTTCATTTTAAAGCCATACTCTAAACTTCACTTCATATCATTTGAGACCAGGCTAAATCCCTATCTCTCTATCAATAAAGACTTAGTTCACTGTAGCTAGCAGTGAAGAATCATATCATCGTCCCCTGGAAACCACTAGGGTGCTATCTATGGCCATAGACCTCATGTCTCTCAGTCCCACTGATCAGGCGAGACTGAGACCTGTCCACGACTATTGTCGGACAAGCTTCTATGCCTAATGAGTAATCTCCAATTAGGCGGCTTGCACTATGCTTTATTGAATTTAATTCTCTTAGGGTGCCTATAGTCTCATAAAGCAATTCAATCTTTCGTATAAAAATAGTTTAATGTACGTAATGCTTTTCTGAAGATCATTTACATGTATATACGTACATATGTGAAAACTATCATTTCATTCTTTTCAAAGCCATTCAAGCATCCAAAATATTCTTGTAAACATGATAAGAATAAATCATTTCAATTTTTCATGTATAGTAATAAGTCATGCTTGATGGCAATAAAATTCAAGGAAGTGAAATAAAACCATAAAATGACATGCTCATGAATTGCATGAATGTTTGTCATTTCATCTCATAATATCTATGAACCTATACCATATCGATTCACTTCCGATCAATGTCTCTCACCTTGGTACTTTATCAAGTCGAATATCATACCTACATTTCATTTCGTTATATTAAATCTCTAGGTATTCAATTCATTCTATAGTAAGATTCAATCCTATACAGGATAATCTTACTTCTACCTTATATAAACGTCTTACCTAAGGCGACGTTAGTTTGAGCATGTCCTGTGTCCAGCTAAACCGTGTCCGTCGTCCTTTTGGTGCACTACACATTCACAAAGAATTTCGACTTAATAAAGTCTAGCTCAAGTGTTCAATACGCATATGTAAATTTAAATTCCAACATAATATCTATATATACATATATAAATATATGTATACATATACATTTAACACAATATAATTCAAGTTTCTTAAATCACAATCTCTCATTTTTTTTTCACATCTTTATATATATGTACTAAGCATACATACATATATATATATATATATATATATATATCTATATATCTACTTCCATGTTTTCCAAGTAGGTAATATATATATATATATATATATATCTTCTTTTCTTTTATTTTCTTTCTCCTTTCCTTGTTTCTTATCTGTCTCCAAGATAATAATAATAATAATATATATATATATATATATATATATATATATATATGCACACTTACACATATATATTCATATATTAAGCATTTATATCATAAATTAAATTTAATTCTTAACTCTATTCTTCTCATCTCCATATATATATACAAATATATATTTTCATATATATTTTTCTTTCTTTTAACTTTTCTTTATTTTCTTCCTTCTTTCTCTTTTATTTCTTTTTACCTTGCAATTCCGGTGGCTTGGTGAAGAATGCCACCCACGGCAGCCTCCAGCACCCTGTGAACAGCCCTAGTGTCGGCTGTAACCACCACCCATGCCGCCTGTTTTGGCCCTTGAAAGCCTCTCGTTTAGGGGCTGGAAACGCCCAGTTTAGCCACCACCAATATCACTGTTTCGTGTTCTAATTCAACACCAAGGTCAGCCAATAATACCTCCCCTATTTGGCCCTCTCAAAACCCTATCCTCTAGCTCTATACGTTGCTTTTATTCACAGTTGTGTAACCACCAACATCAGCCCTTAAATCTCGATTGCTTCCAGCTCGAGAACTTTCCCCTTACTTACCCTGTTATTAAGCTCGCCTCTCCAGTCGTAATGCCCTAAATGAGACCTAGTTTCCACAGCCAAAAATGCTCGCACACACAGCCTTCACCTCTTACTGAACACCATTGTTGTTTTCTCCATTTTCCCGAATCATGTTTTGATTCTTACAAGCCTTTTAAGTCGTCACTTTTTGCTGTATTGCTAGCCTCGGTTCAGCACCCTTGTACCTACCAGCAGTTCTTTCGTAGTCCTGTTCAGTTTTGCCCAACGGATGGAGACACAATGGGAGTGAAAGGGAGGCACGATGGAAAGGTGAGGGAAGCTTAGAAATTTCACAGAGGCAACGGGGAAGGAAGGGAACAGGGTTGGGTGTTTTTAGGTTTCAAAAACAAAGACTAAAAAAATACTAAGGATGTGATAGGGAGACAGAGTTGTCTCCCTTTTGACACCGACGGGTTAGTGGGTGTTTCCCACTAACCCTAATACCTATAGATTATATATATTTTACTTAAATTTATATTTTATTACAACCCTTTTTACACATTTTTATTTTATTTATTCATTTCTTTACCATTATTGATATTTTGCATATGTATATAAATATACTTTGAAGATATATATTTATATCTATTTTATATATATATTATATATATATATTTTCAGTATTTATACACTTATACCTCAATTTATTTGTCTGATCATCTATTCATATTGATATAAGTGATAGCATATATATTCACTCTTAAACTTCTTTACTTATATGCATATTGAATTATTTTCACCTTTGTATATACATATATATATTTATTTATATATGTATTTTATTTATTCATTTATCTATTTATTTATTTTTACTTGTGCTCACGTATGTTGCGTATACGGTATTGGTGTACTATTTACATTCTACTCGGAGGCTTCATTTCTATGGATACGCACCATAATCTTATACTTGAAATTTCAAGAGTAAAATTATCTTTTACATTGACTAGATTACAAGTGGAGTACACATCTAGTTAGAAAATTTGCGGTTCTCACAATATATACATTTAATAAAATCCTCTTTATCTATCATTATCATCCAAGTTTTTTTTTATACCAAAATGGCATAACAAAACAATATCAAACCGTGCTACTGTGTGTTGCACGGTTTGATTAGTTTTTTTTTTCTCATCTCTTTTATATACTCCCTCAAATCAAGTTTAATCACATGTCCAAAAATAAATTTTCTTCCTCTCTTATAAATATATCTATTAGTATTTTATGCCATGAAACTATCACTTTCATTGTAAAATTTTCTAATTTGTTTTCTTCCTTTATTCAATGTTTTCAATTCATTCTTTAATATTCACTTCCACTCTTCTACACCAGATTATAATTTATAAATCCAATAATTCCAATTTGAGAGTGGAAATTCATATTCAATCTTTATTTAATTCCACTAAATAATTCATTTCCATTATCAATTATTTACAAATATGGTGTACAGTGTTATAAAATCGGGTCTCACATATGGTGTTGATTATGAGGAGACATTTGCTCCTGTGGCTAAGCTAAACTCAGTCTGTGTGCTACTGTCTTTGGCAACTAACCTAGATTGGCCTTTTCATCAACTAGACGTCAAAAATGCATTTTTAAACGTTGACTTAGAGGAAGAAGTCTTCATGGAGATTCCACCAGGATTTAACTCTCAGGAGAACAATGGTAAAGTATGCAAGCTTCGTAAGTCGCTATATGGCCTCAAACAATCACCACGGGCTTTGTTTGATTACTTAACAAATGTTGTTAAGAAGTATGGGTTTTCACAGTGCCAAACCGATCACATTATGTTTGTTAAACACTCATCTTATCACAAGATTGCTATCATTATTGTTTATGTAAATGATATAATTCTTACAAGGGACTACGTGGAGGAGATTGTTGGGTTAAAGACCCTTTTGGCAAGAGAATTTGAGATAAAAGACTTAGGAATGCTCAAGTATTTCCTTGGCATGGAAGTAGCTCGATCGAGAAATGGGATTTCTATTTCACAACAAAAATATGATTTGGATCTTCTTAAGGAAACAAGGATGCTTGGATGAAAACCTGCAGATACTCCGATGGTTTCAAATGGCAAGTTAGTAAAGAAGAAAGTCCTCTAATTGACAAAGGCAGCTACCAAAGCCTTGTGGGGAAACTGATTTATTTAACACATACTAGACTAAATATTTGTTTTGCTGTTAGCCTAGTAAGCAGATTTATGAATAACCCTACCTAAGCACACATGAAAGCAATTTACCGAATTCTTCAATACTTAAAGAAAAGCCCAAGTAGAGGACTACATTTCAAGAAAACCTCAAATAGAGATGTTGAAGTTTTCTCAGATGTAGATTGGGCAGAATCTGTAATGGATCAGAGGTCAACCACCGAATATTACACATTTGTATGGGGTAACTTGGTCACATGGCGATGCAAAAAAGCTGACAGTAGTAGCTCAGAGTAGTGCTGAAGCAGAATTCAGAACTATGACTCATGGGATTTGTGAAGGAACTAAAGGAATTAAGGATTTCAAAAGGAAGTTCTAAGAAGGTATTTTGTGACAACCAACCAACCATAAGTATTGCCAAAAACCCAGTTCACCATGAGCAAACCAAGCATACTGAGATTAATCACCATTTTATCAAAGAGAAAATCGAAAAAGACCAAGTCAAACTTGTCTACACGCCAACTAGTCTTCAAACTGTAGATATTCTCACTAAGGCCCTTCCCAGAAATAATTTTGAAAGGTTGAAGTCCAAGTTGGGTATGATTAACATCTACTACCCAACTTAAGGGAGAGTGTGGAAATCCAATCCATATTCTATGAGATTGGATATGATTGTTTTTTTATTTATATCCCAAGATAATGGGATTTAGTATCTTGACCAAGTATTCACCTGATTGGTTTCATTTAAAACTTTCCTTTATTTAGGATTCCTTTTCGTTTTTTGTAAATGGTATATAGGATATATAGGGATTTATGTAGATTTCCTAGTTCAGCCTACAACTATTTATACTCTCCGTAAATTATAATTTTTTGAGTAGAAAATAAAAAAAAAACACTTTCATATCAGTTTCTACATTTTTTACAATATCAGTTTCTACAGTTAGAAATAAATCACACTAAACAATTAAATATTTATATAAATAGTTTTGTATTTTTAAGTTAAGCCAATAACTTATTTGGCCTTGGAAATTTTTTTACACAAAGTTAGGTCTCTGGAATTTGGATAATCATAGTATAATAAATTTTTATTTTTTTTATCCTTTTTTTTTAGTTTGTTTTAATAGCTTTTCTAGTAATTATATTATATTTTTAATAAAAATTTAAATTTTCTAGAATTTTTATTACATTTATTTTTTAAAATACCAACATAATTACTTTATATCTAATCGTATAATTAGTTGACTAATTATTTAATGAGTTTATATATGATGCACTGATAGTGTATAGTTTCTATACATCATCAGTTAATCATAGGATGATACCTCATTAATGAGCAAAGTCTAAAAATCAATTTAAAACCTTTATTAATATTTATTTTTAAAAATCTGTCTATGAGGTGTCATCCGATAGTTGACTGACAGTGTATAGAAACTATACACTGTCAATGCATCATATACAAACTCTTATTTAATTATATTTAAGTTATGAAAACTGTGAAAATGTAAAAACTAATAGAAATAGAAGTATTGATCTAATTTGATCATTTTAACATTAACATTAGATATAATTATATTCATCAATTACAAAATGTATAAACAATATGAACAAAAAAATTACCAATTATCATTTGTCAAAAAATACTAATATTAATTATTGGTCAACTAATAAGCACAATTTTATATATTTTGTTTTGGTTTGTACATAAATTATAATATTAATATTATTACATTAAATATAATCATATATACTAATGAATCAAATGTCCCATTAAAAATTTAGAACATTCAATTAAAAAAATTATATACACCAATTTACATTATATTATTAATATTTGATATAATCATATCATATACAGTTATATACCAATTGAGTACTAATTTAATAATGTTAATATTAACATAATAACATTAGATATACCCCAATTGATCAAATGTCCAATTAGAATGTTCAATAGTAGATATTATTAAATTAATTAATATAATACTAAATGCTTAAATATAACTAATTTTAATATCAATAAAGCATAAAAAACTAATTGTATTAAAATTATCGCTTACAAGTTTCGCAATAATTACTACCAAAGTATATTTCTAAATTACACTTTGATTTAATATTATAAATAACTATTTTTATCCACACTTCAATTTTATATTTAATAGATAATAAATAATTAATTTTTAATAGATAATTAATTTTATCAAGATAACACTTACACAAGAGATTATATAATTTATTCTACATCACATGATAAGGGATTATTATAATTTAATATACAAATCATTATGATAAGATACATACATTATTATCAATTTTGTATTTTGTTATTATCTATTAAATATAAAAATTTAAAAAAATATTTTACGGTAACAACAACATGCAAATAATTATTTTATTTTGATGTTGGAATGAATTGATATGATGCATTGCAATGTTCTTAGGAAAGCAAAAACTTTGTTCATCTGATTTTACGATTTAAATAACATTTATATTTTATTATATTTTGTTTGAATGTTGTACTTATATTGTTTAATTTAGTTATTTAACTTTCTTAATTTTAAAAACAATATATATGAATTTTAAGATTAGGTTTTTATTTCAAGTAAATTTAATATTTTTATATATTTGAAATTCTAAGAAAATATAATTTAAATTCTCTTTTGTTAATAATGTTCTTGAAGTTTGGCATAAAATATCAAATTCAAACAAATGTTAAAATTATATAATAATTTTATATATTTGATTTATTATTGTATTAAAATTAAAATTTTAATATGAAATCAATATAATAAAATATTATAATATTTTATAACAAAAGAAAATGTTAAATTAATTATATATTTATCAGTAATATATTTTATTTATTATTATAAATACAATAATTATAATATTAAAAATTCTTTTATATTCATATATATATTTATATCGTGTTTTAAATTAATTTTATTTACTAATTGAATTTAAAGATTCAATACTTATTTTGTTGATAATACATTATTGATATAATTGTTTAATAAGTAATAACTGTTTTCAAATTTTTAAAATTTTTAATTAAAAAAGTTTATCATTTTTTATTTATTTATTTTTTGTTTTTTGTTTTCAAAATTTTAAAAAATTTATTTAATTATTTGATTTGAAAAAATAATCATATAATTATAATTCAGGTCTTTTCGGACTATAAATCGACTTTCTAGGCTTTGGATTAGATCAATCTCGGATTCAGATCATATTAAGTTCGGGTTATATTGGGTTCAAGTAGTGTCGGGTTTGAATTTTTTCGAGTTTTTTTGGGTTTAGGCCTTTTTCTAGGTTTTTTTTTTTCACATTTAGACCTTTGACTTTTTTAGTCAATTCGAGTTGGTCCAAATTCAATCTCAGGTGGATTTTTGAGGTTAGGCCAACTTTCACCATACATACATACATACAATATGATTAATATCTAATACATCATCAATAAAATTTCTTGACTCCACCGTCTAATTAGAGCATAATAACTTGAATTCATGTGATATGTTGATATACGATATTATTCGTTTTAATCATATAAGACAATATGGATAATGGAATTTGACATAACGTGTGTAGACACCTAATTTTGTCCAAATTTACACTTTTTAATAAATTTGATGTTGATCAATTTATTGAAGTTTTGTTAAAATTTCTTAAATAATTTGTTATTGAGCTTTATTAAAATATGTTTTAGATTGAGAAAAAGAATGGAGATATATAATTTAAATCAAACCAATAAAAAATATTTGTTCATTTTAGCTATGGGCTTCATGGCCCAAGTCCTAAATTTTTTTTCTTTCTTTTATTTGCTTTATATATATATAAATATATATATCTATCTATTTTTATTTATTTATTTATTTATTTTTTATTTATTTAGTTTTATCAAATCCAATCAGGGCATTTAATGGGTGTTGCTCTCCATACCTGTCATCACCCTCGGCCACCTAAAATCTACAGCCAAACCCTTCTCCCCATAATAGTCACTTGGTAGCAAAATTTGACTGCAAAAATCCGTTGGATTAAAGGTTGAAACCGGACAATAAGAGTGATCCCAATGAGATTAAAACACAAACTAATTCTACAATGTGGGGGTCGACCATTTTGATTTTTTCTTCTTCTTGCTCGACAACACCCCACGGCCTAATCCCACCACAGTTCAGCTCTTTATAGAGCCACACACAAGCCCGAACATCTCCTCTCCGACTCCAAAATCAGTAACCAAAAGCTTAGCATTTTGCAAACCACATAGAATCACTACAGCAACCGGAAGCCTTAAACACAGACAGCTTCAACCATTGCCACGCCACCTTTAGCCACCCTCATCACCACCAAACACTAGGGTTGTAAAACAGACAGGCCGGTGTGGGCGCGGGGCGGGCCGAGCGGATATGGGCCAAGCCCGTTTAGGCCCATTTTTAAACGAGCCAATTTTTATATGCCCGGTCCGTTTTTAATGCGGACCGGGTTGGCCCGCGGGCTAAGTATTTTTAAAT
Organism: Heritiera littoralis; assembly: GCA_031772115.1. Taxonomy (NCBI): domain Eukaryota; kingdom Viridiplantae; phylum Streptophyta; class Magnoliopsida; order Malvales; family Malvaceae; genus Heritiera; species Heritiera littoralis. The sequence goes on from JAPDPK010000035.1 coordinate 898,021, forward strand.
AAAAATAATAAAAATAAAATTTTAAAAATCATTAAAATTCATATATAATTACAATTTAAATACAATTACAATTCACTTACAATATTTTAAAATAAATAATTACAACCTTAAAAAATATAAATTTCTATTAAACATTAAACTCTTCCAACTTTTTTTTTCACTATCATACATATCTCATGGTTTGAATTCAAAATAAAAATACATGAATTCATTTTTTTGCTAGAATACAATAAAATCATGTTATGTATTATTTTGTAAGAAATAAAAATACATTAATAATATAATTAAAAAAACAAATTATATAAAAAAATAAAAAAGGGTCTAAATGAGGCCGGCCAGCGGGTCAATCCGCGGGCTTGTGAACCGACCCGCTCGAGCCAATTCGTTTAGGCCTGTTTTTAAACGGGCCTAAAAAAATAAAACTAGCCCTTTAAAAGCCCGCGGGTTTAACGGATTGACCCGCAAGCTTAAGCCCGTTTTACACCCCTACCAAACACTACCCTTAAACTAACACCTTCAATACCAACCACTGCTATTATCAAATGAACCTCCAAAACCATCATCACCGAGACACCATTCTCGGTCACCATTGAACCGTCTCACCACCGTGAACTAGCCCCTATACCACCCCTACCCAAAGTAGCCACCGATTTTCACCACACAAACAACCATCATCATCACAGAACCTAACCCCTGAAACAGCAAACACAAACACACACACATGTACCAGCAACAACAACAACAGCAAAAAAGGCACAAAGCTTCAGTACCAGATATAAAAAAAATGGAAAAGGGTTTCGGTAAGGCCAGATCTACGGGGTTAGGAAGCTTTTTGGGAGAAACAGAGGTCAGAATTGGAAAGAGGAGACGGAGAGCTTTAGGAAAGTGGTGAGCTTCTGAAGCTTTGGTGTGAAGACCGAGAATTTTCTAAATAAATATAAGGTATCCGGAAAATTTAATTTGGACAAAGTGAAATCCAAATTAAATAAGAAATAAAAAGGAAAATTAAATTGGAAATAAGAAATGAAGGAGGAAATTTAATTTGGATAAATGGAAATCCAAATTAAATAAGAAAATGGAGAAAATAATTTTGGATATTTAGAAATCCAAAACTTAATAAGAAATAAAAATATTTTTGATATATTTATATAATGATATTATATAAATATACCTTGGATAAATATAAATATTATTTTGTGTTAAAAGTGTAAAAAGTATATATATAAATATATATATATTTTTTAAATTTGAGTATAGATGTATAAGTGGTTATATGAAATATATATTTTACATATATATGATATATATATATGAAATATATATAGAGTAATGTGAATTAAAGTGTATATATATAAGTGCTTTATATAAAAAAATATATATACTTATATATATATAAAATAATAATTAAAAAAAAAAAGAAACAGACGTGGGAATCGGGGAACCCGATTCCCACACTTCTCTTCTGTTTACTAAAACAGAAGAGAAGCAAATAGAGACACAAGGGAGAGCCGGCCAGCGCCGGGAGGAAAAAGAGGTAGCGCCGCCGCCGGTGAGCCGAGGAGAGGAAGCTGACGCCGGCGCCAACGGCGGGAAAGAAAAAGGAGAAGAGAAAAGCGAACAGAAAACAAAAAAGAAAAAGAGAGAGGAGGAAAAGGAAAATGGCGGTGCCGACCAATCCGAGCACCGCCACTCCAACGCCGACACCGGCGGAGGTAAGGGGAAGGAAAAGAGGTGGCCGGCGGTGAAGGAGGAAGAGAAAGGAGGAAGAAAGGAGAAGAGAAAGAGGTCGAAACCCACGGTCCAGATTCGCCACCGTCGGCGCCGCCGCTGGGGGAACCGAGACCAGATCCGGCTTCGTGGCAACCTCGGCAAGCTGTTGAGTGGCCGAACCGCCGGAATGGGTGGCCGCCGGTGACCGAACCGGCCAGCAGAAGATTGAACCGGAGGAACCGGTCCGACCCGATCAGACCTGGTCCGACCCGCCTGACCCGGTCAACCCGACCCAACCCGATTTGACCCGGTCAACCCGAACCCGGCCCGACCCGGTTCAGAAAAAAAAAAGAGAAAGGAAAAAGAAGAAAATAAAAGAAAAAGAAGAAAAGAAAAAGAAAAGAAAAGAAAAAGAAAAAGAAAAAGGAAGAAGAAGAAGATGAAGAAATAGGTAAGGAAAATTAAAAGCCTTTTTCGCTATATGTCTGGAATTTAGTAGAAATTCTTGGATTATTTTCTAAATGAAAATATATGTCAATTTGTGAAATTGTAGCAAAACGAAAATGAGATGAATGGTGGAGTTCGGCAAGGCTCGGAAATCGGAAAGTACACTAAGCTTGGCGAATAGGTAAGATACTTTTATAAAGCATTAGTAGCATCATATTGTATGTAGGATTTTATGATTTTTATATGATGCATAGATGGAATGAATTTAAATGGAATTGTGAAAAATTTTATATGATTTATAGATTGAATTGATGTTAAAAATGCTAAGAGGACCCACAACTGATTGTGGGGGTCTTAGTAAGAGATAAAGAAAATGTGAGAATCAACGACTGCAATTATAAACTGTTTTCCGTGCAAGAAGCTTAGTAAAAATTAAGCCGTTATGCTGCCAAAATTTTTAGGAAAATATCTGAGGAAAAAGATTAAATTTCTCACATAAATGGAATCTTGGAGATAATTATTGGAAATAAATATTAAAAGGATTTTATGGTATTTCTGAAAGAGTTTGATATTGAAATCGATGGGATTGAAAACGATAAGGTGATGAATTATATGGTCTAAACCTTATAGAATTGATAAATCAAATGATTTTAATATCACAAATGGTATCAAGTTGAGATTGAGGTGAAATTAATTATTAGACAGATCACAGATAAAAGTGATGATAATTATATGATACAACTTAAAAGAGAAAAATCGAAGTTGTGATTTAGATGGTCAAATGATAGAATGGCGGAATTATCAATCGAGTGACGATTATAGAATTGATAGATTCAAATAAATGGACCGTCTTAGTGGTATGATTGTGATATCGATGTTAAATAGATGTGAACTGATATTTTTGCAATAATATGGATAGTCGCAAGGCGACTCAAATGATTGAAACACTTTTGATAGTGGAAATTGGTAAATTCTTTTTGTAGACACCTAATTTTGTCCGGATTTTACAAATTATTTTGACAAAATTTTGTTATTATTTTTTATTTTCTTTTATTTTCATTTATTTTCATTTTTCTGGTTTATTTTGTTATTACTCATATTACTATTATTATTAGTTTTATTATTATTATCTCTTCTAATATCAGTACTATTATTATTATTATTATTATTATTATTATTATTATTATTATTATTATCTTTTATATTATTATTATTATTATTATTATTATTATTATTATTATTATTAATATTATTGTTATTGTGTTTATTATTATTATTATTATTATGTGTTTCCTATTTCTATTTATTATTATTATTATTGTTATCTTTTTATTATTATTATTATTATCTTTTATTAATATTATTATTATTATTATTATTATTATTATTATCATTATTATTATTATTATTATTATTATTGTCATCATCATCATCAGTCCCGTTGTCACAGTGAAGCATTAAATGCTTCGGATACCAAATCCCAGATCTGCCGGTTCCCTACTCCAACGCCGGCGCCTCATCCTCCAACCCAGATCCAGAAACAACGTGCCGTAAATCCCGTTCCAACAGAAGCCCTACCGATTCGGTGATTCTGAAAGGCTAGGGGGGAGCTTCAACGTTGTTTAAGAAGACCCCAAGCAAGGATCTGGGGTTTTTCGGACAGAGAGAAGAACCGAAACCCTCCCCACTCACCACCGAACCCCTCAAACACCACCACCACTCACCGCCACGGCCACTACCCATCACCACCGAAGCCACCCACCACCATCATCACAGCTGCCTACCAACATCATCACCAACCACTAGCCACCGAAACCCCTAAGCACTACCACCATCGTCACCACCGAGGCCCCCCAAACACCACCACCCAAGCCAAAACAAACCCCCTAACCCAGATCTAAAACCCGAGAAACCTTAGAACCCGAGAACCCCGGGTCCTAGATCTGAAATCTAAGTCTCTTTCGTACCTACAAAAAAGGAAAACAAACCAAATAACAACAACCAAAAAACCACAAGAGAGCCCACAACCAGATCCGAAGAAAAAACAACAAAACAAAAAAGGAAAAAGGGAGAGAGGTGGCTTCGGAGAAGGTCAGATCTTGGGCTTGGGAGTGTTTTCGGGATAAACGGAGTTTAGATTGGAGAAGAGGGGGGAGAGTGAGCATTTTTGGCCCTCGGAGAAGATCACCGGCGACCGGCACACGGCGGAGCACGGCGGCCGGAAATCGCCCAGAGGAGGAGAGAGTCGAGAGGGTTTAGGGATTTTTTTTTGGAAAGGCCGGTGAAAATGAAGAAAAACCAAAAAATGGGGCTTTTATAGGAGATTAAAACGCTGCGTTTTGAGCCTTTGACCCGCGCGCCGACCCGCGTGACGACCCGACCCGAATCCGAGATCCGCGCAACCCGACCCGCTCGCGACCCATTTTCCTTAGCAGACTTGGGCTTAGTCTTGGGCTCGATTTTGGGCCCTACTGTGGAAGGTTTTCTTTGGGTCTCAAGCCCAATCCGTGGGTATATGCTTTTCCTTTTATTTAATTATTTATTTGGTATTTATTTATTTATTCTGTTAAATATGTTATTTTATGTATTTTTAATACATTTGCATAACATAAAAATAAATATTTGTTTGTATATAAAATCCTTTAAAAGCTAATAATTTTAAGTTTAATCATAGAATTAATAATAAATATATAGTTTTAAGATATATATATATATATATATGTATATATATATATAAAATATAAAAAAATTAAAATATGTAATTAAATTATAGGAGATATATATATATATATATGATTTTAAAAAAAATATATATGTATATATAAATATATAAATAAGCATGTAAATAAATATACAATCATACATATAAAAAAATGTATATGGATATGTGTACAAAGTACATAAAATAGGTATACAAAGTACATAATTATATATTTCATTTATACATATAATAATTTTTTTATATAAAAATCTTTTTAGGAAGTTAGGAAATTTACATAATTTTAAAATGTACATAGGATATATAGTAAATAAATAAAATATTTAATATTTTTTCCTTTTATTATTAAACAATTTACCATAAAAAATATTTTAAGAAGTTAAAAATAAAAAAAAAATACAAAAGTAAAATAAATAAATAAAGTAAGCATGAATTCCGATGATGAGATATCGTAGAAGTCACAAGTAGTGATTCTTCGAATATCTCTAGGTGAGAGGAATTTATCGAATGTCGCCAAAAGTATTGGGATATTCGATTTAATTTTTCAATATACAATTCATGTTTATTTTAAAAAAAATATATATAATAATATGTTTTGTAATAAGGATTATTTAAAAAAAATAAATACTAATTAAATGGAAATTTAAATACAAAAGAGGTAATGGAGATAGATAGGAAAAATTAATAAAAGATAAAAGGGATTTTAGAGATATATGAATACAAAATAATTAAACCAATAAAAATAATAATAAAATTTCAAAAAATGATTAAATTGATCAAATCAATGGTAATAGGATTTTGAAAAAAAATGATAACAAAAGGAATTAGGTTAATAAATCTAATATAATAAAGACAAGAAGTAATGGAGATAAAAAATTTCGTAAGAGGTAAAAGCTAATGCCCGATGATGGGATGTTACGGAAGTCACAAGTAGTGATTCCTAATTGATCCCTAGGTAAGAGAAATTTACTAAATGTTGCCAAAAGTATTGGAATATTTAGAGAGGTTTTTCAATACATAAGCTTTTATCTTAAAAATATTTAATAATAAATATAAAAATAAAATAAAATAGGATCAACAAAAATAACAAAATAAATAATGTAAAATAACAAGATAAACGATGAATACGTCAAATAAGAAAGTAAAAATCTATATGCATTATATATTTGCATCATATGCTTCAAATGTTAATATTAAAGAATGGAATTCGTCCGATGATGGGATGCTACGGAAGTCACAAGTAGTGATTCCTAGCCGATCCCTAGGTAAGAAGAGTCTGCCAAATGTTGCCAAAAGTATTGGAATATTTAGTGTGATTTTTCAATACACGAATTTTCATTTTTTAAAAGTAAAAAAAAAAAAACACAAATGCCATAAAGAATAAAGAAATAATAAATGAATGGACATGCATGCGCATCATTATCTGTTTGCATCGCATGCATTCACGTGAATTAAATAATGTGGGTCCCACCGATGATGAGATTCTATAGAAGTCACAAGTAGTGATTCTTTAGAAATCTCTAGGTGAGAAGAATTACTTCGAATGTCGCCAAAAGTATTGGGATATTCGACTTAATTTTTCAATAAAAGGGATTCATATTACTTTTAAAATAAAACTTATTTTTAATTATATAATAAAAACTTATTTTAAAATATATAATAACTTTTTATTCAATTACACAAAAAATGTGAATCCTCCGAGGATGAGATTCTATAGAAGTCACAAGTAGTGATTCTTTAGAAATCTCTAGGTGAAGAATTATTTCAAATGTTGCCAAAAGTATTGGAGTATTTGATTTAATTTTTCAATAAATGGGGTCATGTTAATTTTCAAAGGAAGTTTCTAAACATACATGTAATAGCAACTTTAAGCCAATACACGAGTTTTCTAAATAAGCAAATTAGTGTTAAACCAAGACTCTTTTATTAAAATCAAAAGATACCACGTAGTTAGGATGGTACCGTTTTCTAACGGGCGTTATGAGGGTGCTAATCCTTCCTCGTACGTAACCGAACCCCCGAACCCAAATTTGTTTTCGTAGACCAAAGATTATCTTTTTAATAAAACTTAATTAATTTTGAGATTTTGTTAAAAAGATAAATATTTTTAGGTGCCAATCACACCTAATCAAAAAAGATTGGTGGCGACTCCATTTTTGTTTTTAAACGCTTTTTTTTTGATCGTCGAGCGCGAAGCCGTTACGACAGCTTGGCGACTCCACTGGGGACTGCTAAGAGGGTCAAGCCATTAATTAACCATGTGGTGTCTTAAATTTTAATTTGATAGTCTTGGTTAACACTTAAGTCTAGTTTTTCATTTTAAAACAAATTTCTTTAAAACCAAAAATAATAATCCTTTCATTCATTTTTGAACTTTTGATTCATTACATTCTTTGTGTGTGAAGGTATTGTAAATAAAGTAGAATATATGCTCATTCATTTTACATACATAAATGCATTGGCATAACATGAGCTCTATACCCGGGCTCTGTCCTCCTTAGGAGGGAGTAAAGTACCTATGCTCTCGTGAGGTAATCACCTCCGCAATGGCAAGCGAAATACTCCCACTCAAATCTGTTCCTTACTAGTCCAGTGTGGACGACAGTAGAGAATGGTTTGGGAACCTGTTAGATGGGTGATACCTCAAACAAGCATATAGTGTGTTGTGAGGAGACCAACCTAGGATAGAGCCATTTCCACCTTTTTGAGAGTGACCTTTGATAGGGCATAAATAAGCATTTCATTTTTTATCTGCTTTTATTTCTTTTGTTTATATGTTTTATACACATACTGATTCGTATTTGTTTTCCTGTTTTCTTTTGCATAAAATCACCTTGCATCACATAGTCACATAAGGGGTGTTTTTAGTCATGGCTCTCTTCAACGAGGAATTTTTCACAGAATCCATAGAAAGGTTGGCTTGTTCATCATCCGTGAATGTTCCGTGTGATTCCTATAGAGAAGTGCAAATGTGGTCCGAAAGAGTTCAGCAAGTGAAAGGAGATTGTTTGACTGGAGATTTTGTGTCCCCACTACCGCAAGAGGTGAATTTGAATTTGAAACAAAACAACCTAATAGACTTAGCCAATTTATGGAATCAAATCAGTGAGGAGGGGAAGAAGGATTTCCGAGAGAAATATGGCCAAATAGAATCCTTGATTGCTGTGAAAGTTGAAGAACCTATGATTAGAGCAGCCATACAGTTTTGGGATCCTTCTCACAGGTGCTTTTCTTTCAATGGGTTAGACTTAACACCTACGGTCGAGGAATACTCCGTTTTGTTGGGAATAGATTTGAAAAGTCCGGATAAGATATACGTTCGGAAGCCAAAGTCCGGATTTCGTAAGAAGCTAGCTAAGCTTTTGGGAGTCAGACCGGAGGATGTAGATCTCCATGTGAAGCATAAAGGGTCCAACATCTGTGTGCCGTGGGATTTTCTTCATGAATTCATCAAGGGGCATATTAATGACGAGCAAGGGTTGACAGTTTTTGCTTTGGCAGTCTATGGTTTGGTTATCTTCCCGAAGGTACTAGGACACATTGAAATAGCAGTAATAGATCTTTTTGAGCAAATCGAGAATAATGGAAATCCATCGCCTGCTATTCTAGCTGAAACTTTAGATCTCTGAATCATTGTAGGCGAAATGAAGAAGGTCGGTTTGTGGGGTGTATACAGTTACTTCATGTTTGGGTGAAGAGCCATTTCAAGTGCGAGGGAAAAGCGTTCAAGAGAACATTCATCCATCCGTGCCCCGGTCAAAGAGTTTTGCAACAGCAAGTGGCCGAAACCGAAGAACAAAGAAGAATGGGTCGATTTTCTGCAAAGACTCAGGGAAAATCAAGTAGTGTGGATGGCACCATGGATGCCTCATGTACCTGTCTTATATCGATGCGGAGAAGAGTCGTGGGTACAACTTTTGGGACCATGGGGAATAGTGAGCTACGCGCCGCTTATGGTACTACGACAATTCGGAGCAAAACAATTCATTCCTCCGACACATGGACTCAATGACGTGGAATTTTCTATGGTGAATCAAAGGCAATGAAGAAAGTCGAGCAAGCTGTTCGATCGTGGAAACAAACCCGAAGAGTCAATCTTGGACCCCTCTCTGATAAGGCTACCCCGGAATACTTGGTGTGGAGGAAAGCAAGTGAGGGAGGTAGTCTTTCTCCCAAAAGAATGAACATGCCTCTAGAACCGGAAGTAGAAATATCCGAGGTTGAGATCGCTAGGCAGCAATACAAGATAGAGGAGGAAAGGTGGAGCAAGAGAATTTGAGCTTCGAAAGAAATGGAACAGCTCAGATACGAGGCAGAAATGCGAGAAGCCAAGCTCAAAAGGTCCAACAAGAACACAATGTCACCAGTAAGGATCTCAAAAGTCTGCACTTAGAGAACAAGAAGTTGAGATCTGAAATGAGGGTCGGAGGAATTATGCAAACTTCAAATGAAAGAAAAAGGGAATTGGAAGACTTGCACAAAAGGGTAGAACACTGGGCACACAAAGCCAAGAAGAGTGAAGAAGAAGTCGTTTATTTGTCCCAAGAACGGCAAAATTGGGAAGGCATGTACTCAGCAAGCGCAAGGAAATTAGCCCAATGTCAGAAAGAGAACGAGGAACTAAGGGAGAAGTTGAAAAAGGGAAAGCAAGTTGAGATAGATGATGAAAAAGCTACATTGCAACAAAAGGTTCAGATGTTAGAGGAACAACTACAAGCACATAAAAACCACATTAAAGTGATAATAGAAGATTGGGAGCAAAGTGAAAACGACTGGAGTATGGATATGATGGCACAAGATGCAAGCATGACGTGGAGAGTGGGAAGTCTGGGGAGACAGCAATATATTGAGCATATGGCCACTCAAATTTGCAAGGCCGTGACAAAGGCAAGGGAGATGGTTGATAAAGCTGAAGCTCTAAGACAAGAAATCCTTCCGACAGAAAAATATGGGCAAAGGCTGCTGAACTTTTTAGACGAGGCTAGGGATCAATATCAGCAAGTTAGCCGTTTTTATGGATTTAATCAGAATATGATCGGAATGTAACAAGTGACCTTTTGAATGAATGAATGTCCTTTTGTTGAAATTGTTATGGCTTAAATATCCTTTAAAGTATCATTTATTCATCTAACACCACATTCATTCATTCCTTCATATAGTTTAAATAAAACGTAATTTTTCAAAGATTGCATCATAGTTAGTTTCTTATTGTGGTAATCAAGATTCAAGGGTAACTTCAACATTCAAGATTCCAGCCCAAATTCCCAAACACTCATACAATACCCGGTCACGCTCAAGAGCAATGGAGGAAGAACATGGTAATAGGATAGAGAGGATGGAGAAAGCGCAAGAAGAAATCCGAGGGCAGTTAGCCGCTTTAATGGAAATGATGACAAGGATGAACCGAGAGAAGGAAGTGGCTAGAGAAACACCTAACCCAGGACAGATCAGCCCCGGGAAGATGATGATCCCCAATATCCTCCAGGGTTTACCCCATTTCATGCCCAATCCTCACAAGGATACCTCCACCCCCACCTTATGCCCAAACCTCACAAGGCATACCTCCGCCTCCTCCACAGCCTATGGGCAGCTACGCTTATGTGTATCCGGGAGCACCGAGCACCTCAGCACAACCTCATATCACAGTGCCTATACCTCTCGCTCAAGGGACAAGACCTGTGGATCCAATTCAAGTCCCTGACTTAGATGATCCAAGAGAGCAAGAGAAATTGAAGGGTAGCGTGTCGGAGGTAAAAGGTGATTCCGACTCTAAAAAATTCAGCATTATAGAGGAAAGGCTGCGGGCCATCGAAGGCAGTGATTTCTATGGGTCAGTGGATGCAATGGGATTGTGCTTAGTTCCAGATGTAGTGATCCCTCCTAAGTTCAAGACTCCTGAGTTCGAGAAGTATGATGGGACCAAGTGCCCCATCACTCATGTGACAATGTATTGTCGTAAGATGGCCGCTTATAACCACGATGACAAGCTATTGATACATGTGTTTCAGGATAGCCTCACGGGGTCCGCTGCTAGATGGTATGTGCAGCTAGATGGTACGCGTATTCATAGTTGGAGCGACTTGGCTAGGGCATTTATTGCTCAGTACAAGCATGTCACGGACATGGCCCCAGACAGATTGTCCTTGCAGAACATTGAGAAGAAGGCTAATGAAAGCTTCAAGGAGTATGCTCAGCGTTGGAGAGACTCGGCTGCACAAGTCCAGCCGCCTTTGACTGAGAAGAGATTACAGTGCTGTTTGTTAACACTTGAAGGCCCCCTATTATGAACGTATGATAGGGAACGCAACAAAGAATTTCGCTGACATGGTCATCACTGGTGAAATAATCGAGAACGCAATTAAGAACGGGAAGTTGGAGGCAGTGATTCGAAGAAGGGTGGAGTGTCCAAGAAGAAAGAGGTTGAAACCCAAGCAGTCACCCATACAACACCCCGGTATAGGGGATATGCACCTACCCACCTCGATTTCGACCACAGCCTCAGCCTTACCCATATTACCAACCTTATTTCCCGGCCTCAAACAATGTCTCTCCTGCTCCCTACCAAAGCCCATTACAACCACCAACTTTTCGGCCAAATTTTCGTCCTCCAGCACCGTACTATACACCAACACCTACTACCCCACTTACCAACCAAATAGTAGCCCAATTGCTAACCAAAGGCCTCCTCGAAGAAATCTCAAAAGACCTCCTATTGATCCTATCCCCATGTCATACACAGACTTATTCCCACAACTGGTGAAAGGTCACATGATCGCTCCTCTTTACATGGAGCCAATGAAACCACCTTTCCAAGATGGTATGACCCCAGCGCTCGATGTGACTATCATGGTGGAAACCCGGGTCATTCAACGGAAAATTGCACGGCTTTGAAATATAAGGTGCAAGATTTGGTCAAGTCAGGAAGTTAACTTTTTCCAAGGAAGAGGAACCCAGTATCAATGCTAACCCACTGCCCAGCCACAGTGGAGGATCAGTTAGTGTAGTTGAAGCTGGGGGAAGTGTCTCACAAAGAAACATGTGGAGGAGGTTGAGACTCCAATGAGCCTAGTTTTCGATGTTCTCACCAACGCCAAGATGATTCAGCCTGCACTGTGGGAAATAAAAGTCCATCAAGATGAATTTGACTCAGATCAAATATGTGAATATCATATAGGATCTGTGGGCCATTCTATCCAAAACTGTCATCAATTTCGGCAAGTGGTCCAGTCCATGATGGATTCGTTTTTAATAGAGTTCTATACGAAGGAGGAAGGAGATGTAGTAAGCACGCCTCAGGTGAATCTTCGAGATGTGATTACCCGGGGGAAAGCCAATGACAGTATTTTACAAGGAAAAACCCAGTCCCAAGATGGAAGAATCTAGCTTTGTCACTCCTCCGACCATAACAATCAAAATTCCGAGCTCTTTTCCTTACAAAAGTAATAAAGCTGTCCCTTGGAAATATGAATTCAAAGCAGTAATTGAAGGGTCAGACAATGTGGGCTCGGACAAGTTGGCCACACCGGGTAGTGCAAACATAAGTGGAGTAAGTGGAATTACACGAAGTGGAAGGTGCTATACACCGGAGATGTTAGACAAGGCCAGAAAAGGGAAAGCAAAAGAGGGTGAAGAGGACAATCAAGCGGAAAAAGAAGGAGAGCAGGCTTTGTTCTCCAAGAACCAAGAGGAAAGGCTACAAAAGCCTGTGTCAGAAGAGGATGCAAGGGAATTTTTAAAATTGATCAAGCATAGCGAATACAGTGTAATTGAGCAATTGAATAAGATGCCTGCTCGGATTTCGCTATTATCCTTGTTACTAAATTCAGAATCACACCGGAATGCCTTAATGAAGGTATTGAATCAAGCCTATGTGCCTCATGACATTCCGGTTGATAGTATGGACCAGTTGGCGGGGGGGAATATCACGGCGGCAAACTTTATATCTTTCACCGATGATGAAATCCCGCCGAAGGGCGAGGGAGTATTAAGGCCTTGAATATCACTACCAGCTGCAAGGGCCACACGATCGCCAAGGTGTTGATTGATAATGGCTCATCGATAAACGTCATGCCTATGGCCACGCTAAAAAAGATGCCGGTTGACCTGTCTTACATACAACCGAGTAATATGGTTGTGAGGGCCTTCGATGGTTCTAGAAGGGATGTTGTAGGTGATATTGAAATCCCAATTGAAATAGGGCCAGTTACTTTCAATGTCCAATTCCAAGTGATGGATATTTCCCCGTCCTACAGTTTCTTGCTGGGAAGACCATGGATCCATACGGCGGGCGCTGTTCCTTCGTCGTTGCACCAAAAAGTAAAATTTATCGTTGGTGATAAGCAAGTATCTGTTTCAGGAGAAGAAGACCTTTTGATCACCAAGCCCTTATCTGTGCCCTACATAGAGGCCGCCGAGGAAGCGTTAGAGTGTTCTTTCAGGGCTTTTGAGATAGTGAATGCAACATATGTGGGAGAAGGATCAAGAATACCCACCCCTCGGTTGTCAACCGCTACAAAGATGATCGTTAAACAGACACTGCAAAAGGGCTGGCGTGTCGGAAGAGGCTTAGGGAAAAATCTCCAAGGACAAAAGAAGCCTGTGAAGATTGAGGAGAACAAGGATAGATTCGGCCTCGGATACAAGGCCACTAGTTCAGAAAGAAAGAAGATTCTAGAAGAGAGAAGGAAGAAAAGAATAGCCCGCCTCCGAGGATACGAAGAAGAATCAGAGAAGATGGTGATCCCGTACCTCTATGATACATTTCATTTTGGTGGATGCTATCACCCCGATTCATTAGAGGTAGTGGAAGCGGGACCCATGAAATGATCCTCGCATGGGTTCATAGTCTAAATGGTGCATGGGGAAATGACAACTTTTGTTATAGAAATGATTGTGTTGATGGGACACAGAGCTGAAAGACTGAATTGTTGAAAGGATACCTTCTATCTTTTGTTTTTCTCTTGTAATGTAGTGAGGTAGATTATCAACATCTCGGTCTAGAGAGCTCTAGAAGATTTTTTGTAAACTTGATCTTCATCATCATTTCAATAAATTAACAATTTCAATGCATTTTGAGCACTTTCTTCTCATCCCTCATCATATCTATAACTGTTTTTCTTTCTTTCTTTCTTTTTTTCTTTTCCTTCACTACAATTGGTAAGAACAACCAACCATATCTGTCAAATCTTTACTTTTTTCAGGAAAATGAATAATGAATGTGAAGATAATCTTAGCGACTATCCAGGGTTTGATTTTGAAAATTCTAAGCACGTTGGTGAACTCAATAACAATGAAGATTCAGACGATGATGCTTTGACACCAGATCTATTGAAGATGATTGAGCAAGAGAAAAAGCCAATTGAACCCCACAAAGAGGTAATCGATATAGTCAACCTAGGGGATAATGAGAACGTTAAAGAAATCAAAGTGGGCACAGCACTTCCATTGGTTGAGAGGCAAAGACTAGAGGGATTACTTCGTGAATATGTTGATGTGTTTGCTTGGTCTTATCAAGACATGCCTGGGTTAAACACTGATGTTGTGGAGCACCGTCTTCCCTTGAAAATGGAATGTAAGCCAGTACAACAGAAGCTTAGGCGCATGAAGCCGGAGATGTTGTTGAAGGTGAAGGAAGAAGTAAAAAAGCAATTCGATGCAGGGTTCTTAAAAGTAGTCAAGTATCCGGAATGGGTGGCTAATATAGTCCCGGTACCAAAAAAGGATGGGAAAGTAAGGATGTGTGTAGATTATCGGGACTTAAACAGAGCTAGTCCCAAGGATAATTTCCCATTGCCGCATATTGATACCCTGGTGGATAATACAGCCCAACACTACATGTTTTTTCATGGATGGTTTTTCGGGCTATAATCAGATTAAAATGGCTGAGGATGACATGGAGAAAACCACTTTTGTGACAGTCTGGGGCACATTTTGCTACAAAGTTATGCCTTTTGGTCTAAAGAATGCCGGGGCCACCTACCAAAGGGCAATGGTAACTCTCTTTCATGACATGATGCATAAAGAGATAGAGGTGTATGTAGATGACATGATTGCCAAGTCCCGAGGAGAAAGGATCATATAGCCAACCTTCGAAAGCTGTTCGAAAGGCTACGGAAGTTTCAGCTCAAGTTGAACCCCGCCAAATGCACTTTTGGCGTTAAATCGGGAAAGCTGTTGGGGTTTGTAGTCAGCGAAAAGGGAATTGAAGTGGACCCAGACAAAATCAGCGCGATACAAAAACTGTCGCCTCCACGCACACAGAGGGAAGTAAGAGGCTTTTTGGGAAGATTGAACTATATTTCCCGCTTTATCTCGCAACTCACGCTTAAATGCGATCCTATTTTTAAGTTGCTTCGGAAACAAGATCCGGGAGAATGGAATGAGGCATGCCAAGAGGCTTTTGAAAAGGTGAAAAGGTACTTGTCAAATCCACCTGTTCTAGTACCGCCGACGGCTGGAAGACCCTTGTTGTTATACGTGACTGTCAATGAACACTCTATGGGATGCGTACTGGGCCAACATGATGATACGGGCAAGAAAGAACGGGCTATCTACTACTTGAGCAAGAAGTTCACTGATTACGAGGCCAAGTACACTACAATAGAAAAAATGTGTTGCGCATTGGCTTGGTTAGCTCGTAGATTGAGGCAGTATATGTTGTATCATTCGACTTGGTTGATAGCTAGATTGGATCCCCTCAAATACATCTTTGAGAAACCCTCATTGTCAGGAAGACTAGCTAGGTGGCAAGTTATGCTATCCGAATATGACATTGTGTATGTGTCCCAAAAGGCAATCAAAGGTGGGGCAATAGCCGACTTCCTGGCGGATCGTGCTACTGACGAGTATGAGCCTATCAAGCTAGATTTTCCAGATGAAGATATAATGTCTGTCTTTCAAGTGGAGAAAGAAGAGCCCGATAGCAAACAGTGGAGAATGTTCTTTGACGGCGCGTCCAATGCCTTAGGGCATGGGATAGGAGCAGTTTTAATATCTCCAAATGGAAAATATTACCCGTCCACAGCCAGATTAAATTTCAACTGCACCAACAACATGGCTGAATACGAAGCTTGTGCAATGGGCTTAGAAGCTGCAATCGAGAGGGAAATCAAGAGCTTGGAAGTCTACGGAGATTCAGCACTGGTTATTTATCAGTTACGAGGTGAATGGGAAACAAGGGATCAGAAGCTAGTTCAGTACCAGAAGTACATAGCTGACCTTGTACGACAATTTGACAATTGTCTTCCAGCATTTATCTCGAGAAGAAAATCAGGTTGCCGATGCCTTGGCAACACTAGCTGCAATGTTTAAAATAGAGACGGAAGCAAATGTTTCACCAATCAAACTGCGCATGAGAGATTTCCTATCCACTGTTCTAGTATTGAAGAGGAAGCGGATGGACAACCTTGGTACTATGACATCATGCAATACCTTAAGAGTCAACAATACCCAGAGCATGCATCGGAGAACGATAAAAAGATCCTTAGAAGATTGGCAATGGGATTCCTCGTTGATGGAGACGTTTTGTATAAGAGAGGTAGAGATCAGATGTTATTGAGATGTGTAAAAGCGTCTGAAGCCAAAAGGATTCTGGAGGAGGTACACGATGGAACTTGTGGGGCACATCCAAATGGTCATTTCATGGCTAGACAGATTATGAGGGCAGGCTATTATTGGACTACACTAGAAAAGATTGCATAGATTATGCTAGAAAATGCCACAAGTGTCAAATCTATGCTGACAAGATTCAAGTTCCCCCAACTTCACTAAACGTCATGGCATCACCGTGGCCTTTCTCTATGTGGGGAATGGATGTGATTGGACCCATCTCTCCCAAGGCATCAAATGGGCACAGATTCATTTTCGTGATGATAGACTACTTTACAAAATGGGTCGAGGCTGCCTCTTATGCGAACGTGACTAAGTCTACTGTTTGTAAGTTTCTAAAGAAGGAGATAATATGTCGGTACGGGCTCCCAGAAAGGATCATATCAGACAATGCCCTCAACTTGAACAATGACATGATGAAGGAAGTATGTGCACAGTTCAAAATCAAGCATCACAACTCAGCCCCATATCGCCCGAAGATGAATGGAGCCGTTGAGGCCGCCAACAAAAATATTAAGAGGATTGTGGGGAAGATGACCAGCACATACAAAGACTGGCACGAAAAGCTACCTTTTGCTTTGCATGCTTATAGAACGTCAGTGCGCACTTCTACTGGGGCAACTCCTTTTTCTTTGGTTTACGGTATGGAAGCAGTGCTGCCTGTTGAGGTAGAGATCCCCTCCCTAAGAGTTTTAATGGAGCTAAACTTGGACGAAGCTGAATGGGTTCGAAGTCGCTTCGAACAATTGAATCTTATAGAAGAGAAAAGGCTTACAGCACTATGTCATGGTCAGATGTACCAGAAGAGAATGATGCGAGCCCATGATAAAAAGGTTCGACCCAGGCATTTCCGTGAAGGGGAATTGGTGTTGAAAAAGATCCTCCCAAATCACCACGATAATCGGGGCAAATGGACACCAAATTGGGAAGGACCTTATGTAGTGAAAAGAGCGTTTTCAGGAGGAGCGTTGATCTTGACAGAAATGGATGGGAATGATCTGCCTAATCCGATAAATTCCGATGCTGTGAAGAAATACTATGCCTAAAAAAAAAAAGGAGAGCAAGAAAACAAACAAAAAAGAAAAGAAGAAAAGAAAAAAAAAGACAACATAAAACAAAAACAAAAAAAGAGGGGGAAATGAAAGGAGAATTCAAACTGAAAACCCAAAAAGGGCAGTTGAATTAAAGGGGGATATCTAAGTTGAAAACCTGAAACGGCGGCTTGGATGCAGAAAAGATCAACACCTGGATCGAAATCGTACGGAACATGGCATCAGTCGGATGAACTCAGCGTGACAGGGGGCATCAACGGATTAGTTTTTTCCAAAGAGAGCACCGGTCTAGTTCGTGAAGGGTTATCTAGACATTCATTATTTAATCACCACTTGACCCTTGTGGCATTCGCTACCCAATTGTACTCTTATTGTCGTTGTCTCTTGTCAGCTCAGTAACAAATGCTTTTCTTCTAAATTTGTTTGTTCTTTTGGTCATTCCACAACCAACCGATAAAGTGCAAGAATGCATTGCTCTTGTTAACTAAATGAAATGAAGATGATGATTAAAATAAGGATCTACTTGCTAACATTACTAAAGAAAAACAAAAAGGAGAAGAAAGAGAAAGAAGAAAGGAAGAAACAGGAAAAGAGAAATAAAGGAATAAAACAAAGGAGATTGAAAATTGTGACAAGTACATGTTGTGAACCAGCTCCGATTCGAAGTCAGTGACAACTATTCTATGAAGCACGAGTAAAAAGATCAAAAGACACAAAAAAAAAAGACAATTCTGAGAATTTGATTACCACAATAGGAATTGCATGACTTTGTCAATACATGCATTTGCATTTCATCCACATTATAAGAATTCAAGCACCAAAACAAAACAAAAAAATCAAAGAAAAAGAAAAAGAAAAAAAAATCATCATCATTGATAAAGAAATGTGCATTGGTATTGTTGATATTACATTTGCATTTGCATCAGTGATCATGGCATCAGCCAAACATTGAAAAATGTGAATATAAGAGATTTTGAAAAAAAAAATGAAAAGAAAGGAAGAAGAGAAGAAAGAGAAGGAAAAGAAAGAAAAAAGAAAGAGGAGAAAGATAAAAGAACAAACAAAGAGAATTTTAAAGTTTCATCGCCTCTGCTGCAAGAGGAGCTTTATTTCAAAGAAGAATTTAAAGTTTCATCGCCTCTGCTGCAAGAGGAGCTTTGTTTCAGAAGAATCTAAAGTTTCATCGCCTCTGCTGCAAGAGGAGCTTTATTTCAAAGAAGAATTTAAAGTTTCATCGCCTCTGCTGCCAGAGGAGCTCATTTCAGAAAATTTAAAGTTTCATCGCCTCTGCTGCAAGAGGAGCTTTATTTCAAAGAAAAATTTAAAGTTTCATCGCCTCTGCTGCAAGAGGAGCCCATTTCAGAAAAATTTAAAGTTTCATCGCCTCTGCTGCAAGAGGAGCTTTATTTCAAAGAAGAATTTAAAGTTTCATCGCCTCTGCTACCAGAGGAGCTCATTTCAGAAAAATTTAAAGTTTCATCGCCTCTGCTGCAAGAGGAGCCCATTTCAGAAAAATTTAAAGTTTCATCGCCTCTGCTGCAAGAGGAGCCCATTTCAGAAAAAAAATCTAAAGTTTCATCGCCTCTGCTGCAAGAGGAGCCCATTTCAGAAAAATCTAAAGTTTCATCGCCTCTGCTGCAAGAGGAGCCCATTTCAGAAAAATCTAAAGTTTCATCGCCTCTGCTGCAAGAGGAACCCATTTCAAAAAAAAAAAAAAAATCTAAAGTTTCATCGCCTCTGCTGCAAGAGGAGCACATTTTTAAGAAGAATTTTAAAATCTTGTTACCTTTGTTATTAAAAAAAAAAAAAAAGAGAAGAAGAAAGATTAAGTGTTGAGTTGGACAAAATTGTTGTCTATTATCTTTGCTTTATTCCTGATCCTCAGCAATAAGCAAAGAGGGGCAGTTGTAGACACCTAATTTTGTCCGGATTTTACAAATTATTTTGACAAAATTTTGTTATTATTTTTTATTTTCTTTTATTTTCATTTATTTTCATTTTTCTGGTTTATTTTGTTATTACTCATATTACTATTATTATTAGTTTTATTATTATTATCTCTTCTAATATCAGTACTATTATTATTATTATTATTATTATTATTATTATTATTATTATTATCTTTTATTAATATTATTATTATTATTATTATTATTATTATTATTATTATTATTATTATTATTATTAATAATATTATTGTTATTGTGTTTATTATTATTATTATTATTATGTGTTTCCTATTTCTATTTATTATTATTATTATTGTTATCTTTTTATTATTATTATTATTATCTTTTATTAATATTATTATTATTATTATTATTATTATTATTATCATTATTATTATTATTATTATTATTATTGTCATCATCATCATCAGTCCCGTTGTCACAGTGAAGCATTAAATGCTTCGGATACCAAATCCCAGATCTGCCGGTTCCCTACTCCAACGCCGGCGCCTCATCCTCCAACCCAGATCCAGAAACAACGTGCCGTAAATCCCGTTCCAACAGAAGCCCTACCGATTCGGTGATTCTGAAAGGCTAGGGGGGAGCTTCAACGTTGTTTAAGAAGACCCCAAGCAAGGATCTGGGGTTTTTCGGACAGAGAGAAGAACCGAAACCCTCCCCACTCACCACCGAACCCCTCAAACACCACCACCACTCACCGCCACGGCCACTACCCATCACCACCGAAGCCACCCACCACCATCATCACAGCTGCCTACCAACATCATCACCAACCACTAGCCACCGAAACCCCTAAGCACTACCACCATCGTCACCACCGAGGCCCCCCAAACACCACCACCCAAGCCAAAACAAACCCCCTAACCCAGATCTAAAACCCGAGAAACCTTAGAACCCGAGAACCCCGGGTCCTAGATCTGAAATCTAAGTCTCTTTCGTACCTACAAAAAAGGAAAACAAACCAAATAACAACAACCAAAAAACCACAAGAGAGCCCACAACCAGATCCGAAGAAAAAACAACAAAACAAAAAAGGAAAAAGGGAGAGAGGTGGCTTCGGAGAAGGTCAGATCTTGGGCTTGGGAGTGTTTTCGGGATAAACGGAGTTTAGATTGGAGAAGAGGGGGGAGAGTGAGCATTTTTGGCCCTCGGAGAAGATCACCGGCGACCGGCACACGGCGGAGCACGGCGGCCGGAAATCGCCCAGAGGAGGAGAGAGTCGAGAGGGTTTAGGGATTTTTTTTTGGAAAGGCCGGTGAAAATGAAGAAAAACCAAAAAATGGGGCTTTTATAGGAGATTAAAACGCTGCGTTTTGAGCCTTTGACCCGCGCGCCGACCCGCGTGACGACCCGACCCGAATCCGAGATCCGCGCAACCCGACCCGCTCGCGACCCATTTTCCTTAGCAGACTTGGGCTTAGTCTTGGGCTCGATTTTGGGCCCTACTGTGGAAGGTTTTCTTTGGGTCTCAAGCCCAATCCGTGGGTATATGCTTTTCCTTTTATTTAATTATTTATTTGGTATTTATTTATTTATTCTGTTAAATATGTTATTTTATGTATTTTTAATACATTTGCATAACATAAAAATAAATATTTGTTTGTATATAAAATCCTTTAAAAGCTAATAATTTTAAGTTTAATCATAGAATTAATAATAAATATATAGTTTTAAGATATATATATATATATATATATGTAATATATATATATAAAATATAAAAAAATTAAAATATGTAATTAAATTATAGGAGATATATATATATATATATGATTTTAAAAAAAATATATGTATATATAAATATATAAATAAGCATGTAAATAAATATACAATCATACATATAAAAAAATGTATATGGATATGTGTACAAAGTACATAAAATAGGTATACAAAGTACATAATTATATATTTCATTTATACATATAATAATATTTTTTATATAAAAATCTTTTTAGGAAGTTAGGAAATTTACATAATTTTAAAATGTACATAGGATATATAGTAAATAAATAAAATATTTAATATTTTTCCTTTTATTATTAAACAATTTACCATAAAAAATATTTTAAGAAGTTAAAAATAAAATAAAAAATACAAAAGTAAAATAAATAAATAAAGTAAGCATGAATTCCGATGATGAGATATCGTAGAAGTCACAAGTAGTGATTCTTCGAATATCTCTAGGTGAGAGGAATTTATCGAATGTCGCCAAAAGTATTGGGATATTCGATTTAATTTTTCAATATACAGATTCATGTTTATTTTAAAAAAAATATATATAATAATATGTTTTGTAATAAGGATTATTTAAAAAAAATAAATACTAATTAAATGGAAATTAGTAAATACAAAAGAGGTAATGGAGATAGATAGGAAAAATTAATAAAAGATAAAAGGGATTTTAGAGATATATGAATACAAAATAATTAAACCAATAAAAATAATAATAATAAAATTTCAAAAAAAAAATGATTAAATTGATCAAATCAATGGTAATAGGATTTTGAAAAAAAATGATAACAAAAGGAATTAGGTTAATAAATCTAAATAATTAAAGACAAGAAGTAATGGAGATAAAAAATTTCGTAAGAGGTAAAAGCTAATGCCCGATGATGGGATGTTACGGAAGTCACAAGTAGTGATTCCTAATTGATCCCTAGGTTAGAAGGATCTTACTAAATGTTGCCAAAAGTATTGGAATATTTAGAGAGGTTTTTCAATACATAAGCTTTTATCTTAAAAAATATTTAATAATAAATATAAAAATAAAATAAAATAGGATCAACAAAAATAACAAAATAAATAATGTAAAATAACAAGATAAACGATGAATACGTCAAATAAGAAAGTAAAAATCTATATGCATTATATATTTGCATCATATGCTTCAAATGTTAATATTAAAGAATGGAATTCGTCCGATGATGGGATGCTACGGAAGTCACAAGTAGTGATTCCTAGCCGATCCCTAGGTAAGAAGAGTCTGCCAAATGTTGCCAAAAGTATTGGAGTATTTAGTGTGATTTTTCAATACACGAATTTTCATTTTTTAAAAGTAAAAAAAAAAACACAAATGCCATAAAGAATAAAGAAATAATAAATGAATGGACATGCATGCGCATCATTATCTGTTTGCATCGCATGCATTCACGTGAATTAAATAATGTGGGTCCCACCGATGATGAGATTCTATAGAAGTCACAAGTAGTGATTCTTTAGAAATCTCTAGGTGAGAAGAATTACTTCGAATGTCGCCAAAAGTATTGGGATATTCGACTTAATTTTTCAATAAAAGGGATTCATATTACTTTTAAAATAAAACTTATTTTTAATTATATAATAAAAACTTATTTTAAAATATATAATAACTTTTTATTCAATTACACAAAAAATGTGAATCCTCCGAGGATGAGATTCTATAGAAGTCACAAGTAGTGATTCTTTAGAAATCTCTAGGTAAGAAGAATTATTTCGAATGTTGCCAAAAGTATTGGAGTATTTGATTTAATTTTTCAATAAATGGGGTTCATGTTAATTTTCAAAGGAAGTTTCTAAACATACATGTAATAGCAACTTTGAAGCCAATACACGAGTTTTCTAAATAAGCAAATTAGTGTTAAACCAAGACTCTTTTATTAAAATCAAAAGATACCACGTAGTTAGGATGGTACCGTTTTCTAACGGGCGTTATGAGGGTGCTAATCCTTCCTCGTACGTAACCGAACCCCCGAACCCAAATCTTGTTTTCGTAGACCAAAGAAATTATCTTTTTAATAAAATTTAATTAATTTTGAGATTTTATTAAAAAGATAAATATTTTTAGGTGACCAATCACACCTAATCAAAAAAAGATTGGTGGCGACTCCATTTTTGTTTTTAAACGCCTTCCTTCCTTTTTTTTTTGATCGTCGAGCGCGAAGCCGTTACGACACTTTTAAGTGGTAAATTTCCAATCAAAAATCGAATTGAGGACGTTTTATAGATAATTTTAGCATGATATTACATTCTACAAGCCATATGAAAAGTGAATTGAGGATTGTGATATGACTTTATGATAGTGAATGAAATTGAACCGCAAGTCGAAAATTCTGAATATGTACCAATAGGTCAAACCATAAATGAAATTGATAAGAGATTATTGATCTTGTGGTTTTACGATCATCGATGTCGACTCTGGAATAGATATCGAATGAGGATATTAGTATTTCATAATTTCAGTATCTTGATGGCTATATGGAAACATGATATTTAGATGCTCATAGATACTAAGAGGATTCACACTGATGATGTGGTTCTAGTATCGGTAATAAAAGTACAATTGATTATTATAGTCGATAATTATCGAAAAAGGATATTGAATACCGAATGGTTGAATACCAAGTGATCTGGTTATTAAATAATTAGAGTATTGAGCAATCTGAATATTGAATGAAATGAATCTTGAATGATTTGAATAGTGATTTACTGATTTGACATAAAGAAAGTCTTGAAATCGAATAATTGATGGTGATAAAGTTAAATGAATCGCTTCAGCGTATTTGATGGAAATAATACCGAAGTTGCATACTGAAATGTTTTATAGCGTCGCATTTAAGCATGCTTTCTTGCAACTTGAAACATTTTAATAATGTTTATATGAATATTGAAAAGTATTGATTTGTTTTGAAATGAAAGTATATGGTAAATATATATATTTTGATATATGAAATATCATACAGAATTTTACCATATGCTTTACATGATATTGAAAATAAAGCTATAGATTTAAATGTTTTATGAGACTGTAGGCACCATAAAAGAATTAAATTCAATAAAGCATAGTGGAAACCGCCTAATTGGAGCTTTGCTCATTAGGCAGATATGCTTGTCCGACAATAGTCGTGGACAGGTCTCAGTCACGCCTGATCAGTGGGGCTGAGAGAGATGAGGTCTATGGCCATAGATAGCGCCCTAGTTGGTTTCCAGGGGACGATGACATGATTTTCACTGCTAGCTACAGTGATTTAAGTCTTTATTGATAGAGAGATGATAGGGATCTAGCCTAGTCTCTAACCGATATGATATGAAGTCTAGAGTATGATTTTATTGATATGAACTCTAGACTTGACATGATTTATACTGTACATGAAACAGATTTGAAATGAAATATGTTTTGAAACAGTACATGTTTTAAACATGTTTTAAAAAGTCCATGAGATATGAATTCGACACTTATATGATTTATATGTGATTTTGTGTCGAACATGGCATGATATGCGGTCTAGAGTATAGTTTGATTTGATATGAACTCTAGACCTGATATGATTTACAGTAAATGTTTTAAAAGTATATGATAAATGATTTCGACACTTACATGATTTACATACGATTTTGTGTCGAATTTAAAATGATATGCGGTCTAGAGTATAGATTGATTTCATATGAACTCTAGACCCGATATAACTTATAGTAAATGAAAATGTTTTAAAACCGCACATGTTTTAGACATGCTCCGAAAACGACTACATGAACTAAAATTGAATATGTTTCTATCATGCCGTAAAGGCAAATTTGAAATGAATTGAAAATCCATATGTTGAGCATGTCCTAAAGTATATATGATATGATTTGAAATGATAGCGGTTTATACAGAAAAATTACATGAATTGCATATTAAACCCTGACATGATAATATGCTTAGCACATGAGAATTCCATGAGGAATGTCGTGACTCGACGTTAATGATGTTTCATCTGTACGATGACATGAGATGATATGATATATGAACATGAGATTGATATGAAGAGAATTCTAATCTCACTCTATCGTGATCATAAATTCCCAGACGATAAGTGATATGAATTGATGTAATACGGGAATATGATTGTTAAATGTAAAGTGAATTCGATAGGATATCTGCATTAAACATAGAGAATATATGAAGAGTATCATGACTCGGTGGTAGCGATATTTCATCGATATGATGTAATAATATGATATGAAACAGGAATATAGAAATACACTAAGAGAATAATGACTTCGTACCACCGTGATCATGATCCACGATATGAGAATTGATAAGAGATGATATGAGAATTGATAAGAGATGATAGAATACAGAAGTATGATTATGAAATGAAAAGCGAAAATGAGAAGTGATAATGAGACATATCGATGAGAAAGGATTAACTGTAATTGCATCCTTGCAAATTTTAAGCATTGCAGTTTAAGGCAGTATAATCCTACTCTTGTATTTATATTAGTATCTTACTGAGCCGTGGTTTTGCTCACCCCACTAAATTTCATCTCTTTCAGATTAATGAAGTTAACATCTGCCATGTGAGCTGCTCAGTGGGCATCGGAGACGATGTATGGACTTGGTACTAGTCTTCTGAGGTATATGTTATTTATAAATACTTGTTTACATGTAAGACTTAAATTGATGCACAGTACATATTCTGTTTAACAAGTCGGGATGTAATTAAGAACCGTTTCCGTGTCTGTTAAATATTTAAATGAAATGACTATAGGTCACCTAAATAGTATAGTGACTACACTGACACCGAATACAAACCTTAAAATGAAAAAGAAAAATTTAGTCCATAAATTTGTAGACTAAGAAAAGTATAAGAATCAAGTGAAAGTCGCGATCTTCGGGTCGTGACAGATTTAAATGGTATCTCCAATGGTTAGTCATTACTCGACACTTACGGGAAGTAAGGGGTTCGAGTAGCGGCGGACGCGAAAGAAATCCGTGAGGACCTAAGTGCCACGTCAACTGAACTGACGAGGGCCACCTCTAGAATCCAAAGCGGACAATACGGTTGAGTGCGACCGGCCCCACATGATACTGGTCGTCACAAAAAAACGCGCGTTTTTTTGTGACGACCAGTATCATGTGGGGCCGGTCGCACTCAACCGTATTGTTCGCTTTGGATTCTAGAGGTGGCCCCCGCCAGTTCGGCTGACGTGGCACTTAGGTCCTCACGGATTTCTTTCGCGTCCACCGTTACTCGAACCCCTGACATCCAAGCGATTCAAGTAACGACTAACCATTTGGTTAGTCGTTACTTGAATCGCTTGGATGTCAGGGGTTCGAGTAACGGCGGACGCGAAAGAAATCCGTGAGGACGTAAGTGCCACGTTAGCCGAACTGGCGGGGGCCACCTCTAGAATCCAAAGCGGACAATACGGTTGAGTGCGACCGGCCCCACATGATACTGGTCGTCACATTTGGCCACCGGTAACAGCGGCCAACAGCGACGCACGACGGTCCGGCGGTGGCTGAAAATTGCCTGGCCGAGAGCCTCTTAAGGCTCTGAATTTTTTTTGTGAAAAGAAGTTGAAAATGAATTGAAAAAAAAATATTGAATTTTATAGTTGAAAACAACCAAAAAAAAAGAGGTCGACCAGCTCGTGGACCCAGATCCGACCCGGGATCCGCACGCCCGGCCCGCCAAAGGGGGAAAGATCCGTGTGCCAGCCTATCGACTCGACCCACTCCGATCGACCCGTGTCCTTCACCCGTGAAGGAGGCGACCCGTGTGCCAACCGACCCGACCCGGATCCTGACCCGCATTCGACCGGATCCGGCCCGCGTACTTTAGGCCACATGGAAGGCTTTTAGGCCCTTCAACTTGGGTTGTTAATTGGGCCTCCTTGCTCTTGGGTTTTAAACCCAAATTATTTTGGTATAATTCTTTTATTTTCCTATTTATTTTATTATGTCATTCATTTATTTTATTACTTCGTTTTCATTTTTTTATATTATTGTTAATTAATATATTTTGATAATTTGTTTTAAAAACCATTTATTTAATTACTTCGTTTTCATTATTTTTTTATATTATTGTTAATTAACATATTTTAATAATTTGTTTTAAAAACAAAAAAACAAAAAAAAAAACAAAAACATGAAATTAAATATTAGTTAATGTAATTTGAAAATATGAAAATAAGTAATTTATTTCATTGTTAAAAAAAACAAATACAAAAAAAATAATAAAAATAAAAAAGTAAATTTAATTAAATGAATTTATGATGATGGGATGTCATGAAACTCACAAGTAGTGATTTCTTGACTGATCCCTAGGTGAGAAGAGTTTACTAAATGTTACCAGAGTATTGGGATATTTAGTATGATTTTTCAATAATTTAAATGTTTATTAAAAATGAAAATAAATAATTTATTTTTTTATAAAAAACAAAGAAAAATAAATAATGAAATTTAATAATTAAACAATCTTCCGATGATGGGATGTTATGAAATTCACAAGTAGTGATTTTTTAACTGATCCCTAGGTGAGAAGAAGTAACTAAATGTTACCAGAGTATTGGGATATTTAGCTAAATTTTTCAATATCAAGAGTTTCATTAATAAAATCAAAATAAAAAAATTTGTTTTAAGTTTCATATGCATCATACGTTTTTATCAATACTACATGTGTACACGATCAATTATAAAATAGCTTGAGCCCCACCGAAGATGAGATTCTGTAGAACTCATAAGTAGTGATTCTTAAGAAATCTCTAGGTGAGGAAAATTATTTCAAATGTTACCAGAGTATTGGGATATTTGATTTAATTTTTCAATAAATGGTATTCATGTTGATTTTCATAATGAAATTTTTTAAAACATATATAATAGTAATTTTTTAAGCAAATGTACGAATTTTTTTATATATAATAAATGAATTAAACTTAAGCCAAGACTATTTTATTAAAATAAAAGGATAACACGTGATTAAGATAGTACCGTTTTTTAAACGGGCGTCTTGGGGGTGCTAATCCTTCTCCACGCGTAACCGTACTTCCGAACCTGATTTTGTTTTCGCAGGTCAAAAATTGTCTTTTTAATAAAACTTAATTCATTTTGAGATTTTGTTAAAAAGATTAATATTTTTAGGTGACCAATCACACCTAATCAAAAAAGATTGGTGGCGACTCCCTTTGTTTTTAAATGTTTTCAAAATCATCGAGCGGTCGAGTTTTCGGACGAAATCGTTACGACAGCTTGGTGACTCCACTGGGGACTTTTTTGAGAGTCAAGCCATTCATTAATCATGTGTTATCCAAAGTTTTAATTTAATAGTCTTGGTTGATATTTAAACTTAATTCACTTGGATTTTGAAAATAATTTTGTTTGAATTTGCTTTTTATGTTATTTTATGTTTTATATTTGTACATACTTGTTGTTAATAAATTGTTGATGCATTTAGGATAAAGATAATAATTTAATTTGAGTTTGACATGTTCCCTCATGCACACACTTCCATGTACATTTTCATAATATGAGCTCTATACCCGGGTTCCGTCCTTCTTAGGAAGGAGTAGAGTAGCTATGCTCTCGTGAGGTAATAACCTCCGCAATGGCAAGTGAAATACTCTCACTCAAAATAAATCTTACTGGTCCAGTGTGGATGATAGTGAGGTATAATTTGGGAACCTCTAGATCTTTATATCCCAACCCAACATATAGAAAAACCTAAGAGGCCAGCCTTAGGTAAAGTCATGTCCAATTTTTGTAGAAATTATCCCGATATTAGGACACATGAGGGAACATTTTTACTACTTTTTTTATATCATAACTCTAATAATTTTTCAAATTCATGCTCTCATAAAATCAAGAGATATTTGTTTTCAAATAAAATTTTACAATTTTATGACTTTAAAGAATAAAACGAAGATTTATTCGGTTTTTCTTCTTTGTCAGAAATAACATGAAAATATTCCTTCATTCTTTAATACAATTTAAAAAATAACAATACTTTATTTTTTTTTGAAACTTATGCATAGACACAAATTTTTTTATGAAATAAAAAGTAAGTGCATTGTCACATTCCTTTGAAAATAGATTAAATAAAAAAGGGAAGTTAAAGAAAATAAATTATGGTGTGAAAATAAGATTTTTTTTATTTTTTAAATAAAAAAAATGAAGAGAAAGAGCAAAAAGAAAAATTTATTCTTTAAATAAAAAAAAGAAATCATCAAAACCTAAAATAAAGAAAAAATTTCATTCATTGAACCTAAATAAGAGAAAATTTGATTCTTTTATTCTTAAATTTTAGCATAGCATATCTCATTACATTAATGCATTCACATAATAAGGAGGTTATTTGTCTTTTTGGATTAAAAGAGGTCAAAGACATGGGAGATCAATTAGAAGCTAGACTTACTATTTTGGAGAATAATCAAGAGGAGTTTGGACATGATATGTGGGAGATAAAGGGTAAGCTAGCTAAGATAATGGAGATACCTGAAAGTTTGAGAGCGACTAAATTGGTTCATTCTCAAGGGTCGCTATTGTTTCAAGAACAACTACATGTTGAATCATCAATAAGTGGAAACCAATCAACTTTTCATATAAGGTGAAAGGACTGATTGATGCAAAGTTGCTCAATATAAGGGAGGTGGTTAATCAAGCAACGACGATGCTTGATTAGAGTTTAGAGAGTAAAAAGGACAGTTGCTGTGGTGAAATTTCTTTTTGAAAGACTTTGAATGTTGGAGGAACCAGAATAGTGGAGAGTTAGTAAGGAATTTTTGAATCTTGTAAACAATTCCTATATGAATATGAAAGTTACAAGATTTTATATAAGTTTGCATTCACTTCATTCGTATTTGCATAACATGATTTTGACATAAAATAATAAGGAGAACAATAACTGTTTCCTAAAAAAAATGATCAAAGTAAATAAATGGTAAAAAAAAAAACAATTTTTAGTTTATAATTTTTTCCTTTTAGTGTGTAACTTGTGATATTGTAAAATAATAACAAGATTGAAATTTCTTTTACATGTAGATATACAATTTCAATACAATAAAAGCTTCATATTAGCATGGCAAACATGACATCTAATTTTAGGTTGTGATAGATTTGGTGTAAAGGCCGCTTGAACATTGAAAAACTTGGAGATAATTTTGGACCATGGAAGGGATAGAAATGACTCAGATGGAAAGGATGGAAAAAGCTCAAAAAGAGATGAGAGAGCAATTATCACAGATGGTAGGTTTGTTGGAGAAGCTGAACAATGGAAAAATGGGAGAACTAGCTACTCAAGAGGGGCATCGGTTACGAAATGCTGAGGATTCTTTTTGTCCAGTTAACATTGGCTCACGAGAAACCCAATCATCTCAAGAGCCACAAGCAATGCCCACCAAAGATTATGTATGCCCTAATATGCCATCTTCAGTCAACCTTAGTTAGTTTCAAGGGTATGCAACTCCTACAATGAACCTCCTCGAACCAACTCATATTACTAATTTGGATAGTCACAAAGAGCAAGGGATGCCACAAGTGAAAGAAGGCTCAAGTTCCCGACAAAAGATAGAGCTTATAGAAGAAAGGCTTTGGATTGTTGAAGGAATAGATTTTCATGGATCTTTAGATGCAACCAAATTAGGCTTAGTACCTAGTGTGGTCATTCCTCTAAAGTTTAAGGCCTCGGAATTTGAGAAGTACGATGGGACCACTTGTCCAAAGGCCCACATCACTATGTACTGTAGAAAGATGGCAGCGCATATGCATGATGACAAGCTATTGATCCATGTTTTCCAATATAGTCTTAAAGGATCTACTGCTAGGTGGTATACTCAATTGAGTAGGGGTGATGTTCACTCATGGGAACATTTGGCAAGGGCATTTGTCGCCCAATATAAGCATATTGTGGATCTAGCTCCGGATCGTTTATCTTTGCAAACCATGGAGAAGAAAGCTACTAAAGGCTTTATAGAATATGCCCAGAGATGGAAGAATGTTGCCACCCAAGTCCAGCCTCCCCTCAAGGAAAAAGATACTGCAGCTCTGTTTCTTAATACCCTCGAGGCACCATATTATGATAGAATGATTGGGAATGTTACTAAGAATTTTGCTGACATGGTGGCCTTCCGAGAGATGATTGAGAATGCAATCAAGAGAGGCAAGATCAAGATAGGTGATATGACTGATAACAGACTTGAAAGAATGGAAGAAGAAGTGCAAGCTGTGACATTTGAGGGGCAATTTCTTAGAAATTCCACTCCACATCATCCTTATTTGTCCCACCCACCGTACCATCCAACCTTGAACAATGTTTCCTGTCATCCTTACCTTTATTCACCAATCCCACGACCAAGATTCCGAGCAAACTCTTACTCCCCAGTAATTGCTTACTCACCTACCTTTGTTTGTGACGAATCCTATAGCTTGACTTGTCCAGCAACCAATGAACAATAAAAAGAGACCAAGAAGCAACCGAGGAAAAATCCCAATTCCAATCTCCGACCTTTTACCTTTCCTAGTGAAAAACCAATACCTGACCCCTGTTTCTTTGAGAACAGCCCCAAACCCATTGGCTAAGAGCTATGATTCGAACAGCAAATGTGATTATCACATGGGGGCAATTGGGCACTCCACCGAAAAATGCAGGTAGTTGAAGGAAAGGGTTGAAGAGCTTATCGATGGTGGAATCTTGACTCCCGAACTTATGGAACAGTGGAAGTCTACTTTGGTGTAGAGTTATGGCATTTTGGCAGATCAATCTAGAGGAAAATGAAGATTTTAAGATCTCGAAGTGTGTATTTTGTTCAAAAATGCTTTGTCATTTCCATTAGCGTGGAACAGTGGAAGTCCACTTTGGTGTAAAATTATGGCACTTTGGCAGATCAATCTGGAGGAAAATGAAGATTTTGAGATTTCGAAGTCTGTATTTTGTTGGAAAATGCTTACCATTTTCGTTGGCCTAGGTGACAATTGTATAAGCACAACCTTTTGCATAATTTATTTTCCAATGGCATATGACAAAAATGTTTCTTTTCTTCACAATAATGATAAAATGATTCTAAGAAAATTGGTGATTACTATCAAAGATGAATGTCTTAAATCATTCTCGGACCATATCTCAACAAAACCTAAGTCACTCGGGAGCCAAAAGGCTAAATTGGGGCATAAGATTTTGAAAGTCCGATTTGTTTTCCATTTGACTATGACAGGGCTTCATTATTAATCATTTTCAAAGAAATGACCAACTTGCAAAACCTTTTGAGAATAATTTGGAAATCAATTTATGACAATCTCGAATATTTTGGATATTGGCAGTTTGATATTTGACAAGATCATTTTGAAATTCTGAAATACATTTCCACCCAGATTCATATACAAATTACAAACTCTTCAATCTTGTACTCCCAAGATGCCTTTCGCCCATGATTTGGAGCAAAAAAAAAGCAAAAAAAAAACCAAAGTTGAGGATTTTCCATCGATGTCCACCTGCATAATACCTCGAGTTGCGCATCACCGTTTTCCTTAAATGAAGATGTGGTGTGTGAGGTCAAGCTCTGTCATATTAAAGTGTTGCATTACAAAAAAAAGAGAGAAAAGAAAAAAAAATGAAATTGATCGTGACACCATGCAAACATGATATTCAGATGATTTCAAAAGCCAAAAGAAAAACTTATCCTAAGAATTGTTTTCAATATAAGCATCTGAATTTGAGATGATGAATGGTCGTTTTTCATATTCCATTCACAAATATAAATATTATCCTGTTGCTACCCTTTTTGAGTTAGATAATTTCTTTCAATAAACCTCTTCCAAGGATCACCCTCCACACTGGGGGGCATGTGCAGAAAATAGCTCTTCAAAGAAGATGAATGATTCAACTTTTGTTTTTGATCAAATAAGATTTACTATGTGGTGTGATAATTTTGAGCAAATTAGATTTGAAATCTTGGACAGGAATCAATGAAAAAAGAGAAAGAAGAAAGGATACATGTGAAAGTACACAAAGAAAGGTGCTTCAAAGAATGAAAAGAATGAAAAAAAAAACAAAAACAAAAGAGGAAGAGATACATGGAAAAGTATAAAAAGAAAGGTACTTCTAAGAATGAAAACGATAGATGTCCATATGAGAAGAAATGATCCTTGTATTGATCACCTTCAAACACATTTTTGGGTCTGTTTATCCATTCTTTCAAAACCCTAAACCATGGCCTACATTACGTACTTAAAAGTCCATTTTGATCAAATATGGGTGCTTGTATCAAAGAGCTCTTCTTTGGAAAATTCTCGCCATTATCTGGTTTGAATGAAATCTGAATTCTTGAATGTATGGTGGAACAATCAATCGAAAAAAAAAAGAAAAGAAAACAAAAGAAAGAGTAGAGCTCTAGGGTGAAAACTCGAAAAGGGCAATCTAGAGCAGACGATGGACTCTTAGTGCAACCTAGTCAAGCAATGACATGAATTGAAAACATGGAAAAAGAACCAATAATCCTTGAGAAACCCTCGAGATATCCAAAGATTTTGATGTCACTTAATTGCTCGACATTTTTTTGAAAAAGTTTGAACCTTTCTTCTTGTATATACTCTTCCTAAATAGAAAAGACCTCAGTCATTCATGCCTAATCTTGGCATTTGTAGAACACCATTATTCGAGAATTTAAAAGATTGTCAAACCAAGTTGTAAATATTTTGTTTCTTTCCTCATTCAAAATTTTGTTCCCAAAAAAAAAAAAGAGAAAGAAAAGCGATGGTATTTTAAGAAAACTATTTTGAGCAAAGTAAAGAACCATTTTTTTGGGATAAGTGGCAAAGTATTCTCCAAACAAAAAATCCCGGTGCACCAAACTTTCAATTGTCCAATTTTCGAATAGGATTTATGTCACTCATTTTGAAAAGTAATCACTAATTTTTTTGAAAGGATCAAGTATCACTTGTGAAATTTAGATTCAATTCCCTCCTGAAAAATAGTTATGAGAAAATTTTTGGTGCTTTTCATCGAAAGGCTATGATGTGAGTACAAGAACTCTGCAGAAATGGGAAATAGAAATGAGCTTTCATGATCATGTTGGGGGCGAAGAAGATAAAATGGACAGATGATGTGCCTCTCTGACAAGATAGGAAGGAATTTCAAAGTAAGACAATGTACAGAATTGAGTGCCATGCATACATGCATACATACACAATATCATACAGCATCAACATTGAAAGTTTTGTGTAAAATTTTGAGATGAAAACATGTTTCTCAAGCTGAAGACTCGACACCATTCAATCAAGATTTTTAAGG
Source organism: Heritiera littoralis (assembly GCA_031772115.1). Classification (NCBI taxonomy): domain Eukaryota; kingdom Viridiplantae; phylum Streptophyta; class Magnoliopsida; order Malvales; family Malvaceae; genus Heritiera; species Heritiera littoralis. Next base: position 932,549 of record JAPDPK010000035.1, read on the forward strand.
TTATGCAACCTTTTTTCAAGATAAGAAAGTCAAGTTTGCTCATAATAAAGAAATTTTCAAATCCAATTTGACCAGTGCCATGTTTAATTAATATTGAAGATTGATTTCAGAAGATAAGCAAATTTCAAGTCCTCCGGGCACAAAATTCTAAGATCTCCATGCTTAATTCTAAGTCCTTTGGGCACAGTCCTAAGACCTCCTGGCACAAATTATAAGTCCTCCGGGCAAAATTTCAAAGACTTCCGGGCACAATTTCAAGACCTCCTGGCATAAATTTCAAGTCCTCCGAACATAAATTCTAAGTCCTCCAGGCAAAATTCCAAATCCAACTTCAAATTCTAAGCCCTCCAAGCACCAATTTTAAACTCTTCAGGAAAAATCTTAAGTCCTCTAGGCACCAATTTTAAACTCTTCAGATAAAATTTCAAGACCTCCGGGCACCAATTGTAAGTCCTCCGGGCATCGATTTTAAACTTTTCAAGTAAACCCCAAGTCCTCTGGGCACCAATGCCAAGTCCTCCGAGCAAAAATTTTAAGTCCTCCGAGCATAAATTCCAAGTCCTTCGGGCACAAATTTCAAATTCTCCAAGCAAATTCTCAAGTCCCCTGGGCACCAATTTCAAGTCCTCCAAGCACCAATCATAAGTCCTCCGGGCACCAATTATAGGTCCTCTGGGTGTAAATTTCAAAATCTCAAAGCACAAATCTCAAGTCTTCCGGGTAGAATTCTAAGTCCTCCAGGCACAAATTTCAAAATATCCAAGCAAAATTGCAAGTCCTCCGGGCAAGATTTCCAAGCCCTCTGAGCAAAATTTTTAAGAATTTAAAGTCTCAATGCCTCTGTTGCAAGAGGAGCACATTTCAGGAAGGATTTTAAAGTTTCAATGCCTCTGTTGCAAGAAGAGCACATTTCAGGAAGAATTTTAAAGTTTCATTGCCTCTACTGCAAAAGGAGCACATTCTATGAAGTAATTTAAAGTTTCAATGCCTCTATTGCATTAGGAGCACATTTCAGGAAGGAATTTAAAATTTCAATGCCTCTGTTGTAAGAGGAGCAGTTTTCAAGAAATAATTTAAAGTTTTAATGCCTCTGTTGTAGGAGGAGCACTTTTTCAAGAAAAATTTAAAAAAAAAATAGAAACAAAAACAAAAAAAAAGAATTAGATCATGAGCCGGACAAAATTGTTGTCTATTGTCTTTGCTCTATTCCTGATTCTCAGCAATGAGCAAAGAGGGGCGACTGTAGACACCTAATTTTATCCGGATTTACATTTTTTAATAAATTTGATGTTGATCGATTTATTGAAGTTTTGTTAAAATTTCTTAAATAATTTGTTATTGAGCTTTATTAAAATATGTTTTAGATTGAGAAAAAGAATGGAGATATATAATTTAAATCAAACCAATAACAAATATATGTTCATTTTAGCTATGGGATTCATAGCCCAAGTCCTAATTTTTTTTTCTTTCTTTTATTTGCTTTATATATATATATATATATATATATATATTATATATATATTTATTTATCTATTTTTATTTTTTTATTTTATTTTTTATTTATTTAGTTTTATCAAATCCAATCAGGGCATTTAATAGGTGTTGCTCTCCATACCCGTCACCACCCTCGGCCACCCAAAATCTGCAACCAAACCCTTCTCCCCATAACAGTCACCTGGTAGCTAAATTTGACTGCAAAAATATGTTGGATTAAAGGTTGAAACTGGGCAATAAGAGTGATCCCAATGAGATTAAAAGACAAACTAATTCTACAATGTGGGGGTTGGCCATTTTGATTTTTCCTTCTTCTTGCTCGACAACACCCCACCGCCTAATCCCACCACAGTTCAGCTCTTTATAGAGCCACACACAAGCCCGAACATCTCCTCTCCGACTCCAAAATCAGTAACCAAAAGCTTAGCATTTTGCAAACCACATAGAATCACTACAGCAACCGGAAGCCTTAAACACAGACAACTTCAACCATTGCCACGCTACCTTTAGCCACCCTCATCACCACCAAACACTACCCTTGAACCAACACCTTCAACTACCAACCACTGCTATTATCAAACGAACCTCCAAAACCATCATCACCGAGACACCATTCTCCGTCACCATTCAACCGCCTCACCACCGTGAACCAGCCCCTGTACCACCCCTACCCAAAGCAGCCACCGATTTTCACCACACCAACAACCATCATCATCATAGAACCCAACCCCCGAAACAGCAAACACAAACACACACACACACACACGTGCCAGCAACAACAACAACAGCAACAGCAAAAAAGGCACGAAGCCTGAGTACCAGATATAAAAAAAAACAGAAAAGGGGCTTCGGTAAGGCAAGATCTACGAGGTTAGGAAGCTTTTTGGGAGAAACGGAGGTCAGAATCAGAAAGAGGAGACGGAGAGCTTTAGGAAAGTGGTGAGCTTTTGAAGATTTGGCCACTGGTGACAGGGGCCGGCGGTGGCGCACGGCGGTCCGGTGGTGGTCGAAAATCGCCTGGTCGAGAGCCTATTAAGACTCTAAATTTTTTTTTGTGAAAAGAAGTTGAAAATGAATTTTTTAAAAAAAGATTGAATTTTATAGTTGAAAAGAGAAAAAAAAAAAGAGGTCGACCCGCGCGTGGATTCGAATCCGACCTGGGATCCGCACGCCCAGCCAGCCAAAAGGGGAAAGATTCGTGTGCCAGCCTATCGACCCGACCCGCTCCTACTGACCCGCGTGCTTCACCCGCGAAGGAGGCCACCCGCATGCTTCACCCGCGAAGGAGGCCACCCGCGTGCCAACCGACCTGACCTGGATCCTGACCCGGGTTCGATTGGATCCGGCCCGCCTATTTTAAGCCACGTGGAAGGCTTTTGGGCCCTTCAACTTGGGCTGTTAATTGGGCCTCCTTGCTCTTGGGTTTTAAACCCAAATTATTTGGGTATAATTCTTTTATTTTCCTATTTATTTTATTATGTCATTCATTTATTTAATTACTTCGTTTTCATTTTTTTATATTATTGTTAATTAATATATTTTGATAATTTGTTTTAAAAACCATTTATTTAATTACTTCGTTTTCATTATTTTTTTATATTATTGTTAATTAACATATTTTAATAAATTGTTAAAAAAACAAAAAGATAAAATTCAATATTAGTTAATGTAATTTGAAAATATGAAAATATGTAATTTATTTCATTGTAAAAAAAACAAAGACAAAAAAAATAATAAAAATAAAAAAATAAATTTAATCAAATGAATTTCTGATGATGGGATGTCATGAAACTCACAAGTAGTGATTTCTTGACTGATCCCTAGGTGAGAATAGTCTACTAAATGTTACCAGAGTATTGGGATATTTAGTTTGATTTTTCAATAATTTAAATTTTTATTAAAAATGAAAATAAATAATTTATTTTTTATAAAAAACAAAGAAAAATAAATAATGAAATTTAATAATTAAACAATCTTCCGATGATGGGATGTTATAAAATTCACAAGTAGTGATTTCTTAATTGATCCATAGGTGAGAAGAATTAACTAAATGTTACCAGAGTATTGGGATATTTAGCTAAATTTTTCAATATCAAGAGTTTCATTAATAAAATCAAAATAAATAAAATTTCTTTTAAGTTTCCTATGCATCATACGTTTTTATCAATACTACATGTGTACACGATCAATTATAAAATAGCGTGAGCTCCATCGAAGATGAGATTCTATAGAACTTACAAGTAGTGATTCTTAAAAAATCTCTAGGTGAGGAAAATTATTTTAAATGTTACCAGAGTATTGGGATATTTGATTTAGTTTTTCAATAAATGGTGTTCATGTTTATTTTCATAATGAAATTTTTTAAAACATATATAATAGTAATTTTTTAAGCAAATGCACGAATTTTTTTATATATAATAAATGAATTAAACTTAAACCAAGACTATTTTATTAAAATAAAAGGGTAACACGTGATTAAAATGGTACCGTTTTTTAAACGGACGTTGTGAAGGTGCTAATCCTTCCCCACGCGTAACCGTACTCCTGAACCTGATTTTGTTTTCGCAAGCCAAAAATTATCTTTTTAATAAAACTTAATTCATTTTGAGATTTTATTAAAAAAATTAATATTTTGAAGTGACCAATCACATCTAATCAAAAAATATTTATGAAAACTCCTTTTGTTTTTAAATATTTTCAAAATCGTCGAACGGTCGAATTTTCGAACGAAATCGTTATGACAACGTGGACACCATATTTTTGTGATTTGAGATAAATGATTTATAGTTGTTTGGTTTGCGCCATGATTGTGATTCGATTATCAACCACAGATCCGAAACTCGAGTTGTTTGAGCATAACTAAAATGTTGTTTCTTCTTTCCTCCGAAATGAGGCCCTAACATGAGGCAGTACAAACGAAAATGACCCCTCCCCAACCTGCTTCTTTTTAGCTCATTATTTTGCATTCAAACGCCATGTTTCCTCATCCTCTACTCGCAGAACAGTAGAATATCAACACCAGTGTCTACCATGGAAATTTTGTATCATATAGCTTGAAGACTTAAGTGTTTACCTTTTACACCATGTTCAAGTAAGAGAGTTAACACCGTCACCACAAGAAAAATTAGAGCAAATATATATATATACACACACACACACACAAAAATCAGCATTTTCTTTGTCCCTTTCATGTAGTATAGCATAGCCTCAGTGAAATTCCCTTCCCTGACTATACCATATAAGACCTCTATAACTACCTGATGAAAGGAAATCTTCGAATGCGTCAATCAGGCTACTCAGATACCAAACCTTCAGTGGCAATTCATTGCTTCTGTTGTTCCTGTGACAGACTTTATTATATGCAAAGGAATGAGGCTACTTCAAAAAAGAAGACTTCATTAGTTTTGAAAATTCTACCTTAATTTCTTCAAAAAGTGCCTCAAGTTCAGCTGTTATCTCAGAGAAAGAAGGCCGCTTGTCAGGGGCCGCTTCCCAACATCTCTGCATCAAGTCTATGAGTTTTGGATGTGCGTTCTCAGGAAGATCCGGACGCATGCCCTGAAAAGAAATAACATAAAACATAAGAAAACCCTTTTTTTTTGTGTAACCACAAGTATTCTTATCCGTTTTACGATCTGATATTAATCCTATTCGGGCCAAAAGTGATAAACAATAAAGTCCTCCCAACAATGTGAACTCCAAGATTCAAACCCTATCCAAATGCCCGAAAAAGAAATCCACTTCTACTTCTTTTTCCAGGTTAGCAACACTATTTTACAGTGGCTACTTTATACATTCCTATAAAAAATAAGCTTTTAGAGAAACCAAAATTTTCCAACTCGTGGATTTCATTGTTATTGGATGTAGGTATTTGTATTTTCATTTTGGCACTTAAACTTTAGATAATGTATTGGGAATTAATGTTATCATTCCCGCAGATATGCTTAAAACACCTATATCTTATATTTTAATTTATAACATTACGGATTCAATGCTCTCGTATTGCAGTTGATGGCTTTCATACATTGCTCCATTTCTAAAAGATGCGTCCAAGCAGATAGAACAGCTAGATTTGCACCACAGAGCCTCAATAGATTAGTGTCATTTTCTAGCCACAGTAGATTGAGTCTAAGAAGGTATTAATATATATTTCAGACCAAATTTTATTGCAAAAGCTATTAAGTATCTGACAGACATTGTGTGTATATTCACTACTAAACCACATAGAAGCCTCATTAAATCAATGCTTAAAATGGAATGAACATATTCCCTCATCATCATCATCATCAACATATTCCCTAAACTTTAAAAACACAATTGCTTTGCAATGCATGATGCAGTAATCTCAAATAGTAGAAAAAAGGAATCAAGATTCAATAACAGATCCCAGATACTGAGAAACTCTTATGTTTGAGAATTAACCATAATATGCTTGAGATGAGATTGCTATTTAGCTTCAGATATAGAAGTCCCCACCTGTCTCACTCCCAAGGCGGCTTGTAGTGGAGTCATGGTATCATATGGAACCTGCAGTACCAAGATAAAATAATTTTCAGAAGTCTAACTTCCAAATATTAAAATCCAATTGCTCATCAACTTTCTTCAAGTTCAGGAAAGACCTTGGCTGTAACCAGCTCCCACAGCACAATAGCAAAACTGAATACATCTGCTTTCTGATCATATGGTAGATGGTTTATGACCTTGTGGGAGTGAAGTAGAGTAAGAAGATGATAAAAATACCAAAACAAGATAGTGAATACACCAGGAGCATAATATATGAACTTGGCTATTAAACCTGCAGCTTCTTTCATTTATAGCAGAGAACACATGGAAGGAACTAAGTATCCAAATATTAGAATGTCTACAAAAAACAAGCAGATAGAGCTAATTTCCACAAATGACTTAGGAAGCTTCCATCAAAATCATCAAAAATATACCAAATTCGAATGATTAATGAAGGCAACCACAGCCCCTGACTCATTGGGTGGGAAAAAAATGAAAATAAACATTAGAGATTCACACCTCAGGTGCCATCCATCTATATGTCCCAGTTTCAGCTGTCATTACACCTCCTTGGTTCTGGAACCGAGCAACACCAAAATCTGCCACCTTAACAACCTTGAGAGAAAACATAAAGTTCTCAATTTTAGAAAATATGAAATGTTGCAAAAGTCTCTCTTGAAACTGTGATATAATCAATTCTACAGATGCCAATACAGATTACAACCAGCTACTTTACAGCTGGCTACCCTATTAACATGCAAAAACTTCATTACTAGGACTGCATTTACAAATATAGCAGGAGAGATGGATCAAGTCACTAGAAGCATGACAAGGCTTCTGCTAATTCAGTAATAAAAACAGTTAACAGAATCAATCATTGGCCATGGGACTTTTAGGAGGGCTTGGATCACATGTAAATGTCAATCCGGATACAGAATGATAAAAGACTTGTTAATTTCTATCTCTTCTCTTCTTTTTGACTTATCTCGTTGCCTTGGGATTCACCCTGGCTTTTCTACTCTTACACAAGAGAGCTTGACATACAAGATCCCTTGATCAAAATAAAACTTTATTACAGAACTGCTGAATCCCAACAAATTTTAAGTAATTGAGACTACTTCTATTAACATTCTAAACTCTCTATCACTATTAAAATACTTCAGAATATTAACCACCAAAATATGAGATGAATGAAAAATCAACATTACTGCTTGATGCATGACAACTTCAGTACTAGGTCTAGTAATGTATCTTGAACTATTCGAAGCTCCATATCCTACACCAAATTTGACTCCTATTGTTCACAAAACATTACAACTCCAAAAGCAATGGGTTTTCTTGAGACGGATACACATGATCAAAGTTCACATCGTACACAAATGAAAGAAAGCAGCATATTGCCAAACTCCAAGCACATCTAACCAGCGAAGCCAGGCTACAGTTTGCTACTTACAATGAGTCTAACCCAAATCTTACAGTCAAACCTAGGATGCTTGACACTCCTAAAATCCCTTACAAGCACTTTGTTTGTCAACTCAATAATTCTGAACAGATAATACTTTATGATACAGATCACTCTGGATAATCCACCACTCCTCTTCACCCTCCCCCCTCCTCCTCCCCTCTTTCACCTTGCTGACAGGTTTTTGATGATCCACATGCTAATTAAGGTAAAATCAATTTGAAACACAAAAGGAAGTCACTACCAACAAAGAAATAAAGTGATTTTCACTAACGATAAGCCATCTTTGAGGTCAAACAATCCTTGAAAAACTCTTTTAAAATCTGTTACTTATACACGCACCCAGAGAGAGAGAAGATTGCAAATGCCTAGAACCAAGATGAAACAAACCTCAGTAGCATAGACAGTATTAACACGATGAAAGTATTCACTAATATATTACCAAAGACACTTGAACTATATTCCTAATAGACAACCACCATGGAATAGATTTCATGTCCATATATGCAAGGGTTAAAAATAATTCAAGACATAACCCAAATCTTTGCACCAAAAAAAAGACAACCTTAATCTGCTCCTTATCCATATAACCATATGGATTTTTGGAAGCATTCTATTCACTAACCCAATACGGTGCAAATTCATATTAGTTTTCTATCCTTCATGGAAGTTTTACCCTTGTTAAAAACTTTTACAAGGGAAATCCCGACTGTTCCATATGTCAAGTTTCTGGTTTACAACTTAATCTTCAGTCATGTTGCCCAACACCTAGAACAATTTAATTATTAGAAAATCAGATAAAATAATCTCGAGCAGACTAACATCAAAGATAATAAAAAATTCTTACATTGTCTGTATCCATTAGCAAATTTGCCGTCTTCAGGTCTCGATGAATTATGTCGTGTTGATGCAAATACTCCATCCCTTTGCAGACATCAATAGCAAACTTCAGCAGCTCTGAGAGCTTCAAGACGTTATGATTCTTATGCAAATAGTCATACAGGCTTCCCCCAGGCATATATTCTGCAAACAATAATATGAGCGACAAAATGAGAAATTTCATAAATATATTGAAATTAGACAGATTCCAAAGGTGAAGCAGCAAGGGGGTGGTGGTTGCTCCAGGGAGGGGGATCGGCAGCCCCCAATTGCCATCAAAACTACATAAATTCTGTTAGTTGTGGTCCCAATCTAAGGCCGCAATCTGAAAGATGTTTAAACAACCCCAAAAAGAAAATGAAAGAACAGAAGTTCTGGTAACAAGATTTACAAGTCAAAATAAATAATGAGTAAAACTATTCTCAACTATCGACTGAAGATGACAGATGGGAATAGAACAGCAAAAGAAGCCTATTTCAAATTCAAAGAGAAATTCTTTAATTCTTCAAAAGTTTCATACCTGTTACTATGCATAACTGTGGAGACTTTGTACATGCACCAATAAATCGAACAACATTTTTGTGCTGGACCTCACTGCACTCAAGAACCCAGAAAATAAGACTAATATCCATATCATAGTGGTCCTACATAAATACAAATCACTGAAACACACCAACTATTTCCTATATCAGAAATTAACCAGTAAATTATTGGTCTAAGAAGAAAAGGAAAGGAAAAAACTTATATTCATATATAATCCAAATTTATGTGTTAGTAGCACAAGTTTATTTTCAATAAAATTAAAATTTTAGTTAAAGAAAAAGCTGGCAATTCTTTAGCCAGAGAGAAACACAAAGATGCATATATCGAAATGCTTTTTGCTGAAATAGTTCCCAAGGGGAAAAGATAATGTTATACATTCATCATTTATTAAAGAAATGCTTGCTATATTTTTCTTTGAAGGAAACGATAAAAATTATAACCAAACGAGCAAGTACATAATTACTCCAAGGTAAAATCTAGACAAAGACAAAGTTACTTCCACGACTTGAAAACAGAGATTGAACAACTTGTTTTCACTCCAATAGCTTACAAAGATTAATTGGGATGTCAGACATAAAAGACAAAATTCTATAGGAGAATGAACCTACCTTCATCACCTTTAACACAGAACCATAAACGTTCACAAATTCAACTGTTCTTTCCTTTCATTACCTTTTTCTTTTGCGTGTGTGGGTAGGGTGTAGTAGGTCAGCAGCAGAGGGGTTATTAGAAACAGAATATACTGGAAGTCAACAACAGAGCAATCAAAGCCTTAATTTATATATAATCCAGTATAGAAGTTTCATGTCAATCTAATAGAAAAACAACCAAGGCTTGGCCTAACGGTTGTTACCACTCTTTAGGAGGGATTTGGTCCAAGGTTCGAATCCCTTCTCACCCTTGTACCTCACTATGAACAAAAAAAAATACAGTTGGAAAGACCATGTGAATCATAACTGAACTCTGAAGTACCAGCTAAAAGCTTCTCACCGTAGAATTGCCACCTCTTGAGCAAACTCATCTTCCGGAGCATCATTTAAATGCTCAGATTTAAGAATTTTGACAGCAACTTCTTGCCCAAGGTAGAAACCATGATACCTTCAGATGAAGATCAGAAGAAACTTGAGCAATGTATGGGAAAATAAAGAATAGTGTATCAGAAGCAGCAAGTTCATCAGAGCACAACTTACAGATCTCCGCAAGATCCAGATGCAATTTGTTCTCCTATCTTCAGAAGTCTTCTATCTATCTCCCAATCTCCATTTTTTTCTTGTGTTGCCAATGGATCATCTATAGCTGAATGAGAATGCGAAGATCCAGATAACGACCCCTATCAGTGAATGATGAGATAAATTATCTTTTTGGCATTCATAATTGTGAAAAATCAGATTATTGTATTGAGAAAAATTTATCAATGATACAAAACCCCTTAGGATTATATACAAGTTCGGTTAAGCAACAAATAGTAAACTAAAATCTGCCTAAATCTAATCCTTATGATTTTGGGATTATCTAACCTTAATTCCAGGGATACAAATATTTACATATTTCCTAAATTTAATACAATTGACTTTCCTACACTCCCAGCTTGGATACAATGGCTTGAAATGCTACAATACTTAGTCCTTTGGTAAGTACATCTGCGAGTTGACCGCTAGTAGTCGCATAAGGTGTGCAGATTAATCCACTATCTAACTTCTCCTCAATGAAATGTCTATCTCTGTGTGTTTCGTTCGATCATGCTGCACAGGATTATGTGCTATTCTGATTGCAGATTTATTGTCGCAATATAGTCTTATCGGTCCATGCCACCAGATCCTTAGGTATTCTAGAATGATCTTCACCCACAATAATTCACATATTCCTTGAGCCATTGCCCGAAATTTTGCTTCTGCACTAGATCTTGCCACTACATTTTGTTTTTTGCTTCTCCATGTCACAAGATTTCCTCCAAAAAAAGGTACAATACCCAGAAGTGGATCTTTTGTCAATCACCAACCCAACATAATCTACGTCTGTGTAGGCCTCAAGTACTAGCCTTGTGTTTCTTTTGAACAAGATCCCTTTTCCTAGAGTTCCTTTAAGATACTACAATATTTAGTTGACTGCTTGTAAGTGAACTTCTTTTGGTTTATGCATGAATTGACTAATCACTCCAAATGCAGCAATATCAGGCCTAGTATGAGACAAGTAGATGAGTCTTCCTACTAGGCGTTGATACATTTCTCTATCTAGATCAATATCCTCCTTTGCCTCTACGAGCTTATGGTTCGAATCTATTGGTGTGCTTGTCGATCTACATGCTAGCTTCCCTGTCTCTTTGAGAAGATCTATGACATACCTCTACTGAGAGATAAAGATACCTTTCCTACAGCGTGCAACTTCAATTCCTAAAAAGTACTTCAACTTTCCTAGTTTTTTAATCGCAAACTCCTTGGCCGAGCATTGTTTTAGACACTGTTTCTCCTTTTCAACAATTCCTGTCATGATGATGTCATCAACATACACTAAAAGAGCTATGACTACCCTTGAATCTGAATGCTTGATAGACAATGTATGATCTCCCTAACTTTGTTTATATTCCATACCTATCATCACTTTGGCAAAGCTTCCGAACCATGATCTTGGAGACTGCTTAAGCCCTTGTTGTTGACTATGTTGCTTCCAAATCCAAGTGGGATCTCCATATAGATTTCTTCTTTGAGATCTCCATTTAGAAAGGCATTTTTTACATCAAACTGCTGTAGATCCCAATCATAGTTAGCTGCTGATGATAACAAAATTCTGACAGTGTTCATTTTTGCAACTGGTGCGAATGTCTCTTGGTAATCCACTCCATACGTCTAAGTATATCCTTTAGCTACCAATCTTGCCTTGTACCTTTCCAGTGATCCATCCGCTCTATACTTCACAGCATGAACCCACTTACATCCCACAGGCTTCTTTCCTGATAGCAAGTTTACCAACTCCCAAGTCTTATTCTTCTCTAGAGCCTCCATTTTTGCATTCATAGCTTGTTTCCAATTTTTATTAGATAATGCCTCGGATAGGGTATATAAGTTTTAAAGTTTTGTGACATAAGGGTCATGTGATCAGTTGCTCCTGAATCCACAATCCAAGAATTGGCAAAGGTTCCATCCGAGACATTTAATCCAATGGAATTAGGAAACTCACCTGAATGCACCAATAAGCATGTACCTGAGGGTTTCTCCAAAAGAGCTCTTAACTTCTCAATCTCATTTGGATTGAATCTCATTGTAGCGGCAGCCTCTGCTATCTCTGACATGGTTATGGGACTAAAAACAGATGTTAAGAATGAATAGAAGAGTCAAGAGATGAACAGAAACAAATTTTGGTGATGAAGGCTGGATGAAAAAACGGCTATGAAGGCCCAAGGCAAAAAAATCAGCAATGAAGGCTGAAAAAGTAACTGATTTCCAAGAAAACACCTAAAGCTCTTGATACCATGTGAAAAATCAGATTATTGTATTGAGAAGAACTTATCAATGATACAAAACCCCTTAGGATTGTATACAAGTGCTGTTAAGCAGCAAATAGGAAACTAAAATCTGCCTAAATCTAATCCCTATGATTTTGGGATTGTGTAACCTTAATTCTAGGGATACAAATATTTACATATTTCCTAAATTTAATACAGTTGACTTTCCTACAATAATTAACTTAAAGAAGGGGATAGTCATGCAAATAAAAAGTGTCAGAAAAAGTGTGAAAACATAATACGTGTGAGAGCTAGAGCTGCATCAGAATCCAACATAAAGATAACATACAGATAATAGAAATAAGCTGAAGAAAATAAATGCATCAAGTATAAATTTATACACAGATCAACTGTCAAATGCACTAGTAGTGGTTACATCTAAAGCTTCATACAACGGAACTGCAAAATATGCTTCAAGTGTTCTTTTATGGACCACTTGAACTTCCAAATAGAAGAAGACACTAAATCTTTCAAAAATTTAATGTCAACAGTACTTGATGATTTTGCTTTATGATATCTAAGGTCAAGCACAACTCCACCTATGTTAAGTGTTGTACGAAAAAGCAGTTGGTCGAAAGCCCGGATGAAGAAAGAGAGTTGGTGGCAGGTTTAGACAACCAGCCAATTAAAACTTGTCCAATTTTTTATGAAATGAACCAATATGAGAATTTCATTGAGGCATCCCCTACACAGTGACACGCTACATCGAAGCCCAAGTGTAGTGAAAATCATGCAAGGGTTGCTAGATCATCGCTCAAAAGCGACGCACCACATCAACGCTTGAATATGGTGTCAAATAGGTAAAGGTTCCCACACCCCAATGGACAGAGGTGGGTAAAAAAGTCAGTTCATGTCTATAAACTTAGGTTAGGATATTGGAATACAGGTATGCTTAATGGTAAGTTAGTGAAATTACTGAAGTTGAGTAAGAAAGGTTAACATCTTGTGTTTTCAAGATACCAAATGAGTTGGGGAAAAAGCTAAGGAGATAGCATCTTGATGATATAAGCTTTTGTACATAGAGAAAGACCGAAATGGTGTAGGTATCATCATATAAAGAGTATTAAGAGAATGTTGTATAGGTCAGGAGACAAGGGGATAGGAATATTTTGGTTAAGCTAGTTTTAAGAGGAGAAAGGTTTTGAATGTTATTAGCGCATATGCAACACAAATAACATTTGATTAGGTTAGTAACGATACTTTTAGGAGAATTTGGATAAGGTAGTACAAGAAGTGTCTAAAATAAAAAACATATTTATTAATGGTGACCTTAATGGCCATGTAGGCAAGGTTTTGAAAGAGTACATTGTTACAGTGTAAGCAATGAAGGTGGGGATACTATTCTAGATTTTGCTTTATCCTACGACCTAACCCTAGTGAATACACTATTTAGGATGAGAGAATATACCTTATAACCTTTAAAAGTGGACCGAGCACAAATCAAATTTCTTTTTAATTAGGAGAAGGAATATACACAGATGCCTAGGCCGCAATGTTATCTCAAGGGAGAGTGTTAACTTGTAACATAGATTTAGTCCTAGACATGAAACTTCATAAACAGCATCGAAAGAACCAACAGAAAAGAGCTACAAGGACTCAATGGTGGAAGCTAAAAATATATTGTCATGCAATATGTAGAATTAGTTGGATCCAAAAAGAAGATTGAACAATAGAAAAGAACCCAAATATACTGTGGAACAAGATATCAAAATACATTTGGGAAGTGAGCAAGAAGATACTACAAGTATCAAATGGAAGAACACCTACCGAAAAGGATGAAACATGGAGGACTGAATCAGTTGAAGAAGCTATAAAGGCTAAATAAGATTGTTATAAGACTTTAAAGAGGAACAAGTTGCAAAGAGGACATTGGTAGAGGTTAAAGCGAAGGTTGTGACAAGTTGGAGACAAAGGATGGAGAGAAAGATATACAAATTGATGTAAGCAATAGAGAGGAGTCACGACTTGGGAGTCATAAAATATATCAAGGATGAAAGAACTTTAATTAAGGAAAATGACATTAAATAAAGGTAGCGTGATTATTTAAACAAACTATTAATGACGAACAAAAGCAAATTTTGGATGATGCATCATGAGGATTTGAACCACTGCTTTTTGTGCAAAATCAAAAAGATAAAATTAAAGGAGGCACACTAAAGAGGATAAATACAAGGAAAGCTATTGAGCCTAACGACATTCTTATTAAAGTTTGAAAATGCCTTGGAGAAATAGAAATTAAGTGATTGACAAATATTTTTAATAAGATATGGCATACTAACAAAATGCCTGAGGAATTGAGGAAAAGTGTTCTAGTGCCTCTCTATAATAGCAATGAACATATTTAGAGTTGCTCCAACTACCGAGACATAAAACTAATAAGTCACACGATGAAATTATGAAAAAGAGTGATAGAACATAAATTATGGAAGACCATAGAGATACTGAATATCAATTTGGTTTAGAACATAAATTAAAGAAGACTATAAAGATATCGAATATCAATTTGATTTTACACCTGACTGATTGACTATGAAGGTCATACACTTGCTTAGACAACTTGTGCAACATTCTCAAGTATAGAGTAAAGATCCTCGTATGATCTTTATAAATTTAGAGAAAGTATACGATAAAGTGCCTACAAATGTGCTATGTTGGTCCTTAATGAAGAAAATAGTCCCTGTGGAATATATTAATTTAATTAAATAAGTGTATGAAGATGCAAAAACACATGATGACACATAGAAGGCAAACAAGCAAATTTTCTATCATAGTAGGACTACATCAAAGATCGATGTTAAGCTCATTCTTGTTCATTATAGTAATGGACGAACTGACAGAAACCCATGCAGGATAATGTACTTTTTCGTATGACATTTGTAGATGAAGTGTCTTGTGTGTTGAGACTACAGCAATAACCAATGCAAAGTTAGAACTGTGGAGGCAAACACTAGAATCAAAACTGTTTAGACTATTCAGAGTGAAGATTAAATATATGGAGTGTAAATTTAGTTAAAACAAAAAAGAAGATCGAAACATAGTGATGTTAGATGCATGGCGATCCCTAAACACGAGCATTTCAGATGTTTAGGGTCGATTATATAGATAAGTGGAGATATTGATGGCAATGTGACTTATAGGATCTAAGCTAGCTGAAATAAGTGGAGAAGCACCATAGGTGTGCTGTGCAATAAACATATTCTTATGTGTTTGAAAGGCAAGTTTTATAGAATAGTTGTTAGACCAACATTACTCTATGGTAGTGATTGTTAGGCGACTAAAATACTGCATACACAGAAGATGTGTAGCAGAAATGCGCGAAAAGACATGTTAGAACAAGAGTTGAAAGAACACATTGCCTTAAATGAGTGAGAGAATTCATGTTAACAACTTAGCGTAAGTTCATGTATTGGTTCATATAATCTAGCCCAGCATTGGGATGAGACTCTAGTAATATCCAAGTCTAAGCACCCTGCAAAAGCTACCATCCTATAAAATTGACAACCATTCTTCCTTGAAGACACTCAAATTAAACTAGGAAACAAGTAAAAGGCCATAAATAGAATTCACATGAACAAAGTTTACCTTGCATCTAGCAACTGCTTTTTCCATAGCTTTATATAAACCATCTGTATCCTGACCACAACATTGCAAAGTCAGCAACATTTGGACCCAGCAGAGATCCCTGTCATAAAGGAAATATAATCACAATGCTCCTTATTCCATTACAGGACTACTCTCCAGGATAAATTGTATGTCGCTTAATTTAACCGATTTGATGAATTTTATTATAAAATCAATATAATGGATTTGTTAATTTATGGTCAAAGCAAAGTCATAATGCACAATTAGGCACAAAAAAGAAAAAAAAATTAAGAGCTTTTCCAAGTAAAAACAAAAAGAACATCGGCCTAAAGCCTTAGTATGAAGCATGAAATAATAGGCATCCATTTCCCTCCTCAGTAAAGTGGGGCATCCAGAGTTCTTTTTCCATGAATTAAATCTGATGAAAAGTATAATGGCCTAACAGAAAAAGTAAATACTCCAGTATCAAAGAAAGATTTTTTATTGCTTAAAATAACTCTTGAACAAAAGAACAGAACTATCATTAAAGAAACTGCATCCCTTACAATAGCGGAAGATACATTATCTTCTGTAAAACAAGATTCCTTATTAGCTATACGTCTTATGGCTTTCCAAACAATATGAAGATACAAGGACATAATAACAACATCTAATGAAGTAATGGCTACCTCAACAGGCCAACCATCTATCATAAACACATCCAAAGAGTAGCCATCAGTTGTTGAGAACACGTGTGCTTCCCGAATGTTAAGTCCTATATCTGAAAGCAATGCAGAAAGCTAGAAGAAAATAATAGCTGGTCAATATTTCAATTGTTACCAGGTTGTCAAAATAAATCACGATGTTTAAAGCTCCACAAGCTGCTTAAATATAACTCAAAATAGTTTTTTGTTTCTTTGTTACTTCCAAGAATTTATTCCAATAATATTCTTAGCACAAGTTTAGACATTGTCCAGAAAAGAACGATTTCTCCTGTTTTGAAGGAGAATTTAAAAATCATGAACATAATAAAGTTAATGACAAGTAAAAACTACATCTATCAGCCAATACCAAGAAAGCAGCTTAACCAGAATATCATTATTACAAGCGATCAGATCATGACAAGAAGGTTTCAAGAGACTATCACCAGTATAGGAATATTCAACACCATAATAACATATAAATAGAATAACTGCCTACAAATTTCACATTAATGAATTAAAGCTACAACATAAGAAAAGAGTAAACAATTATACACCATAAGCAGATTTTTGGATCTCAAAGAAAGTAAAGGATCAACTTCAAGCTTTGAATGTTTTTAATCATGGGTGGCCTTACATAAACTGAAACTAGAGTAGAAACAAGTTGAATACATAAATAGAGATTAAACCATGTGCAAACTTTAATGCAAATGATATGGAGGATCAGTAGAAATTCAATCACCCAACAAGCACCAGTAGATATTACAACCAAAGCTGTGACAAAGATAAAGGATACATTAGACTTGCACCCTTCTGCTTCTCACTTTTCACATAATACCCTGCAGCCTTTTTGTTAATACATAACACCTCATGATTTCATTATGTTATCATAGAGGGTTATCATGTTAAGTAATAACAGAAACAATGCCTTTTAAATATGGAAATTTTTATCATTTTGTTGAATGAATTAATGCTAAACCCTGTGATAGTAGAAACCACAAGGTAGTCAGCGCCAAGAGAAATATCACATGGTGATATTTAAAAGTTGAAATGACCACGATGGCAAAGTGTAAATTTACTCTAAGCACCAAAAGCAATGCTCAGCAAATATACCTGACTAAGCAGCTTTGGCCTGTCAGTGGTAGAAAATATCACTTCATGAATTGGAGTATGTACAATATCTTGCCTGCATAGCATTTACCCAAAGCCAGCTCAGTTCCCACGCATATATATGACATATCCATGACTAATATATCAAAGGTGCATTTATCAGCCTCATTCAAATATGCATGCATTCGGTATGAGCATATTTGTATGGTACTAAAAATTCAGACATACACATAAATCGTTATACAGTTACACAGTTACTGTTTGATTTGTCAATACAGGGGAGGGGGGAGAGAGAGAGAGAGAGAGAGAGAGAGAGAGAGTGAGAAGAGGAGCATCTCCAGCAAAACCAAAATGCTTCCAAATGAACCTCTTGCAAAATAATTATGCATAGTTAGGCAATCCTATAACCATCCAGACATTTAAAAAGCCTTCACTAAAATGAATACTTACGGAAAATAAAACCCATGACTAAAAAAAAAAAAGCTTCTCTATAAAGACCTGAAGCCAAGTTTTGGAAACCAGTGACAACAATCTGACCATTGTACATTCGATCAAATCAATAACTTCAAAAGGCAAGAAATAAGGATGGGAGACAAGTATTGCTATGATACTTGTAGCAGATAAATTCATCATATATGAACATGAGGGAAACAAAAAGTCATATAGATCTGTGGTAAAAATATTAACCCATGTGAAGAGGAAACAAAATTCAGTTTCATATATGTTGTGGGTACAGAGCTGAACGACAGAAGCATAAAAAATTAGCCTCTTTAGTATTTAATATTGGCATTTAGCCATTTCATTTCAGTTTGAAGTACAGACTCCCACCCCCACCGATTTACACAAAAATACAAAGGTACTCATGCCTAGAAGTAGGAAAATACGTCATACACAACAAAGTTAACAAATAGATAAAAAAAATATATTGATGAAGTTTCAAAGAGAGGAAAAAAAAAAAAAACAAGGTACCTTTTGCAAAAGTTCTCTGCAAGATCCTCTATGCACTTTGAATTCTTTCTGACATCCAAATTTAGGTCCTCGAGCTTAGAGCAAGGTTCAAAGTTAATAGGATGATCCCTGCTTCTACTTACAGAAGGTGATGGAGCAATAACTAATAAATTTATTAAGAAAAGAAACAACTCATATCACATTAAAATGTTATTAATGAAAAAATGACGGAAAAAAAATCATTTAGCATAAAAAACTGAGAAGGGAAAGGGACACAGAACTAAGACTGTTAGTAAATATGATACCTTTTATGCGATGATACAAGTTTTTCAGTATCTCCATCATCAAAAGGTCTTTGGCCAGAAAAAGAATTTAAATATTGTTGATCATCATTAGCATCTGCTTTGGAGCAAAAGTTCTACATGGTAACATGTAAAAGGAAGAAAACAAGCAATCAGGAAAACAAGGCAGGAAAATCCAAACATAATCTCGAAGTAATACCATAATGGTGCAAGAGTGTAAAATTTTTAAGAGCATATGATTCTTGAAGGCTTGTTATTATTATTTTGAAATAGTAATTTGACTATACTATTGCAGTTCACTCTATTCTGTAGAACCAGAAAATTTTCGACCAATTATGAAGTGCCACATGTCCTTTAAAAATTTTCTTTTAATTTTTATTTAGTAACTAATTAAAATTTTCAAGCGTTGCGAAATAAATTATTCGAAGATTTACCAACTCTGGAATAGGATAAGACGTGGTTAACCAATAAAATTTCAAGGACTCATAATTCAATCAATCAAAGTTTATCTGAGTTATCATCTTGACTTTTAATTAAATAGTCAATAGTTTAGATATACAAACAAATTCCAACCAATCAAGTTCGAAAGATTTATAGATTATCCACTTAAATTCCACCTATGAGTCACCACCTTCTTTATCTCTGATTGAATTAAAAAAATTCAAAAATAAAATTAAAAATATTAAATTTTTCAAAAACTCTCTTACTTCACCTTAACACTAAATAGAGAACTCCTCTAGCCATTTGACACAGAATTTGGGAAAAAAAGACTTGAAAACAATTGGGAGAAGAAGACCGGAAGAATTAAAGTCTCTAGAACTCCCACACGTCCAAAAAGGAAATCTAAAGAACAAAGTCTGAAGATCCAAAAATTCCTAAATTAAGACCTAATTCCAAGAATCCCTAAATTGAAACTAAATTCCCAAAATCCCTAATTTGAGACAATTTCAAGAATCTCTAAATTGAGACCAAATTCTAAGATTCCTTAAATTTTGGGACCAGATTCCAAGAATACCAAAATTTTTTGTATTAAATTCCAACGACTCCAAGAAAGCCTAAATTTAGATCCAAATTTATTCAATTCAAGTCATCAAGACACTCAAAGTAAATTTTTGATGAAAAAAATCAGAGAAGTTTTTTATTTAAAAATTTTCAGAGACTGTATTCTAAATTCTTGATAAATTAAAATTATTTTAGTTGACTCTCTCCGCCTGTGTATGGTAGTATATAAGAACACAGCCGATCACAAGCTCGGACAAAAGGAGGGTTGGCGGAAAGTTTGGACAACCAACCATTTAAAGCTCATCCAATTTCAATGCAATGAACTAAACTAACATGAGAATTTCATTGGGGCATACCCCTACATAACACACGCTACATCGGAGCTCACGTGTACTGAAAAATATGCAAGGTTGCTAGGTTGTCGTCCGTAAGCGACAGGCCACATAGATGCCTGGTTGTGATGTCAAATAGGGAAAGATTCCCACACCACAATGGACGAAGATGGACAAAGAAGTTAGTCCAGAACCACAAGCTCAAATTAAGATCTTGGAATATAGGTGCACTTAATTGTAAATTAATTGAGATTTGTGAAGTTATGAGTGGGATGAGGATTAATATCTTGTGCCTTCAGGAGACCAAATGAGTTGCGGAGAAAGCTAGGGAGATAGCACCTTAGCGGTATAAACTTTGAACATAGGAAAAGAGATCAAAATGGTATAAGTATTGTCACAAACAAGACTATCAAGAGGATGTTGGACAAGTTAGGAGACAAATAGATAGGATTATTTTGGTTAACCTAGTTTTATAAAGTGAGATTTTGAATGTTGTTAGTGCTATGCATCACAAATAGGACTTGATGGAGCTAATAAATGATAGTTTTAGGAGGCTTTAGATAAGATAGTACAAGAAGTGTCTATAGGAAAAAACATTTTTCATTAACGGTGACCTTAATGGCCATGTAAGTGCCAAAAGAGAGGGTTTTAAGAGTGTACATGGGGGTTTAGTTATGATGTAAGAATCGAGGGTAGGGATGCTATTCTAGATTTTGTTTTTTATCCTACGACCAACCTTAATAAACATACTACTTAAGAAAAGAGAATCTCACCTTATAACCTTTAAAATTGGACCAAGTGCAAGTCAAATAGATTTTTTTTTTAACTAGGAAGAGGGATAGATTTAGATGTTGGACTGCTAGGTTATCCTAGGTGAGAGTATTACTATGGAATATAAACTTAGTTCTAGACGTGAAAATTCATAAACGGCTTCGAAATCATCATCATCATCAGAGCCTTTATCCCAATAGATTGGGGTAGGCTATATGAACCAATATCTAAAATCACGTTAGATCGTCCATATGTATTCTCTGCCTCCATAGATTCCTATTCAAGGCCATTTGCTCATCTAATTCTAAAACCTCCATGTCTTTCCAAACTACTTCCTTCCAAGTCTTTTTCGGTTTCTCTAGTCTTAACCCTTCTCTCAACATCCATAGCCTCTATTCTCCTAACTGGAGCATCTACAGGTCTACATCTTACATGTCCAAACCAACGTAAACGATTTTCACACATTTTGTCTTCGATAGGTACCACTCCAATCATCTTACGAATATCATCATTTCTCACTCTATTCTTTCTTGTATATCCACATATCCACCGTAACATTCTCATTTCTGTTACACTCATCTTTTGTGTATGTAGCCTCTTAGTCACCCAACATTCACTACCATATAACAATGTTGGTCTAACAACTGTCCTATAAAACTTGCCTTTCAACCATGTAGAATTCCTTTATCGCACAACACACCTGTACCACTTCTCCACTTACTCCATCCAGCCTGGATCCTATAGGTCACATCACCATCAATCTCTCCATCCATCTGTATTATTGATCCCAAGTATCGAAAATGATCCCGCTTAGGTATCGCCACCCCATCTAACTTCACTACATCATGCTCTTCCAGTCGGTTAGAACTGAATTTACACTCCATGTATTCAGTCTTCACTCTGCTTAGTTTAAATCCTTTTGATTCCAACGTTTGTCTCCATAATTCCAACTTTGTATTGATCTCCGCTCTAGTTTCCGCACATAGGACAATATCATCTGCAAACATCATACACCAAGGCACCTTATCCTGGATGGATTTTGTTAGTTCGCCCATAACTACCGGAAACAAGAATGGACTCAACGCTGACCCTTGGTGTAATCCCACCATGATAGGAAACTCACTTGTTTGCCCCCCACCTGTCCTCACATGTGTCCTTGCGCCTCTATACATGTCCTTAATTAGTTTAATATATTTCAAAGGAACTCTTTACCAGAGTACCTCCCTAGGCACTTTATCATATGCTTTCTCCAAACCTATAAAGACCATATGAAGATCTTTACCCATTACTCGAAAGCGCTCCGTAAGTTGTCTAAGCAAATATATTGCCTCCATAGTTGATCGACCCGACATGAAAACAAATTGATTCTCCGATATCTCTACATTCTTTCTTAATCTCCGTTCTATCACTCTCTCCATAGTTTCATCATGTGAGTCATCAATTTTATGCCTCAGTAGTTGGCGCAACTTTAAATATTTCCCTTGTTCTTATATAAAGGTACTAAGACACTCTTCCTCCATTCCTCTGGCATTTTGCTAGTGTGCCAAATCTTATTAAATAGATTTGTCAACCACCTAACTCCTACATCTCCAAGGCATTTCCAAACTTCAATTGGGATGTCATCAGGTCCAACAGCTTTTCCATTCTTCATCATCTTTAGTGCCTCTTTTACCTCTGTCTCTTGGATTCTACACATAAAGCACTGATTTAAATCCTTAAGAGGCACCGAAATATTATCCAAAACTTTATTGTCCGTCATTAAATAATTTGTTAAAATAATCTCGCCACCTGTCCTTAATGTCATTATCTTTAACGAGAGTTCTTTGATGCTCATCCTTAATACATTTCACGAATCCTAGGTCGCGACTCCTCCTTTCTCTTGCTCGCGCCAATCTGTATATCCTTTTCTCTCCCTCCTTTGTGTTCAACTTGTCGTAAATCTCTTTCGCAACCTTCGTCTTAGCTTCTGCCTCAGCCTTCTTTGCCTCCTTTCTTGCTACCTTATATTCCGAAAAACTCTCTTCTGTATTGTTCTTTTTTAAAGCCTTGTAACACTCTCGCTTAGTCTTTATAGCATCTTTTACTACTGCATCCACCATGTTGCGTCCTTTCCAGTCGGCACTCTTCCGTTTGATACTCCTAATGTCTCTTTGCCTACCTCCCGAATGCATTTTGCCATCTTATTCCACATTACATTTGGGTTCTCTTCTATTGTCCAAGCCTCTTTTTGAATCCAACTATCTCTACATGTTGTATGACAATCTTCTTTTAGCTTCCACCATCGAATCCGTTCAATTCCTTTTTGTTGATTCCTTCGATGTCGTCTATCTATCTTCATATCTAGAACTAAGAGTCTATGTTGCGCGGTAACACTCTCACCTGGGATAACCTTACAATCCAAACATCTATGTCTATCCCTACTCCTAGTTAAAAAGAAATCTATCTGACTTGCTCTTGGTCCACTTCTAAAGGTTATAAGATGAGAATCTCTCTTCTTAAACAATGTATTTGCTAGGATTAGGTCATAAGATAAAGCAAAATTTAAAATAGCATCTCCTCCCTCGTTTCTTACACCATAACTAAAACCCCCATGTACTCTCTCAAAACCCTCTCTACTTGTACCTACATGTCCATTAAGATCACCGCCAATAAAAAGGTTTTCTCCTATGGGTACTTCTTGTACTACCTTATCTAAATCCTCCCAAAACTGTCGTTTACTAACCTCATCAAGTCCTATTTGGGGTGCATACACGCTAATGACACTCAACACCTCTTCTCCTAAAGCTAGTTTAACCAAAATAATCCTATCCCCTTGTCTCTTAATCAGTACAACATCCTTATGGTACTCTTTATCTATAATGATACCTACTCCATTTCGGTCTCTATCTTTCCCTGTGTACCAAAGCTTATATTGCCAAGGTGCTATCTCTCTAGCCTTTTCCCCAACCCATTTGGTCTCTTGGAGACACAAGATGTTAACCCTCCTCCTACTCACGACCTCACAAATCTCACCTAACTTACCACTAAGTGTACCTATATTCCAAGATCCTAACCTAAGCTTATGGTTATGGACTAACTTCTTTACCCACCCCCGTCCATTGTGGTGTGGGAACCTTTGCCTATTTAACACCACATCCAGGCGTCGATGTGGCGCGTCACTTCTGGGCGACGACCTAGCAACCCTTGCCCACTTTTCACTACACCCGGGCTCCGATGCAGCGCATCACTGTGTAGGGGACCCCCAAACCTACCGCCACCCTCCTCCTTTACCCGGGCTTGGGACCGGCTACGTTAACTCACATAGGCTTTGATGTTTTGATATGCGTTAACTCATAAACGGCTTCGAAATAACCAACAAAAAGTAACTGCAAGGATTTGATGGTGGAAGTTAAAAGAAAATTGTCATGCAGTATGTAAAAATAGTTGGAGTAAGAAAGAGGATTGAACAACAGAAGGGAACCCAAATATACCATTGAACAAGATGGCAAAATGCATTCGGGAAGTGAGCAAAGAGATACTAGAAGTATCAAATGGAAGAGCACCAATGTAAAGGAAGCAACATGATGGATTGCTTCAGTTAAGGAAACTATAAAGACTAAGCAAGATTGTTACAGGACTTTAAAAAAGAATAGCATCGAAGAGAGATTCACAAAATATAGGTTATGTAGGGATGAGGCAAAGACGGGGACAGCAAAAACTAAAGCAAAGTTGTGGAAGAGATTTATGATAAGTTAGACACAAACGATTGAGAGAAAGACACAAATTACCACTAGCTCGAGAGAGGAGTCGCGACCTAGGAGTCGTAAAATGTATCAAATATAGGTGCCAAAGAACTCTAGTTAAGGATAATGACATTAAAGAAAGGTGGCGTGATTATTTTGACAAAACTATTTAACGACGGACAAAGCCAAATTTTGGATAATATCTCGATGCCTTTCGAGAATTTGAACCGATCTATATGCACAAAATCAAAAAAGATAAAGATAAAAGAGGCACTAAAGAGGTGAAAACAAGTAAAGCTACTGGGCTTGACGACATTCCCATTAAAGTTCGGAAATGATATGGAGAAGTAGAAGTTAGGTGGTTGACAAATCTTTTCAATAAGATTTGACACACTAACAAGATGCCTAAGTTATGGAAGAAGTGTTTGGTACCTTCTTATAAGAACAAAGGAAATACTTAAAGTTGTTGCAATCACAGAAGCATTAAATTGATGAGTCTCAGTCTGAAATTATGGTAAAGAGTGATAGAACGGAGATCAAAGAATACTGAAGATATTGGATAATCAATTTGGTTTTATGTCTTATCGGTCAACTATGGAAACAAAAAACTTAACTTAAACAGCTAGTGAATCATTATCAAGTACATGGTAAATATCCTCACATGGTCATTATAGACTTGGAAACAAAATATTATAAAATGCCAAGGGAGGTTCTATGGTGGTCCTTAATTAAGAAAAGAGTTTCGTGAAATATATTGAAATACTTAAAAACATGTATGAAAATGTAAGGGCACATGCGAGGACATGTGAAGAGTAAACAAGCGAATTTCCTAACATAATAGGACTACATCAAGGGTCAATTTTAAGGCCCTTATTGCTCACTACAACAATGGATGAGAGGATAAAATCCATCCAAGATAATATGCCTTTATGTATGATGTTTGCAGATGATATTATGTGCTGAGACTAGAGGGAAGTCAACGCAAAGTTAGAACTATGGAGGCATACGCTACAAGAAGGTTCAAACTAAGTAGAGTGAAGGCTAAATACACGGAATGAAAATTCAATTCAAACAAAGAGGAAGATCAAAATATAATGATGCTAGATCAGGCAGCAATCCCTAAGTGGGATCATTACAGATATTTTAGGTCAACCGTACAAATGAATGGAGAGATTGATAGTGATGTGACACTAGATCCAAGCTGGTTAGAGCAACTGGAGAAGCACTAAAATTGTGCTGTGCGATAACAAAATTCCTCTATGGTTGAAAGGTAAATTCTACAAGACAGTTTTTAAACCAACATTGCTTTATGGTACTGAATGTTGGGCTATTAAAAGACTGCATATATAGAAGATGAATGTAGCAGAAATGCAAATACTGTGGTGGATGTGGGGATATATGAGAAAGGATAAAATGAGAAATGATGACATTTGCAAGAAGGTTGGAGTAACACCTACCAAAGACTAGATGAATAAAAGTTATTTACATTGATTTGGATACATATGACATAACCTATGGACGCTCTAGCTAAGAGAGTGAGGCTATAAATGATGAAAAAAATGTCAAGGCTAAGGGAAGACCGAAAAAATCTTGGAAAGAAGTCGCTTGAAAAAATATGGAGGATTGAGAGTTGAAAGAGCACATCGCCTCAAATAGGAATGAGTAGAGGAGGAGAATTCATACTGACAACTTAGTGTGGGTTCATATATCGGTTCATGTAGCTTATCCATTATTGGGATAAAGGCGATGATGATGATGATGATTGTGTGTATCTACTTTTACTTTCAAAACTCACCAAAAAAAAAAGAAAAACAAATATATAACTAACTTCTTCCTTGTTGATTATTAGCCATTGACTTTCTTTGGAGTCTACAAGAGAATAGCATATACTATAATTACATTGTAACAAAGTATAAAAGATACTCAAAAATGAAATAACAATTTCATCAAATGAATATCTCACAAAATCGTTTGAATAAAATACCACAAAATCTTGGACGTTTGAGGTATTGTTCAACCATAATAAATGATATTTTGTTATCAAGAGTATTGTTGATTAAAAGCATTTTAGAATTTCAAGCATGAGTAAGGAAGACACATCTATACACACACCAAGACACATGGGTATGCATGTTGTATAAGACAAATAAGCAAAGTCATAAACCTTTCTAACAAGCCATGAAACAAGAATAATCACCATCAACTTTCCCTACTGCAGGCAAAAATTCACTAAAACAAAACCTATGCTTATCTTCATTCACTTTTGATATTATGGATATGATAAAACAATACAATTCATTATATATAGTGCATATGATTACTCATGATATAATCAGAACAATTTGAATATTTAGTAAGACATAAAATTATGACATAATCAGAACAATTTGAGTATTTAGTAAGACATAAAATCAACATGAGTTCTTGAATATCCTTTAGACACAAATACATTGACACGAGTCTTATTTAATAGGACTTCAAATCAACATGAGTTCTTGAAAGTCCTTCAGACAAAAATACATTGACACAAGTCTTAAAGGACCAACATGAGTTCTTGAAAATCTTTCAAACACAAATCCATTGACACAAGTCTTAAAGGTACAACCCAGCTTTAGAATGAGAAATTGCCTCTTAATTTCCTCTTTTTATCAACAAACAATTGTATGATTGCCATATTCCAACACATAGCTTAATGGCGTGAGCATAGTGAGCGTCTTATTATTTTCACGACACAGCATTCATTCTATGGCTCATATAACATATTTCTCCACTAGTTGTTTATTAATAAATTTTTTGAAAAGCTTTATCAGAATGATAATTATATAGAAATTAAAAAATTATATGCATAATATAAATGACATTGTCAAATTTATTTACAATATATCACAACCAACCCAAGGAAACTATATTAACAATATAGTATAGATGAATTTCACATATATTTTATAAATGTAATACCATAGACAATTTACAAATTAAGTTAAAAGAGAAAATGAAAGAAAAAGGAACAGAATCATAAAGAACCAATATAAGATGTCTAAAAAAATATGAAAAGGCTCTTTGTTCATGCTAGGGTCTTGCTCTCTCAAAATTAGGGCAAGAGAACTTATTTTCCAACTACAAATTCTTCAAACCAATTTTTTGTAAAGCCCTTTATTCCATTGTTCATAGACAACGCTAATAATCTTCTTTTTGCCTCATGCATCAGATTTCTACTTAATGCAATTAATAATACTTGCTCAAATAAAACTAATAGTTTTAAGTTATGAATTTACTAATAAATAATACCCCTTAACAAGTAATTGCTCCTGGTTTCCTCGTGGAAATAAGGAGTCAATTGCACACCAAAAGATATGGATTGGCATTACTATTAAATACCAAAGGCATTGTTCCCAGATCTGATGCCCATCTAAACAACATTCATATCTTCCTCAAACTCTGAACCACAAACCCACCATCTATGACCAATTCCCCCAGAAATTTAGTGACTAGCACACTTGCTTTTCATGGATTATGATGAGTAACGTATTAACATAATTTTATATATTAACATTAACTTTTTCCCGAAAATAAGAAGCCTCACTACTGTGTTTCCCGTATCTCAGTTTCTACCACTTTGCCTGAATGAATACTATCGTCAAAAGTCCTATTTTCAGCCTATTAATATTAACTTGACCGCAAGCAGCGCTACATATGAACTAGTGGTTGAAAAAAAAAAGCAGGATATCTCCCATCTTACCCTGTTTTGACCCAAAAAAAATACAAAACCGAAGAGTTTTCTTCACAAACTCCAAACATTTGCTATTAAAACTAAAAACAAAGCAGTACTACCTCCAAGAAGCGGATATGATAAACCGGCCGCTTCTCCGGATCCTTCGCTGATGCAAGCAGTTTTTGATGTAACAGGACATCTTCCACTCTATCCATATTAACATCAAGTCCATAACTGAATCCACAAACCAAACAACTTCATCAGCTTTGACGTATCTTAAATTTCCTAAATTCTTCATAAAATACGTATAAATTATTCGTAAAATAATTAAAATTTACCTAGCAGGCAAGCGATTGAAATGAGAATCTAAGAGGTCGCGAAAGTCAGGGTTAGAAATAGCTTCTTCGTGGCCGGTTTCTACTAAGCGATTGAAAACGTCGTTTCTGACATCGTAGCTGTTGAAGCTGCCAAAGCTTCTTGGAGGCGATGAGCTCTCTCCCACCCCTTCTATCAAATCCATCAGCAATGAAATCTACTACTTCTTCTTCCTCCTCTCTTTTTCTTTCTTTCTACTTACGCATCGCAAGAGGGGACAAGAGGGGACAATTGTTGCGTTCTTAGGTTGTTGATCAAAGTGGAGAGGATCTTTGACTGGTGATGGAATCTGAGAGGACAAAAATGGAGGGCGAGGATGGGTTTTTCAGGGAATTGGATGGTAAATTTGGAAATATGGCGAGAAGAAACAGAGAAGCGAATGTTTTTCAGGAAAGCGAAAAAAGACAATAGCGCCACTGATGAGTCCTTTTATAATTAATTAAAATAACAGAAGAAAACTCTTAGGAAAAAAAGGAAGAGATCCGAAGCGGATAGGGTTAGCCAATATATTGGATTAAAATATTTGTACCAAGTTACTGAAATACCCTGTGTAGATCAGAGAATTACGTTGAGAGAGATTCAATGGAATCACGGAAATGCCATTTGGTTTGCAAAAAACAGTAAAAAAAGGAATCGGAAGAATGCGAGACTCGGGGTGTTATCATTGCACGGACTCACGCAACACGCGTTTTTTTTGGTTAGTGAGGGGAATGCTAAGATCACGGGATTGGAGAATTCGAAGCACGTGACAACTGATGAGACAATCTGGGTAGTAGCATTCTTTATTCTTTCGGGTTTTTTTTTTTATAATATTCTTTCTGGTTTTAGACACGTTCTAAAAAATTGAAGAATGACACTTGGCATGTCGGGAGTGGACTTATCCGTTTGTCCATGCTTCTGCGGTAACGGGATTGTTAGGTGTAAATTTCCGGGTTTGTCTACAGTAAGGTCACAAAATATCGATCTTATTATAAGGTCATGAGATCTCATGAGATTTTCAAAATCTCATGAGAAATTGAATAAATAATAAAAATTATTAAAATAGGTAAATAATAGTTTAACAGGTCAACAGGTAAACTTTAATTTAATGAAGTGTAATGTAAATTACATTTTTATCCTTTAGCAAGGTAACAAAATATTTAAATTACATTTTTATCCAATCATAAAACAATTAAAATTACATTTTTATCCATTCAAGATATGAAAGCAAATTATCTAATATTTTAATTTTAATATTTTTTAACCCCAGATTATACATTATAATAAGGGCAATCCATGCTAATTTAGAGAGAGAAAATTAAGATTTATGCTTTTATAGTATTTTTACGATGTATCGTATTAATTTTATAGTTAATTATTCTAAATTTATGCTTTTTATAATATTTTTACGCTTATTCTTATCAATTTTACAATAATTGAAATCGATTTTATGATCAATTATCATAAGTTCATAACTTTATTAAAATTTAATTTTTTTTACATTAAATATCAAGACAATTGATCATCCTTATATAAATTCTGTTTAAATTTTAAACTAAGGCAGTTGAATACCTATGAAAGGCATTCGACTGTGTCACGACCCGAAGACCGCGACTTTCACTTGATTCTTATACTTTTCTTAGTCTACAAATTTATGGACTAAATTTTTCTTTTTCATTTTAAGGTTTGTATTCGGTGTCAGTGTAGTTACTATACTATCTAGGTGACCTATAGTCATTCCATTTAAATATTAAACAAACATGGAAACGGTTCTTAGTTACATCCCGACTTGTTAAACAGAATATGTACTGTGCATCAATTTAAGTCTTACATGTAAACAAGTATTTTATAAGAAACATATACCTTAGAAGACTAGTACCAAGTCCATATACCGTCTCCGATGCCCACTGAGCAGCTCACATGGCAGATGTTAACTTCAATAATCTGAAAGAGATGAAATTTAGTGGGGTGAGCAAAACCACGGCTCAGTAAGATACTAATATAAATGCAAGAGTAGGATTATACTGTCTTAACCGCAAATGCTTAAAACTTGCAAGGATGCAATTACAGTTAATCCTTTCTCATCGATAAAATCTCATTATCACTTCTCATATTCACTTTTCATTCCATACATACTTTTGTATTCTATCTTCTCATATCAATTCTCATATTTACTTTTCAGTTCATAATCATACTTCTGTATACTATCATCTCTTATCAAGTCTCATATTATGAGTCATGATCACGGTGGTACGAAGTCATAATTCTCTTCGTGTGTTTCTATATTCATGTTTCATATCATATCATATCATGACATCATATCGATGAAATATCGCTACCACTGAGTCATGACACTCCTCATATATTCTCCATGTTTAATGCAGATATCCTATCGAATTCACTTTACATTTAATAATCATATTCCCGTATTACATCAATTCATATCACTTATCGTCTAGGAATTTATGATCACGATAGAGTGAGATCAGAATCCTCTTCATATCAATCTCATGTTCATATATCATATCATGTCATGTCATCGTATAGGTGAAACATCATTTACGTCGAGTCACGACATTCCTCATGGAATTCTCATATACTAAGCATATTATCATATCAGGGTTTAATATGCAAATTCATGTAATTTTTCTGTCTAAACCGCTATCATTTCAAATCATATCATATATACTTTAGGACATGCTCGACATATGAATTTTCAATTCATTTCAAATTTGCCTTTAAGGCATGATAGAAACATGTTCAATTTCAGTTCATGTATTCGTTTTCGGAGCATGTCTAAAACATGTGCGGTTTTAAAACATTTTTCATATATTATAAATCATATCAGGTTTAGAGTTCATATCAAATCAGTCTATACTCTAAACCGCATGTCGTTTCAAATTCGACACAAAATCGTATATAAATCATGTAAGTGTCGAAATCATTTATCATATACTTTTAAATCATTTACCGTAAATCATATCAGGTCTAGAGTTCATATCAAATCAAACTATACTCTAGACCGCATATCATGCCATGTTCGACACAAAATCACATATAAATCATATAGTGTCGAATTCATATCTCATGGACTTTTAAAACATGTTTAAAACATGTACTGTTTCAAAACATATTTCATTTCAAATCTGTTTCATGTACAGTATAAATCATGTCAAGTCTAGAGTTCATATCAATAAAATCATACCCTAGACTTCATATCATATCGGTTAGAGACTAGGCTAGATCCCTATCATCTCTATCAATAAAGACTTAAATCACTGTAGCTAGCAGTGAAAATCATGTCATCGTCCCCTGGAAACCAACTAGGGCGCTATCTATGGCCATAGACCTCATCTCTCTCAGCCCCACTGATCAGGCGTGACTGAGACCTATCCACGACTATTGTCGGACAAGCATATCTGCCTAATGAGCAAAGCTCCAATTAGGCGGTTTCCACTATGCTTTATTGAATTTAATTCTTTTAGGGTGCCTAGCTTTTCGTTTTAAAATTATGTAAAGCATATGGTGAAATTCTTTAAGAGGTTTCGTATATAAAAATACGTATATATACCATATACTTTATTTTTAAAGCTAATCTATACTTTATAGCATTTATATAAATGCTATTATGACATCTGAAACTATAGCAAATTATGCTTAAAAGCGATGCTATGAAATCATCTCCGTATGTAATTTTAGTAATAGTTTCAAATGTCAATATAAGTAATACCTTCCTCTAATACGGTGAAACAATTCATTTAACTTTATCATTATCAATCGTTCGATTTCAAACTATCCTTCTGACACATCAGTAATTCAGTGTTCAAATCAATTCAATATTCATTTCCTTCAGTTTTCAACTTATTCAGTACTCCGATTATTCAATAATTAGATCATTTGGTATTCAAGTCATTCAGTATTCGATATCCTTTTTCGATAGCTATAAACTATACCAATCATTTCTACCTTTCACTATTAATACTAAGACCACATCACTTGCATGAATCCTCTTAGTATTCATAAATATTTAAATATCATGTCACTATATAGCCATCAAAATACTGAAATTATGCAATATTAATATCCTCATTCGTTATCTATTCCAGAGTCGACATCGAGGATTATAGAACCAGAAGATCAATAATCGCTTATCAAATCCATTTATGGTTTGACCTATAGGTACATATTCAGAATCCTCAACTTGCGGTTCAATTTCATTTACTATCGTAAAATCAAATCACAATCCTCAATTCACTTTTTGATTGGCAATTTACCACTTAAAAGAATTTGCCAATTTCTACTATCAACAGTGTTTCAATCATTTAAGTCGCCTTGCGACTATCCATATTATTGCAAAAATCTCAGTTCACATCTATTTAACTTCGATATCACAATCTTACCACTAAGATGGTCCATTTATTTGAATCTATCAATTCTATAATCGTCACTCGATTGATAATTCCGCAAATTCTATCATTCGACCATCTAAATCACAACTTCGATTTTTTTCTCTTTTGAGTTGTATCATATAATTATCATCACTTTTATCTGTGATCCGTCTAATAAATAATTCTACCTCAATCTCAACTTGATACTAATTGTGATATTAAAATTAATTGATTTATCGGTTCTATAAGGTTTAAATCATATAATTCGTCACATTATCGTTTTCAACGATCTGTCTTCTCATCGATTTCAATATCAAACTCTTTCGGTAATACTATAAAATCCTTTCAATATTTATTTTCAATAATTATCTCCAAGATTCCATTTATGTGAGAAACTTAATCTTTTTCCTCAATTATTTTCCTAAAAATTTCGGCAGCATAACGGCTTAATTTTCCCTAACCTCCTGCAAGGGAAACACAATTTATACTTGCAGCCGTTGATTCTCACCAATTTTACCTCTTACTAAGACCCCCACCATTAGTTGTGGGTCCTCTTAGCATTTTTAGCAAATCAATTTAAATCGATGCATCATATAAAAATCACAATTCCATTTAAAATCAATTAAATAAATGCATCATATGTAAAATCATAATTCCCACATACAATATAAAGCTACTAATGCTTTATAAAAGTATCTTACCTATTCGCCAAAACTTAGCATGTTTCCGAGCCTAGCCGAACTCCACCATGCATCCTCTCAAACACTTGCTACATTTTCAACAATTTACTCACTCTTAGAATAATAAATTGAAGCTACAAAAGAAAATTTAAATTAAACAATATACAAATATTCATGTATATTTTCTTACCCCTTTTGTGCACTAACCGAGTTTTCCTTTTTCTCTTTGCTTTTATTTTCTTTCCTTTTCTTCCCTTGTTTTCTCGGTTTGGCCACTGTACAGACCTTGGTGCTCAGTCTTTACATGTCCCAGAGGCCACCAATTCCAGCTTTCATTCTTTGTTCTTAAGCCTCAAAACGTGGTCCCTTAACAACTTTAAGCCACCCAGCTTAACAGCTTAAAAAAGTAAGCCTTCAAGGATGCTTAAAATGCTAGCCGACAATCTTAAAAATTCTGCCTTGAGACTCCTTAAACCAACCCTTAACAATAGTCTAAAATAGCACCAATGTAGTACCATTTCTACCTCTAAACACAGCCCAAAAGGCCTTTAAACACCAGTCCCTTTCTCCCTCGTTTCTTGCACTAAACGATCTAGGTTTAGCTAGTCTCCACCCCTCGTTACAGCCCCTTCATTGAATGTTACTGTAGCTTCTACCTCCTTTCGTGGACTCCCTCACATTAGTACCGATCAATCTCCCTCTTTTTGACCCTGAACAAGGTGCCAAAAACTCTACTTTTTCCCCCGTACCAAGGTTCTGCCACTGTAGCCCCCGTTTGACTTTTTCAGCCTCACTTTCCCTCCTTTCGCAGCCTGCTTCTGGTTCACCAAATCTGTTCCAGCCTTCCACGTTTTTGTCTTAGTTTTCCTTGTCTTATTTCAACAAGGTGCAGGGGCCCCAACAGCATCAGCTCCTCTATGTCCTTTTCCTTTGTTTCCAACTACTGTCGGTCTTGCCCCCAGACACCACTCAGGCCAGCTGCTTCAGCCTTCTCTGATCAGCACCGATTCCTCATGAAAATCTCGGTTCCAGGCCTCCTCTTCTTCACGCAACTTCGTTGCTGTTCAAGCCCACTTCACTCACGTTTTTAGCTTTGTCAGTACACCTTTCCTTGACATTATTTACTCTCTCCAAAACCAAGCCTCACCAAAACCGAGCCTCCTCTTATCACTGTTTTTCTTCTCTCTTTATTTCTTTTCTTTTCAATTTTCTTATCTCTCTCACGTGTCTCTCCTTTCCTCTGTCTATCATCTTTCATTCTCATTTCATTTCATGCATTTCAATCATCATCATTTCATCATTTTTTTTTATTAAATGTTGGAACCGAGAAAGGGCAGACCTCTTAAAACGATGGGATTTGGTGAGAGTTTTCTCACCAAATCGCACTTTAAATAAATATATATTATTTATATTTCTATCTTTCAAATCAATATAAATATAGATATTTTATTATATTATTGCCTTGTATACTTTCATAATTACATGTTAAGTATATGCTCAGTTTAAGAAAATTGCGGTTCTCACATTTGTCTCAATGGTACCAGGAGTGTAAGAACTAGGTACTTAAGGGTCCTAAGTTCGAACCTCCTGGGGGACGCGAATTGAGAATTTATTCCCGATAAATCCGTGAGGGGCGGTGGCCTGTGTGGTGCACCCCAAAGCGGACAATACGGATGAGTGACCCGCCTGGGGCGGTGGCTCGGGTCGGTGGACCAGCGGGTGCACCCCGGGGCGTCACAATAAAACGCGCGTTTTATTGTGACGCCCCGGGGTGCACCCGCTGGTCCACCGACCCGAGCCACCGCCCCAGGCGGGTCACTCATCCGTATTGTCCGCTTTGGGGTGCACCACACAGGCCACCGCCCCTCACGGATTTATCGGGAATAAATTCCCAATTCGCGTCCCCCAGGAGGTTCGAACTTAGGACCCTTAAGTACCTAGTTCTTACACTCCTGGTACCATTGAGACAAGTTGTCTCAATGGTACCAGGAGTGTAAGAACTAGGTACTTAAGGGTCCTAAGTTCGAACCTCCTGGAGGACGCGAATTGGGAATTTATTCCCGATAAATCCGTGAGGGGCGGTGGCCTGTGTGGTGCACCCCAAAGCGGACAATACGGATGAGTGACCCGCCTGGGGCGGTGGCTCGGGTCGGTGGACCAGCGGGTGCACCCCGGGGCGTCACAGACTGCCCCCACAAAAAATTAAAAACTTTATTATGTCTCACACAATGTCTTTGCACCTTTTGTAATAGTCATCATTTGAACGTCAAACAGATTGTTTTATCTGAAATCTGCAAACTTTTTGAGTTCTTAACTAATTAATTTATCAATGCAAATAACAAAAAGGAACATACTGTACACTACTTCAGTTTCCAAGAGAGCAAATGTATTCAATTTCGTTGACCGCTGATGGTTAGTAGGCTAATTTATGTCCAAGTAAATAAAAAATAAATCTAAAAGAAAATATGAATATATAAATATTTGATTTAACAATAATATATTTTTTTATCTTAAAAATAAATTTAAACTTTGAATTTTCCTTCAAAGAAATGTTGAAACTAATAAAATTTATGACATTTATTGTAAAATTTATTAAATTCATTATAAAATTTATGATATTTATCGTAAAATTTATTGGATTTATCGTAAAATTTATGACATTTATCGTAAAATTTATGACATTTATCGTAAAATTTATTACATTCATCGTAAAATTTATTACATTAATCGTAAAATTTATTACATATTTCATGAAAAATTGAATAAATAATAAAAATTAAAAAATTTGTAAATAATGATTTAATAGGTCAACAAATAAACTTTACTTTAATTAAATATAAATATATAATGTAAATTACATTTTTTTTAAGTATTTTAACGCTTATTCAGTTTAAGCTTACTGTTTTAAAAAAATACATAGGCAGTCGAATGCCTTTTTTCGGGCATTCAACTGCCCATATTTTTTTTTAATACAATTTTTTTTTCATTCGATGGGCAGTTGACTGACTACTTTGAGCAGTCCACTGCCCATGTTATTTTTGTATACATATGCTTTTCAACATTAACACATAAACATTTTATCGGTATAAATAATTTATTTTTATTATTAATAATTATCATTATGAGTAATTTACAAATTAAAGTTATGATCAATTTTACATTTAAGCTCTTATTATAAAAACTCATGTAAGGAGAAAATACAAATATAAAAAAAATAGAAGAAAAGTTGTAGGAATTTTAAAAAGGTTAAATTGATAACACACTAATATATTTTATGATAAATGTCATAAATTTTACGATGAATATAATAAAATTTATTACATTTATCGTAAAATTTATTAGATTCATCGTAAAATTTATGACATTTATCGTAAAATTTATTACATTCATCGTAAAATTTATTACATTCATCGTAAAATTTATTACATATCTCATGAAAAATTGAATAAATAATAAAAATTAAAAAATTGTAAATAAGGATTTAATAGGTCAACAAATAAACTTTACTTTAATTAAATATAAATATATAATGTAAATTACATTTTTTTAAGTATTTTAACGCTTATTCTAGTTCAAGCTTACTGATTAAAAAAAATACATAGGCAGTCGAATGCCTTTTTTCGGGCATTCAACTGCCCATATTTTTTTTAATACAATTTTTTTTCATTCGATGGGCAGTTGATTGCCTACTTTGAGCAGTCCACTGCCCATGTTATTTTTGTATACATATGCTTTTCAACATTAACACATAAACATTTTATCGGTATAAATAATTTATTTTTATTATTAATAATTATCATTATGAGTAATTTACAAATTAAAGTTATGATCAATTTTACATTTAAGCTCTTATTTTAAAAACTCATGTAAGGAGAAAATACAAATATAAAAAAAAAATAGAAGAAAAGTTGTAGGAATTTTAAAAAGGTTAAATTGATAACACACTAATATATTTTATGATGAATGTCACAAATTTTACGATGAATCTAATAAAATTTATGAAGAATCTTACAAATTTTACGACGAATCTCATAAATTTTACGATAAATCTAATAAAATTTACGATGAATGTCATAAAATTTAGATAAATCTAATAAATTTTACGATGAATGTTATAAATTTTACGATTAATCTCATAAATTTTACGATGGATGTTATAAAATTTACGATAAATCTAATAAATTTTACGATGAATGTCATAAAATTTACGATAAATCTAATAAAATTTACGATAAATATAATAAATTTTACAATTAATATCATAAATTTTACAATGAATGTCATAAAATTTACGACAAATTTAATAAATTTTACGATGAATGTCATAAATTTTAGGATTAATCTTATAAATTTTATGATATTGCTAATGCATTTGAAGCCAAAACTCAAAGACTAATTTATATTACTGTCATTTATTTATGTATTTTTAAATGATTGGATAGTTCCAAATAAAGGTAATGGTCTTGATCTGGAAAAATATTATTTGACATAGACCCTACAAGAGGTCACTATTAATGCTCTTGAGCAAATAGGCTACAATTCTTTAATAATAATGGTGCCCATTTCATCTTATCTTAATAATATTTTTAGTCTTCATCCACGTATTTTTCCAAAAAAATGTAAATTTTTTAATTTAATTTCTCTTGGTAATATGTATTAAATTGAAATATTTTAGTGATTCATTACAATTATTCTCATTAATTTTAGTGATTCATTTCATCAAAATTAAGATTCAATAGATTTAGGGTTTATGATTTGGGATTTAGGGTTTAGGATCTGTAATAAATAGAAAAATAAGAAGCCTTAAATATAAAGAAGAAGAAGAAATAGATTAAAGGGATTGTATTTTTATAATAATTATAGGAAGGTTAAATTTGTAATTCACTCCTATATTTTCTTATTAATATTAATATATAATGATAATTTGAAAACTAGTTTAATAAGTTACTAGGTTCAAACTATTTTTAACCTTTAAAAGATGATCAATGGTTTAGATTAAATATTACAAATCTAAGGGTTATGATTCTCTGACCTTATAATAAGGTCAAAATTTATAAACTTACCGTAGAAATCCCCGTAAATTTCCCCATAAATAAAAAGAGTAAATTTTATCAGTACTAGCCAGTTACCCGCATTCCATTTCCGGTGAAAAATTTAAAAAAAATTATAAATTTAATTATGTAATTATTTAAAATTTTTTTAAAAGAATACATTTAACTCAATATGAGATTTTAGTTTAATTATTTTTATAAAAATAAATTCATTTTAAAAATATTGATATTCTCTCAAATTATTTTAGTAATTTAAAATAAATATATTTTACTAAGATTTATTTATATATATTGTAATCATTACAAAAGTATATTATATTATATTCTTATTATTATTATTTTATTGATATTTTATTTTCTAATAAACTAAAAAAATTTTAGTTTCAATAATAAAAATAAATTATTTTTATTATCATTTGAAATTATTTTTTAATTGGAGTAAATTTTAAAATGTTTTAAACACTTTAGTAAAGTTGACTATATGAAACTAAAAAATTAATTTTAAATTGGATTATTATCCTATCCACTGCCAGTGAAATTTTTTAACTCCACAAGTGAGTTAGGATGATGACACATATCTTTTAAAAATATTAAGAAAATAAAAAATAAAAAAAATATAATATGTGTCATCATCCTAATCTCGCTTATGAAATTAAAAAATTTCACTAACGGTGGATAAGATAATATTCTTTTTAAATTTGCCATTATAAATTCTAAAATAATTTTGATGATTCTTTGGAGATTTTTCAAATAAT
Organism: Heritiera littoralis; assembly: GCA_031772115.1. Taxonomy (NCBI): domain Eukaryota; kingdom Viridiplantae; phylum Streptophyta; class Magnoliopsida; order Malvales; family Malvaceae; genus Heritiera; species Heritiera littoralis. Next base: position 972,318 of record JAPDPK010000035.1, read on the forward strand.
TTTTTTTTACCTTTTAACATAAAAGTTAAGAGTGTGTGTGTGTATATATATTTATTAAGTGAACATGTTTGTAAAAGAAGGAAAAATAAAATTAAACTAATTATATTTTTTTGTTGAACTTGTTTACTTAAAATATATTAAAGTGAAATTGTGAGTACCAAAAATATGGTATTAAAATACCCTTAAGGATTTATTATAACTTAACGAAACAAAATTTGGATAATTTAAAAAAAATCGTTCATTGACTCAATGCATATAAATAAAAACATTAATCTCCAGACTCAAGAGGAGTTTTATATATATGCATATATTTCACTTTAATTAATGAGTGTATATGTATATTTTAAAATTTTTTGCTTAAATTTATTTTTGAAAAAAAAACAAATCATAAACTAAACACACATATTAAATTTTTTCCTTAAAATATTCTAAATTATATTATTTTTTACTTAAAATATTTATAAATAAAAAATAGATACATATTATGTCTATTCATTTACTGACTGTAATAGATGTATGTGTGTGTATATAAGTTTTAATGTTTTACTAAAGGATTGATATTAAAATATTAAAGTGTATGCTTTATAGCATTATTAATCAAGCAAATGCTCACATCTTTGAAACTACATTGAACTTATATTTGTATTGTTTATTGTTTTTAATTGTAAGTAGACACTCTATTTTATCTAGGATCTTAACTTGTAAAATTAATTAATTGGGTTAGGTGACATAGTATTTTTAACTTAATTTAACATTAGATTAGGATAATTAATTAATTTAAAATTAAATTAGGATTTTTATAGATTAGAATTAACACTAAAATTAGGATTTAAGAAGAATTAATAAATAAAATAAGAAAAACAATAAAAAAGATAAGAAAATAAAATAAAATTAATTTTAGGATCAAAAAATTAGATTATTAGATTTTTTTAGGATAATTATTAAAATTTATTAATAGCAGAGTTATTATTAGATTAATATTAAATTTGTTAGAGTTATATTAAAATTAACATAGGAATTAAATATGAAAAATAAAAAATAATTAATAGAATATATTTAGTCAAGACTCTAATAAATTTATAATTATAAAAAAGGATTGAACTCATAATTTGGGGGGACAGACACAACAGACACTAAAACCGCTTCTACCGAACCCGAGCCCGATTCTTCAACACCTCCCATCAGCATCTTCTCCAAAGATTGCTACTGCCTTCCCTTAACTTCTCCCATCATATTCACAGCAACCATTACCGCTGCCGCTCCTTACACCAGCATCGTTGCTCGCCCTGTCACTACACTTATCATCATCATCATCATCATCATCAAACTACCCCGATCATTACATCACTCAAGACCGACCAGCTCTGCTTTCTGCATCTGCTCCACCGCTGTGCCCTCATCACTTCCATTTCCACACAACGCCCCTGCTCTGTTACAGCCTGTTAGTGCTGCTGCGTCATCGTTCTTCATCACAGTTCCGATCCTACCCTTGCATCGTTGCTCATCCAGCTTCTGTTACAGCACAGCTCTGTCGCCGATTGTTGCCTGTGCTTCTCCGAATTGCAGCTCCTCTCTCGCCCTGCACTGCCGCTGCTTGTCCCGTTCCAATCGCTAACTCTGCTGCTTGCTGCTCGTATCGCCGAAGACACCCGACTTTTGTTTACTACCGCTCACCTCGCATTGCTGTTTACGTCACTGCACAGCCAATTGTTGCTGCTTTTGCTAATAAGCACATGATCAGGTTAAAGGAAAGTAACAGAAAGTATAAGTTAACAAAAAAATAGAAGCAAAGAGGCTGATTCTCCTCAGGTTCTTTTCTTTTATTCTTATTTTAATAATTAATTGATGGATATTTAATATTTGAGTTAATAATTATATGGTAACAATTTGGTATATTGATTATATTTGTATAATAAGTTAGTGATTAGGTAATTTAACAATTTAATGATCTAATGATATAATAATTTAATTTCATAACTTGATTTGTAAATAAATGTTTTTGTTAAATAGTTGAATATTAATTTTGCATGTGAATAATATATGGTTTGTATAATTTGATTTATTTTGTATGATTGTAGTTAAGATTTAATGGTTTTGTACGACTTAGATTATTTTTTTGATTGAGTACGACTTAGATTATTGATAGGATAGAATTTAGAAAATTTATTTAGAAAACTAACCTTTTAAGAAAATATTAGAATAGCCGTTAGGTTATAGAAAGTCAATAATAAAAATGAATAAAGATAAATAGAAATTAGAAAAAATTATAAAGTTAGACATAATAGAAATTAGAAGAATAAATAAATCATAAAATATGGAAATAAATTGAGATTATTCCAAGGATGGAATTTCAAGTATCACGAATAGCTGCCATTTTGAAAATTCCTAGGTGAGAATATTTGCCTTAAATTTCGCCAGCATGATGGAAGATTTAGGGTAAATGTTCAATATTAATAGTCAATGTTTATTTTTGAAAATATAAATATGAATACTAATAAACCATATTTGTTTAATAAATTAAATAATAAAATAAATAATAATAATAAGAAATTAGGAGATAATGATTTGTAATAAAATTAAAAGTAAAGATAATAAGTTGAGACTAAGTGGAGATTATCCCGATGATAAAATTATAAGATATCACGAATGTTTGACATTTTAAAATTCTTAGGTGAGATGTTTTCTTTAAATTTCACCAGCATGATGGAAGATTTAAAGAAAATTTTCAATAAGAATAATCGACATCTATTTTCAAAAATAAATAATATTGAAATCAAATAAAAATAAAACTTAGGAAATAAATAATAAAAATATGAAAATTATATAGAAAATAAAGACATTATAAGATAAAGATAAAATATATAAGCTAGGAATAAAAGATAGGAAATAAAATTAGGATATGTCATAAGAAATTTAATGAATCCGACGACGGAGCCTCTCCGAGAAAGACGAATGAGATTTCTTGGATACTCTTGAGGTGAGGATGAATTTAAGAAATTCCGCCAGCATGATGGAGAGTTTCTTAGAGATTGTCCAATATTTAAATATTTTGACTTTAATAAAAACAAAGACCATTTAGTTAAGAATTCCTTAGGATATCACAAAATTAGTTGGTACCATTTTAGGATGGGCGTTGTGGGAGTGCTAATTCTTCCCTACACGTAACCGCACTCCCGAGTCTAAGAGTCTTTGAATGTAGACCATGTGTTATATTTAGACAAGTATAGGTAACCAATCACAAATTAGATTAGAATGGTTTGTGGCGACTCTTGAATTTATGTCTAGCGGGTTAGGTTTTAGGACCTGACACATTATGCCAATCATATAATTTATTTTTTTCTTAAAATTTCTAAGAAAATTGAAATATAAATAGTATTAAAAATAATAATAAATCAAGATAATTATTTTTAAATTATTGATTTATCAAATGAAAATGATAATTTTAATTTATCAATTAATCATCTTATTTATAAAATAAAATAAAATAAAATTCTAAAACAAAGTTAAAAAAATTAAATAGACCAAAATAAAAAAAAAGCTTATAAAATATTTAATTTTTTATATAGTTCGACCCTAATTTGTTTGTTTCAAGATAAATTCTTATTAAATTTGTTTGTTTTAAACATGTTTTAAAAGTCCATGAGATATGAATTCGACACTATATGATTTATATGTGATTTTGTGTCGAACATGGCATGATATGCGGTCTAGAGTATAGTTTGATTTGATATGAACTCTAGACCTGATATGATTTACAGTAAATGATTTAAAAGTATATGATAAATGATTTCGACACTTACATGATTTATATACGATTTTGTGTCGAATTTGAAATGACATGCGGTTTAGAGTATAGACTGATTTGATATGAACTCTAAACCTGATATGATTTATAATATATGAAAAATATTTTAAAACCGCACATGTTTTAGACATGCTCCGAAAACGAATACATGAACTGAAATTGAACATGTTTCTATCATGCCTTAAAGGCAAATTTGAAATGAATTGAAAATTCATATGTTGAGCATGTCCTAAAGTATATATGATATGATTTGAAATGATAGCGGTTTGTACAGAAAAATTACATGAATTGCATATTAAACCCTGACATGATAATATGCTTAGCACATGAGAATTTTTCTATACAAACCGCTATCATTTCAATCATATCATATATACTTTAGGACATGCTCAACATATGAATTTTCAATTCATTTCAAATTTGCCTTTAAGGCATGATAGAAACATGTTCAATTTCAGTTCATGTATTCATTTTCGGAGCATGTCTAAAACATGTGCGGTTTTAAAATATTTTTCATATATTATAAATCATATCAGGTTTAGAGTTCATATCAAATCAGTCTATACTCTAAACCGCATGTCATTTCAAATTCGACACAAAATCGTATATAAATCATGTAAGTGTCGAAATCATTTATCATATACTTTTAAATCATTTACTGTAAATCATATCAGGTATAGAGTTGATATCAAATCAAACTATACTCTAGACCGCATATCATGCCATGTTCGACACAAAATCACATATAAATCATATAGTGTCGAATTCATATCTAATGGACTTTTAAAACATGTTTAAAACATGTACTGTTTCAAAACATATTTCATTTCAAATCTGTTTCATGTACAGTATAAATTATGTCAAGTCTAGAGTTCATATCAGGTCCAATGGTTAGTCGTTACTCGAATCGCTTGGATGTCAAGGGTTCGAGTAGCGGCGGACGCGAAAGAAATCCGTGCGGGGCCCTGATATGATACCCCAAAGCGGACAGTACGGTTGAGTGAGTGGGCCTGGCTTCGGCCCTCGGTATGAAAACCGTGACATGATACCCCTCACAAAATATCATCATTCTAAGGTCTCATTTCGATCTGGACAGAGAAAGTCTTAGTGGGGCCCATACCGAGTACCGCCCTGAATCCTATCGAACAGACCATTCCTTTAAATATTTTAACAATAAATTTATCTTTTGAAATTTCTACACTCAATAACTTATAAAAAATATGAGAAATTCAGGGCTCTCACAAAAATGATAGTTTGGAATAACATAAGTGACTTTAGAAAATTTTCGGCAGCATAACAGTTTATTCAAACCTAACCCTTCCTGCATAAAATCCAGCTTCAAACCACAATTCACAATTCCAAATTTCAATCCAAATTATTTATTTAAATTCCATCAATTGCAATTTTCATCAAATCATGCAACGCTATATCCCTACGCTTCATACAAATATCCCTTACCTCTTAATTTCTCGGTAGACGCCTCGTCAGCACCAATAGTATCCTCAGGTTTAGAGGCTGCAAATTATTATTCAAACTTGATAAATTTACTATAATTTATCTAAAAGAATATTTAACTTTTTAAATATGAATGCATTGTTTGCAAAAGTTATCTAAATGCGATCTAATTTCTACTTGTGTAAAATTGTAATTTTTGCTACATAGCTCCGATTTTGATTCTGATCGTGCCTAAATTCTCAGAATAATTTATACATTATTTTAGGCCCTAAATTACAATGAAATGGGCACAATTTCTCATTCCCCTTCTTAAGGCTGAATTGCCTTTCTTTCTCTACACCTAGTATTTCATCAATTTAAGCTTCCTACTTAACCCAAACTTGTTTATTTAATTTTTCTACATCATGCTCACATGAATTTCACATTGAATAACATCAAAATCATCCTCTCTTAGCCATGGCTGAAACTCCCTTTCCTTGGTACATATTGGTTTTCTTTCATTTAAGCTTAATTAACCTTAATTCCATTCTTTTCATATTTCCCACTTCATTTTCCGACATTAAATTCCATCAAAACACATCAAGTTCATGGACATGGTATGTTGGTCGAAATCCTTGTCCATCCACTTTCATGATTCTAACATGATTTAAGCTTAAAGAAGAATGGGATTAACTTAAACACATAGAAATTAGTAAGAAAACTATGGAAAAATCTAAAATTCCCCAAATCCCTAACAACTCACATTGGCCGAATTCAATGGGAGAGCTTAAGATTTGATTTTGGCCACTTTAGATGAAGATACTGATACCAAATTGTAGAGGAGACTGATGAGAGCAAGTTTGGTTAAGATAGTTTTTGGTTTCGATAAGTTTTCAGTGAAATTTTCAAGCTTTCTCTCTCCTCCCAAGCTCACGTTAATGGAGGTTTAGAATGGTTTTGGTTGCTGCCCGAAAATGAACCAGGAAACTGCTGGAAATTGGCTAAAATTGATACTTTATTGGCTAATTTACCATTATGCCCTTATACTTAGAGATTTCTTCTAATTTTGACCCTAAAGTTTGACTTTGTTGAAACAATCTGTCTAACCTCCAAAGTATTTTATTTAATCATAAATCAACTCTAATTAACTTGCTATAATGTTTGGTGAAGTTTTTATTAGATTTCGGTTACCGATTTAAGTGAAATTACTATAATACCCTTAACCGTAAAATCGCATAAATTTCTGCCTTTACATCTAGTTTCTTCCATCGTTCTAGATATTCTAAAACTATATTTTATGAGAAATTATTTAGTATAAACAATAGGTCCAAAGTCTTCTTGGTTTGACCATTATTTCCGAAAATTCTAACAACTTATGGACTAAACCATCATTTTCTAAATTATTACACATTTTTCAAAATATGCAAAAATGTTTGAGATTAAGGCTAAAACTCTTACCGTCATATTTTTCAGCCATGAACATCGAATCCTTGAAGTTTTACCTTCTTTTAGACCTTCGGGAATCGGTGAGGCCCACTTACTGTTTAAGCGTAAAACCTAAAATAAAATCAAATATGAATTAATTATAATTATTCCATAATTCTCAATTATTTAAATATAATTAAACAGTACTATAATTTATGAGGTCTCACAATCTATATGCATAAAAACGTTTAATTCCTAACAATACACTAAGGTATAAATTAGGAAGGATACTATAGTTAGTTAAGAAATCGGATGGAGTATGGGAGGTATTTTGAAGTACTTTTCGTGTCTCAATCCCTAGTAGTGACTATAGGGAGTAAACAGTTGAAAATAATATGTGTACATAGTTTAAATCACTTGAGAGTAATTCATGCACTTTTCAATATATGAACAGTGTAGACACTTTATTTTGTCTGAGGTCTTAATTTGTAAAAATAATTAATTGGGTTGGGTGACATTGTATTTAGCAAAGAATTAGGCTAGAATTAAATTCGAATTTTTAGATTTAGAATTAACATTAATTAGGAAATTAAAATTAAAATATGATTTAGGAATAATAAAAAAAAAGAGATAAGAGAAGAAAATAAAATTAATTTTAGGATAGGATAATTAGATTTTTTAAGATAATTATTTAGATTAATATTAAATTTGATAAAGTTAGATTAGGATTAACATAAAAATTAAATAGATAAAAAAAAGAGATAACTATGAGAATAAGTTTAGTTATGTTAGGACTCTAATAAGTTTTTGCCTATAAAAAGAGACCTTTTTGATCATGAGGGGATAAGCAACTGCTACCAGGGTTTCAAATAGCGGCTGCATAGCAGTGGCCGCCACCGCTATCTCGCGGTAGTGGCGGTGGCCGCCACCGCTATTGCGGATAAAGCGGATGTGATTGTGAATCACATCAATGGCCGCTACAAAACACCGTAACGGTGGATAGCGGCGATAACGGTCCGTTATCGCCGCTATCCTTTGTTTTTCATTGAAGAACTTGGGTATAAAAAAATTTTTCAGTCAGAAATTAGAAAAGCTGAGATCGACAGATCACAGCAAAACTAAAAAGAAAATCCCAAATTTCACAAGCAATCACAATTGTATATGCACTGACGTAACAGATTTGAAGGTAAGAAACTACAAAAACTTAAAATTATCTTTTTAATTTCCTGAATTTGTTGAACTTGCAGAACCTGGAGCTTGGTGTGGTGAGTGAGATCCATTAGACACCCATGATTTTTCTACTAAGGGGCAAGGGCTGACCTGGGGATGTATGGTTGATCAAGGGAGGGTGAGGGCTGCTGGAGATGCTTTGAAGGGAACTAAAGGAGGGGGAAATGAGAATTGAGAAGAGAATGGTTGAGGGGAGCATTTTGGGGAAACCCACGACAAAGAAGAGAGAAACAGAGTAGAACGTGAAACTAGGGGGTGTTGTGGGTAGAAACATAGTGAAAAAAGCAAGTAAATTAATATTCTAAAAAATACTAATAATAATAATATTATTTTTTTAAACACAATAATGTTATTAACACAGTTGTCTATTAATAGTCTATTAATAAAAAGTATAATATATTTAAGTTTCTGACTCTTAATATATTATTAAAATTTTTTTTCTAATTTCAGTTAGGTTTTAACAAATGTTCTTTATTTAATTAAAGAAGAGAGAAAAAATAATATAATGATCATAATAAAAAATTTCAAAACAAAAATTGTATTTTTTTTGTTTGGGGTTTGAAATGCAATTCATCATTAGTACATTAATTTTTATTAGTACATAATTATTTATCTCTATTTTCAATATTTGTTATTTTTTAAGTATCATAAGTAATTTTTTAAGTATGAATGTTTTATTATAATTCAAAAAATTATGAATAACCTTTTTTTTCACATAAATAATAAACTTAAGGTATCATAAATTACTTTAAAAACTATAAAATAAGACTTTATATTATTATAATTACAATTACTACACTTTATATAGAATTGTGCAAAATTAAAAAAAAATTCACAACCGCGATGACCGCAATTACCGCAGCTATGTCAGCAACCGCGATAAACGCAACGCGACCAAAAATGCGGCCGCAACCGCAATTTAAAACCATGGCTGCTACCTTCATCCTTCACCTCTAGTCCATCAAACACAGCCCCTGTTTTTGCATCCACCTTGTTACATACTCGCCGCGCCACCCTCAACTGCTTTTCTGCTTGCCTTCTACACCAGTCCGGTTCGATTGCTCCTGTTGCTGTTCACCGTCCCTTTTCTGCACCAAACTGCTCATCATCTTCATCGTTCCACCAGGTGGACACCTCACTGCATCACCGCCTTAGCCCCTTCCACCATCGTTTTCTGCCTCACACGTCACTGCTGCTGTCGAGTTCATCACGATTCCACCATCCGGATTGCCCTGCTGCACCGCTTCATAGGACAAGCCCTGTCGCCGTTGCATTGCACTCTTGTTGTTGCGTTTCTGTCCAGCCCGTCACATCACCTCGCTTCATTGCATTGCTGTCTTTGCTGTTGCATTTTTGTTCAGCCTCATTACCATTACTGCTTGTTACTCGAGTCACCTTCATAAGCCACGTCAAACTAAAGCCAAGGAAAAGAAAAGAACGTGACCTGCAATTGTTGGAAAAAAGAAAGAAGGCCAGAAGTAAGGCTACAGGTGAGTGATTAGTTAATTCATTAGTTTATAAGATTTATTTGATTAATGAAATAATTAATTGGCATATGTTAATAACCTAGCATTTTGGTAATTGAATGTATAATAATAAGTTGATAATTTAATAGTTGGATAATTTAATAATAATTTAAATTGATTTAATAATATAACTAATATAATTAATATAACATGACAATTTAATAATTTAACATGAATTAATTTACATGAATTTATTTGCATGACTTGTATAATATGATTTGATTGAATTTGTATGATTTAATTAATTTGGTAATATTTGACTAATGTATATGTATTGAGTAAATAATTTGTGTTAATATGATTTGCTTAGTTTTATTTGTGTAATCTATTTTAGAATGTAATTAGTGAATTTAGTTTAGGATATATGATAAATAAATTGCAATTTAGCATGATAAAAAAAAATAAATATGAATTAGATAAAATATAAATAAAGATAAGATAAAATAAATTTAAATAAAATACTAAAGATGAATATGGATTATGCCGAGGATGAAACTTCAAGAAAGTCAATTAGTACTCCTTGGAATTTCTAGGTGAGAAGATTCTTCTTGAATTGAGCCAAATTGATGGGATACTTAAGAGGAATTTTCAAGAAATAATTCATGTTCATTTTAAGGATATAATGATGATGATGATGATAATAATAATAATAATAATAATAATAATAATAATAATAATAATAATAATAATAATAATAATAGTAATAATAATAAAGAATATAAAATAACATGATAATAAGGTAATACGATCATAATATGCTTTAAATAAAAGAAGTAAATATGACACATGCCGATGATGAAATTCTAAGAAAGTCAATTGGTACTCGAAATTTTTAGGTGAGAGGATTCTTCTTGGGTTGAGCAATATTGATGGGATACTTAAAAAAAATTGTCAATAACCCCCATGTCATGTTTATTTTCGAAGATATAAAATAATAGAATTAGGAAAAAGAAAATAAAATAAGATAAGAAATGAAAAGAAAATAGCAGTTTCAAAAGGATTAGAAATTATTTAAAGATAAGAAGAATTTCATAATATACTTAATCAATCCGATAATGGAGTTCAAGAAAGTCGATTGGTACTTGTGAGAACTCATTATTTTGTACTGTATATGTACGGAAATTGTAAATTTTAAATAAATAAAGCAATAAATAAATTAATTTTGAATATCTTTCTAAATTTTCAAATAAAGGTGGGATAGAATTGAAAATTTTGAAGTTATACGAGGTAAAGTTGGCTTTTCTCAAGGATCGGTCAAAGTTGATTAAATAAGTCATGATTTGGCTTAAGAAATAATTAAAATAAATAAAATTTTAAATGAAAAATGGGCTAGAACTGAAAAGTGACTGTGCAGTGGCAAAATGAGTAAATAAAGTGACTTGAGAGGACATTTTGGACTTTAAATATATGGAATCAAAATTTTATAAAATAATTAATTGATGGCCAATTGAATTAAGACAACAAGGCCAATTTCATTTATTTCTCCAGCTGAGTTGCACCGCCTCAGCCATTTCTGTCTACAACCCGTTTCTGTTCTTTTTCTCCTCCACCGATTTTCATGCTTCAGCTCTGAATTGCCATCCTTCCATCACCTAATCAGCTAAGCTCCTTCACATAACTTCATCCTTACCTCCATAGCTTCCTTGTTCTTTAAAAAGTTCAGCCAAAAATCGCCCAAGGAGACTCCCCTACTGCTGGACAGTGGCGTGATTCAGGTAAAGAATCCTTCAGCCAACGTTCATGCAATAGATCTTTAGTTTTTGGTGATGTTGGTTAGTAGATGATGTATATATAATTTATTGCTTTGAGGGAGACCCGTCATAGTGCATTTTGGATGTTGTTTATGAAATAAATTCTTGAAGAAATAAAGTTGAAAGGTTGAAACGCTGATTGCATGTACGTAACGTAAATGGAAGAGATAAAAATTCTGCTGAGTAGACGTTGTGTGGCGTGGCTAACATGAAAACTAAGAGTAAACATGGAAAGGAAATTATGTATATAATAGGGGACCATGTTGTCGGTTAGCCATAGAAATTAAGAAGTATAAAATGGTGTTTAAAGGCTGAACTGAATAGCACATGAGGGCTGGAAACTGAATGGAAAATTGAGGATGATTAATTGTTGTTGATCGATTGTGATGAAAATGGCATGAAAGTCAGAAAAAGGAGCTGTAGTGGCGTGAAAATGAGGAAAAAAAATGGTTGAAGTGGCGTGGAAATAAGAAAGAAAGGGCCTGAAGTGCTGACAAATGACCAAGTGAAAGTGGTCAACAATAAGGGCTGTAGAGAAGAAAATAAAAACCACAAAAGATAAGTATAGTCAAATATATGTATGGGCTGCCAGCTATAGAGAAATGAAAGGAATAAATATTCCATTTTATTTCTTAAATGGAAAAAAAAATACAAGTAAGAGGGCAGCTAATCCATTTTGTACATTGACTAAAAATTGAAACAATAAATTTTAATTATAAAAAGGCCATTCGGCCATAGTGGAAAAGAGAGAAAGAATGGCATGAAGAGTAGCCATTTTTAGCTATGAGACTTATATTTACATTTTGATATAAATCATAGCTTAAAAAATAAAAGGATAATTAAGCTAATGATTTGGTGAAATTAAATTGCAGTTGGAAGTTCGACGTTCGTGTGGTGCACGAGATAGTGCGATCTCGATACACAAGTAAGAGACGCGTGTGTAGATTTGTAGGGATATCCGAATGCATGATTCCCGTGCTATGAATTTTATAAGAATTATGGAATATGGTTTTGCCTCGAAATTGCATGAAAATCTATGGTTTTGGTTGATGAACTGTGTTTGAAAGTGTAGGGAGGCTAGGACCCGGGCAGTCATTATGCTGCCGAAAATTATAAAAAAAAATATTCCTAAAAATGTTAGCAAATATTTTGGTACATTATTGATATTTTCCTAGCCTTGAAAGTGTTAAATTAAATATTTTTCATAAAAGGTTAATATACGAAAAATATTTATCAAATATTCATGACACAAATTTCGGTGAAGGTGTCATTACTGAAAATTCATCCCACGTGTTTTACCGTGAAATGTGTGATTGGTGAAGTGAAATTGTGAATAGTGAATATTTTATAATTATTTTCACTATGATATTCACTATTTTATTTATGATTTTCCTTTATGGGATAAATAAATTTTTATTACGTGTAATGATTTCCATAAAGGCTTTATCACTATGTAAATATTGTTTTGAGACTAAAATGACTTTACACGTGTTTATAGTGAAAAATGTGTTGGCGGAATTATTAAATTTGGAAAATAAAATATTTTATTTTTCCATAAATCATGAAAATATTGGAATTGATTTCTAATAACTTTGAATTTCATGTTTTGGAAAGAAAGCATGGAAACACGTGTGTATATGTTCTACGGTGAAAAGGAACAATTATGAAATTTTATTTCTACTGTGTAATTATCTTATAAACTGTTTTCACCGTACGAGATACGATGATTTATACCTTTATGGATTTTCTGAAAGATGTTATTAATTTTACTAAATTCCATAAAGGTAATGAGATTTCACATATATTGTTTTGAGACTGATAGGGCCCATATCATGCTGATATGTGACATGTAATATGTGATATGTGATGCTGTTGACATTGAGCCGTCTTCAACGTCTCGGTTGTCACCCACTCAGTGTATGATCGAGGATACTTATAGACTATGACCATAGATCTTTATGATGATTTACTGTCCCTGCAGGGATCTCACGTGTACCCTATTATTCCCTACCAAATTTATAGCATGATATTATTAGGGTGTTGCCTGGTCTTCATTATTATTCCATGTGTTATTACTGGATTTGGTGAGAAATTTGGAAATATACTGTTATTGTGATGTTTCATCACTGATTTGTGAAATATGTGAACAGTGTATTTTACTGCTACATGCAAATTTGGTTATGGGCCGAACCGGGCCGGTTCCAGCCCTAACCAAAAGAGAACCGGTTCGAACCGGTAGTAAATCGGTCCGATCTATCAATTATAAGAGGCGAATCGGCCCGGTTCGTTGGACTGGTTCGCTTCAAAACCGGACCTAACTGGTTTAAATCGGTTCGGTCCATTTTTTTTCTTTCTAAAATTTTTATTTTTAAAAAATTTATATTAATTTATTTTAATATATATTAATATATTTTAATAATTTAATGTAGTAAATTTATTTTTATAATAAATAATGTTAATAGTTTAATTTAACAATAATTTATTATAAAGTTATATTATAATTATTTAATTAATGTAACAATAATGTAAAATAAACTATTTTAAAATTATCTAATAAAATTATGTTATAATAAATTAAAGTTATATTATGAATATAATATTATGATAAAATGATATTTGATTCAAAATACAAATAATGATATTATGATATTATTATTATATTCATTTTGCATATCTTTATTTATATTCATTTATTATATTCATTTGCATTTAAAATAATTTATTATATTTGAAATATCATTTACTTAATATTTATTAATTTATTTAATATGTTTTTAAAATATTAATTCATTTTGTATTTTAAATATTTATTTATTTTAAACATATATAAGTATAACATTAATTAATTTGGTATGTAATAATAATAATAATAATAATAATAATAATAATAATAATAATAATAATAATAATAACAACAACAACAACAACAACAATAACAACAACAACAACAACAACAAAGGAGAAAAAGAAGAGAGTAGGAGACCAAAGATTTTTTACGTGGAAAACTCTTTCAAAAGTTAGAAGGGTAAAAACCACGGGACCATAGTCCATAAAAATATTCACTATGACTAAACTTATTTACAATTTTACATACAATTTACAAAAAAAAAGATTATTCTCTATTCTTCATAATTTATACGGATTGCCTTGGAAATTTCTTCCTCCTCTTCTGAATTATTATCAGCAAATTCATTGGCCATTCCAAGTTCGACATTGCGCGATTCCGCATCAAACCAATCTTTAAGGCATGTTAACATGCACAATGAATCCGGATTAAGAGTGGTTTGATGTTCTCCAATAATTCTTCCACACGTCGAGAATGCGGATTCCGAAGCAACAGAAGAAACTTGCACCTCAAAAACATCTCGGGCCATGGAAGCTAAAACTGGAAATTGTTTTTGGTTTTCTTTCCACCATTGGAGAAGATCAAAGTTATCATCTACAGAAAAATCTTGACTTAAGAAAAATCCCTAGCTCATTGAAGCTAGAACTTCGTCGAGTTGTTGATCCCGATCCGTTCGCTTTTCCTTTTAGCTTCATTCTCTTCTTTGCTGCTTCCTTAATTGCGTTTAAAATTCCTTTTCCTTTTTTGCTACTTTCGGTTTCTTCGTATGAATCTTCTTCTTCTCGATTAAAGTTGAATTGCTCCCTTTCTGTTTCATAAACATTAAACAATTCTCGAAAAAGATTGTTAATTGAGGACTTTTGATCCTCAATAGAATCAAGACCAAGAAATTCTTTATAACAATCAAAAAAATTTCTATATTTACCTCACCTTGACTAGGATCTAGTAAAGTTCCAATACAATAAATAGGAGGAATTATTTCCCAATATTTTTAAAATTTTTCCTCCATATCATATACAAAAGAACTTAAAGTTTCATGATTCCTAAATTTTACAAATTTGTCAAACATTGTGTAGATAATAGGAACAAAATACGGTGTAGTTGGATAAAATTGAGTTGAAAATCTTTCGGTTGCATCTTTAAAGTAGATAAAAAATCAACACAATATTCAATAAAAGTCCAATCTTCTTCAAAAAGTACTAAATGTGTGCTACTTGTATAATTGTTATAAAAAGGAGTAACAAGTTCTTTATAAGGTAAAATAGAAGAAAGCAAACGATGAAGTGAATTCCATCTTATTTCCACAAGAAGTGGAAATGCTTTAACAAGTATATTATTTGTTATACAAATTTGCTTCCATTCACGTTTATTACTTGGGTGTGCGAATCCATTTTGCTAAAATTTTAATTTTATCAATTGGACCTATGCCAGTACCAGTACCACTAGAACTAAAACCACTTTGAACACATAAATTTATAATATGACATGCACATCTTGCATGAAAAAATATGCCTTGCATAACAAGGTTTAAACTTTTAATTAAATGAGGAATAGTGGCAGTATTACTCGAAGCATTATCAAAAGTATTAGCAAAAACTTTATTATTTTCTAGTCCATATAATTTACAAACTTTAGTAATATATTTATGAATAGTATATGAATTATGTGCTTCTTCTATTACATCTAAAAATAAAATTCGTTTTTGCATGGACCAATCTTCATCTATCCAATGACAAGTTATAACAAGATAACTTATACCATTAGTACTAGTCCATATATCACTAGTTAAACTAACCCTAGATGAAATATTACTAAGTTTATCAATTAAAGCTTGTCTATATTCTTTAAACATATCCATGCAATCTCTTTTTAATGTATGTCTAGAAATAGATTTATATGCGGGTTGTAAATAGTTACAAACAAATTCTAAATATCCCGATTTTTCACAAATTGTGAATGGTTGTTCAGTCCTAATTACAAATCTAACTAAACCACGTCTAGCTTGAACATTATCAAAAATAAAATTTTTCCACCATCACGTGTATTAATTTGAGATTGTTTACCTTCTAAAATTTCATCTTCTTCGGCATCAGGATTAATTTTATGTGCAGTAATTAAATGTGTTTTATACGTACCTGTACCGCCAGCACCTCCACCGGACTTATAAGAGTAAACGCCTTGGCACAATTTACAGATAGCACAATATTTATTCGTCTCACCTTCTTTTGCTACAATATCGAAATACTCCCATACCTTGCTCGTTTTTTTTCGACTAAACTTCGGCCTTGATGATGTAGCAGCAGTGGTGGCAGCTGATGATTTGTGTTTGGGCATGACCTCCACGTCCACGACCAACCGATGGCGCCGCCAAAGGAAGCTCCTCCTCCGGATGAATATCAGGTTCGATTTCATTAAATGATTCGTCACCCAAATTAGGAATTTTAGTAGAACCAAAAGGTCGAGAAACAGAGCATGAACGATGAAAGAAATTTAACATTTTTATATTTTTTTTGAAAATAAATATATGTTAAAAATTATAAAAATAAATATATGATATATATAATATATTGGAATTTGAAAATTGAAACTTGAAAATTAAAAGTAAAATTTGCAAAATTATAAAATAAAAAGAAAAATGAAATTTATAAAGAAAATGATGATATTATAAATTGGAATAAGGAATATATATATATAATATATTAGAATTTGAAAATTAATAGTAAAATTTGTAAAATTATAAAATAAAAAGAAAAATGAAATTTAGAAAGGAAATGATGATATTATAAATTTGGAATAAGGGAATTTAAGTGAATTTGAGAGAGGTTGAGTGAATATTGAGAGAGTATGTGAGTGAAGAGAATAAGAGTAGATGAATATAGATAGTAAATTTGAGAGAAAATATAGAAGAAATGTAAATGAAAATAGAAGATTATAGAGGTATTTATAAAAAAAATTAGAATAAAAAAATAAAAAAAATTAAAAAAAAAGGATTGATTTGGCCGTTGCCCATCAAACACAGAGCAGAGGCAAGACTTGCCTATGCTCTGCATACTGCAGTTGCACTGCAGGGGCTAGGCTGCGCAGTGACAACAAATCTTTTTTTTATTTAATTAAAATAAAAAATTAAAAAAAATTAAAAAAAAGTTTGGCCGTTGCCCATCAAAATGAATGAGTGCAACTGCAGTCAAAAAATATTTTATTTTTAAAAAATTTTTTTAACGGGCCCTTATCGGGCTCGGTTTTAAATATTTAAAACCGGCCCAGCCCGGTATGTTATCGAGCTGGGCCGGTTCCGAACCGGTACAGTACCGGTTCGGATTTTGAGCCGGGTTGGCCCGATCCGGTTCTAGCTACATGTGTTTAAAGTGATTGATTTCAACGGTGGAAATCAAAATAAATTTCTAATGTGGTTCATATGATTTCCTAAATTGTTTTATTTAATCATATGACATTTTATATGCAGTAAATTTTTTAATGAACTTTATATTTAAATAAATTCCTATTCCCTATAGTCGCTCTAGGTTTTCGGGACAAGATAGGTATTTTAAAATACCTTCCATGCTCTATTTGGATTTCCTGGCCGACAATAGTATCATTTCCTTTGTAATGTGCCCAGTTTATGAATAGGAAATAAAAGATTTTACTGCATACAGTCTTCGAGGTATCAAGATTTGCATATAAATCTCTTACTGAGCTGTGGTTTACTCACTCCAATATATTATCTCTCCAGATTATTTTCAGTGACCGGTTGAGTATATCATCTGAGGATTAGAGGCTGCACACTAAGCACCCTGAGGCAGCATTTATAGATCCCGAAGGTATATTTAATTTATTTTATATGTTCAAACTTCTGAGTTACGGTACTACAATGTTATATTAAATTAGGGGATGTAAGTGTGGATTAAAATACAATTTGTAAATATTTATTTTCGTTAATTATATGAATTTACGGATATCGTGTTTTTAGTGAATTAAATATGAAAAATAAGATATCGCAGACAGCCCAACCTATTCATGTGTTGTGAAATTGTGTAAAAAGAGTAAAATATTGTGTACTTGAGATGTGACAGTTGTAATAGTATCAGATCGAGGTTGGCTTGATGTCTGTTGATGTCTTAATGATAAAGTGAAGTGATTACATTCCCTGTAGTACTGTAGAGTCTGGATATATAGATGGGTCACTAAGCTAAATCTGCCTAGGTTTAAAGGTGACAGAGTGGCGGAGTAGTGGATTATAGCTGCGGAGAAGCTATTCAGATATATGAGATGTTCCGATACAAAGCGAGTCGGACTAGCGGTGTTCCAGATGAGTGATGATGCGGAACATTGGTGGAAATCTGTATAGACGATACTCTTTGCCCAGCATCCAGTGATTACATAGGATATATTTGTTGAGGCTTTCCGCCGTCAATACATCCCCGATACTGCATAGAAGAAGCTTCAGTAGGAGTTTATGGATTTGATTCAGGGGAGTATGTCAGTGGATCAGTACGAGTCCTGATTTACTACACTTAGCAGGTTGATCCACTGACTAGGATTGACGAGCGGCATAAGATTGACAGGTTTAAGGCTGGGTTGAGATCGCCTATTCGGTCTAAGTTGGCTCCCTTTGATATTCGGATGTATGATGAGGTGGTTCGAAGTGCTTAGCTCTATAAGCAAGATTACGAGCAGTATCATACAGAGTCCACCGGTAAGGGTAAAGGTAAAACGAAGAGGGGCACGGATGACAGATCTGGTAGAGAGCGGCATAAGTAAGCTAGATCTTCTGGTATTTAGATCTCAAAGGGGCGATCCACGAGTTCGACTGCTGCAGTCCCTACTACTACTGGTCTTGCTTCTACGTTGAGAGGTACCATGGCCAGATGTGATCGATGTGGATGATCGCATGGTACCCAACCTTGCCACATGTCGACCAAGGCTTGTTTTAGATGCGAGCAGGTAGGACATTTGGTGAGAGATTGCCCCATGCTCCAAGAGGCAGCTGCATCTACCACACCAGCCCCAGTACTTCCATTATTGACTTCTGCACCAATAGCTCCAGCAGAATCAGCGAGAGCGACACCCTCTCAGCCTAGATGGGCGACAACAGCGGAGAAGGGTAAGAAGCCCGTGACTCAGGGGCAAGTGTACACATTAGATCAGGAGACTATTGATGCGTCCGCGGACATCATTAAAGGTAAAATTTACATTTTTGAGATACCCGTACTTGCATTAATTGATTCTAGTTCTACTCATTCGTTTATATCTCCTGATTGTTCTAACAGAGTTCCAGTAGAGCTAGAGTAGTTAGGGTATACATTACATGTACATACTCCTTTTAAGGAATCTCAAGTTACTGATGTTGTATATAGAAACTGTAAGATAATAGTAGGCGAGAAGGAAACTATAGCTAACTAATTTTGTTAGTGATATATGATTTTGATGTGATACTGGGTATGGACTGGTTAGCTGCAAACCATGTAACTATAGACTGTTACAATAAGTTTGTAACCTTCTCCCAACCCGATAAATATATTGTAAAGCTTTATGATAAGTGATCATAAAAGTGATGTGTTTACTAAACTGTGTGAATGTCTATGTGATGTGTAGACACCTAATTTTGTCCGAACATTTTTTTATATATATAAAAAACATAAAAATAAAAATAAATAAATAAATAAAAGAAACAAACCAAAGGATTCGTATAAAATAAAAGAGAGTTGACTTCAATGATTTGTTGCCAGAAGAAAGATAATAACAATAAAGGAAATAATCAAAGTGAAATAAAATCTGAAAATTGATTACCAAAAATAAAAAAAAATGAAATGGAAATAATTTTTTTTTTTAAAAAAGAGGGAAAGTCAAACAAAATAAATGAAAAATCCCATGATCATGGGATCAATTATAAATTTTTTATTTCTTTCCATAAAAGTTTGACGCTAGAAGTGGCTATAAAAGCCAATGAAAAGGGGAGACAACTGGTGGTCATCATCTTCATCACACGATCCGGCTTGCTCATCTTCATCTAGCAGCCTCTACCATCATCATCTCTCTATCACCACTCATCTTCATCTTTATCACTGCACTGCTACATGGCCACCATCCTCTGTGATCCTCACTACAGCCCACGGAGACACAACCTGGCCTCACCATCACTATCCCCTCACTGCTCACTATCCAACACCTTCACTGCGTCTTCACCAAACAGCCACTGTCCATCATCTTCTTCAACTCAGCCTCGCCAACCACCATCATCTGCAATCCAATTTTGGTGTACGATCCTCTGCACCTTATTGCAAATCACCGAACCACCAACCCCTGCCACTGTGCTCTGTTCACACGTCATCTTCCTCGCTACATCCAGCACTGCGCGCCCTGCTTCTTTTCTGCATATCATCGGACTGCTCCTACTTCCCACTGCCGACACAACCCCTGTTTTCTTGCTCCAGGCCTCACCACTCCCATGCATAGTCACTATTGCTCACTCCCACGGCACTGTTCAAGTCCAAGAAAAGAAGAAGAACGTGTTCTACAAAGGAAATAAGGAAGACCGAGGAAGGAAAGAATATACAGAGCTGAACGGCGTCGACTTGGAAAGGCTAAAGATATAACTTTCTTTGGGCTTCACATGACTGCATTTATTATTTAGCTAAGGACGTGAGAGGTTTGATTTGCTTTCTCACTTTGATTACATATTTAATTAATTTATTAATTAATTATGAGCTTGTTAATTGTGTTGGTACTGTGCACGTGTATATCTTCATTTGCCAATTTGTAGTTTGCGCACATAAAGTTTTAGAAAGTGGATTTTTGTTGTTTGGCATGTTTAAAAGAAAATATTACCTCATAAGATTTATCATTTTGAAACTCATAAAATTAATTTATAAAAAAAAATTAAGTTGCAAAAAATAAAGATTTGTTTTACGAATTAAATAATAATCATAAAATTTAGGTTTAAATAAAAAATTATCCGATGATAGGATTTCATAGAAATCACAAGTAGTGATTCTTTGATAGTCCTTAGGTCGAAATAAAGTGTTTAAATGTCACTAGCGTATTGGGGCATTTAAGCAATTTTATTTTGATTTTAAATTTTTTACAACTAATGATCTTTTGAAATAAATAAATTTGAAATAATAATAATAATAAAAAATAAATAAATAAAATTTCCGATGATAAGATTTTTTAGAAATCACAAGTAGTGATTCTTTGATAATCCTTAGGGTCAAAATGAAATATTTGAATATTACCAGCGTATTGGGATATTCAAGTAATTTTAGTTCGAGATGAAGATTTCTAATATAATTAACTTTTATAAAATAAATTGATGTTAAAAAAAATAAATAATAAATAAGTAATAATAACAATTAAAAGTAAGTAAATAAGATATAAATAATGTCCGATGATGGGATGTTATGGAATTCACAAGTAGTGATTCCTAACTGATCTCTAGGTGAGAGAAATATGCTAAATGTTACCAGTGTATTGGAATATTTAGTATAATTTTTCAATAAAAACAATATTTTATAAAATAAATAAATTACAATATAAGTATAAATGAATAATGGATTTCTCATGTGCATCATCTGTATTTTGATTGCATCATTTGCATCCATGAAATTTCATAATAAGTGTGAATCTCCTGATAATGAGATTCTATAGAAATCGCAAGTAGCGATTCTTAAGAAATCTCTAGGTGAGGAAATTATCCGAAATGCTACCAAAAGTATTGGGGTACTTCGGAATAATTTTCAATACAAAAGATTTTCATTTATATAAAACTTAAATATTTCAAAAATAAAACAAATAACGAAATGATTTCGAAATAAATGAAGCTCTTTTAAATATTTAATTAAGACCATTTAATTAAAATCGAAGGGATAATATATGATTAAGTGGTACCGTTTTTTAACGGGCGTTGTGGGGGTGCTAATCCTTCCCCACGCGTAACCGAACTCCCGAACCCAAACTTTGTTTTTGCAGACCAAAAATTATTTTTTTTGATAAAACTTAATTAATTTTAAGATTTTATTAAAAAGATAAAAAATTTTAGGTGACCAATCACACCTAGTAAAAAAAGATTGGTGGCGACTCCTCTTTATTGTGTTTATCCAAAATCGTCTAGCGATCGAGTCCCCGGACGAAAATCGTTACGACAGCTTGGCACTCCACTGGGGACATTTGAGAGTCGAACCATAAATAATCATGTTTTATCCAAAAATCTTAGTTTAATGGTCTTAATAAATATTTAATAAGCTTTTCATAAAATAATTAAAAAAAAAAACTTTTTGAACCATTCTAATTGATATCATTTGGATTTTTATTGCAATGCATTTTAAATTTTGTTATTTTGCATGCATGACATATTCATTCGCATATATCAACCCTACACCCGGGTTTGTCCCTTTTAGGAGAGAGTAGAGTACCTTTGCTCTCGTGAGGTGATAACCTCCGCAATGGCAAGTGAAATACTCTCACTCAAGTTGAACCCTTTCCGTTTGTAGCCTGTTATGGGTGAGGATTGGGGTGCCTTACTAGTCTAGTGTGGACGTCAGTAAGGAACAATTTGAGAACATCTTGTCCTCTAGAACTCCAAACCAAACATATAGTAAACTTAAGAAAGCCAACTTGGGATAGAGTCATGTTAACCCATAGAAAATACCTATTAGGGAATCATAGGTTCTTTAGCAAAACATTTCCATGCATTTCTCATCCATTACTTTTTTTTTTCCAAACGCATGTAGCATTTTGTTCATTCATTCATCTTCATTCATTTTTTTCAAGCATCACCACATGTGAAATGATAAATTCTTAATTGTGGTAATAAAAGATTTGAAGATAGCTTGACCAAAAGTTCATTCACACAACACTCGTTATCAAGCTAAGATCATGGAAGAAGAATCAAGCACGCGCATGGAGAAGATGGAAAAAGCTCAAGAGGAAATGAGGGGGCAACTAGCCCAAATTGCAGAATTATTGAAAAATCTAAGCAAGGGCAAAGGAGTAGTAGAGGAAGTTGCAGTTCAAGAAGGGGTTCAACAACACAGTATGGAAGATCCTATCTATCCTCCTGGATTTGGTCCATTTCCAAGTCAAACATCTCAAGAAAGAAGATATCCATCTGCTTACGCTGCTATACCCCAAGTGTTTGGACAAGCTCAATTCCAAGGACCCGCCCATCCTTCCCAAGGCGCAAAATCTACTGATCCCATTGAGATGCCCGACTTAGATGACCCAAGGGAAATTGAGAAGTTGAAAGCCAAAAAAGTGGAACAGAAAGATGAGGCGAAGTCACAACAAAAGATTAATATGTTGGAGGAAAGGATTCGAGCTATTAAAGGCTTAGACTTTTATGGTTCCATGGATGCTATTGGGTTGTGCATAGTGTCAAACCTGGTTATTCCACCCAAGTTCAAAGCACCAGAGTTTGAGAAGTACAATGGAACTTCCTGCCCTAGGTCTCATCTTATTATGTATTGTAGGAAGATGGCTGCTTTTGCTCAAGATGATAAGCTCCTTATTCACATTTTTCAAGAAAGTCTCACTGGATCTGCTACTAAGTGGTACAATCAATTAGACAAAACCCGGATTACCACATGGAATGACTTAGCAAGGGCATTCACTGCCCAATATCGACATGTTGCTGATATGGCCCCTGACCGTTTATCAGTTCAAAACATGGAGATGAAAGCCAATGAAAGCTTCAAGCAATATGCACAAAGGTGGCGCGATGTAGCTGCATAAGTGCAACCTCCTCTTTTAGAAAAGGAGCTCACCATCCTATTTGTGAACACTTTAAAAGCTCCATATTATGATAGGATGATAGGCAATGCCACCAAGAATTTTGCTGATATGGTGTTATCCGAGGAGATTATTGAGAATGCGATCAAGCGTGGCAAGATCGAAGTTCCTAACAATACTGAGAAGAAAGGAGGAGCCAACAGAAGGAGGGAAGAGGATGCCCATGCTGTTATACATGGGGGCAACATGGACGATACACTCCACGACACTTTTTTCCCATGCCACAACCATATTATCCTGTTCAATACCCTTACCAAGAAAGCAATCCTAAGGAGGCATGGCCAAAACGACAAAAAACTCCCATTGACCCAATTCCCATAACCTATACTGAGTTGTACCCAAAACTAATCAAAGAGCAACTCATTGCCCCAGTCTATGTGGAACCTCTCAAGCCTCCATATCCAAAATGGTATAATGAGAATGCTCAATGTGAGTATCATTTTGGAAATCCGGGTCACTCCTTTGAGAATTGCACTGCTTTAAAGTATAGGGTACAAGGTCTGATAAAAGCTGGCATATTGCACTTTGAAACAAAGAGGGAACCAACTGTGAATGCAAATCCATTGCCTATCCATGCAAATGAAGGGTGATTCTTTTGAGGCAAGAGAAGTTCAAGCCATGCAAGTCTGGAGATTTATTAGAATTTTTTTAAGTAATGCAAGACAGTTTTTTTTAAAGTGCTTAAGCTCATAGGTACAAAATAAAGTTTTATGTATGGGCTAACTTTTATTTGGTTTCTTTTCAATAAAGCGACTAGTGTGATGCACTATCATTCTCTCATTTTCTATGTTCATTGGTCATTACCCACATACTCATCATATCTTTCTTTCATAAGTATCCAAATAATGAACATGATGATAATGATGTCAATAAATCTGGAATTCAATTTTGAAAGAACCACTTTTGCTTATGGATTATCAATCTGCCAAGGTGTCCAAGTAAGAAAGAAGAAAATTTGTTCACAATTTTCTCCCAAATTTGATGGTATAAGAAAAGGTGAATCTCTTATAAAAGTTTCTAACAAGCTTGTATTTGTTCAGTAAATGACCTTCAAAGAGAGTATTTGCATTTGAAATGATAAATGGCCTTCTTTCACTATCCTTCAAGCGTGAGTAAACTTATCCTTTGATTACCCCTTTGAGCCGATTATGTTTTTTTTTGTGATGTAACCCACCAAGGATCACCCTCCACAATGGGGGGCAAGAAAGATGAAAAATTATTCATGAGGGGCAAAAGAAAGAAAAAGAAAGTGCCCATTTATGTGAAAAAAAAGGGAGAAAGAAAACAAGAAGAAAAGGGTTTGAATACAAAGAACCCTAAAAGAACAAAAAAAAAAGAAAGAAAAAAGATATGAGTGAATTAGAATGGGGCAAAATACTCAAATGATTTACTTCATAAGAAAGTGATCCTTTGGTTTGTAAACCCTAAAACACATTTTGGGCCTATTTTATCCTTTTCTTGTAAACCCTCACCTGAGCTTACATTACATACCTTTAAAAGCCCATTTTGATCAAATGTAAATGCTCAATTTGAAGAATCATGTATTGAATGAAGGCATACTTATACAATGAGATAATGTTTCTTTGAAGATTCAATAGTGGGGTGAAATAAAAAGAAGCAGATCAAGCTGAATGAAGGAATTCATGCTTAAATAAAAGAATAGGCTTCAGAAGATATCTTTTATATCAAAAGCAAGAATGACTTTTAGGGGCATAAATTTGGATTGAAAACAAAAGGCTGAAATTTGTCAAAGCTAATGGAGTTGAAATGAAAAAAAAAGAAATAGATGAAAAAAGAAAAAAAAGGGAAAAAGAAAAGAAAAAAAGAAAAAGGAGGATTCAAATTGAAAACCTGAAAAGGCGGTTTGAATCAAAAGAAGGGAACCTAAGTTGAAAACTTGAAAAGGCAACTTAGGAAAAGATCATCACCAAGAGTTTTGATATAGTGGCAAGATTGGCAGACTCAACATGAATGAACATACCAAAAGAAGTGGATTTTTCAGAAAAGAATTCTTGATTGATGTGATTAAATTTGTCAGAATGTTTGTTAGATGGATACTATAAACCCTGTCCTAAACAGCTATCCCATGTATTTCCCTTTCAAAACTACATGTTTCCTTTCAACTCAAATTATTTGACATGTACTTCACCCTCATGATAAATTGAGAAAATGCATGAGTGTATCACTTTGGTCATTGAATTGAAAGGATAACAAATAAATGTTAACAAAATTTTTTTTTTCTAAAAAATTCTTGCATTGCTTAAAGAAAAGAAAAAAAATTGATGAAGAGAGAAGAAAATGTGAATCTGAAAGTGTGCTAGCATCTCTTCAGCATGATTGAATAAAGACTTAATAGAAGATGGGATGAGAAATGAAGATAAAGGATTGAACAAAGAGAATTCAAAAGATAGAATGGACTCGAGAAAGACATGATGAGCTTGAGAATCTTGTTACCACAATTAAGATTGCATTTGCATACAGTTATAGGAATTTCATAGAATGTTTTCAGTGGCATGACATTGACATTGACATTGACATTGGCATTGACATTGGCATTGGCATTGGCATTGGCATTGGCATTGGCATTACATGCAACCAAAAAATGTCTTCAAATGAGCATCAAGCTTTGGTTGGCACATAAGATAAGATGATAGGAGAATTCCTTAATCTTTATAATAGAAAAAGATTAAGAAGTTTTATTCCTTAGTCTTATGATAGAAAAGATTTAAAAAAAAAAACATTTTTTGCACTCATTTCCTTAGTCCTATGATAGAAAGGATAAGGAAATTTCATTTTGCAAAATTTAAGAAGTTTTGTTTTGCATTCCTTAATCTTATAATAGAAAAGATTAGGAAATTTCATTCATTAGTCTTATGATAGAAAAGACTTAAAAAAAATCATTTTTTTGTGCATTTGTTCATTCATCCTATGATAGAAAGGATAAAGAAATTCCATTTTGCATCATTCTTAGTCTTATGACAGAAGAGATTAAGAAGTTTTGTTTTGCATTCCTTAATCTTATAATAGAAAAGATTAGGAAATTTCATTCATTAGTCTCATGATAGAAAAAACTTAAAAAAATCATTTTTTTGTGCATTTGTTCATTCATCCTATGATAGAAAGGATAAAGAAATTCCATTTTGCATCATTCTTAGTCTTATGATAGAAGAGATTAAGAAGTTTTTTTTTGCATTCCTTAATCTTATAATAGAAAAGATTAGGAAATTTCATTCATTAGTCTTATGTTAGAAAAGCCTAAAAAAAAAAAATTCTTTTTTGTGCATTTGTTCATTCATCCTATGGTAGAAAGGACAAGAAAATTCCATTTTGCATCATTATTTGTCTTATGATAGAAGAGACTAAGATATTTTGTTCCTTAATCTTATGATAGAAAAGATTAGGAAATTTCATTCTTTAATCTTATGATAGAAAAGATTAAAAAAAAAAACCTTCATTTTGCATCATTCCTTAGTCTTGTGATAGGAGAGACTAGGAAATTTCATCTTGGATTCCTTAATCTTATGATAGGAAAGACTAGGAATTTCACTTTGCATTCCTTAATCTTGTGATAGAAAGGATTAGGAAATCTCATTCTATAGTCTTATGATAGGAAAGACTAAGAAAATTCATGTTTTTGCATTCCTTAATCTTATGATTAGGAAATTTCTTTTTTTAGTCTTATGATAGAAAAGACTAGAAAATTCCATTCTGCATTCATTTCCTTAGTTTCATGACAGAAGAGGCTAGGAAACTTCATTTTGCATTCATTCCTCAATCTTTATGAGAGAAGAAGATTAAGAAATTTCATTTTGCATTTATTCCTTAGCCTTATGATAGAAGAGGCTAGGAAATATCATATTTTACAAAAAAAAAAACATTGATAGGTCTTGCATTCGGACAAAATGGTTGTTTATGTCTTTGCACCATTGCTATTTCACAGCAATGCGCAAAAAGGGGCAGCTGTAGACACCTAATTTTGTCTGAACATTTTTTTATATATATATAAAAAACATAAAAATAAAAATAAATAAATAAATAAAAGAAACAAACCAAAGGATTTGTATAAAATAAAAGAGAGTTGACTTCAATGATTTGTTGCCATAAGAAAGATAATAATAGTAAAGGAAATAATCAAAGTGAAATAAAATCTGAAAATTGATTACCAAAAATAAAAAAATGAAATGGAAATAATTTTTTTTTAAAAAAAGAGGGAAAGTCAAACAAAATAAATGAAAAATCCCATGATCATGGGATCAATTATAAATTTTTGATTTCTTTCCATAAAAGTTTGAGGCTAGAAGTGGCTATAAAAGCCAATGAAAAGGGGAGACAACTGGGGGTCATCATCTTCATCACACGATCCGACTTGCTCATCTTCATCTAGCAGCCTCTACCATCATCATCTCTCCATCACCACTCATCTTCATCTTTATCACTGCACTGCTACACGGCCACCATCCTCTGTGATCCTCACTACAGCCCACGGAGACACAACCTGGCCTCACCATCACCATCCCCTCACTGCTCACTATCCAACACCTTCACTGCGTCTTCACCAAACAGCCACTGTCCATCATCTTCTTCAACTCAGCCTCGCCAACCACCATCATCTGCAATCCAATTTTGGTGTACGATCCTCTGCACCTTATTGCAAATCACCGAACCACCAACTCTGCCACTGTGCTCTGTTCACACGTCATCTTCCTCGCTACATCCAGCACTGCGCGCCCTGCTTCTTTTCTGCATATCATCGGACTGCTCCTACTTCCCACTGCCGACACAACCCCTGTTTTCTTGCTCCACGCCTCGCCACTCCCATGCATAGTCACTATTACTCACTCCCATGGCACCGTTCAAGTCCAAGAAAAGAAGAAGAACGTGTTCTACAGAGGAAATAGGAAGACCGAGGAAGGAAAGAATATACAGAGCTGAACGACGTCGACTTGGAAAGGCTAAAGATATAACTTTCTTTGGCCTTCACATGACTGCATTTATTATTTAGCTAAGGACGTGAGAGGTTTGATTTGCTTTCTCACTTTGATTACATATTTAATTAATTTATTAATTAATTATGAGCTTGTTAATTGTGTTGGTACTGTGCACGTGTATATCTTCCTTTGCCAATTTGTAGTTTGCGCACATAAAGTTTTAGAAAGTGGATTTTTGTTGTTTGGCATGTTTAAAAGAAAATATTACCTCATAAGATTTATCATTTTGAAACTCATAAAATTAATTTATAAAAAAAATTAAGTTGCAAAAATAAAGATTTGTTTTACGAATTAAATAATAATCATAAATTTAGGTTTAAATAAAAAATTATCCGATGAAGGATTTCATAGAAATCACAAGTAGTGATTCTTTGATAATCCTTAGGGTCGAAATAAAGTGTTTAAATGTCACTAGCGTATTGGGGCATTTAAGCAATTTTATTTCGATATTAAATTTTTTACAACTAATGATCTTTTGAAATAAATAAATTTGAAATAATAATAATAATAACAAATAAAAATAAATAAATAAAATTTCCGATGATAGGATTTTTTAGAAATCACAAGTAGTGATTCTTTGATAATCTTTAGGGTCGAAATGAAATATTTGAATATTATCAGCGTATTGGGGTATTCAAGTAATTTTAGTTCGAGATGAAGATTTCTAATATAATTAACTTTTATAAAATAAATTAACGTTAAAAAAATAAATAATAAATAAGTAATAATAACAATTAAAAGTAAGTAAATAAGATATAAATAATGTCCGATGATGGGATGTTATGGAATTCACAAGTAGTGATTCCTAACTGATCTCTAGGTGAGAGAAATATGCTAAATGTTACCAGCGTATTGGAATATTTAGCATGATTTTTCAATAAAAACAAGATTTTATAAATATAAATAAATTACAATATAAGTATAAATGAATAATGGATTTCTCATGTGCATCATCTGTATTTTGATTGCATCATTTGCATCCATGAAATTTTATAATAAGTGTGAATCTCCTGATAATGAGATTCTATAGAAATCGCAAGTAGCGATTCTTAAGAAATCTCTAGGTGAGGAAATTATCCGAAATGCTACCAAAAGTATTGGGGTACTTCGGGATAATTTTTAATACAAAAGGTTTTCATTTATATAAAACTTAAATATTTCAAAAATAAAACAAATAACGAAATGATTTCGAAATAAATGAAGCTCTTTTAAATATTTAATTAAGACCATTTAATTAAAATCGAAGGGATAATATATGATTAAGTGGTACTGTTTTTTAACGGGCGTTGTGGGGGTGCTAATCCTTCCCCACGCGTAACCGAACTCCTGAACCCAAACTTTGTTTTCGCAGACCAAAAATTATTTTTTTTTGATAAAACTTAATTAATTTTAAGATTTTATTAAAAAGATAAATAATTTTAGGTGACTAATCACACCTAGTCAAAAAAGATTGGTGGCGACTCCTCTTTATTGTGTTTATCTAAAATCGTCTAGCGATCGAGTCCCCAGACGAAAATCGTTACGACTTGATGCATTGAAGATTTGGCGGCATTACCTATACGGTGAGACTTTTCAGATATATACAGACCATAAAAGTCTGAAATACCTGTTCTTGCAGCGTGAGTTTAACATGAGACAGCGGAGATGGATGGAATTGCTTAAAGATTATAACTACGAGATACTATACCACCCAGGGAAAGCAAACGTGGTGGCAGACGCTTTGAGCCGAAAGCATGTAGCGACAGTGTCTTATATGATGGTCAGGGAACATGAGCTATTGGAGCAGTTCTCGAATCTCAGCATTAGTGTGGTATCCTCTGAAAGTTATGGATTCACTGCTAGTTTTAGAATCAAGCTCGATTTGATGGGTCAGATCAGATATGCTTAAAGGACAGATGATTACTGTGTATTGGTTGCTAGTCAGATACAAGTGGGAGTACAATCTGATTTCGAGATTGGCATCGACAGGATTCTGAGGTTTCGAGTCAGAGTTTGTGTTCCCGATAATAAGAGGCTCAGAGACTTGATTTTGACTAAGGCTCATACCTACAGGTACACTCTGCATCCTGACAGTACTAAAATGTACCAGAATCTACGGAGGATTTATTGGTGGCCGAAAAAGAAGAGAGATAACGTGGAGTTTGTAGCTAGATGTCTCATGTGTCAGTAGGTGAAGATCGAACATCAAAGCCTGCAGGATTATTACAACCTCTACCAATTCCTACTTGGAAATGAGAGCACATCACGATGGACTTCATCGTGGGTTTAACAAGGACCCGGAGACAACATGATGCAATTTGGGTGATAGTTGATAGGTTGACGAAGTCCACCCACTTCTTAGCTATCAGATCTACCGATCTTCTTAATGCCCTTGCCGATCTGTATGTGCAGGAAATTGTGAGGCTACACAGAGTTCCAGTGAGCATTACATCGAATAGGGATTCCTGGTTCACATCTCATTTTTGGGAGAGATTTCAGGAGGCCATGGGATCCTGGTTGAACTTTAGCACTGCCTTTCATCCACAGATTGACGGACAGTCCGAGCGAGTGATACAGACGCTCGAGGATATGTTACGGGCATGTGTGTTGGACTTTAAAGGCTCATGGGATGATCATTTGCCGTTAGTCGAGTTTGCATATAATAATAGTTATCAGACTAGCATCGGCATAGCACCATACGAGGCATTATATGGTAGACGATGTAGTTCTCCGATCGCATGGGAAGAAGTGGGAGATCGGAAGTTATTAGCTCCCGAATTGGTAGAGCCAGCCTCACAGGATGTACGGTTGATATGTGAAAGATTAGATATAGCACAAAGTGGGCAGAAGAGTTACGCAGACTCGAGATGCCTACCACTTGAGTTCTCACCAGGTGATTATGTATTTTTGAAAGTTTCCCCATCTAAAGGCATTATGAGATTTGGCAAGAAAGGAAAACTAAGTCTTTGTTACTTCGGACCATTCGAGATCTTGGATCGCGTAGGGAACATGGCGTACCGATTGGCACTACCACCCGAGTTGTTAGGTGTGTACAATGTATTCCATGTTTCGATGATTCGTAAATATCATCCAGGTCCATCCCACGTTGTAGACACCTAATTTTGTCCGAACTTTACAAATTATTTTGACAAATTATGTTTTTATTATTGTTATTATTATTATTATTTTACTTATTTTACTTTATTTTTTTATATATATTTTATTCTTATTTTTATTTTTATTTCTTTTATTTTATTTGTCTTGGTGTTTCATCTGGTTCCATCAACATTGAATGGGGTTCAGTACCCCATAACCGTCGGCCACCCTTCTCTGCCAGCCCCTTCCCCGAGGCTGTCCCTCAACCAGTCTATTAGCCACCGTTCCCCAAGCCCTATACCAGTCCCTCTAAAAACCATCACCATCCACACAGAGAATCTCAGAGGGGAGGATACCCAAGCTTCAAGCTTTCTCCACCGGCCTTCACTCACCGAAAATCCAATCAACACCGAGGCTCTTCACCACCCGAGACCACTACTACCACCGTGAACCATCAACCCCAAGCCATTCGGCCTGACCACCAAGCTTTACCAAACCACTAAACCTCAACTCCAACCCGCAAATCTCACAAAAAAAAAAAGAGAAGATCGAAACACAACCCCCTAAACCAAAGCTTAACTCAGTCTCTTAAACCCCAAACTAAGCCCTGAATCATCTTCATCGGCCACCGTTCACAACCCCAGCACACCCGATCCCATAAACAGCCCTCGTATCCACCAGAAACCACCGAAATAGCCATCATTCATCACCTGTCAACATAACACAAAAAAGAAAACAACAAAACCCAAAAAAAAGAAAACAACAAAACCCAACTCAGATCTCAAACCCGAGCCCCACCGCCGAAACACTCAGACAACCACTCACACTCAACCTTCACCAAGACCCACACCATCATCACCGAACCCTTTTGAAACCTTCGTTCACCACCATCACCAAAATCACAAAAAAGAAAAATCGCAAATCCGAAACCCACTGAAACCCCAATCAAAAATCTTTGTCCTAGATCTAAGAAAAAGAGATCTAAGGACTAAACATCAGCAATCACAACATTCACAAAAAAAAAAGGAAGAAAAAGAAAGAAACAAAAAAGGAAGAGGGTTTCGGTTTGATCAGATTTATGGAGTTAGGGATCTTTTCGGGTGAAACGAAGGCTAGATCTAGTTAGAGGGAGCCAAGGAGAGCTTTTTCAGGGTGTCGGGGAGACCGCCGATGACCGGCACACGGCAGTGTACGGTGGCCGGTAGCCGTTTGGGGGGCTAAAGGATTGAGAGAATTTTTGGGATTTTAGGAGTTTTTTTTTTAGGAAATCGGTGGAAATGAAGAACGGCAAAAAAAAGGGGCCTTTTATAAAGCACCAAAACGGTGCGTTTTGACCAGCTGACCCGCGCGTTGAACCGACCCGACCCGGGGATCCGCGCGCCCGACCCGACTCCAGCCTTCTTCGCCTGACCCGCGCGCCAGCCGACCCGACCCGTTCCGCGACCCGCACTTAACCCGATCCGGTCCACCTTCCTTGGGCCAGATCTGTTTACCTGTTGGGCCCACACGCCTTGGGCCAACCTGGTTGGGTTGTTTGCAAGCATTTCCTTTGGGTTCTTAGCCCAAACCAATTTAGGTATATTTCTTCTAATGTTAATAATTTTGGTGTTATTATTATTATTATTATTATTATTATTATTATTATTATTATTATTATTATTATTATTATTATTGTTGTGTTTTATTGTTATTATTATTATTATCTTAGGAAAATATGTGGATGTTGAATAATAAATTTTGAAAGGCACATGGTTAGTAGGTATGTTATATAAATATATACATATTTTTAACAAATATAATTAAAGGAAATATGAAAACTATATATTTTTCATTTATTATATTATTTAACAATGTTAAAATTAAATAAAATCCCGATGATGGGATGCTACGGAAGTCACAAGTAGTGATTCCTAGCTGATCCCTAGGTGAGAAGAGTCGTACTAAATGTTGCCAAAAGTATTGGAATATTTAGTATGATTTTTCAATAATTTAGTTTTTTATTAAAAATAAAAAATAAATGAGTTTTTAAAAGAAAATAGAAAAAGAAAATTAATAATAAATTTTAAATTTAATTAAATAAAATTCCGATGATGGGATGTTATGGAAGTCACAAGTAGTGATTCCTTAACTGATCCCTAGGTGAGAGAAATCCTACTAAATGTTGCCAAAAGTATTGGAATATTTAGTATGATTTTTCAATAATAATAAATTTTTATTAAAAAAGAAAATGAATAAGTTTTTTTAAAAAAACAAAGAAATATAAATAAATAAATAAATAAGAAAATTTAAAATAAAAAATTCACATTTATTTTCGAAAAATAAAGTTCAACCTCTTAAAAATAAAACAAAATAAATTTACAAACAAAAAAAATGATTTTGAATAAAAAGGTTGGAATAAAAAAGGAATTAATTTTAAATATTAAATTAAGAACATTTTATTAAAACAAAAAGGATAACACATGATTATTATGATACCGTTTTTTTACGGGCGTCGTGGGGGTGCTAATCCTTCCCCACTCGTAACCGTACCCCCGAACCCAAATTTTGTTTTCGCAGACCAAAAATTTGTCTTTTTAATAAAACTTAATTAATTTTGAGATTTTGTTGAAAAGATAAACGTTTTCAGGTGGCCAATCACACCTAGACAAAAAAAGATTGGTGGCGACTCCTATTTTTGTTTTTAAACGCTTTTTTCGAAAACAGTCGAGCGCGAAGCCGTTACGACACACGTAATTCGGTATGAACTGTTAGAGATACGTGAAGATATGAGTTACGTGGAGCGACCTATCAAGATTCTGGATAGGAAAGACAAAGTATTGCGATCGAAGACGATTCCTCTAGTAAAAGTGCTCTAGCAGTACCACTCCGAAGAAGAGGCTACATGGGAATTGGAAAGTCTAATGAGGGAAAAGTATCCAGAGCTGTTTTAGTTAGACCTAGCAATCTTAGACACGACATGATTACACAACACGAACATGATACGAATAAATGACACGAGATGGCACGGGGTTAAAATTAAGTAAAATTAATATATGAAAATGGTAAAAGCTAAAAATAACATTTTGAGTTTTCCGTGTCGACACGAATTTTGACACGGAATTTCGTGTTTTACACGACACGAACACGGTTTTACATGACACGAAAATGAGTTATAAACATGAATTGCCAGGTCTAGTTTCAGTGAGTGGTTCAACTGAAATTCGGAGGACCGAATTTCTTAAGGTGGGGAGAAAATGTGAGAACTCGTTATTTTGTACTGTATATGTACGAAAATGGTAAATTTTAAATAAATAAAGCAATAAAAAAATTAATTTTGAATATCTTTCTAAATGTTGAAATAAAGGTGGGATAGAATTGAAAATTTTGAGCTTGTACAAGGGCAAAGTTGGCTTTTTTCAAGGATCGGTCAAAGTTGATTAAATAAGTCATGATTTGGCTTAAGAAATAATTAAAATAAATAAAATTTTAAATGAAAAATGGGCTGGAACTGAAAAGTGACTGTGCAGTGGCAAAATGAGTAAATAAAGTGACTTGAGAGGACATTTTGGACTTTAAATAAATGGAATAAAAATTTTATAAATTAAAATTAATTGATGGCCAATTGAATTAAGACTACAAGGCCAATTTCATTTATTTCTCCAGTTGAGTTGCACCGCCTTAGCCATTTCTGTCTACAAACCGTTTCTGTTCTTCTTCTTCTCCTCCACCGATTTTTATGCTTCAACTCTGAATTGCCATCCTTCCATCACCAAATCAGCTAAGCTCCTTCACAGAACTTCATCCTTACCTCCATAGCTTCCTTGTTCTTTAAAAAGTTTAGCCAAAAATTGCCCAAGGAGACTCCCTTGTTGCTGGACAGTGGCGTGATTTAGGTAAAGAATCCTTCAGCCAACGTTCATGCAATAGATCTTTAGTTTATGGTGATGTTGGTTAGTAGATGATGTATATATAATTTATTGCTTTGAGGGAGACCCGTCATAGTGCATTTTGGATGTTGTTTATGAAATAAATTCTTGAAGAAATAAAGTTGAAAGGTTGAAACGCTGACTGCATGTATGTAACGTAAATGGAAGAGAAAAATTATACTGTATAGATGTGTGGCGTGGCTAACATGAAAACTAAGAGTAAACATGGAAAGGAAATTATGTATGTAACAGGGGACCATGTTGTCGGTTAGCCATAGAAATTAAGAAGTATAAAATGGTGTTTAAAGGCTGAACTAAACAGCACATGAGGGCTGGAAACCGAATGGAAAATTGAGGATGATTAATTGTTGTTAACCAATTGTGATGAAAATGGCATGAAAGTCAAAAAAAGGGGCTATAGTAGCGTGAAAATAAGGAAAAAAAATGGCTGAAGTGGCGTGGAAATAAGAAAGAAAAGGGGTTGAAGTGATGTTAAATGACCAAGTGAAAGTGGTCAACAATAAAGGCTGTAGAGAAGAAAATAAAAACCACAAAAGATAAGTATAGTCAAATATATGTATGGGCTGTCGACTATAGAGAAATGGAAGGAATAAAATATTCCATTTTATTTCTTAAATGGGAAAAAAAATACAAGTAAGAGGGTAGTTCATCCATTTTTTACATTGACTAAAAACTAAAACAATAAATTTTAATTATAGAAAGGCCATTCGGCCATAGTGGAAAAGAGAGAAAGAATGGCATGAAGAGTAGCCATTTTTAGCTATGAGACTTATATTTACATTTTGATATAAATCATAGCTTAAAAAATAAAAGGATAATTAAGCTAATGATTTGGTGAAATTAAATTGCAGTTGGAAGTTCGACGTTCGTGTGGTGCACGAGATAGTGCGATCTCGATACACAGGTAAGAGACGCGTGTGTAGATTTGTAGGGATATCCGAATGCATGATTCCCGTGCTATGAATTTTATAAGAATTATGGAATATGGTTTTGCCTCGAAATTGCATGAAAATTTGTGGTTTTGGTTGATGAACTATGTTTGAAAGTGGAGGGAGGCTAGGAACCATGCAGTCATTATGCTGCCGAAAATTATAAAAAAAAATATTCTTAAAAATGTTAGGAAATATTTTGGTACACTATTGATATTTTTCCTAGCCTTGAAAGTGTTAAATTAAATATTTTTCATAAAAGGTTAATATACTAAAAAATATTTATCAAATATTCATGACACCAATTTCGATGAATGTGTCGTTACAAAAAATTCATCCAACGTGTTTTACAGTAAAATGTGTGATTGGTGAAGTGAAATGGTGAATAGTAAATATTTTATAATTATTTTCAGTATGATATTCACTATTTTATTTATGATTTTCCTTTATGGGATAAATAAATTTTTATCACGTGTAATGATTTACATAAAGGCTTTATCACTGTTTAAATATTGTTTTGAGACTAAAATGTCTCTACACGTGTTTATGGTGGAAACTGTGTTGGCAGATTATTAAATTTGGAAAATAAAATATTTTATTTTTCCATAAATCATGAAAATATTGGAATTGATTTCCAATAACTTTGAATTTCATGTTTTGGAAAGAAAGCATGGAAACACGTGTGTATGTGTTCTACAGTGAAAAGGAATATGTTAGCTTTAAATTGACAAGTATTTTGAAATGACAAAACTCAAGTAAGCTTAAAAAATGATTTTACTGCAAAAGTAAATTTGCTTTGAATGAACTCAATGATAGAAATTATTTTAACAAAGTCTTGGATTGTGATTTCAATTGAAAAAGTCAGTAAATACTCTTAGAAAAAGTGTTAGATGGTCTTAAACTGACTTAGAATCACAAAAAGCCATAAAATTGCAGCCAAAGAAGTGCAGGAAAGCCTACTGGACAAAAGGGATCGATCCCTACTGTAGAGGGATCGATCCTAAAAAGGCAGAATGCTTCAGAAGCCACCAGGGAGAAGTTTGAAAAGCTTTCTGGAGAAAATGGATCGATCCCCCCAAGAAAAGGGATCGATCCCTTTGCTCGAAATCTGACTCCAACGTCTAGTTTCTAAGGGTTTCAACGGGAAGAAATGCATTAAATGCTTCACCAACTGTTCCAGTCGTTGGGTGGACTATAAATAGAGACATTTATGAAGTTTGGAGGCAGAACAAGCACTCAAACATCTTCAAGCTTCAAGAGAGAAAAATCAAATCTGAAAATCTTCTTTTTGTAACTCCATTTGTGAGCTTTCTTATAGTTCCTCACCCATTTACTGAAAATTCTGTTATTCAAAGGGGGAACTATCCTTGTAAGGTCTGATATTGTAGAGTGTAGGTAGTAATACAAGGGGAGAGGCTTAGAAGGAGATTTCTAAGTTCAAGAAACATTGTAAGAGGTATTGCCACACCTTCAAGTGGTTGTAAGGATTCTCAAGGAAGAGCTGAATCAAAACCTTGACAAGAAGTTCAAGGAGAGAGGACGTAGGTAAGAGATTGGTCGAACCTCTAAAACTTGTGTTTGCTTCTCTTTCCCTTACTCTTTTTACTGCACTTATTTCATTATTGTTTATTTATTTCTAATTGTGCATTAAGAGTTAGGAAAATTAAAAATAAGTAGAAAAATCGATTCACCCCCCCTCTCGGTAGAGTCAACAATTTGTATCAGAGCTTGGGCTTGACATTGAGTTAGATTAACATATATCGAGTAAAACGATCACTAATGGCTCAAACTAGTATGTTTACACCTTTGGTAGGAGAGGGACACTCTATGGTTAGGCCTCCACTCTTTAATGGTGAAAACTATGCTTATTGGAAGACTAGAATGATGCTATTTATTCAAGCCAATGATTATGAAGTATGAAGGGTAATAGTTAAAGGTCCGCTTGTCCCTATTACGAAAGTAGATGGGACGAATGTTCCAAAGAAGGAAGATGAGTGGGATACTAATGATATTAGAATGGCACAACTTAATGCTAAGGTAATGCACACATTGTTTTGTGCATTAGGACCAAATGAATATAATAGAGTTTCCCAATGTGAGAATGCTAAACAAGTTTGAGATAAACTAGACATCACACATGAGGGAACCACACAAGTCAAGGAAACAAAAGTAGGCATGCTCACTCAAGACTATGAATTGTTTAGAATGAAGAATGATGAGTCAATTAGTGACATGTTTACTAGGTTTACTGACATCATAAATGGTCTTAAAGCCTTAGGCAAGACATATTCTAATGTAGAAATGGTGAAAAAGGTACTCAATAGCTTACCTAAATCATGGGAAGCTAAAGTCACTGCTATTGAGGAATCCAAGGACCCTCATACACTCTCATTAGATGAACTTATGGGATCCTTACTTACTTATGAGATGAAAATTAAGAGAAATCAAGATCCCCCAAAGAAAGTTGGAGTAGCTCTAAAATCCACAACAATTGAGGAATCAAAAGATGATCATGATGAAAGTGGTGATGAAGAGGATTTAGAAATAGCTATGTTCGGCAAGAGATTCAATAAATTCATGAGGATGAGAGCTAGTGGAAACTCTAGGAGACCCCCTAGGAGAGACTTTAATAGAGGAGAAACTACTAGGAAAGAAAAGGACCAAATTATTTGTTATGAATGCAAAAAACTTGGTCATATTAAATTTGATTGTCCTCTTTATAGAAAGCAAAATGAGAAGAAACCAAAGAAGAAGGCAATGATGGCTACATTGAGTGATAGTGATTGCTCCGATGAAGAGAATGTGGAAGATGAAGTAGCCAACCTTTGTTTTATGGCTTTTGAAGATGACAAGGTAACATCTAACTCATTAGATACTAATGATTACACTTTTGATGAATTACAAGATGCATTTGATGAGTTAGCAAATGAATTTGAATGCATGAATGTGAAATATAAGAAAATGATTTCTAAGTTGAAAAAGGAAAATGAAATTCTTATTAATGTTAAATTAGAATGTGAGAAGAAATTAGAGAATGCAAATCTAGAAATAGAAGAATTAAATAGAAAGAACATTAATTTGCAAAATTCCTTTTCTAGGTTTTACATGGGCCAACAAAAACTTGATCATATGCTAGAAACCCAAAGAGCATTCTTTGATAGAGAAGGGTTAGGCTATAATGCATCTAATAAAGAGACTCATCTAAAAAATTTCCTGATTAAAGATAGAAAATTTGTTTTGTGCATATTATGTAATAAACTAGGACACTCTTCACAATCATGCACCTCTAGGAAGACCATGATTAGAGGTAAAATGGTTGTCAAGATTTGGGTGCCTAAACATGTTTTAAATTCAAGTGATGAGTCCTTAAAGATGAAATGGATCCCTAAAGGATAAAAAATTATTAGTACTAACTCTCAAGGACCCAAGAAAATTTGGATACCTAAGATGAAAGCTTGATGTGTTTGTAGGAGGAAGAGTATTGCTACAAGGCTAAGTCCAAGGAGCATTGGTACATTGATAGTGGATGCTCAAGACACATGACGGGTGACAAGAGCCAATTCAAGCTCCTAAAGCACAAAAGTGGTGGAGAAGTCACATTTGGAGACAACTCCAAAGGACAAATTGAAGGAATTGGCTCCATTGGTAACTCTTCCTCAACTATTGAGAATGTTTTGTATGTTAGAGGCTTAAAACATAATTTACTTAGTATTAGTCAATTGTGTAATAAGGGATTTAAAGTTGTGTTTGATGACTTGTGTTGCAATGTTGTTAATGCTAAAACTAATCAAATAATTTTTATTGGACATAGACAAGGAAATATTTATGTTGTTAATTTGAATGAGCTTAATAGCAAAAATGTATGTGTTATGACCACTAGAGAAAATGAACTTTGGTTATGGCATAGAAGACTAGGCCATGCTAGCATGCATGTTTTGTCTAAGTTAGCCAAAAGAGACTTAGTAGTTGGCTTACCTAAACTACAATTTGAAAATGATAAAGTGTGTGAAGCATGTGTAAGAGGAAAACATTAAAGAATATCATTTAAACCTAAGAGAGGTATTACAACATCTAGATCACTTCAACTCCTCCACTTAGATCTAGAGGCCTCGATCTGTAGCTGCTGCTGAGGAGGAGGAACCACTCCAGCAGCAACATTGACTTCCCTTCTACGCATAGCATTGCGAAAGTTCATATCTGCATAATACAAGGAGAAGCAATTAACAAACCTAAAACTCGAAATACCACACACATAGATGTATAATTAAAAAAAAAAGGGAAAACCTATAAGATCACCAAGATCCCCTATGTTATCCAAATTAGGATCTGCTGGGAAGTCAACAAAAGGGCTCCCAAAAATGTTGCCCTGGGTCCATTCAAGATCCTCCTTGAATGGACCACTGGTACCCCCAACCTCAGGTGTTTCGTCTCTCGAATCCGGAGAAGACTCATCCACAAGGCGACCTAAAGGGTTAGAGGTCTCGGCTGCAGGAACACTGGTCGGTTGACTAGGACCAGCATCAGCATCAGGCACACGCGAACTAATGGGAAGGCTAGAAGGGATAGTTGAAGTCCCGGAAATAGCTCGGCTTACTCCCCAACCAGCCGCAGTAATGTTCTCTGGGGTCAAAAGAGAAAATACATTACGTTCCCCAGTAGAACAAATTCTTTGTATAGGTTCACTAAACTGGTCTTTTAGGATCTCTACTTTAAACCTTTCTGAGCGCCTCAAGTGGTCGCTAGTATCACGGTTCCATACAGTGCGAATTCGCAGATCATTTGGAATCTCGACGATGACCCACTCACTTTCAAAGTTCCGCAATTTATTAGGAAGGTCCGAAAAGATCTTATTATTGGGAAATTCATCAACCGTTAACCGCTGGAGGGAAAAAGTTATTAGTCCTTGCAGACCGCGGACTCTGAAAAAAGCACTCAGGAGGGGGACGGTAGGAACGATACCTAAGCTGTGACAGACCACCGAAAATCCTACTATCTAAGCCCATGCATGAGGATGAAGTTGACAAGGAACTATATTTTTATATCTAAGGAACGCTATACCAAACTCGGGTAACGGAAAACGGAAACCGAAAAGTAAAGACGCTCTATGCACCGCCACTCCGTTTCTAACTAGGTCAGGTGAAAATTTCCCACTGGCTGGAAGTCTATAACTGTAACCAGGGGGAAGAGGAAAACGAGTATTGAAATCCTCTAAGTCTGCATTCGTCATCGTACATTCAACACCGCCTTTTCTAAGAATTTTACCCGGACGCTGCGAAAACATGGTAAAAGAAATAATAATAATAAATAATAAAAGAGGTGACAGACCTATT
This sequence comes from Heritiera littoralis, assembly GCA_031772115.1. Lineage (NCBI taxonomy): Eukaryota > Viridiplantae > Streptophyta > Magnoliopsida > Malvales > Malvaceae > Heritiera > Heritiera littoralis. The sequence goes on from JAPDPK010000035.1 coordinate 1,014,365, forward strand.
GGTGAAACACCTGTGGCAGACCTAAAATGGCGACAGACCTATTGGTGAAACACCTATGGCAGACCTATTTTGGCGGCAGACCAAATAGCGACAGACCTATTATCAAAAAAACTTGCGGAAGACCTAACACTCATGCGAGAGACTAAGACACCTGCGTAAGACATAAAAACCGCTCGGGAGATGAAGATACCTGCCAAGCACCTAGAAAAAAAAAAGCCGGTGGCGGAAGGATACAAGTTAGGCAACAGATGAACGAAAGACCCCCTCTGGCGATAGGCTATTTTGGCGAGAGAGTTGGAAAACGGGCGATAGACTGCTGATTCAGAGGTTTCTCTTATCCTTTTCGGTGGATCCCACGGCCTTATATAGTTACGACAGAGAATGCCAAGCGTCTCGTTAGATCACGCCTCCCGCAAAATAGAGCTTTTCACCTACAAAAGTACCAAAGAAAAATCACAAAAATCAGGAAAACTATTCATAATGGGTAAAGGCCCAAAGACACGTATTTATACTCTCTTGGTTGGAATAATCCAACAAGAGACTGGGGAGCAATTGATATGGCAAAAGTCTATCTACATTGGGCCAAGCCCAAAGATCATCGGAGGTCTCACGCGGCAAACGGCCATTGGGACACGTGGCCTATGGCGAGAGAAGCTATGCCTGCGACAGACTCCACAGATCATCTCCTGCCGACACATGGCTCTCTTGACATGTTATAGCGACAGACCCCTGTCGCCCGGAAGGTGTCGCACCTCAGGGTCTCTCGCCAGCGACATGCTCGTACTAACTCCGAGATCCACGAAAGATGTGTCCTATTGGGAAACAAACTCTTAATCTCAAATATTCGTCTATAAATAGGTTTCAGGTATAATTCTATTCTCTAATTTTTTGACTACTGGCTTTTACGCTTCCCAATACTGAAGAATCTTTTTGCTGACTTAAGCATTGGAGTGTCTACGCAGGGAACCACCCCTGCGTCTCTCTGACTTTCCTTGTTTTACAGAAGCTCTTGGGAGACACGTGGAGACAGATTACGACCATTGACATCAGCATATCTTTATTGTTGTTTTGTGCAACAACAAAGAATAATTAATTTCTTTGTAATCATCCTCTTGTTTCCAATCTTTTTTTTTTTAATTTTTTTCTTGCATCTTTGGATTGACTTTAAAAAGTTTTCTATTCATATAATCCAACTAGTAGCATGCATTTAGCATATACAATACAAAAGGTAGCACACTAAGATTCCAGCTGTTGCATGAAATTTTACACAAATGATGAAAGGAATAGATTATAAGCAACAATCTTTTTCCTTTCATTTTCTCTCTTTGCCTTTCCTTTATTCTTTTTTGGCGATTGACTTACATGAAAAATATATTGGTTCTAATATTTTTTTTTCTTTTTTAAAGAGATTTCATTTAAACTTTGATGGGTAGATATATGAAGAGAAGAACTATATCTTTTTCTTTCTATATATTCTCCTTGCAATTTGAGAAGATTATGGTGTATAAGATGTTTCTAAATTTTCAACTCCCCCTTTCATTTAAGAATTGAATCCATGACTTAAGCACCTTAAAATTAGCCTATAATTAGAGAGGATGGTGCTAGAACAATAGTAAAAACACCGAGCTTATCCAAATCAGATGACCTTAGCACCCATAATAATGACAAGAATTGCACAATATGTTTCTTCAGTAACATAAACAAAAACTCTGATGCAAGCAATTTTGAGCATTGGCAATTATATATAGAGAGAGACATATAAAGGATGGATTTATTTACATCTGTGTAAAATTATATTATTTTATACAATTTCATATTTTTATACAACTTATAATTTTTTTTAATTTGACTGTTGAGTGTTATACAATATTCAAATAGATTATGCATACAAAATTTTAAGTTAATCCAAAATGTTTAACTATTATTTTGATAATGATAAAATTCCAACCGTTAATATATATTAAAAAATATATTATTCTCAAAATGATAAAGATATTAGATCGACTCAAAACTTTACATGCATGATAGATACGAGTAAGTTGTTAAATCTAACAATTAATTTGTAAAGATATAAATGTAAATCCTACCTGAAATTATAAAAAACTGTATAAAACAAACACTAGCAAGATTTATCAGCATATTTTTTCACAAGCCTGTAAGATTTTTTTTTGGAAACACTGATAATTTTAACATTTCATGTTTCAAATATTTTAAATTTATTTGTTTACCGTCAACTTTGATACTCACTAGTGTTGGACTGGCCGGCTTCGTATGGGTCCATTTTATATATTAGCAACAAAACCCAAAGTTCTTAGATTTTTAATTTTCTGTTATTTAAAAATAAAAATGCAAATTAAATTATTAACTGAACTTGCAAATACGTTTATAATATATAGCCGACGAGTTATGGATTTTAATATATTTAATATTATAATTAATAAATAAATGATTATATTATTAGAATATATTAAAATATAGAAAGACTAAGTATTTTAAAATAATAATTTCTTTTCATAAAAAATTTTACTTACAGCACACGAGTAAAAAAGTTTTAAAATGTTGTAACCAAAAAAAAGTTTTAAAATGTTAAAAAATAATTTTTATTAACAAATACTAATATGCTAAAATATTAAAAAAATCCTTGAACTTTATCACTTTATTTAAAAAAGTTATTAGACTTTTTTTGCATTTAGATAAACTCCTAAATTTTAATTTGTATTCAAATAAACTTTTATTTCAACACATTTCTTGTGATTTATATGTTTTTCAGTAGCATTTTTGTATTTTTTTTTTTTCAGATAGGCAATGTGGTAAAGTTTCATACTTTCATTCTCATAAAAATTTTTTCCATTAATTTCATTCTCATATAGAGTAGACCTTGCGCTTTTCCCTTCATTGTATTAGACCTAAAAAAGGTATGAGACCCAAAGCATTATAAGATCCAATCCAAAGACCCTATAGAATGAAGTACGGTTGTCTGTTTTTCGCTTAATGGTAGATTCTACAATTAAACTTACCCGAGTTTAAAAGCATATTATGATGAAAATGATCTTTTAATGTTTTCTGCTTTGATTTTTGTGTTTATAAGCATTTTTAAAATATTATAAGAAAAACATTATCATAATATTAAATTATAATATTAAACTATTCATACACACCGGCAGCGAAGCTGTACATTTGCCCTAGTATTCTTATAAAAGAAATGCGCATTGAATGAGCTAAATTGTCTTATAACGCCATATGTACTCTTTGATTTCATAAAAGAAGTAAACAGAAGTGCGAAGGGGAAAAACACAAGAAACTAGACATAGGTTTGATTATTTTTAGATAATTATCTAATACATTGTTAGTAGAGATTTTAAACTCCATAAACAAGGTTAGTATGATGATACACACTCTATTTTATTTATTTGATTTTTTTTAATACTCTTAAATAATTATGTGTCATCATCTTAATCTTGTTTATGGAATTTAAAAACTTCACTAAAAGTATATTAGATGATAATCCTATATACTGTTATTGGAGTTTTTAGACTCAACAAACATGGTTAAAATGATGACATATATCCCACTTTATTCAACTTTATTTTTTGGTATTTCTTAAAAGATTATGTGTCATCATCTTAATTTCGATTGTGGAGTTTAAAAACTTCAATTAACAATTTATTGGATATATATACACATAGACACACACATGAATGAGGATGGATCTATTTACAATAGTATAAAGGTTTTTTACACCACAAGCGGTGTTAGGATCATGACACATATCTTATTAAAATATAAAAATAAAAATAAATAAAATATGTGTAATGATTCTAATCTTGTTTGTGAAATAAAAAAAAAACTCTTCTAGTGGTGTATGGAATAATTATCATTTTTTTAAACGACCAAGACTTGCCCTCAAAGTTTGAATCTCTCTTACCGATTGTACCTTCATATGAAAAAAATAATTTTACACACTTTCATATTTTTTTATATAATTTATATATATTTTTAATTCGATCGTTGAATTTTTTGTTCTTTTTATGTGAATCATGCATATCAAATTTTAAGTTAATCGAAAATGTCTGACTATTTGTTCAATAATAATAAAATATCAACCATTAATACATATCGAAAAAAATATTATTCTTGATTGGAATGATAGAGATGTCGAATTGATTTGAAATTTTACATATATAAAGGATATGAATAGATTGTTAAATCTAAGGCTTGGTTTGTAAAAATATTAATTCTAAATGAAGTTATAAAAAGATTGTAAAGTAAATTGTTTTACACTAATGAACTTGACACACACACACACATATGGATAATTTTCCTATCCACTACCAATGGAGTTTTTGGATTCCACAAGCAGAATTAGGATGATGACGCCTATTATATTTTATTTATTTTTAATTTTTTAAATATTTTTAAAAGACATGTGTCATTATCCTAATCTCTCGTGTGGAGTAAAAAAATTCCATTGATAGTGGATAGGATAATAATCCCCTACATATATATATATAGATATATATATATATATATATATATATATATATATATAAAGGATAATTATCTTATACACTACCAGTAGAGTTTTTTTGACTCCACAAGCGGGGTTAAGATGATGACACATATATTATTTTATTTATTTTTTATTTTCTTAATATTTTAAAAGAAATGTATTATCATCCTAATTTCGCTTGTGGAGTTAAAAAATTTCAATGACAATGTATAGAATATATATATATATATATATAGAGAGAGAGAGAGAGAGAGAGAGAGATAGATAGATAGACAGAGACTATAATCTTGTTGCTCTTATCCTTTTCAACACAAGTACATGTTGATTTTATTTTTGTTTACAAGAATAGGGGGGACTCTTCTAAGGATTATTTATTGATAGACTGATTTTTTTAGAATATAGTATACCACCTACAAATAAATAAGTATATCTATTGGTCATTAAAACAAAAATTAATTTTTCTTATATTAGAAATTTATGATTTGTAATGAAATTTTTTAGACTTCGTTTAGTTTGATATTAAACTATTTTATTATGGATTTATATTTGATGTACTATTAGTGTATAAATCGTATACATTGTTAGTGAATCACAAAATGTAACCTCATCATCATTATCCTCATCAAAACCTTCATCTCAATATTGGGATAGGCTATATGAATCAATATATGACCTCACGTTAAGTCGTCAGCTTGAATTCTCCTCTTCCACTCATTCCCATCTAAAGCAATGTGTTCTTTCAACTCCCGTTCTGTCATATCTTTCCGAATTACTTCTTTTCAAGTCTTCTTCTGTCTTTCCCTAACCTTGACCCTTTTTATATCATTCATAACCTTCACTCTTCTAATAAGAGCATTCATAGGTTTACGACATATCCTAACCAACATAAATGGCTTTTACTGTCACGACCCGAAGGCCACGACTTTCCTTTATACTCATACTTTTCTTAGTCTACAAATTTATGGACTAAATTTTTCTTTTTCATTTTAAGGTTTGTATTCGGTGTCAGTGTAGTTACTATACTATCTCAGTGACCTATAGTTATTCCATTTAAATATTTAACAACCACGGAACGATTCTTAGTTACATCCCAACTTGTTAAACAGAATATGTACTGTGCATCAATTTAAGTCTTACATGTAAACAAGTATTTTATAAGAAACATATACCTCGGGAGACTAGTACTAAGTCCATATACCGTCTCCGATGCCCACTGAGCAGCTCACATGGCAGATGTTAACTTCAATAATCTGAAAGAGATGAAATTTAGTGGGGTGAGCAAAACCACGGCTCAGTAAGATACTAATATAAATACATGAGTAGGATTATACTGTCTTAAACTGAAATGCTTAAAACTTGTAAGGATGCAATTACAGTTAATCCTTTCTCATCGATACATCTCATTATCACTTCTCATTTTCACTTTTCATTTCATAATCATACTTTGGTATGCTATCATCCCATATCAATTCTCATATTTACTTTTCATTTCATAATCATATTTCTGTATTCTATCATCTCGTATCGATTCTCATATCATCTCTTATCAATTCTCATATCATCTCTTATCCATTCTCATATTGTGGATCATGATCACGGTGGTACGAAGTCATAATTCTCTTCGTGTATTTCTATATTAATGTTTCATATCGTACCATGACATCATATAGATGAAATATCGTTACCACCGAGTCATGATACTCCTCATAGATTCTTCATGTTTAATTGAGATATCCTATCGAATCACTTTACATTTAACAATCATATTCCCGTCTTATATTAATTCATATCACCTATCGTGTAGGAATTTATGATCACGATAGAGTAAGATCAGAATTCTCTTCATATCTATCATATGTTCAGGTATCATATCATATCATGTCAAGGTTTAATATGCAATTATGTAACTTTACTGTATAAACCGCTATAATCTCTAATCGTGTCATATGTACTTTAGAACATGCTCCACGTATGAATTTTCAATTCATTCAAGTCTATCTTTATGGCATGATAAAAACATGTTCAATTTCAATTCATGTATTCATTTTCAGAGCATGTCTAAAACATGTGCGATTTTAAAACATTTTTCATATACTATAAGTCATATCAGGTCTAGAGTTCATTTCAAATCGATTTATACTCTAGACCGCATATCATTTTAAATTCGACACGAAATCGTATATAAATCATATCAGTGTCGAAATCATTTTCATATACTTTTAAAACATATACTGTAAATCATATCAGGTCTAGAGTTCATATCAAATCAAACTATACTCTAGACCGCATATCATGCCATGTTCGACACAAAATTACGTATAAATCATATAAGTGTCGAAATCATATCTCATGGACTTTTAAAACATGTTTAAAACATGTACTGTTTCAAAACATATTTCATTTCAAATCTGTTTCATGTACAGTATAAATCATGTCAAGTCTAGAGTTCATATCAATAAAATCATACTCTAGACTTCATATCATATCAGTTAGAGACTAGGCAAGATCCCTATCATCTCTCTATCAATAAAGACTTAAATCACTGTAGCTAGCAGTGAAAATCATGTCATCGTCCCCTGGAAACCAACTAGGGCGCTATCTATGGCCATAGACCTCATCTCTCTCAGCCCCACTGATCAGGCGTGACTGAGACCTGTCCACGACTATTGTCGGACAAGCATATCTGCCTAATGAGCAAAGCTCCAATTAGGCGATTTCCACTATGCTTTATTGAATTTAATTCTCTTAGGGTGCCTACAGTCTCATAAAACATTTAAATCTATAGCTTTGTTTTCAATATCATGTAAAGCATATGGTAAAATTTTGTATGATATTTCATATATCAAAATATATATATATCTACCATATACTTTCATTTCAAAACAAATCAATACTTTTCAGTATTCATATAAACATTATTAAAATGTTTCAAGTTGCAAGAAAGCATGCTTAAATGCGATGCTATAAAACATTTCAGTATGCAACTTCGATATTATTTCCATCAAATACGCTGAAGCGATTCATTTAACTTTACCACCGTCAGTTATTCGATTTCAAGACTTTCTTTCTGTCCAATCAGTAAATCACTATTCAAATCATTCAAGATTCATTTCATTCAGTATTCAGATTGCTCAATACTCTAATTATTTAATAACCAGATCACTTGGTATTCAAACCATTCGGTATTCAATATCCTTTTTCGATAATTATCGACTATAATAATCAATTGTACTTTTATTACCGACACTAGAACCACATCATCAGTGTGAATCCTCTTAGTATCTATGAGCATCAAATATCATGTTTCCATATAGCCATCAGGATACTGAAATTATGAAATACTAATATCCTCATTCGATATCTATTCCAGAGTCGACATCGAGGATCGTAGAACCACAAGATCAATAATCGCATATCAAATCCATTTATGGTTTGACCTATTGGTACATATTCAGAATTTTCGACTTGCGGTTCATTTTTCATTCACTATCATAAAAATCATATCACAATCCTCAATTCACTTTTCATCTGACCTGTAGAATGTAATATCATGTTAAAATTATCCATAAACGTCCTCAATTCAATTTTTGATTGGCAATTCACCACTTAAAAGAATTTGCCAATTTCCACTATCAACAGTATTTCAATTATTTAAGTCGCCTTGCGACTATCCATATTATTGCCAAAAATCTCAGTTCATACCACTAAGACGGTCCATTTATTTGAATTTATCAATCCTATAATCGTCACTCGATTGATAATTCCGCAATTCTATTATTCGACCATCTAAATCACAACTTCGATTTTTTTTTCTCTTTTAAGTTGTATCATATAATTATCATCACCTTTATCTGTGATTCGTCAAATAAATAATTTCACCTCAATCTCAACTTGATACCATTTATGATATTAAAATCACTTGATTTATCAATTCTATAATGTTTAGACCATATAATTCATCACATTATCGTTTTCAATAATCTATCTTCCCATCGATTTCAATATCAAACTCTTCAGTAATACCATATAATCCTTTTAATATTTATTTCCAATAATTATCTCCAAGATTCCATTTATGTGAGAAACTTAATCTTTTTACTCAGATATTTTCCTAAAAATTTCGGCAGCATAACGGCTTAATTTTTACTAAACCTCCTGCACGGAAAACAGTTTATAATTGCAGCCGTTGTTTCTCACATTTTCTTTATCTCTTACTAAGACCCCCACCATCAGTTGTGGGTACTCTTAGCATTTTTAACACCAATTCAATCTATAAATCATATAAAAATTTTCACAATTCCATTTAAATTCATTCCATCTATGCATCATATAAAAATCATAAAATCCCACATACAATATGATACTACTAATGCTTTATAAAAGTATCTTACCGAGTGTCAAAGCTTAGGACTTTGACGAACACCAAGATTCATAAGCTAGTGCTTGATCCAAATTTTTGCAACTCGCCTCTTGTGTCATCCTCTACAATCTCAAATCCATTTTTAAACTTAGAACCTTTCACAAACAATTTAACAATTTATCAATTAAATAAAAATAAACTAAATAACATGAAATAATTTACCATTCTTCCATTTTTGTCTTTTCTTTTCTTCTCTTCTTCTTTTTTTTTTTTTTCCTTTTTCCTTCTTTTTCGATCTACTGTTTTCTCTCTTTTCCTTAGTCGCCGGTCAGCCATTTTCCTCTTCTTGGCCGGCGACATCTCCAACCCTTTCCGATCGGCTCCTCCGATCTGTTTTCTCCCTCCTCCTTCCTTTCTATTTGTTTTTTTTTTATAAAGCCTTCAGCAGACGCGACGCGGGTCTGCTGAAGTGAAGCAAAACTGAAGCTTTTGCTTCAGCAGACACGGGTCTGCTGTAGCAAAAGTTTCTTTCCTATGTATATCTTTATTTCTTTTTAAACATTTTTTTTTTCATGACTGCTTTAGCAGACAGTGTGGTCTGCTGAGCAGACTTTGAAATTGGGACAAGCTTCCTCGAGAAGCTTGTCTCAATTCAAATATATATTATTATTATTTTTTTCATTTATTATTTTTTTATTTTTTTTTGTGCCTGCTAATGCAAGCTTTTAGTGAGTGGGTTTTCCCACTTACCTTTTAAATCAACGTGACAAGCTGCAGAAAGCTTGTCACGTTGGTTTGTTATTTATTTATTCTTTTAACTTTTTTTTCATATATATTTATTATTATATATAAATATATTCATATATTTATATATATAATTATTATATTTGACATATATATTAATATATATATAATTTGTATAAACCATATATATATACTTTAATTTAAAATACTGTACATATATTTCATATATATATATATATAAATACATATTACATATAAACCATTTATATATATACTTTAATTTAAAATACTATACATATATATTTTATATATGTATATCATATATACGTAAATGTATAATAAAATACATACATATTCATTCTATGATATAAAATAGTATTTTCAACATACGATATGTACATATATTTCATATATATATTTATTTAAAAATATATTTATATAATAACCTTATATAAATATATAAAATTACATATTTTTATTTCTTATTAAATTTGGATTTCTTTATATCCAAATTTATTTCCTCCATTTTCATTTCTTATTTAATCTCGATTTTCAATTTATCCCAATCGAATTCTCCGGATCTCTAATATTTATTTGGAAATTCTCGGTTTTCACATTTACTCATCTTGTCTTTGAGTGATGACATGTAAACAACATAAACAACATGTATCCTTGTGTCACGCCCGATCTTTCTTAATATCTTACGGAAGCCCAAATTGCGGAAATAAAATTTTTTTTTTCCTTATATCACTATTCATTTGTAGGTGAATATGTAGGCCAATCTCAATTTCATATAACTCCCTTGATATATCTAGGCACATCTACCAACATACATAATGACAATTCAAAAAGTATATTGATCGTCATATTCCAATAATACATAATCTAGCTTACATCCCAGACTCATCACATAAGTATATATATGTACAATCAAAAGAATTTCAATACACTGTGCCATCATCCATCTCTATCTATACAAACCGCTGGGAGCCATATACCTTAGACTGTGCAGGGAAGTCCACTCTCAAGAAGCTTCCCAAGCCAAAAAGAACAGTCGCTGTATCGATCACTCTGAAAGGGAGGGGAAAGAAGAGGGGAGTGAGTCATAAACTCAGTAAGTAACAACAATAAGCAACTAAATTATACCAAGCATCCCTCATTTATGAAAGCTAATTCAAATCACTTTCAAATAAATCAAATCAATTATGCTGCATCAAACTTAAAACACAGTATGGAACTTAATAGCAAATCATAATCAAATATGGAGTTCCATCATTAGACTAGAAGTCTTAATATCAAACCATACTTAAAGTATGCAGTGAAGTCAATAAAACAAATCATAGTACCAAGAGAGTTCACAGAGTATCAGTCGATGCTACTTAGAGCGAACAAACCCACGATAGCTAACCGTAGCAAACTCCCATAAAGGGCGCTGCCTATGCATAGACCAATCAAACCCCGGCTCATTGCGCATATGAAACCGGGACCTGTCCAAACGTAATATACGGGACAAGCCAAACGTCTCCGAGGCTAATGCTCGAGAAACAGTGCTCTAAGTCAATCAAATGTGTCTACAAAGTTCTCAAGGTACAATGCCCTGAGGTCTTAATACCTTGGGTCTAAAACAAATATCCGGTAGTCTTAAAACAAATCTCATTCTTCCCTGACCTCATAGCGATCATTGTAGTTTATAAGGAAGTAATTCAACAAACAAGACTCACAAGGCATTTAAAAACATTAACAAGGTTACAACACAAGGTATAAAATCATATTAAGTCAGAATTTAATTTGAACCTTTAAAACATTTAAAATATTTCTTGTGTATATAATACGCGCAAACAATACATTTCTTGTGAGCCCATCACTTGTTTACAAACCATTTCTAGTAAAGCAAAATCAACAGTCAAGGGAAGACATCTTATATGCAGCATTCATTTGGTTTCAATTGCCAAATTCCAAGAGTTTATAGCATTAAGCAAATTGGATGCAAGTAGTCACTTAGGGTTACTTACAGTACTTCCTTAGCTTCTGAATCAGTTCTCCCTCACCTACCAAGTCTTGGAGTATCGATTGATTTTGGGTCTATCTTAGTCCTTAGGACAACCCTCTACATAACAAATGGTAGATTGAATCAATCTCTATACATCCATCGATCTTAGTATTTCAAATCATAAGCTAACATTAAGCATTGTATAATTCAACAAGAAACAATACTTGGCTGTGTTTTCAGAGTTATTTCAAACGTTACTAGCACCGTTTATTGTCTTTTCGTTCATTTGAACTACTTATGACCCATTTGGTCTATTTCTGTCCTTTAAGGTTTTGGACCTTATGGTATTGTGCTAGCCTTAGGTATAAATTTCAGAACTTGGTTGTCAAACCGACATTTTTATATCACTTCTAACTCAAATCCCTATTTATACATAAAAGGCTCATTTTCTAATTCATTTTGTGCCATTTCCCATAAATTTTTAGACCTTGATCCAAATCTGTCACAGTAGGCAGGAAATTTCCTGACCTGTGTACAGTAAAATGCCTACTACCAACTATAGGGATATGAGATCTTTACAAACTCAATACCATGTAAATCATGACTCATTTATCTTTCTGAACATGTAAGTTTGCAGTCATATATGATCTGGACAATTTTCTATGAATATTTGAAGTTTGCATTAAAAATCTGTCCCCAGCAGTGAGTATCCTGCATGCATTCATACATATCTTACGCCAAGAAGTTCCAAATCTGGAAATTTCAAAACTAGATGAAAGTTAACTCATTTACCTATCTAGAAGTGTAAGATTCATAATTTAATTCCTCCTACATCAATACCAGAAATTTCCCAAAGTTCAGTATGTCCAGCAGTTTCCTGACACAGTAAACACTGACCAATATGCACAAACTGTCTCATATCTGGTTATAGGAGTATCCAAATGATGCAAACCCAAAACCATCATGTTCCTAACTTAATTATCCTTTCTAGACATGTAAGGCTTGCACCCTAATTCAATTTAGGCCATTTTCTATGATTTTCCAAAGTCAGGACTGTGATTCACGTTTCTGGACAGAACACCCTGCACTCATTTGGGCATAACTCAAGCTACAGAAATCCAATTCAAGAAATTCCAAAACCAACTTTCTTGTAACTTAAAGGGACATAACTCATAATTTTTCCAGAATTTTCCTGCATGTAGAACTATTAAACTGCTCATTTTAATTTCCACTCAGAACAGAACATAAATTTCCAGATTCAACATCAAGTCAGAATTTCAGTTAATCCTTTATCTAAAAATAGCCATTCAATGTAGTTCATCACAATTTCATTTTTCATGCATAATAATCAAGTATAATAAGGTTAGAACCTTACCTCCTTATTTGAATGTAAAACCATAATCTGTTGAACAATCTCAGACCATTCCTCACAGCTTGCTTGCTGTTACACCTAGACACATCAATGCCCATCCAATAACCATATTACATTCTATTTTCATAGCTTAATTCCAGCAGAATACATTAACTCACTCAATTTCTTACCTCTGATATCTTGGCTGGAAGTCCCCCAAGTCAGTTTTGCTTCAGTCTAGGGTTTCACTTCTTCACTTTCTCAATCATCCATTGTGGAACACTCTTCTCACTTCTTCTCTTCCTCTTCCAATGCCCAAATCTTGTTGAACCAAAGCTTTCTTTGCATCTATGGCTGATTTCCTTGGCCAGCTTATACCCAACCCACATTGTTCTCCTTCATCTCGTTACTACCTCCTTCACCATGGAAATCTCTACATCAGTTTGTGTGTTTGGGCGAAATGGATGAGGGTTAGAAGAGAAGTTCAATCTATGGCTGGAAATGAGGGAGGAGGAAGAGGGTTTTCTTGATGGTGGCTGTCGACAATTGCTGGAGAAGTTTTGCTCCTCTCTTGTCTCTGTTTGAAAGGGTTAAAACAGAAAAGAAATGTGGTTCATTATTTTCCAGCCCTTGACTTTATTTACCAGCCCTTTAGTCTTATGTTTCCAGCCCTTGATTTATTTGTTAGCCCTTTACTCTTGTTTCCAGCCCTTGATTTATTTGACAGCCCCTTTACTCTTGTATTTCCAGCCCTTGATTTATTTGACAGCCCTTTATTCTTGTATTTCCAGCCCTTATTTCATTAGCTTCTAATAACTCAATTTAACTTTAATGGATTAGTAGATAAATAACTATTGTTTCAAGCAAATAATAATGTCTCCCATTTTTTCTATTGTCTTAATAATTCTAATTTCCATAACTTATATATGTGTATATATATATATTTTTTTTTATACACATATATTTAATTCTCTTATAATATATCTTAATCAATTTAATTTATTTCCTACTTCATATCTTAGTACCTACATACTCACATTTACATATCCATCGCTTCTTGACCAAGATGGCCCGAATATTCTCAACTTCCATAGTCTGTCCAAATTCCAAAATAACCTCAAGTCAGTCAAAATTACTCTAGTATACTTATGATAGATATCGAAAGTAAGGGTTATTACATTTGGTATCAGAGGTCCAATGGTTAGTCATGACTTGACACTTACAAGTGGTAAGGGGTTCAAGTCATGGCGGACGCGAATTGGGAATTTGTTCCCGAAAAATCCGTGAGGGGCTAAGTGCCACGTCTGCGTGACGGGGGCCACCTCTAGAACCTAAAGCGGACAGTACGGATGAGTGATGCGGCCTGGGCCCCCCCGGCGGAGTCCGGTAAATCCAGGGCGTCACAATAAAACGTGCGTTTTATTGTGATGCCCTGGATTTACCGGACTTCGCCGGGGGGGCCCAGGCGCCACCACTCATCCGAACTGTCCGCTCTGGGTTCTAGAGGTGGCCCCCGTCACACAGACGTGGCACTTAGCCCCTCACGGATTTATCGGGAACAAATTCCCAATTCGCGTCCGCCATGACTTGAACCCCTTACCACTTGTAAGTGTCAAGTCATGACTAACCATTGGAACTAGGTCCAATGGTTAGTCATGACTTGACACTTACAAGTGGTAAGGGGTTCAAGTCATGGCGGACGCGAATTGGGAATTTGTTCCCGATAAATCCGTGAGGGGCTAAGTGCCACGTCTGTGTGACGGGGGCCACCTCTAGAACCCAGAGCGGACAGTTCGGATGAGTGGTGGCGCCTGGGCCCCCCCGGCGAAGTCCGGTAAATCCAGGGCATCACACCTTGTGAGTTCATAAATTTTAAAATAAATATTATTAAATTTATTAATTAATGAAGGATCATAATTTGATTGGATAATAATGCATGTGGGAGATTTATACATTGACACTGCCGTAAAGATAAACTCTTATTATTTGCATTTTAAGTTTTTGAAGGATTGCTATAAAAGCAAAAGTAAAAGGTAAGAATAATATCGTAAGTGATTAAAGAAGATAATTAAAATATAAGATATAAATAAAGTCATACATTTTATTTTATCATCCAAAAAATAACGTTATCTGAATTTCTATTTCTTTTATTTGCTTTACCATCCCAGCACATTATCTTTCAAAAGCAAAAAACAGATAAAAAAAGTGTCATTAGAAGGACCAACTCTTAGGGTGTGTTTGGATGAGGGATTTCAAGGAGGGAATTCATTTCAATAAGGATATTTAAAAGTCTAAAATCTAAATTTCTTGTTTGGCAAAATTTTTTGAAGAATTTCAAAATTAGGAGGGATTTCAAAAGAGAATTTGAGCATCTCAAATTCCCTCTTGAAAATCCACCTAAAGAGGTGGTTTTTTAAAACTCCCCCCACTCTTCTTTCCTTCATTAGACATACCCCACTATTAAATATAAAGTTAAAAATAAAAACATATTATTTTATTTAAATATAATATATATTTTATTTTTTTTATATTATTAATAACATCTATATATTTTTACAAATTTAATGATATCCATATTGCATATTTTATTTGATTTTTTTCTTTTTTAATATATAATATTATTATTTTTCTTTTATAATTAATTTTTATTTAATCTAATTCTAATATTCAAAAATTCTTTTTAAATATTATTGACCCAAACAAGTTAATTAAAAATGCTAGTATCTTAAAATGAGATATTTTGAAATGCCTCAAATTTTTCAAATTCTCCATCCAAACGCAACCTTAAAGTTCTGCCTGGCAGAGTGAAAAAAAAATCAAAAGAAAATTGAAAGAAGAGAAAAATGAAAAGATGAAAAATATTTTTGTTCTTTCCATTGATATAGTTGGTAAGAAAAAAATGAAAAATGTGAAAGAAAATATAATTTTCTTTTATTTCATTGTTTTGTTTGGTTTAGTTGAAAAATAGGAAAATAGTTTTATTGTTTTACTATTATACCATTAATAAAATAAGATAACAAAATAAAATTTAAAAAATAAAAGATAATTTTGAAAATACATATAATTGACTCACTTTTTTTTTTATTTTCTCTCCACTAATCTTTCCAATTTGGAATGATTTGTTTTTCTTAATAAGGAAGGCAAATAACAATCTCTCATATTTTCTTTTCTAACACTTTTTTTTCTTTTGCTAGTGTAGACACCAAATTTTGTCCGAAAAAACTTAAATTAAAAAAATTGAAAAAAAGCAAAAAAACAAAAAAAATAATAATAAATAAATTAAACTCATTCTTCAATGCCCATGCATCATGGTTGACTTGAGAGATTTAGACCAAATATGAATAAGTAAATAAAAGGAAAATAAATCATGCAAAAAAAGAAAATAATTAAATGCAATAGAAGCTGAAAATAAATTACCAAAAATAATACAATGAAAAAGGAATAAAAAGATAGGTCAAATAAAAAATAAATGACAAAATAAAAATTCCCTAATCATGGGGTCAATACATTAAAGTCAAGATTTTTCTTTCCTAAATAAAGGGGGGCTACATGGTTATAAAAGGGGAGGGTTTTTCGACAGTCAAAGGAGGAGGAGAGAAAGAGATCACAATCTGCAGCATAACTCCTACCCTTACCTACCGAATTGCCTCTTTCACTATTCATAAAACCACCCCTGCTATTCCTGGTCTGCTGGCACCCCTCTCCACTGCGCCGCTCCATATCGTGTTGCATCATCTTCATCACTGCACCGTGCATCATCATCTCGTTGCTAGCTTCTGTTTAAGGTGAGCCTGCTTATATTTCTTTTACATAAAATATAGATCATGTTCCTTAAAAGGTTATCTACGTTGAAAGCATGTTGTTTGGTCTTTCTTTACGTGGCTTCTACATATATTTCTTTTACATAAACTATATATCATGTTCTTTAAAAAGTTATTCACGTTATAAATATTGTGTGAATTAAAATAAGAGTTAAGAATATTTCTTTTAAATAAACATTGTGAGTGCTATTCTATGAATTAATTATTATAATTTTTAATTCTGAAGATAAACAAATATTCCAAAGTGATAAAAGGTTATTCAATAAAATAGTAAAAACCAATAAGGATAAATAATAAAAACAAAATATTTATAAGTTTTAAAAAAATAATTCCGATGATAAGATTCCGAAGAAATCACAAGTAGTGATTCTCCGATAATCTTTAGGATCGAGAAGAAGTCTTTAGATGTCACCAGCGTATTGGGACACTTAATCGACTTTATCTCGATATCGAAACTTGCCTTATATAAATAAAAAAAAAAATAAATAAAACAAAAAATGGTAATAAAAATAATAATATAAAGAATAAGTAAATAGGAGAAAATAGTAAGTGAATAGAAATAAAAATTTAGGAATAAAAATAAATAAATAAATCTAAATACATTGATAAATGCAAATATAAGTATTAAAACAAAATATAAGAATATACATCTTAAATATAAAATAATTTCCGATGATAAGATTTCGAAGAAATCAAAAGTAGTGATTCTTCGATAATCTTTAGGATCGAGAAAAACCCTTAGATGTTACCAGTGCATTGGAACATTTAATTGGTTCTATCTCGATTTCAAAATTCTTTAAATAAATTAATATAAAAAACAAAAATAAATTAATCAAATATAAAATTTAAAATGAACAAATAAATAAATATAAATATGAATTATAAATAAATAAATAAAATATAAATTTAAAAGAATATCCTATGATAGGATTTCTTAGAAATCACAAGTAGTGATTCTTTGATAATCCTTAGGGTCGAAATGAAATATTTGAATATTACCAGCGTATTGGGGTATTCAAGTAATTTTAGTTCGATGAAATAAATTAATATTAATAAACAAATAATAAATAAATAAAATTTTTAAACAAATAAATAAGAGTACAAAAGTGTTATAATTAACCTTCGGAAATAAATGATAATAAAACAATTAAAAATTAAATAAAAAGTATAAGTTTTAAAGATTTTCCGATGATGAGATGTTACGGAATTCACAAGTAGTGATTCCTAACTGATCTCTAGGTGAGAGAAATATGCTAAATGTTACCAGCGTATTGGAATATTTAGTATGATTTTTCAATAAAAACAAGATTTTATAAATATAAATAAATTACAAAATAATAATACAAGTATAAATGAATTAAAAAATAATAAAATGGATTTCTCATGTGCATCATCTATATTTTGATTGCATCATTTGCATTCATGAAATTTCAAAATAAGTGTGAATCTCCCAAGGATGGGATTCTATAGAAATCGCAAGTAGCGATTCTTACGAAATCTCTAGGTGAGGAAATTATCCGAAATGCTACCAAAAGTATTGGGGTTCTTCGGAATAATTTTCAATACAAAAGATTCTCATTTATTTCAAATAAAAAATAAATTTAACATAAATAAAAATAAAATTTAATGTTTCAAATAATAAGCAAATAACAAATTGATTTCAAAATAAATGAATTTCTTTTTAAATGTTTAATTAAGACCATTTTATTAAGATCAAAAGATAATACATGATTAAGTGGTACCGTTTTCTAACGGGCGCTGTGGGGGTGCTAATCCTTCCCCACGCGTAACCGAACTCCCGAACCCAAACTTTGTTTTCGCAGACCAAAAATTATTTTTTTTGATAAACCTTAATTAATTTTAAGATTTTATTGAAAAAAATAAATGATTTTAGGTGGCCAATCACACCTAGTCAAAAAAGATTGGTGGCGACTCCTCTTTATTGTGTTTATCCAAAATCGTCTAGCAATCGAGTCCCCGGACGAAAATCGTTACGACAATGATAGTGTTCAAGGGTTTCGGTGGTGGTGGTGATGGTGATGTTTAGGGGTTTCGATGGTGATGGTTTGGCGATAGTGATGACGGTGATGATGGTGGTGTGTGGTGGTTAGATGATGATGAGTGGTGAATGGGATTTGAGATGGGAAGGGGTCTCGATGGTGAGACGGGAATAGGGAGAGTTGTTATTTGGTGGTTCCGGTGGCAGTGAATGGTTGAGGGCTGGTGTCTCGATGGTGGGGTTGATACGGGGATGGTGCAGGGATGGTAGCTTAGGGTTTCTGTCGATCGGTTTTAGTATTTCTGAGTCAGAAGAGTCTCTGTTCTCTCCGCCAGGAGATGAAGAAGAAGAAATCTTTTTGCTTGGGTCCTCTTAAACAGATTTCGGAACCCCCTTTTGTCTAAGGTTTCATAATTAATCCTTAGGTTTTTGTTATTATCTTCCGATTATCAATGCATTGGTCAAAGATGGGGCTGACAGCCTGGGGAAGATGAACACTGGGTGAGGCTCGAGACAAGGGAGTGACTGGAGGCGCCGGCGACTAGGCAAAATTTGGCCATTAAATGTGATGGAAATTGGACAAATAAAAATAATAATAATAATATATAAAAGTAATAATAATAACATAATAATAATAAAAAACAAATAATAAAAATAAGAATGAAAATAAAAGTAAAGATAAAAATAAAAATAAAAAATATATATAAATAAATAATAATAATAGTATAAAGGTAGCAATAATAATAATAAAAATAAAGATAAAAGTAATAAAGTATATTTAAAATAATAATAATAATAAAAACAACAACAAATAATAAACAAAATGATAACAATAATAACAAATAATACAAATAAAAATAATAAAAATAAAAATAACAAAAAACATTAAAAAAAAAACAAACTTAGCAAATTTTAATGGGCCTGGAAGCCTAATGTTTCGATTTGGACTTTAAAAGCCCAATCCAATGTAGTCCCGTTGATTTGGACAAAATTTGGTGTCTACAGCTGCCCCCCTTTGCTCATTGCTGAGGATCAGAAATAGAGCAAAGGCAATAGACAACAATTTTGTCCAACTCATGACCTAACCTTTTGTTGTTTTTTTTCTTTTGGTTTTTCTTCTTCTTCTTTTTTTTTCTTTTTCTTTTTGAATTTTTGCATTTTCTTATTTTTGAATTTCTTTTTCTTCTTTTTTTTTAGAAATATATATATATATATATATATACACACACACACACACACACAAAAAAATACACATACTTAACAATATTTCTCTTACTAAAGGCTCTTCACTTTAACATTAATCAACGACTTTAAGATTGCATCCAAAGAATTTCGAAACCATACTCGAATAACTTAGAATTTGTACCTGAAAGGTTTGAGATTTGTGCCTCGGAAGACTTAGAATTAGTGCCCGGAGGTCTTAGAATTTATGCTCGGAGGACTTGGAATTGGTGCCCGGAGGGCTTAAAGTTGGTGCTTGGAGGACTTAGAATTTATGCCCAGAGGTCTTGCAATTTTGCTTTGAGTATCGAAATTTGTGCCCGGAGTACTTATATTTTATGCCCGGAGGCCTTTGAAATTTTGCCCGGAGGTCTTATATTTATGCCCGAAGGACTTAAAATTATGCCCGGAAGACTGAAGATTTGTGCCCGGAGGTCTTAGATTTGTGCCCGGAGGTCTTAGATTTGTGCTCTGAGGTCTTACAATTTGTGCCCGGAGGTTTTAAATTTGTGCCCGGAGGTCTTAGAATTATGCCCGGAGGACTTGAGATTTGTGCCCAGAGGACTTAGAATTATGCCCGGAGGACTTGAGATTTGTGCCCGGAGGACTTGGAATTGTGCCCGGAGGTCTTAAATTTATGCCCGGAGGTCTTAGAATTATGCTCGAAGGACTTGACATTTGTGCCCGGAAGACTTAGAATTATGCCCGGAGGACTTGAGTTGTGCCCGAAGGTCTTACAATTTGTGCCCGGAGGTCTTAAATTTGTGCCCAGAGGTCTTAGAATTATGCCTGGAGGACTTGAGATTTGTGCCTGGAGGACTTAGAATTATGCCCGGAGGACTTGAGATTTGTGCCCTGAGGATTTGGAATTGTGCTTGGAGGTCTTAAATTTATGCCCGAAGGTCTTAGAATTATGCCCGAAGGACTTGAGATTTGTGCCCGGAAGACTTAGCATTGATTTGAAAGATTGGAAATTTATGCCCGGAGGACTTAAAATTTAGCTTATCTTCTGAAAATCAATCTTCAATCTTAATTAAACATGGCATTGATCAAACTGGATTTGAAAATTTCTTTATCATGAGCAAACTTGACTTTTTTGTTTTGAAAAAAGGTTGCATAACCTTCAAAATTTTGATTGGATGGTGTAGAGCCTTTAGCTTGAGAAACATGTTTTAATCTCAAAATTTTACACAAAACTTTCAATGCTGATGCTGTATGATACTGTGTATGTATGCATGTATGCATGGCACTCAATCTTGTACATTCTCTAACTTTGAAACTCTATCTTGTCAAAGAGGTACATCATTTGTCTTTTGTATTTTCCACATAACTATCTTCCAGGGGGAATGAATCCAAATTTCACAAGTGATACTTGATCCTTTCGAAAAATTAGTGATTACTTTTCAAGATAAGTGGCATAAATCCTATTCGGATTTTTCAACTGGACAATTGAAAGTTTCGTGACCATGATGTTTTGTTTGGGGCATACTTTGCCACTTATACAAAAAACAATGGTTCCTTACTTAGCTTAAAATAGTTTTCTTAAAATACCACCACTTTTTCTCCCCTTTTTTTGAACAAAATTTTGAATGAGAAAAGAAACAAAATATTTACAACTTGGTTTGACAATCTCTTAAATTCTCGACTAATGGCGTTCTACAGATGCCAAGATGAGATACGAATGACTGAGGTCCTTTCTATTTAAGACAAGTATGCACAGGAAGAAAGGTTCAAACTTTTTCAAAAAAATGTCGGACAATCAAGTGACATCAGAATCTTTGGATGTCTCGAGGATTTCTCAAAGACTATTGGTTCTTTTTCCATGTTTTCAATTCGTGTCATTGCTTGATTTGTTGCTCTAAGAGTTCATTGTTTGCTCTAGACTGCCCTTTTCGGGTTTTCACCCTAGAGCTGCACTCTTTCTTTTGTTTTCTTTTCTCTTCTTTTTTTTTTGCATTTTTTTTATTGTTCCACCATGCATTCAAGAATTCAGATTTCATTCAAACCAGATAATGGCAAGAATTTTCCAAAGAAGAGCTCTTCGATACAAGCATCCATATTTGATCAAAATGGACTTTTAAGTACGTAATGTAGGCCATGGTTCAGGGTTTTGAAAGAATGGATAAACAGACCCAAAATGTTGTTTAAGGATGATCAATCCAAGGATCATTTCTTTTCATATGGACATCTATCATTTTCATTCTTCGAAGCACCTTTCTTCTTCTACTTTTCCATGTATCTTTTTTTTTTTTGAATCCTTTTCATTCTTTGAAGCACATTTCTTTGTGTACTTTCACATGTATCCTTTTCTTCTTGCTCTTTTTTTTTCATTTTTCTTTTTCATTGATTCATGTCTAAGATTTCAAATCTAATTTGCCCCAAATTGTCCCACAACATAGTAAATCTTATTTGATCCAAAACAAAAGTTGAATAATTCATATTCTTTGAAGAGATATCTCCGCACATGCCCCCCAATGTGGAGGGTGATCCTTGGAAGAGGTTTATTGCAAAAGAAATTATCAGGCTCAAAAGGGTAGCAATGGGATAATGTTTATATTTGTGAATGTGATGTGAAAGACGGCCATTCATCATCTCAAATTAAGATGCTTATATTAAAAAGCAATTCTTAAGATAAGTTTTTCTTTTGGCTTTTGAAATCATCTGAATATCATGTTTGCATGGTGTCACGATCAATTTCATTTTTTTCTTTTTTTTTTCATTTTTTCTTCCTTTTCTTTTTTTTTTAGGTAAAGCAACACTTTAATATAACAGAGCTTGACCTCACACACCACATCGTCATTTAAGGAAAAAGGTGATGCGTAACTCAGGGTATTGTATAGATGGACAATAGTGAAAAATCCTCAACTTTGGTTTTTTTTTTGCTTTTTTGTTTTGTTTTGTTTTTTTTTTTTGCTATCTTGCTCCAAATCATGGGCGAAAAGCATCTCGGAGGTACATAATTAAAGAGTTCGGGATTTGTATATGAATCAGGGTGGAACTGTATTTCAAAATTTCCAAATGATCTTGCCAAATATCAAATTGCCAATATCCAAAATCTTCAAGATTGTCATAAATTGATTTCCAAATTATTCTCAAAAGGTTTTGCAAGTTAGTCATTTCTTTGAAAATACTTAATAATGAAGCCCTGTCATGGTCAAATGGAAAACAAATCGGACTTTCAAAATCTTATGCCCCAATTTAGCCTTTTGGCTCTCGAGAGACTTAGGTTTTGTTGCGATATGATCCGAGAATGATTTGTGACATTCATCTTCAATAGTAATCACCGATTTTCTTAGAATCATTTTTATCATTAATGTGAAGAAAAGAAACATTCTTGTCACATGCCACTGGAAAACAAATTATGCAAAAAGTTATGCTCATACAACTGTCATTTAGGCCAATGGAACTGACAAAGCATTTTTCAACAAAACACAAACTCTGACATTTCAGTTTCTTCCAATCTAGTTTCTCATCATGACCTAACTTTACATCAAAGTGGACTTCCACTGATCCATAAGTTCTTAAGTCAAGATTCCCCCATTGATAAGCTCTTCAACCTTTTCCTTCAATTGCCTGCATTTTTTTGTTGAATGCCCCATTGCTCCCAGGTGATAGTCATATCTACTATTCGGATCATAGCTCTTAGACAATGGGTTTGGGGCTGTTCTCAAAGGTATAGGGGCTAGATATTGGTTTTTCACCAAAAGAGATAAAAGATCGGAGATTGGAATTGGGATTTTTCCTTGGTTGCTTCTTAGTCTCTTTTGGTTATTCATTGGTTGTTGGACAGGTCGAGCTATAGGATTAGTCACAAAGGTAGGTGAGTGAGCAACTACTAGGTAGTAATTGCTTACTAGGTAGTAAGAGTTTGCTTGGAGTCCTGGTTGTGGGATTGGTGAATAAAGATAGGGATCACAGGAAACATTGTTCAAGGTTGGATGGTACGATGAGTGAGGCAAATAGGGATGATGTGGAGTGGAATTTTTGGGAAATTGCCCCTAAAATGTCGCAACCTGCACTTCTTCTTCCATTATTTGTGACTTGTTACCAGCAATGTCATCTATCTTGATCTTGCCCCTCTTGATTGCATTCTCAATCATCTCTCCAGAAGCCACCATATCGGCAAAATTCTTAGTAACATTCCCAATCATCCTATCATAATATGATGCCTGGAGGGTACTAAGAAACAGCACTGCAGTCTCTTTTTCTGTGAGGGGAGGCTGGACTTGAGTAGCAACATTCTTCCATCTCGGGGCATATTTCCTAAAGCCTTTGGTAGCTTTCTTTTCCATGGTTTGCAAAGATAAACGATCCGTAGCTAAATCCACAATATGCTTATATTGGTCGATGAATGCCCTTGCCAAATCTTCCCATGAGTGAATATCACCCTTGCCTAATTGTGTATACCACCTGGCAGCAGATCCTTTAAGGCTATCTTGGAAGACATGGATCAACAATTTGTCATCATGCACATGTGCTGCCATCTTTCTACAGTACATAGTGATATGGGCTTTCGGACATGTAGTCCCATTGTACTTCTCAAATTCTGGGGCCTTGAACTTTAAAGGAATGATCACACCAAGTACTAGAGATAATCTACTTGCATCCAAAGATCCATGAAAATCCACTCCTTCAACAATTCGAAGCCTTTCTTCTATAAGCTCTATCTTTTGTCGGGAACATGAGCCTTCTTTGACTTGTGACATCTTTTGATCTTTGTGACTATCCAAATTGGCAATATAAATTGGTTCGAGGGGGTTCATTGTAGGAGTTGCATGCCCTTGAAGCTGACTAGCGTCGACTGAAGATGGCATATTAGGGCATACATACTCTTTGGTGGGCATTACTTGTGGCTCCTGAGATGTTTGGGTTTCTCGTGAGCCAATGTTAACTGGACAAAAAGAACCCTCCGCATTTCGTAACCGATGCCCCTCTTGAGTAGCTAGTTCTCCTATTTTTCTGCTGTTCAACTTCTCCAACAAACCGGCCATCTGTGATAATTGCTCTCTCATCTCTTGTTGAGCTTTTTCCATCCTTTCCATTCGACTCGTTTTTGTCTCTTCCATGTCCAAAACTATCTCCAAAGCTTTTCATTGATCAAGCTATATCTACACCAAATCCTGTCCTACCCCTATATTAGATGTCATGCTTGCCATGCTAATATGAAGCTTTTATTGTATTGAAATTGTATATTTACATGTAAAAGAAATTTCAATCTTGTTATTAGTTTACAATATCACAAGTTACACACCGAAAGGAAAAAATTATAAACTAAAAAATTTTGACCGTGTATTTACTTTCATCATTTTTTTTGTTTTTGGAAACAGTTATTGTTAGCTTTATTATTTTCTATCAAAATCATATTATGCATATATGAATGAAGTGAATGCGAACTTAAATAAAATCTTGTAACTTTCATATTCATACGAGAATTGTTTACAAGATTCAAAATTCCTTACTAACTCTCCCTTATTCTAATGTCCTCTACATTCGAAGTCTTTCAAAAACGAATTTCACAACAACAGCCACCTTTTTCACTTTCCAAACCCTAATCGAGCATGGCAGATTCCCGGTGAACCATTTCATGAAAAGTCGATCGATCTCCACTTGCTAATGATTCAACATGTAGTTGTTCTGGAAACGACAGCGACCCTTGAAAATGAACCATTTTAGTCCCTCCAAAACTTTCAAGCATCTTCATAATCTTAGCTAGCTTCCCCTTTATCTCTCGTATGTCATGTCAGCAAAATTCTTCTTGATTATTCTCCAAAGCAGTAAGTCTAGCTTCTAATTGATCTCCCATGTCTTTGACCTCCTTATTATGTGATGTGAATGCATTAATGCAATGAGATATGCTATGCTAAAATTTAATAATAAAAGAATCAAAATTTTCTCTTATTTAAGTTCAATGAATGAATTCTTCTCCCTTTTTTTTTGAGTTTGATGATTTCCTCTTTTTTTTTTTTTAAGAATAGATTTTTTTCTCTCTCTTTTTCTTTATTTCAAAGAAAAAAAATCTTAATTTCACACCATGATTTATTTCCTTTAACTTCCCTTTTTTATTTAATCTATTTTCAAAAAATGTGACAATGCACTTACTTTTTATTTTATAAAAATAAAATTTGTGTCTATGCATAAGTCTCAAAAAAAATATTATTATTATTTTTAAATTGTATTAAAGAATGAAGGGATATTTTCATGTTATTTCTGACAGAGAAGAAAAACCAAATAAATCTTTGTTTTATTCTTTAAAAATTATAAACTTGTAAAATTTTATTTGAAAACAAAAATCTCTTAATTTTATGAGAGCATGAATTTGAAAAATTATTAGAGTTATGATATAAAAAGAGTAGTAAAAACGTTCTCTCATGTGTCCTAATTTCGGGATAATTTCTATAAAAATCGAACATGGCTCTAGCTAGGATTGGACTTTAAGGCTCTCTATATGTTGGGCTTGGATTTGTAAGGATCTAAAGGTTCTCAAATTATACCTCATTGTCGTCCACATTGGACTAGTAAGATTTAATCTGAGTGGGAGTATTTCGCTTGCCATTGCGGAGGTTATTACCTCACGAGAGCATAGGTACTCTACTCCCTCCTAAGAAGGACGAAGCCCGGGGATAGAGCTCATGTTATGCAAATGCATGTGCAAGTGTGTGTATGAAGAAACACATCAAACATTCATCAAACCATAACCCTTATCCTAGATGCCCCACAATTTATTAGCAATAACATATATACAAAATAAAGAATGGCATAAAATAAACATAATAGGTAAAACACAAATGCAACAAATTATTTAAAATTAAAAAAATTAAATTTAAATATTAATTAAGACCATTAAATTAAAACTTAGGATAACACATGACTAATAAATGGCTTGACTCTCAAAAAAGTCCCCAGTGGAGTCGCCAAGCTGTTGTAATGGTTTCACGCTCGACGATTTTGAAAACATTTAAAAACAAAAGGGAGTCGCCACCAATATTTTTTACTAGGTGTGATTGGCCACCTAAAAATGTTTATCATTTTAACAAAATCTCAAAATTAATTAAGTTTTATTAAAAAGACAATTTTTTGGTCTGCGAAAACAAAAGTTATGTTCGGGAGTGCGGTTACGCGTGAGGAAGGATTAGCACCCTCACGACGCCCGTTAAGAAACGGTACCATAATAATCATGTGTTATCCTTTAGTTTTAATAAAATGGTCTTAATTTGATATTTAAAAATAATTCCTATTTTATTGCATTTTTTTTATTTTCCAAAGTCATTTTTTATTTGTAGAAATCATTTTTTGTTATTTTAAAAAAGTTAAATTTCATTTTTTTGATTTTATTGATGAAACTCTTGATATTGAAAAATTTAACTAAATATCCCAATACTCTGGTAACATTTAGTTAATTCCTCTCACCTAGGGATCAGTCAAGAAATCACTACTTGTGAGTTTCATGACATCCCATCATCGGAAGAATTTCATTTTTTTGAAAATTAATGTTTATGCACACGATGCAAGCATATAGTACATGATGCACATGGAATTATAAAAAGAACTTTATATTTTGATTTTTATTAATGAAACTCTTAATATTGAAAATTTTAACTAAATATCCCAATACTCTGATAATATTTAGCTAATTCCTCTCACCTAGGGATCAGTCAAGAAATCACTACTTGTGAGTTTCATGACATCCCATAATCGGAAAAACTATTTAATTATTAAATTTCATTATTTATTTTTCTATGTTTTTTTTATAAAAAAATTATTTATTTTCATTTTTAATAAAAATTTAAATTATTGAAAAATCATACTAAATATCCCAATACTCTGGTAACATTTAGTAGACTCTTCTCACCTAGGGATCAGTCAAGAAATCACTACTTGTGAGTTTCATGACATCCCATTATCGGACTTTATTATTAATTTCCCTTTTTCTATTTTGTTTTAAAAACTTATTTATTTTTAATAAAAATTTAAATTATTGAAAAATCATACTAAATATCCCAATACTCTGGTAACATTTAGCAGACTCTTCTCACCTAGAGATCAGTCAAGAAATCACTACTTTTGAGTTTCATGACATCCCATCATCGGACCATTTACTTAAATTTAAATGAAGATTTTATAGTTTTTAATTCATAAAAACAAATTTTAACATACAATTCACTTTTATGCTTTTTAATTTTATAAAATTGTTTTGTGGGTCGAATAATTACCAACCAAAATTACTCAACCTTGTCTAAAAAAAAAAAAACCAAACAATCAAACACACATTCCTCAAATTTGCAAAAACAAAATAAATAAAAGCATGAAGACAAGTACGTGTACCTATATAAAAGTATTCAAACTAGTGAGCAATCAGTTAATAGTCAACAAAAGGACTTTATATAAACAAACGGACATATATATAAATATAAAAGCAAGCATATTCACGTGGTTGACTAATCAAAACAAACATGTTAACCAATCAAAACAATCTAAGTAATAAGTGAATAGGAGAAAAACAAGTCAGTACCAATATTTCCTTTCCTTTTTCCTTTCCCCAACAAAAATCGCAGCCCTTGTTTCGGGCTTTCGACGACAACCTGCTATTTCTTTCTTTTTCTCAAACCCGAGCCAAGCCTCATCTAACCATCTTCTCTGCTTTCTCTCTTTTTTGTTTTTCTGTTATTGATGATTCTGCTGGATTATGTTTTTGCAGGTCTTAGAACACTGATTTTAGGTTTAAGTTTCAGATCTGGGATTTTTTTTGGGGTTCTCGGGTTCTAGTTTTTTTTTGTCTTTTGCAAATCTAAAAGAAAAAATGGTTTGGATTGGGGTTAGGCATGATGAAGGGAACAGGGTTGATGGTAGAGACTAGAACAGGGGCGATGGAATGGTGGTTCATGGTGCTGAATGGAAGATGTTTTGAGAGTGATAAAGGGGTCAAGGGTTTCTGTTCTGGTGGGGATTGGAGTCAATATTGGTGATTTCGGGTGATGGAAGTGGAGAGGAGTGAGGCTGAAAGGAGCTTGTGCGGGTCTTTTATGAATTTATAAGATTTCTGAGTGAGGTTCAGCAATGGACAGTGGCGTTGGTGGCTCTCAGCATAAGTTTGGGTTTGGTTTCTGGGTGGTGGTGGTTGCTAGTTTGTGGGCTAGGTGTTAGGTGTTGGCTTCTGTGTTGAAGAGGGTTGAGAATGGTGGTTACCGGTCTTGGGGTTGGTTGATATGAGGGTGGCTAACAGTGATGAAAGGTCTGTGTATTTGTAAAGATTTCAGGGTCGGGTTCTTAGGCTTCTGCAAATTTTGGCATCCGAAAAAAAAAGCCTTGCATAAATCGTTTTTCATCCTTTTAAACAGATTCAGAAGCATCCTTTAATCTGGTCGTATGTGCTTAATCTCTAGGACTTTGGCATTGTGCATTGGTCACAAGTGGTAACTGGCGTGATGGTGTATGGGGAAGAGTATTGTGCAGGTGGTTGATGGACAGTTGAGGGAGAGAGGCTACAGGAGTGGGTGATAGGAACTGTGCTGTGCACAGCACAAGTTATTTCTTTTCTTTTTTCTTTTTTTTTAAACTTTATTAATTAAATTTATAAAAACCAAACTAAAAACAGAAATAAAATAAACAAAAAATGAACAAGAAAATAAAAAAAATTTTAAGAATGAAAGTAGAAAATTTGGGTCTTCAAACCCATAAAACATGACTTAACTTAAATTGGAATTCTAAGTCCATAAACCCAACTAAATCTACATGCTCAAATTTACATCAATTTTATTAGACTTTAAACTACGAAAATACACTTTCATTAAATTTGTGTCAATTTCATTTCGTAAGATTTGATCTTTAAATTTTCAAAATTGTCAAGCCTAGACAAAATTAGGTGTCTACAGTTACCCCTCTTTGCTCATTGCTAAGAATCAGGAATAGAGCAAAGACAATAGACAACAGACAACAATATTGTCCAACCCATGATCTACTTCTTTTGTTTTTGTTTTTTTTTGTTTTTTTGTTTTTTTGTGTTTTTGTTTTTAATTCTTCTTGAAAAGGTGCTCCTCTTACAATAGAGGCATTAAGACTTTAAAAATTCCTCCTGGAATGTGCTTCTTTTGCAGAAGAGGCAATGAAACTTTAAATTTTTTCTTGAAATGTGCTTCTCTTCTAGTAGAGGCAATAAAACTTTAAACTTTTCCTAAAATGTGCTCCTCTTGCAGCAGAGGTAATGAAACTTTAAATTTTTTTCTGAAATGTGCTCTTCTTGCAGCAGAGACAGTGAAGCTTTAAAGTTTTTAAATTTTTTCCTGAAATGGGCTCCTCTTGCAGCAGAGGCAATGAAACTTTAAATTTTTTCTGAAATATGCTCTTCTTGCAGTAGAGGCAATGAAACTTTAAAATTCTTCTTGAAATGTGCTCCTCTTATAGCAGAGGCAAAAAGATTTTTTTTTGGTTCGTTTTTGTTGTTTTTTTTTTTTGAAATGTGCTCCTCTTGCAGCAGAGGCGATGAAACTTTAAAATTTTTCCTGAAATGTGCTCCCTTTGCAATAGAGGCAATGAAACTTTAAATTGAAAGATTTCACATTCAAAGATTTAGGAATTCACATTTAGAAAATTTATTCGAGGATTCGAATCCGAAAGACAGGTATTTGCATCAAGAAAATTCACATCCGAAGGTTTGATTTGGAGATTCACATCCAGAATATTCAGATTCGGAGATTCACATCCAAAATTTTAACTTGGAGATTCACATCCAGAATTTGACTTGGATTTGGAGATTCACATCCAAATATTTAACTCGGAGATTCACATCCAGAATTTAACTTTGATTTGGAGATTCAAATCCAAAGATTCACTTGGAGATTCATATCCAAAAAGTTGAAATTTTGTTTCGGAGATTCACATCAGAAATTTAACTTGGAGATTCACATGCGAAAAAATTTGACTTGGAGATTCACATCCAGAATTTTAACTTTGATTTGGAGATTCACATCCAAAATTTTAACTTGGAGATTCACATCAATTTGACTTGGAATTCAGAGATTCACACCTGAAATTTTGATTTGGAGATTCACATCTAAAATTTTAAACTTGAAGATTCACATCCGAAAGTTGACTTGGAGATTCACATCCAGAATTTTAACTTTGATTTGGAGATTCACATCCGGAATTTCAACTTTGATTTGGATATTCACATCCAAAATTTTAACTTGGAGATTCACACCCAATAATTTAACTTGGAGATTCACATCCAGAATTTTAACTTTGATTTGGAGATTCACATCCAGAATTTCAACTTTGATTTGGAGATTCACATCCAAAATTTAACTTGAACATTCACATCCGAAATTTTATATAAGAATTCAGAGATTCACACCTGAAATTTTTGATTTGGAGATTCACATCCAAATCGAATTTCCTTATCTTAAAATTCCTTGATTTTTTCTTCAATTTCATCTTTAAATCTTATGTTTAATCTCATTTCAAGTTCAATCTCGAACCTCCTCTTTAAAATATAGCACTGAACCTTCATCTTTTTTTCTTTTTTTTTTCAACTTCAAAAATCTCATTCTTTCAACCTCATATTCTAATCTTGCATTTTCTTGATAAGGATACATTCAGGAACTCAATTTGAGGATTTGCATTGAAAATTCCAAACGTAAACTTTAATATAGAGATTCGCATCTTAAATTCAGAGATTCGCATCCAAAATTTCAGGGATTCTTGTATGAAATTTTGAGTTAGAGTTTCACATCCAAATATTAGATTCGGAGATTCACATCCGAAATTTTAACTTGGAGATTCACACCCAAAGATTTGAGAATTTTGACTTAGAGATTCACATCCAAAGATTTGGTTCAGAGATTCACATCCGAAAATTGAAATTTTATTTGGAGATTCACATCCAAATCGAATTGATTTGGAGATTCACATCCGAAATTTTACTTAGAAATTGACATTTGAAATTTAGTTCAAAAATTCTCATATCATAATGTGCTGATTTCGCTGGGCTTAATACCACACAACGGTGCCAACTACATCGAGCTTAAAACTTGTCTAGGTGCCAGCTACGTTGGGCTTAAATTTTCATCTTAGGTGCCAACTTTACTGGGCTTAAACTTTTATCCAATATCAAGATTCCAATTATTTTTTTGAAGATTCTTGATTCTGTAGTTTCCTTTATCAATTCTTTACTATCTTATCTCAATTTTTTTTTCAAATTCTCAAAATTTTGAAACTTTCCATTTTTTCTCTCATATTCCCAAAATTCTATTAAACTCATCTCATTTTCTCTTTTTTGTTTGACTTTTGTTCTTGTTTTTTCTTTCCTTTCTCTAAAAAAGAATCTCTTTCTTTTTATCTTGCTTTTCAAGCTACATCTTCATATTCTTGTCATTTTAAAAAAGAAACTTGTTTATTATTTCTTTCCTCCTCTCTTTCACATAAACTTTTCTTTTCCTTTTTTCAATTTTCATTTTCTTTTCTCATTCACAAAACTCCTATCTTTTCTTTTTTTTTTCTTCAATGTTTGGCAGATGCAATGATCACTGATGCAAATGCAATATCAACAATGTTGATGCAAATGCAATATCAACACTGTGAATGCAAATTTCTTTATCAATGAATAACCAACTATTATGATGCAAATGCAGACGACTTCTATCATAATGCAAATGTAAATGAATTATATCAAGATGCAAATGCAAATGTTTCATGCGAAGGTGCACTGTAAAGATGCAAATGCAATTATCCAAAATTTTCTTTCAATTTTCTCTTCTTGTTGACGAAAACTTTTTCATTTCTGATTTCTCATCTACCTTACCTTAAAGTATTTGTTTCACCACTTGAAGCCATTTTTTAATGTGCAACAAGGGTTGCCTCATGACAATCATCATATTTTTATTTACCCTTATTTTTTTAAAAAGACCCTAAGAATTCATTTCACAAACAAAATTTTTCCTAACAAAATTTTCCCCCAAAATGGCACAAGAAATTCTTTGTGCCACAATAATTATTGAATTCTTTCTCATTTCTGCTTGAAACGCAATCAAAATTTTGATTAGCAATCGAAAAATTTTCAGACAAAATTGCCTCAAGCATCCTTTCCATTTTTGGATTCAAAAGATAAACGGTTTTTTATTTTTGAAAATGTTTATCTATCCAAAACTTTTTAATTTCACAAGATTGCCCCACACAACAATGATCAAAGAAAGTTAAACACAAATGCAACAAAGAATTATCATTTGAGTTTCTTGAAGATTGGTGATCACTATTTAGGTGGGTGTGGGGGAAAGGTAATTTGTTCTCATCAAATGGATCAGGTGGTTTCACACATCAATGTTTTGGTTTGGCAAAAAAGGCTTACAACCTGATAGAAAATGAGATGAATGTTCCTTTATCTAGGCTCACAAATAAAACATAAGTTTTTTTCAAAAATAATGAATTCCTTACAAATAATGGTTTTGCAAAATGGTTTATCTTGGAATGCAAACAAAATTTAACACTCTTTTAATTTTCAAATTATGTATTTTGAAGTTGTCAAGACTAGCCATAATGGGCTCAAGCTTTTGCTGAGTTATTTGGGAATGGTGAGAAGGTTCAAAACTTTATATCAATCCCTTTAATGGATCATCAGAATGGACATTCTTGGTTCTCTTAAGGGTTATGGATGGTCATGGGTCTCATTGAAATTATTTCATAAAGTCACTTCTTGTTAGACCTTGACAATACCATGAATGACCTCAAAAGGTTTTCACTTTTGCTCTAGACTACCCCTTTTGGGGTTTTCACCCTAAAGCCCCGTTCTCTTTTCTTTTCTTTTTTTTTTTTTGCTTCTTTTTTTGTGTAATTGTTCTATCATGCACTTAAGAATTCAAAATTCATCCAAATTTGGTTGAGAAGATTCTTGAAGGATAATCTTGGTTGAGAAATAAGCTAAGTGCCTCATTGGTTATGATAATTCATCAAGGAAAAATCTCTTCAGTTTAAGTATCCACATTTGATCGAAATAGACTTGTCAAGGTACGTAATACAGGCCAGGTTTCGGGGTTCTGAAAGAATGGATAATAAGGCCCAAAAATGTGTTTAAGGGTGATCAACCAAGGATCATTTAGTATAATGTGAAGACTTATTCAATTCATTTGTCCTCTTATTTCTTATTTTTTCACTCCTTCATTTCATTTTCTCTTTTTTTCTTTTTCTTTCTTGCAATTTCTTTTTTTTTTCTTCATTTTTTTCCTTTTTTTTTTTTTTACTTTTGGAGTGAAATCAAAATCTTGTAAAGCTAATTCACCTCACATTTGCCCCTTAACATGATAAACCATTTTGACTTAGCATTGGGGCTGGTCATTCGTACTCTTGGAGAAGGTTTTTGTATATGTGCCCCCCAATGTGGAGGGTGATCCTTGGTTAAGGTTTATTTAGAAAGAATTTATAAGGCTCAAAGAGGATAACAAATGGATAAATTTCATATTAGTGAAAAAGGATGATGAAAGATAGTCATTTGTCATTTCAAATATGGTCACTTAAATTGACAAAAATTTTCTTGAGTCAAAAAAGTCAAATATTTATCTTTCTGTTGTTTTTTGGTTTTTCATGATGGAATTTCTTTGATATTTTCAAATTTTGGTTCCTTATTATTATTATTATTATTATTATTATTATTATTATTATTATTATTATTATTCTTTTTCTTCTCTCTCTCTCTTTACCTATCTCTCTCTCTCTCTTTCTTTTTGTGTTGTTTGGAATCATTTGAATATCCTGAGTGCATGATGTCACAATTGATTTTTTCTTTTTCATTTTTTTTGTTTCATTTTTTTCTTTTTTTCTTTTTTTTTGTTTTTTTTACAACTCATGCTGCAACAAAACATTGCTACAAAATGCCCACAAGCTAGTGAAAACTGTTGAAATTGCCATATTTAACTTTGGGTTACTCATGGTGTTTTTACCAAGAGGGGAAAAAGATATTGCATTATTTGGGCAAGTTAAGGGTATGGTACTTTGTCCTCCTCAATTTTGGTTTCAGTCGCATGAATGAATCAAAGATTCAGAAATGGCCTAAGGAATCTCATGGTTTGTGGTTTTTCAAACAGATTCGGATAATTTTGACGAGTATGATGCTCCTGTGGCCATTGATAGAAAGGAGTGGTTTCTAGCATAGTTTTGGCACATATCAAATTACCAAAATTCAAATTTTAAAAAAGTATCATGCTTGATTTTTCAAGGAATCCAAAAATAAATTTTATCAAATTGATCGTTTCATTGTTCATTGCCTAGGTAGAGGTCATTACACTTTAATGGCATATTATATCAAGTAAAAATGGATAATGAAGTTCACACTTTTGCTCGTTAAATGCATGAAAGCTTTTTATGTGATATAGGCACGAAAGTTATTGGAGGAGATACTTTATGAGATAAATTTTTCCTAATAATGATCACCAATTTTCTAAGATTCCTTTCATTTTATTATGAACAAATTTTCTTTTTGTCATTTTGCTAAACCTCCTTGACCATTTGGTTATGTGAGATTTTACTTGAAACAAACCTCTTTGATTTCTAAACAAATTTCTTTTTTTTCAAAAAATAATAATAATAAAATAAAAAAAATCAATGTCACTTATTCATGCTAGATACAATTTTTCCTAAAATAAAAATGTACATGAAAAACTATTCGTCCTATATAACTTAAAGAATGAAAGAATATATAAACATGATTTCTCAAAGACTTTCACTATCAAATTACAAGAATCATGCCCTAACCAAGTAATATATATACAAAAATTCAAATTGAAATTTATCCCTTGTTTGACAACTTCACCCATTAACTTGGAAAATCTGATCTGAAACATGTGAAAAATGAATTAGAAAGTAAAAGAATCATCTTATGCCCATATCAAAAATGTTTCCAAAAGTTTCATTTTTCATAAAAATCAAAAAGAATTTCTTTCACCTTGAAATGTGATGTGAAATGCATGAGATATGATACAATGGGATGGACTAAAAAACCAAGCTTGCATGAAATGTAATGTACGCTCAATGCAAATAAGGTGAAGTTTGATTTTTTTTTCTCTTTTTTTTTTTTTTGATTGATTTTTTTATATGACTACCTAACTTGCTTGATGATAAGATGCATATGGCAAGTTTACAAATGCATGGATAAAATGAATGATATGAAGCAAGAATGACATGAGACACTGAGATGTTTGGAAAAAGAAGTGGGTTTTGTATGTAAAATGTTTAGATAATGTTTCTACCAAAAATGTATATGCTAAGAAAAAAGGAGAAAACTGAAACTCCTAAAAACAATTTTTTCACCAAATAATTTTTTTTCTAATTTTTCTTTTATTTAACCATTTTCACATTTCGTGTTCGATTTTGATTGGACAAAAAACTATTTCCTTTTCATTCTTTTTACGTATCAAAGTATTCTTGAAATTATACACAAAACAAATTCAAAGAAAACTTTTGTTGACTTTTTTATTTACTTTATTCAAAAAAATTTCTAGCAATGAGAAGATTAACAACAATTTCTATTTTTATTTTCAGGCCATTTTTTAAATTATTTTTTCACAAGCATTTTTGCATTTTCATTAAACTTCCTACACAACCAAAAATATTTTACATGTCAAACTATTCTTTGAAAATTCTATAAAAAAAATTATTCATCTTTTCTCCTTCAATATTTATTTTGACTTTAAAAAGAAAGAAGGAAAAAAAATTCATTCATTCTCTCATTTTATTCTAACTCTTCTTCCAAGAGATATTAATTCATTTCCTACTCAAAATCCCTTCCACTTTTCTTTTTTATGCCTTTATCTTAAGAAAATTTTCCAAGAATAATAAAGAATAAAAAATTTTAATTAAAAAAAATTAATTGAATTTCTTCTTATTATTTTTTTTGTCTTTTATGCCTTTATCTTAAGAAAATTTTTCAAGAATAATAAAGAATAAAAAATTTTAATTAAAAAAATTAATTGAATTTCTTCTTATTATTTTTTGTCTTTTATGCCTTTATCTTAAGAAAATTTTCCAAGAATAATAAAGAATAAAAAATTTTAATTAAAAAACTTAATTGAATTTCTTATTATTATTTTTTGTGAAAGAGACAAAAATCTTATTTTTCTCAACCATTTTTTAACAAATTATTTCCTTTTTTTTATTATAAAAAGAAAAGTTTATGCATTTTTATCATTTCATATTTTTCTTTTAAAGATAAGAAAGTGAAAGAAATTAAACCCTTTTTTTATTTTTATATATAGAAACATCTTGTAACCAAATATACACAAAACTTCTTTTTCTTCCTCTTGCTTTGGGGAATGTACTTTTATTAGTTCCTATTTTAATGCACCTATTTTCAAAACAAAATTCCCCTTAAAAAAAAGAATGAAAAATTATTCGCATTTTTTAAAGAAAAGTTACATATTTGTTTTATTACTTTTATCACACACCTTTATTTTTTCAAAAATAGGCGGATTTTTTTTACAAGATCTTTTATAAAGAAAAAATATATTTTTTCCATTTTTAGTTTACAAAAATTCCCTTTCTTAGAAAAAATCAAATACTTAAATTATATACAATTCAAATCGATTGTACCTTTATTATTGAATGAGAAAAAGGGGTCGAATATGTTCCCTCGTGTCCTAATTTTAGGGTAATCTCTACAGAATTTGGGCATGGCTTTACCTAAAGCTGGTTTCTTAGGGTCCTTTACATGCTGGGTTGAGATTTATAAAGATTTAAAGGTTCCTAAATTATACCTTACTGTCATCCACACTGGACTAGTAAGATTTAATCTGAGTGGGAGTATTTTGCTTGCCATTGCGGAGGTTATTACCTCACGAGAGCAAAGGTACTCTACCCCCTCCTAGGAAGGACGAAACCCGGGTATAGGGCTCATGTTATGAAATGCATGTGCAAGTGTGTACAGGGGAACACATTAAATATTCATCCTACTATAACCCTTATCCAACATGCCCCAACAATTTATTAAAAATAATATTTACAAAATATATAATGCAGTAAAATAAACGTAATAACTAAAATACAAATGCAACAAATTATTTAGAATTAAAGAAATTAAATTTAAATATTAGTTAAGACTATCAAATTAAAACTTAGGATAACACATGATTAATAAATGGCTTGACTCTTAAAAAAGGTCTCCAGTGGAGTTGCCAAGCTGTCGTAACGGTTTTGCGCTCGACGATTTTGAAAACATTTAAAAAAAACAAGGGGAGTCGCCACTAATCTTTTTTGACTAGGTGTGATTGGTCACCTAAAAATATTTATCTTTTTAACAAAATCTCAAAATTAATTAAGTTTTATTAAAAAGACAATTTTTTGGTTTACGAAAGTAAAAATTAGGTTCGGGAGTACGGTTACGTGTGGGGAAGGATTAGCACCCCCACAATGCCCATTAAAAAACAGTACCATAATAATTATATGTTCTCCTTTAGTTTTAATAAAATGGTCTTTATTTGATATTTAAAAATAATTCCTATTTTATTGCATTTTTTTATTTTCCAAAGTCATTTTTTATTTGTAGAAATCATTTTTTGTTATTTTAAAAAAGTTAAATTTTATTTTTTGATTTTATTGATGAAACTCTTGATATTGAAAAATTTAACTAAATATCCCAATACTCTGGTAACATTTAGTTAATTCCTCTCACCTAGGGATCAGTCAAGAAATCATTACTTGTGAGTTTCATGACATCCCATCATCGAAAAAATTTCATTTATTTTGAAATTAATATTTATGCACATGATGCAAATAAATAACATATGATGCAAATGTATTTTTTTTATTTTTTATATAAATATTCCTTTATTTATTTTAAATAGAAATTCTTATTATTGAAAAATTACACTAAGTATCCCAATACTCTGGTAATACTTAGTGAACTTCTCTCACCTAGGAATCAGTTAAGAAATCACTACTTGTGAGTTTCATAACATCCCATCATCGGAAGATTGTTTAATTATTAAATTTAAATTTTATTATTTATTTATTTATATTGCTTTGTTTTAAAAAAAACTTGTTCATTTTCATAAAAATTTAAATTATTGAAAAATCATACTAAATATCCCAATACTTTGGTAACATTTAGCACGACTCTTCTCACCTAGGGATCAGTAAAGAAATCACTACTTATGAGTTTCATGACATCCCATCATCGGAAGAAAATTTAATTAAATTTTAATTTTATTATTTACTCAAATTTAAATTTCATTATTTTTAAATATGTTTTCTAGTCAATGATAATAATTAATGAAAATGCAAATAAATGAAAATTTTTCAAAAACTTTTATTTTATAACATGCACTAATAATAATAATAATAATAATAATAATAATAATAATAATAATAATAATAATAATAATAATAATAATAATAACAACAACAACAACAACAACAACACAGTAATAGGAATAATAATAATAATAATAATTAAGAAAAACAAGAAAAAGGCTAAAAAAAATTATACCCAAAGTGAAGCCCAAACCGAAATGGGTTTGAAGCTGGTATTGGGCCCAATTCTCAAAAGCCTCATGGACCCAATCAGACGCGAGTCGGGCTGGATCTGGAGTTAGGTCGATCTGACGCGCAATCCCGGGTCGAATCCGGGTCGCTCGGGGGGTCACCAGCAAATTTCTTTTTTTTTTTGCTATAAAAACCACTTCCTTTTTTTTATTTCATTTTCCTCCTTTTTTTCTCACAAAAATTTCAGAGCCCCTTAAGGGTCTTGGCTGAGGCGATTTCCGATTGCCGCCTACGCTATCACCGGCTGCCGTCGACCACCGTCTCCGATAGCCAGATCACAAAAAGTTTACCACTTTCCTAAAGCTTTCTGTCTCCTCTTTCCGATTTTGACCTCCGTTTCTCCCAAAAACAACCTTAAATCTCTAGATCTGACTTAAACCGAAAGCCTCCTTACCCTTTTTTTTGTTTTTGTTGTTGTTTTTTGGTTGATGGTATGACTGGTCTGCAGGTTTGTTGTGATTCTCTTTTTTTTTTGTAGGTGTTTGGGTTATGATCTGAGTTAGTGGTTGTCGCGCCCGATCTTCCTTAATATCTTACGGAAGCCTAAATTGCGGAATTAGAAAATTTTTTTTATCCCTTATATCACTATTCGTTTTTAGGTGAATATGTAGGCCACTTTTCAATTTCATGTGATCCTTGGATCAATAAGATCATCGACATCATCTTTTGTAATGTATTCAGGCATATCTACCAACATACATAATGCCAACTCAAAAGCATAATGGTCATAATATTCGATTAATAATATAACCTAGTTTACATCCCAGACTCATCACATAAATATATATATATACAATCAAAAGAATTCCAATACACTGTGCCATCATCCCTCTATGTCTATACAAACCGCTGGGAGCCATATACCTTAGACTATGCAGGGAAGTCCACTCTCAAGAAGCTTCCCAAGCCCAAATGAACAATCGCTGTATCGATCACTCTGAAAGGGAGGGGAAAGAAGAGGGGAGTGAGTCGCAACTCAGTAAGTAACAACAATAAGCAACTAAATAGTACCAAGCATCCCTCGATTTTGAAAGCTCATTCAAATCACTTTCAATCATATCAAATCAATTATGCTGCATTAAAACTCAAATACGATATGGAAACTCAATAACAATTTGTAGTCAAATATAGAGTTCCCTCAGTAGACTTTAAAGTCTCAATATCAAATCATACATAAATTATGCTGTGCGATCAATAAAAACCAATCATAGTACCAAGAGAGTCCATACAGTATCAATCGATGTTACTTAGAGCTAACAATTAACGATCTACGGTAGCGAACCGTAGCGATCATCCCATAAGGGACGTGCCTATGCATAGACCCCCAGCATCATTGCGCACATGACACCAGGACCTGCCCAACGTAATATACGGGACAAGCCAATCGTTTCCGAGACTTTTACTCGCGAAACAGTGCTCTAAGTCATTCAAATGTGTTTATAAAGTTCTCAAGGTACAGTGCCCAAAGGTCTCAATACCCCGGGTCTAAAACAGAAATCCATTAGTCTTTCAATAAAATTCATTCTTATCAAATCGACCATCCAAGATTTCGTATCACAATCACAATGTATAAATATGTAGCTAACAATCGTAGGCTCGCTAAGCCTTTTAAAGAACTTTAAATTTTAAAACAAAATCAGAAAACCATATTAACCACAAGCTTAGCTCAATTTGGAAACTAAAATGGGTTATCACATTAGAGTAATAATACATAAAACCAAGTCAAGATTTGGCGAGCCTATAGCATGTTTGTAAAACATTTTCAGAAAGCTAAACCGATCAATCAATGATAGGCCCAATATGCAGCATTCATTTTATTTCAATTGCCAAATTCCAAGAATTTATAGCATTAAACAATTTGGATGCAAGTAGTCGCTTAGGGTTACTTACAGTACTTCCTTAGCTTCTGAATCAATTCTCCCTCGCCTAACAAGTCTTGGAGTATTGATTGATTTCGGGTCAATCTCAGTCCTTAGGACAACCCTCTACATATGACACAATAGATTAAATCAATCTCCATACATCCATCGATCTTAGTATTTCCAATCATAAGCTAACATTAAGCATTGTATAATTCAACAAGAAACAATACTTGGCTGTGTTTCCAGAGTTATTCAAACGTTACTAGCACCGTTTATTGCCTTTTCGTTCATTTGATTTACTTACGACCCATTTGGTCCATTTCTGTTCTTTAAGGTTTTGGACCTTATGGCATTGTGCTAGACTTAGGTATAATTTCCAAAACTTAATTATCAAACCGTAATTTTTATATTACTTCTAACTCAAATCTCTATTTAGACATGTAAGGCTCATTTCCTAATTCACTTTGAGCCATTTCCCACCAATTTTTAGACCTTGGTCCAAATCTGGCATAGTAGGTAGGAAATTTCTTAACTTGTGTTCAGTAAAATGCTTACTGCCAACTATAGGGTTATGAGATTTGTACAAACCCAATACCATGTCAATCATGACTCATTTATCTTTCTGGACATGTAAAGTTTGCAGTCATATTTGATCTGTGCAATTTTCTATGAATATTTGAAGTTTACATTAAAAATCTGTCCCCAGCAGTGAGTATCCTGCATGCATTCATACATATCTTAAGCCATGAAATTCCAAATCTTGAAATTCCAAAACTAGATGAAAGTTAACTCATTTCCCTATTTAGAAATGTAAGATTCATAATTTAACTCTTCCTATATCATTACCAAAAATTTCCCAAAGTTTCAATATGTCTAGCAGTTTCCTGACACAGTAAAACACTGACCAATATGCACAAACTGTCTCATATCTGGTTATAGGAGTATCCGAATGATGCAAACCCAGAACCATCATGCTCCTAACTTAAATACTCTTTCTAGACACGTAAGTCTTGCAACCTAATTCAATTTAGGCCATTTGCTATGATTTTCTCAAAGTCAGGACTGTGATTCAGGTTTCTAGATAGAACACCCTGCACTTATTTGTGCATAACTCAAGCTACAGAAGTCCAATTCAAGAAATTCCAAAGCTGAATTTCTTGTAACTTAAAGGGCCATAATTTATAATTTTTCCAGATTTTTTATCCATACAGAACTATTAAACTGCTCTTTTTAATTTTCCAGCCAAACAGAACAGCAAATTCCAGATTCACACCAACTCAGAATTTCAGTTCATCTTTATCTAACCATAGCCATTCAAATTTAGCTCATCACAACATCATTTTCATGCATGGTAATCAATCATTATAGGGTTAGAACCTTACCCCCTTTAATTTGATGTACAAACAGAATCTGTTAGAGCCATTTTAGACCATTTCTCCAAGCTTATTTGCTGTCAAACCTATACACATCAATGCCAATCCAATGAACACATTTGCATTCTATTTCCATAGATTAATTCCAGCATAAACACATCAACTCACCTCAATTTACTACCTTTCTTATTTGCCCTGAAATCCCAATCTAAATCTGCTGTAGTTTGGGTTTCAACTCCTCACTTCTTCAATCACCAATGGCAGCTCACTCTCACTTCTTCTCCATTCACTTCTCTTGCCCTAATCTTGTTGAACCAAGACTCTCATTGCTCTTATGACTCACGATTTCTTGGTCAGCTTATACTCCCATCAGCAATGCTTCCTTCATTTCGTTTTCTGCTTCTTAACCTAGAAATCCCTAGATCAGTGATGCCTTTGGGTGAAAGGGATGAAGGTTTGAAGAGAACTTCAATCTATGGCTGGAATGAGGGAGGAGGAAAAGGAGTTCTTCTTGCTAAGGCTGTCGACAAGTGCTGGAGAAGTTTGGCTCCTCTTGTCTCGGTTTGGGGAGGAAAATAGAAGGGAAAAAACGTGGTTCATAGTTTCCAGCTTTTAATTTTATTTCCAGCCCCTCTTTACTCTTGTATTTCCAGCCCATTTGTTCTTGTATTTCCAGCCCATTTATGTTGTATTTTCCAACCCTTTGTTCTTGTATTTCCAGCCTTTTTCTCTTGTATTTCCAGCCTTTTTCTCTTGTATTTCCAGCCTATTTATGTTGTATTTCCAGCCCTCATTTCATCACCTTTTAATCACCCAATTTAACATTAATGGATTGGTGGATGAATAAATATTGTTTCAAGCAAATAATAATGTCTTCCATTTTCCTATTGTCTTAATAATTCTAATTTCCATAACTTATATACATATGCCTATACATATATATATATATTTAAATCTCTTTTTGTATATCTCTACCTATTTAATTTATTTCCTACTTCATATCTTAGTACCTACATACTCACATTTACATATCCATCGCTTCTTGACCAAGATGGCTCAGACATTCTCAACTTCCATAATCTGTCAAAATTTACTCTAGTATACTTACGATAGATATATATATTTAAATCCCTTTTTGTATATCTTAACCTATTTAATTTATTTCCTACTTCATATCTTAGTACCTACATACTCATATTTACATATCCATCGCTTCTTGACCAAGATGGCTTGGACATTCTCAACTTCCATAATTTGTCCAAATTCCAAAATAACCTCAAGTCAGTCAAAATTTACTCTAGTATAC
This sequence comes from Heritiera littoralis, assembly GCA_031772115.1. Taxonomy (NCBI): domain Eukaryota; kingdom Viridiplantae; phylum Streptophyta; class Magnoliopsida; order Malvales; family Malvaceae; genus Heritiera; species Heritiera littoralis. The sequence continues at coordinate 1,058,417 of JAPDPK010000035.1, forward strand.
TTACGATAGATATCGAAATTAAGGGTTATTACATTCTTCACACCTTGGAAAATTTGGTCCTCCAAATTTGATTATGGTTATCTCAAACTTGTGAGGATGCTTTTCTTCTTACGGATCCATGAACCTTTATCTAATAAACTTCAATCAAAACTCCTAACTGTCCTTTAACTGATAACAAAATCGATGAAAATTTTATTTCAAATTCCATATAGTCCAAGAAGGTAACGTTCCAACTTTCAATCTCCAAACCCATAACTTAATTCATACTTTTGCTGCATACTCTAATATCTCATTTCAATATAACCCCAAAACACCAATTGTATATCGAGTAGCCTTTGCACTAACAAAATCTCTTGTCTATAACAGTACTTACAATCGAGTTTCTAATTCATTAATTGGGGAATTCAAAATACATTTCACATATTACCGTTTATCTATGAATCAAATTCATTTTACATTAGATCTCAATCTCAATATTCAATCAATCCACAATTTAGATGTATCTCATTACTTTACACATTACAAACATACATCTTTTATAAATCTAAAACCATCAAGTTGAGCTAAGATCCATGCCATTTTAAGGCGATCTTGATTATCTTATCTCACAAAGTCTTAGCTTTGGAATCAAGTTATCACCTTGCTTCACATTCTTTAAAGGTCTCCACTAGTACTCAAGGATTCATAATTTCTATAATCAGTCGTATTTAATATCAACTCCACTAAAACCTTCTCCATTAGTCGAGTTTGAAGATCAAAGGACTTTTCAAAATATACATGATCTAACACATACTTCGATTTCAAATAAAGATCAGACCTTAACTCCTTTTTGAGACATATCCATAAAGTCCATTTTTTTTGTCAAGCATGGTGAACAAGTTCAATAACCGTTTCTTGCCACTATTGTGGACAAGTCCAAACCTTATTGGTCAAATCCAATAATCACAATTGATATCACACTTGGGACTCTACTAAAGCTCATCAAGGATGCCCAATCCTCAAAATTCAAGTCTCTTAGTTTAAAATGGCAATTCCAAATTTCATATAGCTCTTAAAGCAAAGCTAGATCATGTATTTGATCAAATCTTATATTCTCTTCATAGGAAAATAAGGTTAGCATAAGGCCTTAGGTTCGAATGGCTCTATAAAATATAAAGCTCAATGCATGGTTCAATTTCTTTTCCTGTCAATCAAGACAGCCCACATTTTTAAGATTTCCAAATGTATTAACCCTCAAATCCATGCATGATCAAAATCAAACGATTCTAATAGTTCAGGGCTCATGCTAAGTATGTCCATGTGTTACATCAAGACACATGTTGAAATACTTAAGGTTCATAGCTATGTCAATGAATTCAATATGCAATTAAGCATATTCATCACATGCCATCCTCTCATGGCTATCCAAAAATCACCCAATATATACAAGCAAGATTTAATGTTCCTAGTTCTGCACTTTGCATGTTTAGGCTGTATGCACTAAAGTATGCTTTCAGATGTCTCGGTTTCAAAAATTATGTATAAATATGGCCTAGGTATGATCATTAATCATTCTCATATCACATATGATTCATACTGTTCACCACCCATCTTTCTTATTACGTGCCAAGTCGATATAGTTTGATAACTATCAGTTACCCAATTTAATCAGTACTATGTAATTGTCCCAGTAGCTTTCATATCTCGTGCACACGCTCTCTCATTATCATAAAGCGTTTATATATCACGCTCATATATTTACATTAGTACGGAGCGGTGTTATCAGTACATTTGGGGGTCTCAAGCCTTTTGCTATTTTCTATTAGCATATGGCAACTCAAAGATTCCCCTTACATGTAATGCTCACTGGGCTTGTACATATACATTCTCATCGTTTCATACTCATACTCCGACTATGGCACTATAGAATCTAGGAGTTTGATAATGGAATTTGATTCTATTTAGACAATCAGTCTTTAATCACTTCCATATCATCATATCTCTTTTAAACTCTTTATCGTTCACAACATTTATTTTCACATTTATTCCATCAAGGCTGCATCTCATTACAGATTTTACTATTAATCATATCTTACAGTAATAAATCATGAGACAATCCTTTTCTCTCCATGTCTCTTTTCATGTAGTATGGTTATTAATCTCTTATCCTTATGGTATATTCAATATCACTTAAATTTTAGAATATACCCGGGAATATACTCCTTTCATAATTTAGATTCTATGATTGAATCCTCGAATTATCCACTTAAGCACCACATGATATTTACAATTCCACCATTTCTATCATTTCGAGGTGGTTATATCTATATAACATTTTTCCATTCACATTACTAGTAGTAAGAATGTAATTCATTTATTTACTCCCTTAAGCATCATTAAATTTCCTCTATCGAATTTGGCTCAATCTCACATCTAACCATAATCATGTGATAACCAAAAGAATCACTTTGTCTTAGTTTGGGAACTGTTTCATACTCACGTTCCCTAGTCCTCACGAAATTTTATCTTCTTATTACATTTTCATCTTTTCACTCTCATCATTTTATCCATGTAGGGTCTAAAACCCCATTCATTGGGCTTACATACCTCACATGGTATTTCATTAATCTTGTAAACCCCAATAGGAACTTGTAAGAAATTGTCAAGTTCTAAATATTATCTTATGGTTATCAGTCTCCAACTATTAGCTGATGACGCCTTGTATAAAGACTAGTCTTATGAATTTCTTATACATCTCGGATTAGATCAATTAGGCATCAATTCCATACAGATGAATATTTGTTCTTAGCAAGAACTCTTTTAAACAATAGAAATTTAATTTACAATTATAAATCCTCAATTCAAGTCATCTGTATTTCCATCATTTACACCTATACAAGTGAACTTCATTATCCACATAACCTATTAGACCTTTGTTAGTATCATTTCGAATCCACTATTATTCCACAAGGTTCTATATCATTCTTGAGTTATCCATGCGTACTCAAGCTAACAATCAATCAAAGTCCACGATTACTATATTATTTCCATAAGTAATCCTAAGTGCTATAACAATTCCTCATTAAATTTGGCGGATTCGATATATCAATACATTGTCTCTACCACATTTATACTTTGCCACATTCTAGAATCATATCAATATACCACAAGTTATGACATTTAGTATTTACTAGCAAAGTTGGAATCACTAGGCAATCATATCATCACTCAATTACCATCAATCTTTATTTTCGCAAACAATCTCTCTTAAAGGGGGAATCCTCTTTCTGCCTCTAATGAATCTGATCAATCAGTTTAGGCTTTATCATTTATTACTGCTCAATCCACTCCTTAGCTTCCTCTGAATCTTTCACACCCTTAAAGGTAGGCAAGTTCACCTTCTGGAACTGCCGCAATCTATTCAAATTCTTGTCCACCTATTCCCTAGTCTACGGTAGAGGCACTGGAGGTAGCGTTGGCAGCACTGGTGGCTGTGATGGCACAGCCCGTTACTGTAGAGCAGCCTGAAGTTATGGCGTAGGAGAGGTTGGTGCTTGTGTTAGAGCTTGAGAGCCAGAGGTTAATTAGGGTTGCCTCCAATTTGATGAGCCATAAAGGCTGTCAAGTTCTACACGATCTATTGCAATTCTCCTACAGTCGTTATTGACTGGCCCAATTTGACATTGAGATTTGGGACCAACAGATCATGGAGGAGGTAGAAAGGTCGAAGACCTAGATCACTCTTAAGGAGGAACTCATTGTAGTCTACCTCTTCTCCTCATTTTCACTTTACTTCCCCCAAACATAAACAAACAGTTTAGTACAGTTTATATGGCAACCACAGTTCAAGAATAGACATAGGCACAGTGTACAGGGATGTAAGCTAACTTTATTGACCTACACAAACACGAACAAACCCACTCTGATACCAAACTGTCCCGCCCGATCTTCCTTAATATCTTACGGAAGCCTAAATTGCGGAATTAGAAAAATTTTTTTTATCCCTTATATCACTATTCGTTTGTCGGTGAATATGTAGGCCACTTTTCAATTTCATGTGATCCTTGGATCAATAAGATCATCTACATCATATTTTGTGATGTATTCAGGCATATCTACCAACATACATAATGCCAACTCAAAAGCATAATGGTCATAATATTCCAATAATAATATAACCTAGCTTACATCCCAGACTCATCACATAAGTATATATATATATATATATACAATCAAAAGAATTCCAATACACTGTGCCATCATCCCTCTATGTCTATACAAACCGCTGGGAGCCATATACCTTAGACTATGCAGGGAAGTCCACTCTCAAGAAGCTTCCCAAGGCCAAATGAACAATCGCTATATCGATCACTCTGAAAGGGAGGGGAAAGAAGAGGGGAGTGAGTCGCAACTCAATAAGTAACAACAATAAGCAACTAAATAGTACCAAGCATCCCTCGATTTTGAAAGCTCATTCAAATCACTTTCAATCATATCAAATCAATTATGCTGCATTAAAACTCAAATACGATATGGAAACTCAATAACAATTTGTAGTCAAATATAGAGTTCCCTCAGTAGACTTTAAAGTCTCAATATCAAATCATACATAAAAGTATGCTGTGCGATCAATAAAAACCAATCATAGTACCAAGAGAGTTCATACAGTATCAATCGATGTTACTTAGAGCTAACAATTAACGATCTACAGTAGCAAACCGTAGCGATCATCCCATAAGGGACGTGCCTATGCATAGACCCCCAACATCATTGCGCACATGACACCAGGACCTACCCAACATAATATACGGGACAAGCGGATCGTTTTCGAGACTTTTACTCGTGAAACAGTGCTCTAATTCATTCAAATGTGTTTATAAAGTTCTCAAGGAACAGTGCCCAAAGGTCTCAATACCCCGGGTCTAAAACAGAAATCCATTAGTCTTCAATAAAATTCATTCTTATCAAATCGGCCTTCCAAGATTTCGTATCACAATCATAGTGTATAAATATGTAGCTAACAATCGTAGGCTCGCTAAGCCTTTTAAAGCACTTTAAATTTTAAAACAAAATCAGAAAACCATATTAACCACAAGCTTAGCTCAATTTGGAAACTAAAATGGGTTATCACATTAGAGCAATAATACATAAAACCAAATCAAGATTTGGCGAGCCTATAGCATGTTTGTAAAACATTTTCAGAAAGCTAAACTGATCAATCAAGGATAGGCCCAATATGCAACATTCATTTTATTTCAATTGCCAAATTCCAAGAATTTATTGCATTAAACAATTTGGATGCAAGTAGTCGCTTAGGGTTACTTACAGTACTTCCTTAGCTTCTGAATCAATTCTCCCTCGCCTAACAAGTCTTGGAGTATTGATTGATTTCGGGTCAATCTCAGTCCTTAGGACAACCCTCTACATAACACACAGTAGATTGAATCAATCTCCATACATCCATCGATCTTAGTATTTCCAATCATAAGCTAACATTAAGCATTGTATAATTCAACAAGAAACAATACTTGGCTGTGTTTCCAGAGTTATTCAAACGTTACTAGCACCGTTTATTGCCTTTTCGTTCATTTGAACTACTTACGACCCATTTGGTCCATTTCTGTTCTTTAAGGTTTTGGACCTTATGGCATTGTGCTAGACTTAGGTATTATTTCCATAACTTAATTATCAAATTGTAATTTTTATATTACTTCTAACTCAAATCTCTATTTAGACATATAAGGCTCATTTCCTAATTCATTTTGTGCCATTTCCCATCAATTTTTAGACCTTGGTCCAAATCTAGCATAGTAGGCGTGAAATTTCTTAACCCGTGTTCAGTAAAATGCTTACTGCCAACTATAGGGATATGAGATTTGTACAAACCCAATACCATGTCAATCATGACTCGTTTATCTTTCTGGACATGTAAAGTTTGCAGTCATATTTGATCTGGGCAATTTTCTATGAATATTTGAAGTTTACATTAAAAATCTGTCCCCAACAGTGAGTATCCTGCATGCATTCATACATATCTTAAGCCATGAAGTTCCAAATCTGGAAATTCCAAAACTAGATGAAAGTTAACTTATTTCCCTATTTAGAAATGTAAGATTCATAATTTAACTCTTCCTATATCATTACCAGAAATTTCCCAAAATTTCAGTATGTCCAGCAGTTTCCTGACACAGTAAAACACTGACCAATATGCACAAACTATCTCGTATCTGGTTATAGGAGTATCCGAATGATGCAAACCCAGAACCATCATGCTCCTAACTTAAATACTCTTTCTAGACACGTGAGGCTTGCAACCTAATTAAATTTAGGCCATTTGCTATTATTTTTTCAAAGTTAGGACTGTGATTCAGGTTTCTAGATAGAACACCCTGCACTTATTTGTGCATAACTCAAGCTACAGAAGTCCAATTCAAGAAATTCCAAAGCTGAATTTCTTGTAACTTAAAGGGCCATAATTTATAATTTTTCCAGATTTTTTATCCATACAGAACTATTAAACTGCTCTTTTAATTTTCCAGCCAAACAGAACAGCAAATTCCAGATTCACACCAACTCAGAATTTCAGTTCATCTTTATCTAACCATAGCCATTCAAATTTAGCTCATCACAATATCATTTTCATGCATGATAATAAATCATTATAGGGTTAGAACCTTACCCCCTTTAATTTGATGCACAAACAGAATCTGTTAGAGCCATTTCAGACCATTTCTGCAAGCTTGTTTGCTGTCAAACCTATACACATCAATGCCAATCCAATGAACACATTTGCATTCTATTTCCATAGATTAATTCCAGCATAAACACATCAACTCACCTCAATTTACTACCTTTCTTATTTGCCCTGAAATCCCAATCTAAATCTGCTGTAGTTTGGGTTTCAACTCCTCACTTCTTCAATCACCAATGGCAGCTCACTCTCATTCCTTCTCCATTCACTTCTCTTGCCCTAATCTTGTTGAACCAAGACTCTCATTGCTCTTATGACTCAGGATTTCTTGGTCAGCTTATACTCCCATCAGCAATGTTTCCTTCATTTCGTTTTCTACTTCTTTAACCCTAGAAATCCCTAGATCAGTGATGCCTTTGGGTGAAAGGGATGAGGGTTTGAAGAGAACTTCAATCTGTGGCCGAAATGAGGGAGGAGGAAGAGGAGTTCTTCTTGCTAAGGCTGTCGACAAGTGCTGGAGAAGTTTGGCTCTTCTTGTCTCTGTTTGGGGAGGAAAATAGAAGGGAAAAAACGTGGTTCATAGTTTCCAGCTTTTAATTTTAATTCCAGCCCCTCTTTACTTTTGTATTTCCAGCCCATTTGTTCTTATATTTCCAGCCCATTTATGCTGTATTTTCCAGCCCCTTTGTTCTTGTATTTCTAGCCTTTTTCTCTTGTATTTTTAGCCTATTTATGTTGTATTTCCAGCCCTCATTTCATCACCTTTTAATCACCCAATTTAACATTAATGGATTGGTGGATGAATAAATATTGTTTCAAGCAAATAATAATGTCTTCCATTTTCCTATTGTCTTAATAATTCTAATTTCCATAACTTATATACATATGCCTATACATATATATATATATATTTTTAAATCCCTTTTTGTATATCTCAACCTATTTAATTTATTTCCTACTTCATATCTTAGTACCTACATACTCACATTTACATATCCATCACTTCTTGACCAAGATAGCTCGAACATTCTCAACTTCCATAATCTGTCCAAATTCCAAAATAACCTCAAGTCAGTCAAAATTTACTCTAGTATACTTACGATAGATATCGAAATTAAGGGTTATTACAGTGGTTGTGGGGTTATGTTCGGGTGGCTGTGGTGAAGGCTTGGTGATGGCTTTTGATGCTTTAGGCTTTGGTTTAGGGCAAAAGGGTAGGGAGTATGTAATGGTTTCGGTGATGGTGATGATGGTGTTGTCTAGGTGGTTGCTGGTTTGAATAGGGGCCAATTTGGGGTTGGTGGCCGTGGTGGCGGTGATGATAGTGTTCGAGGGTTTCAGTGGTGGTGGTGATGGTGATGTTTAGGGGTTTCGATGGTGATGGTTTGGCGGTAGTGATGACGGTGATGATGGTGGTGTGTGGTGGTTAGATGATGATGAGTAGTGAATGGGATCTAAGATGGGAAGGGGTCTCGGTGGTGAGATGGGAATAGGGAGAGTTGTTATTGGTGGTTTCGATGGCAGTGAATGGTTGAGGGCTGGTGTCTCGGTGGTGTGGTTGATACGGGGATGGTGTAGGGATGGTAGCTTAGGGTTTCTGTCGATCGGTTTTAGTATTTCTGAGTCACAAGAGTCTTTGTTCTCTTTGCTAGGAGATGAAGAAGAAGAAATCTTTTTGCTTGGGTCCTCTTAAACAGATTTCGAAACCCTTTTTTGTCTAGGGTTTCAGAATTAATCCTTAGGTTTTTGTTATTATCTTCCGGTTATCAAAGCATTGGTCAGAGATGGGATTGACAGCCTGGGGAAGATGAACACTGGGTGAGGCTCGAGACAGGAGAGTGATTGGAGGCGCCGACGGCTAGGCAAAGTTTGGCCATTAAATGTGATGGAAATTGGACAAATAATAATAATAATAATAATAATAATAATAATAATAATAATAATAAACAAATAATAAAAATAAGAATAAAAATAAAAATAAAAATAAGAATGAAAATAAATAAAATATATAATAATAAAAATAAAAGTAAAGATAAAAATAAAAATAAATAATATATATAGATAAATAGTAATAATAATAGTATAAAGGTAGCAATAATAATAATAATAAAGATAAAAATAATAAAGTATAATAATAATAATAATAATAATAATAATAATAATAATAATAATAATAATAATAATAATAATAATAATAATAATAATAAAAACAACAACAAATAATAAACATAATGATAACAATAATAACAAATAATACAAATAAAAATAATAATAAAAATAACAAAAAACATTAAAAAAAAAAACCAAACTTAGCCAATTTTAATTGGCCTGGAAGCCCATGTTTCGATTTGGACTTTGAGAGCCCAATCGAATGTAGTCCCGTTGATTTGGACAAAATTCGGTGTCTACACTACACAAATCTTGTTAGGAAGACCATTCTTGAAGACATCCAAAGCAAAGATAGGTGTTGACACTGAAACACTCATAGTGGGAGTTGATGGTGAAATTGTTCGATTTAATGTCTTGGAGGAAGTAACCATGAGCCATGGTCATGAGAAGGGAATATTTAAGAAAACCAATTGGAGATTTGCATTTGGGATTGGTTGATTGAAGAATATAGAAAGGTCGAGCAAATGACATTAAACATATGCGTTGCATGGGAGGCAACTCAAGGATGAAAAACAAAGGATACTTTCTTTTCCTTTTTCTTGTATTCCTATTGTATTAAGAGTCTAAATTGTTCTTCTTTGCAAGCTAGACTTACTTTGAGGACAAAGTAAGAATTAAATGTGGGGGAGAGGGATAATTGTTTGAAGATTAAAGAGTTTGTCGATTTTTTTTTGAAAAAAAAAAGGTTTAGGGAGAAGTAGAAATATTTTAAAAATATAAAGGAGATGTCAATTTTTCATGTATAGTATAAAAGATGTAGACCATGGTTTTAATTTTTATAAAGCGGTCCATTTTTAGGGACTTAGATGCTTAGATGTCAATTTTTCTTGAAAAGTTTTATAAAATTTTTAGAAGTTGTCAATTTTGAAAATATAAAGGAGTAAAACCGATTTCTTTAGTGTTTATAAAGATGTCGACAATAAGTTTATTATTAGGAGCTAATAACAACATTAAGGTTTAATATTGTATTAAGGTCAAAATTTTAGAGATTTAAAAGGTCATGATGTATTTCTTTCTTTTGAGGATTAATTTTTAACTTTAACAAGGTTTTTAAGATAGTTGAAAGTGTTTTGATTGTTATAATTGTTGAAGTGAATACTTTTTAAAGACTTTATGTGAATTCATGATTAATACGATTATTCATATGATATTTAGAATGTGATTTATCTATCGAAGTTAGTCCTAAGTAGGGTTCAAGTAAACAATAATTTATAAAAAGAAAAAAAAATAAGTGGTTGAAATTTATAAAGTCTACTCCAATGTTTTGAGTTACTTGATCTTAATTGATTAAATCTTTGAAGTGACTTAAAATATGAGTATGCAAAGCACTTTAAAAGAGGGCTTCCTCGTTGAGTGACTAGGTGCTTTCATCACAAATGTTAGTATTTGCGTAAAAAGGAAGTAAGTACTTAGGGAAACCATTGTTGATACCTCAAGAAAAGGAAAAAAACTTCTTGATTTATTACTTATGCTTGTAGTAATGGAGATGGATAATTGCAAAGTTTATATTAAATGTTTTCAGTTATGTTAATTATGAATTTTGCATAAATTTATTTAGAATTATGCATGAATATGAGAAGTAATAATTGAAATATGATTGACTTGATTATTTGATTTTGTTGAGTCATGAATTAAGAGTTAAAAGATTTGGAAGATGTTCATGATCTTGGTATTAAGTTTTTAGTTTTTAATTTGTTTTTGAGTTTTTTACTTTGAGTTTAATTTTTAGGATATAGAGTCATAGTAAAAGATATTGTCCTGTATGCAGAGACTAGAGTGGAGATCAATGCGAAGATGGAAAGATGGAGATAAACGCTAGAATTAAGAGAGTTCAAACTCAGTAGAGTGAAGACTAAATACATGGGTTGTAAATTCAGTTCAATCAGAGAGGAAGAGCAGAATGTCGTGATGTTAGATAGGGTAGCAATACCTAAGTGAGAGCATTTTTGATATTTAGGGTCAATAATATAGATGGATAGAGAGATTGATGGTGATGTGACCTATAGGATCTAGGTTGGATGGAGTAAGTGGAGAAGTGCCACATTCTGCTGCGTTATGATTCTAGGGTTTAAGGTTCGATTTCCAAAATTTAGGCAACATAATGCCATGACCGATCCTAACCCTCCCGCACTAAAAACATAGTTTAGTAACCACAATCACAGTTTCCCAATCTCTATCAATTTATAGGAATCAATCACATACGATCTAGATTCAATCATTATCAATGCAACATAGTACCCTTACACCTCTTATATATATTCTTTACCACTTGATTGTACTATACTGCTCGGTAGCACCAATATCACACCTCCACTCTCGAGTTGCAAAACACCACATAATCACTGTTAATTCACTACACTTCAGTTATAAAAAGTATTTAACTCCTTAAGACCCCCTACGTTGCCTATCTACCGAAACTTACATTACAACTATTGTTAGAATACTTCTTTTTTTGGTTCTGGCTTCACTTGCAATCTTGTATTAATTTAGAAATTTTTCTAGGACCCATTTTACATTGAATTGAGCAAGGTTTCACCATGCTCTTCACTTGGCCGAAATGGCTTCTCAGGGCTACACACTCCATTTCAACGATTTAAGGTCGTATATGTGTTCTACTCATTATCTACTCTGATTCTACATCATTTATGCATTTAACAAGATCACATTCATGCATGGGTATGCTTGGCCGAAACCTTAGGGAATTGATTCTCATGGTTTTAATTCAATTTAAGTTTAAATACATGCTTAAACACCTTAAACGCATAGCTTAAAGTCATTAAAACATGAAGATTCAAGCTTTCTCTCACCTTTCCTCTTTGGTTGAAATTGAAGGGAGCCTAAACGCTATGAAAATGGTCATTGCAAGGCTTGATTTTAGTAGTATGTTGTGGAGCTACAAAAGTTGAACCACTTTGTTGAAATTAGTTTTTGAGTTTACAATGTCTTTGCTAAGGTTTCAATGGCTTTCTCTCTCTTAACTAAGCTTTTAGTGTGAGAAAGTAATGGTGCAAGATGATGGCCAGCAATGAGAGGAAAAGACTGGAAAATTCTTTTTGAAATAATATCTTAGTGGCAAATTACTAAAATGCCCTTAAGTTTTGCAAAACTCTCTATTTCACCCTTTACACTTTAATTTTCGTTTAAACAATCAGTTTAACTTCCAAAATATTTCGTTCAATCATAAAATATATGTATTTAACATATTCTAGTCATTGAATAGGCCCTTGATACAAATCGACTGGTCAAAAGGGCGAATTACCAAAATAGCCCTAACCATCCAATCGTGTAGTTTTTCACTTTTTCATATGATTCAGTCTATTAGTTTACATGGCATAAGACTTCTTCACCCAAAGATTTATCTATGACTGTCAGTTAGTCTTTAATTAAATTAGATTGACCATTATTTACAAAAATTTTCTCAACTTATGGACTTAATTGTCATTTTTTAAATTGTTGCACACTTTTCAAAACATGCTCAAACAAAGAAATTCGAGATGTAGACTCTTACCATCTCAGTATTTTACTCCAATTATCTATATCGGTAGGTTTCCCCTCCATTAGAACAATATAAGTCCCAGTGGGGCCTACCGTCCAAATTTTCCGTTACATCTACGGAACATAAGGTATATGAACAGTTATGAGATAAATTATCTTCCTAACTTCATTAACATTATATAACAATAATAGGAAGTGTGAATCTCACAAAAAGCGATGACTCAAGATAATTAAAGGTGGGCTCAATTTTAAGGGGTTTCCAAAAATAAAAAGTTAGTTTCTAAATCAAAAACAAATTCTAAAGATTAAAAAAAAAGAGAAAGATTGAAGCTAATAGAGGCCTAATTAGGGGGATTGAATTTTTTTTTAGGGAGGAAAAGCAAAAACATAAAATCAAAAGGAAAAATTGAGGACTAAAATTTTTTGAAGGGGCTTTATTAAAATCCTAAAACATCATCAACCCTTAAACCTAGCTAAATACACAAAACCAAAATCCGATAGAAACGAAAAAATAAACCACCAAAATCCCAGATACCAAAAACCTTGATACAAATATCCTATCAAAAAACTAGATTCAAACTTAGATCCTGAACCCATCTCAAAACACATTAACCATAAAGACTATGAAACAGACAGCCTTGCACATACTCAAGCAGCCAATTAGCACAATCACCACTGTAGGTTTTGGCTCATGCTCAAACATACATAGTGGGATTAAGAACAACAAAAATAAACAAAGAAACATTGAAACATGATGGATTAGCTTGATGAATAAGACATAGAAATTAATTTTTAGGATTATGTGCATATAATGGATTTCAAAAGGTTACCTTGTCTAATGATCTTGTAATCAAAAGACTTTGGTCTTAAGCTTATTCTACACACCAAGGTTAAGTCATTATAACTAAAGTCGTCCAATTGTCTGGCCTCTAACTATAATCCATAGAGCAGTCATGGAACCTTTCTAAAGGCAAAATTATATTATCGCAGTTACCTTGCAAGCAGCTTGTGTTTCACAAAATCACCACTAAAGAATCTTGAATCTTCTAGCTCTTATCACACGAAAGAAGTTTCTTTCTTTTCAAGCCAACATACTTATGCTTAAGCACTTGAAGAAATCAATACATGCAAACAACTTCTTATGCTTGCAGATTTCATAGTTGCAAATAACAAGGTTTTCTATCTCATATGGTTTAACAAAATTGGGGTAAACAATGAAGCCAAACTTGAGTATTCTAAGTGCTTAGGAGAAATAATAGTTGTCTATGCAAGTTTTTATATTACTAGAAGAGATTGCTAGAGGGATGAGTAGCGTTGCCATATTCTTAGAATTAAAATTCCTAGGGTGGTTGATAATAAGATGTTTTATATAGGTTAGTAGTTTGCCAATCCTACTAACTTTCAGTCTTTTATTTGAATTATAATTCTAGCCTATTAATTCATTAAACTCTTTTAAAGAAGTATGAGGCCACAATTTAATTAAATTCTTTTAATTAGTCCATTAACTAAACTCTTTTAGTTAAGCTCGATATCCTTTTAATTAAAATTGTGATGGTCTCTATGGTTTAATTAAACTCTTTTAATTAAGCCATTACTTATCCAAATAAATTTTGTCCTTATAACTTAAGTAAACTCTTTTAATTAAGTCAACATACATATATATAATTCCTGTAAAAGACTAAACAAGAAATTCCAAATTTCTCAAAACGTTCCAATTCATTTCAATCCATTCACTACTCTTATGTGTGTGGCCCATTAGGTTTCCAACATGTTAGCAATGGATTTACATCTTTATTTAAATTCATAGATCAAGATTGGCATTTAAAATGCATCATGATCACCCAAATGTTAGAAAAAGTCAAAGAGGCTTGAATAATCTATTCAATGTGTAGTATCTCAATGTATATTTCCATTATTACCCTTAAGCTACTAATATTAACTCTAACACATATATTGCTTTAACCAAAGACTTATGAATTAAAGTGAGATAGGATGACGAGATATTATCCCTAAAGTCACTCAGGGTGATGAATCCTCGTATTGACTACTCATCCATCTTCATGTGTTTCTTGTGTAAAACCACTCTTTTTTTAACCATTCAGAAATTAAACCTATTTAGGTGAAATCAAAGTGTGACAATTTACACATAAGATGACTTAGCATCTCAAATCTTATGATTATTACACTACTAACACATGAGAGTATTTCCATAGAAATTTGAGTTATACTACCAAATGGAGCTATCACAGTGAGTCATGTTCAATGAACTTATTCTCTAATAGACATCTATATACTATCCTTAAATATCTCCATATTTTAACCTATGAGATCAGTTGCTTACTTGATAAGTAAGGAGGCTTAGCATATGCCAGTCTTTAAGCACTATCAATGCTTTTCTCAATAGTACAATGATCGAGAACTTGTTTTAGGAACAAAACTTTAATGAATAAGGATCATAATTGTAACCCTTTATAATTTCCTTGTAATGCTTATATAATTTTAGGGGTTTCACCTCATTCAGTGATTAATAATCCATACTATTGTCAATCTAAATGGTGAATGAAAACTTTTGTATCACTTAGTCTAAGGAAACATACATTATTATCCCGCAATGCCTCATGCCAAGTAAATTTGCTTTAGAGCATACACTAACAACCATAACAAGGATCAACAATTAGTCAGCAAACAAATTGTCACATATCGAATACCGAACATCAGTACTAATTTCTTACATCTTAATTATGTTTATTTATGCTGTCTGTAGTGTCCACACACTTTATAGTAGTTAACCATCCCTACTATTTGTACTTTACCCAGGAACCGCATTATTCGATTTAAAACGTATATAGATATATACAATCTCAAAATTATATTCAACATTCTACATTCAATATACATCCCAAGTACAAATATACATACGAAATAGTATTGTACATATACAATTTGAACATATAAAATAAACTCGTATACCTCAACGAAAATTGAGAAACTGATTGAGGGATACCAAAATCAGAAATCCTCCCAAGCAGAAAACAAAGAACTACTACAGATAATCTTAAAGGAAAATAAGGGGGTGAGCTTATGCCCAATAAGAAATATATATATAAAAGAGCTGATACCATGCATATCTATATGCAAGTATCTTAAAAACATGCACTTTCACACAAAAACTAATAATCAGATGATCTGTGGACACACTATCGGAAAGGATGTTATAATCAGTTAGATAACTAGGTTGAGAACATAAGGATGCTTTAAAGCACCTCACTTGTCCCGACATCTAATTCCAACTATAGGAAGTTCATTCAAAACTTATTCGATCACAGAGTTTAGTAAACACTTGGAAATAGCTTCCATTAAATAGTTCTAAATTATTCTGATAACTAGTTCAAAAAATTCTATAAACAGTGTAATAATCATTTGTAGTAGATAGTACAAAGATTTAAAAACATATTAACAAATACACTGAAAATAAAAATTAATAAAGTCTGGGAGTACCTGGATTAGCTAGAGATTTACTACCTCAGGAAAGCAATACAGTGGAGGCTAGGTACCACTTGATAGACTCATGCAATATAAGTATCCCAATAGGGAGTAATATCGACATACGACCATAATCAAAAGATTCATAGTGTACACTAGCGAGGTGACATTTGTGGGCGTTGATGACGAGACTAAGGTCAAGTAGCAACAGTTCACACACACAGAAGAGCATGTACTTGCGGGTAGCTATGGGGCCAACAGTCTCCAAAACAATTCATAAACCAAATCGAAATCGTTTATAGAAATCAATTCAGTAAATTATATCTTCGGACAGTTTATAAAGCATTAAAATCAAAAATCGTTATAGTTAAAGTATAAAAATTCACCAAGTATTCTCAGTTCAATGACCAATATTCAAAATATTTTATTTACGTATAACGGTAACATGAAAACATACATGTATCTTGGAAAATGTAAACACTATTAAAACTTCATTTGGAAATTGAGTTACAAATTTTGTATGCACTTACGACCTTTAGGAAACCATAACCCAAATCACACTTTCATTTCCTTTATACTTGCAAAAACAATGCCAACTGATGATTTAAAGATTTTGGTTCATTTTAGGAAACTTCGACGGCATAACGGTACTACCTGCCTTACCTTTCCTGCACGAAAACACCATTTATAACCACAACTCTAATATCACATTTTCCATCAAACCATCAATTTCAATCTCATAGAAACCCATTTTCATCATTTCCAATGCAATATAGTATCCGTACACCTCTTACATATATCCTTTACACTCAGATTTCAATAGTGTCGCCTGATAGCACCAGTATTGCTTTCTGACTTTCAAGCAGCAAAATCACCACACAATCACTGTCAATCCTTTAGACTTCATTTATAAAGAGTAATCAACTTCTTAAAACCTACAACATTACCTACAGCAGCTACAATTTTAGTCTACTTAATATCGGTGCAAACATTACTATTTCTGTCAAAACACTTCCGTTTTCAGTTTCGATTTCGTCGACAGTCTTGTATTAATTTATGCATTATTCTAGGACCCAAAACACATTGAATTGAGCATGGTTTCCCTATGCCCTTGTATTGGCCGAATCTACCTCTCTCTTACACATCTCATTTGTTCATTTTAATCCTAAATTGACGTTCTACACTTGCTTTACATTGATTCTACATTGAACAACATCATATTCATACATGGGGAGTGTTGGAAAAAAACCCTAAGGGAGTGCTTCTCATGTTTTTAATCCAATTCAAGTTCATACACATGCTTAAACACCTTAATCACATGTTAAAACACCATTAAATCATGAAAAACACAAGCTTTCTCTCCCCTCTTACCTTCGTTGAAAATTGTAGGGACCCTAACACCTTGCAAATGGCCATTTTAAGGCTTGGTTTTGGTAGTATGTTGTAGAGCTCTAAGAGTTGAACAAGTTTGGTGAAGACAGTTTTCGGTTTCGAAGTGTTTTTATTAGGTTTTAGGGACTTTCTCTCTCTTCCAAGCTTTTAACAATGGTGGGAGGTCAGAGAAGATGGTGAGGCCAGAAATGGAAGAAGAAAGAAAAGAAAATTTATTTAAAAAATCTTTACGGTAAAATTACAAAAATACCCTATACAATTTTAAAATTTTCAAACACATTTCTTTCTTTCTAATTTCTACTTGAACACTTAGTTTAACTTTCAAATATTTTATTCAATCATAAAACATATCTACTTTACATTTCCTAATCATTGGATAGACCTTTGTCAGGGTTTGATTGGTAGGAAAGGCAAAATTACCAAAATAGTCTTAACCGTGCAATCGTGTAATTTTTGACAGTTTTGTGTGATTCAATCTATCAATTCAAATAGCGTGAGATTTCTTCACACAAGGATTCATATAGGACTGTCAATTGGTCAAAAGTCAACTCAGTTTGACTGTTATTCACGAAAGTTTTCATGACCAATAAATTAACCATCATTTTTGAAATTGTTGCACGTTTTTTGAAACATGCACAAACAGATGAGTTTGAGGTGCAGATTCTTACCATCTCGATATTTCGCTCTAAATATTGGATCTGCCAAGTTTCACCTCGCTTAGGACACTAGAAGTCTAGTGGGGCCCACCATCTAGTTCCCTTTTATACCTACAAAACAAATAGCATTTGAATATTTATGGGACATCTAATCTTCCTAACTTTACTAATAATATGTACGGATGGCAAAAAGTATGAATCTTACACAAATAAGAAAATAAATCATAGATAAACTTAAAAACAATGAACTAAAAGTTTTCAAGTTTTGGTTTTTGGGTAGCTGTGTAAGGTTTTTGTTTAAGTGTTCAACACAAGGAAATCTTCTAAGGTTCTTGTTTTTGGGTTCGGGTGAGAATGTTCAATATTGGTTTCCTAGATTTGCAATAATTTGAGAGGTTTTTAGGGATTTTGGCTAGGCAAAGGTGTAGAGGAGGAGAAGATTGTTTTTAGAGCTATTGGTCATTTTCAACGCCAGCAAGTGGCGATCGCCAGTGACGTATAGTGATGTTAACGGTGGTGTATCATCGGACTCTGGGTTTGTAAAAATTTCCAGTGGGTTATGTTAAAAAGCTAGGGAGAAGGAGGAGAAAATTGGATCTAGAGAAAGAAAGTAAAGTAAGAAACTGATGAAGAAAGCCGAGAAAAGGGGTTTTATAATAATCCAAAACTACGTCATTTTAGAGCTTTAGAAATTGACCCCATGTACCTTCTAAAACTAGTGCTTCTACCTTGTCAAACCTAACCCAAATGTAACATATCCCCTTTCTTTTTTACTTGAATTTCCTTTTCTTGATTCTATTTTAAATTAGTTTATTTGATAATTAATTAGTTAATTGATTTAGGAAATAGGTAGTTTAATTAATTTAAATGTGTTATAAATAATTTCTTTACTTCAATAACTAATTGATAAATGTTAATATTGTTAATTAGATTAATTTATTCGGTTTGTAAATTAATTAGTAACATTGTTTTATTATTATGTTTTTTAATAGGCTTAATTGCCAAATATATCCTTAACCTTCTACATAATATAGATATAAGCCCCAACCTTTAATTTTATTGTAAATGTCCATAAACTTTTATTTTACTATAAATAAGCCCTTAACTTTTCAAAAAAAAATACAATTAAATAAAATTAATAAGAGGTTAAGGTCATATAAACCATTAACTTTTTTATTTTACTATAAAAATTTATAACTGACTTGGACTTAATTGTATTATTTTGAAAAGTTAGTGGTTTATACAATAAAATTAAAGATTGAGGGCTTATTTCCATGTTATATAAAAGGTTGAAGGTATATTTGACTATTAAGCCTTTTTAATATGCTATATGTTTTATTATTGTTCTAATGTTTGTGATCCACTAACTTGTTTACTTTTAGAGATTAGGATTAATTACTTAGAAACTTTGAATATAAAAAAATATGTAATAATATAGAAATAAATAATTAAGATTATGCCTAGATTAAAATTAAAATTAAAATTAAACTTTGTAAATAATTAAAATAAATATTTAATGAATAAATTTAATTAATTATAGAAGTGAATGTAAAATATTCCAATGATAACATTCTAATGGGATTATGCATAAGTAATATTTTGAAAATCTCTAGTTAAGGAAATTCTCTTTAATATCCTACCAGCATAAAAAATGATTTAAAAGAAGTTCTCAATAACATATTTTTATTGTTCATTTTCCTACAAATAAAATTCTTAAATAGAAATAAAAGAATAAATAATAGTTGAGATAAGTTACAAGAATAATTAAAAAAAGGTTGATTTGGTTAGAAGGAATTAAAGCAAGGAAATTCCATAAAATATTTAAACCAATATGATGACAAAGCCTCTTAAAGAAAGTTGCAAAGTATTACTTGAATATTCTAGGTAGAAAAAGTTTCTAAGTGATTCTATCGATATGATGGAAGATACTTAAAATACTTCTAAAATTTAAGTTTAGAAACTACATATCTATAAGGCAAATTTGAAGACAACCTAAAATTAATTGTTACCATTTTAGGTTGGGCGTTATGGGGGTTTTAATTTTTTTGTCACACGTAAGAGTACTCTTCGACTTAGATATCTAAACGTAGACAAGCCTTACCCATAATTTTGAATAGCTGATCAATCACACCTAACTAAGAGTGCTTGGTAGCAAGTTTGAATTTTGTGTCCAGCAGTTAAGATCTAGGTCTTATCAAGTTATGTGAATCCTACTTTTTTTGGTGTAAACTACGAGGTGTTCCCATACCACATGGTATGAGATTAATCTTCGCTCGTGTTATGTGACTAGCATTGACCCTATGGAATTTGACCTGGTGATGATTCAAACATGGGACTTTTTGCTATAGGTTGTCCTCACTTAGGAAATCAGTGGTGCCTTATACCACTAAACTATGTCAATACTGGAATACTCTTAAAGTGAGAAAAATTTTTAAATTATCCAACCAATTTCATGGATGATACTTAACAAATTTCTCCAATACTTAATTATTGGAATTAAACAAACAAAGGCAAAATTAAAATAACCTTAGACTAATTGGTACTATCTAGATAAGCATTGTGAGGTATCTAACACCATTATACTTGTAATAGTAATCTTGAATCTACACTTAAAATGTAAACCATTCCTAAAATCAGAATAGATGACCAGTTACATCTAGATAAAAATGACTAGTAGTGACTTCTCATTTAGATCTAGTGATTAGTGTTAAAATACCTGGATGCTCTGACAACCACAATCGAAACTATCTCTTAAGTTGTAATTTACTTAATATGATAATTTAAAGAGTAAATTTCATCTAAGTCCTTAAGATTTGAACCTAATCAACTTTAGTCCATTAACATAAAAATCAACACTCTGATCCAAACTTTTCTATTTTGTAGGACAAATAAGTTATTCTGTTAGTCAACCATTAAGTAAACTGTTAAAAATATAAATTTGAGACCATTTTACCCTTGAACCATTTGGAATACTTTAAATACTCAGAATCAAACAAGAATGAAGAATGAAATGCTGAAGAACTATTGGACTTTAAAAAGTTTGTTTTCTTTTTTACTTCTAATTTATTATTTATTTGTTTATTATTTATTATATAATCATTTTTCTAAGAAATACCGTGTTAATACTCCCATGTTATAAGAAATTTATGGAATTTATAAGAAATATTGTTTTTTGTTTATTGAGTTCATTAATAAGTAAGTAGCTTATAATTGTTTTATATTTTGTTCTTTTTGTTATAAGTCAGGTAGAGTAAAGAGCTCAAAATGATGTGGGCTTAAGAAATTCATTTGAGTTGATCTAAATTGATTTAATAAAAATGTAAAAATTTAAACTAAAATTACATAACACTAAATGACTTTACATTTAAAATAATCAAAATAAAATAAATTTAAAATTTGAAAATTTTGAAACATTGATTACAATTATTAAAATTTAAATTAAGTATACTTTTATCTTCAAAAATTAATAAGATTAATTATAATACATTTAAAAAGAAAATCATAGAAATGCTCATAAAAATGAGTAAAAAATTTGTGAAATAGAATGAAGAATCGTGGAAGATATAGGAAAAATAGAACAATGAAGAATTATTTAGATTGAAAATTTTAGGTTGGATAATTTTCTCACATTTTATGAATTTTTGTTAACGATATTAAGTTATTGGGGGTGGAGTGTCCATTTTAATATTAAAGGATTAAAGTTAATTAAGTTCAAACTTCAAAAACTTAGATAAAATTTACCTTAATTAAAAAAAAATCTAATTAATGGTTAGATGCACACATTGTCTATTTGGACGGAAACGAGGGCTCCATGTTGAAGTGTCCTAGGCAATCAAGCTCATCTTACATTTTGTTTTAAGTTGTTAAATTTAAAATCTTCCATCGCCCATATTTGTGACATATAGTGATACACACATCGATAAAGGCAACGTTAAAGTGATTGATTTTATCATCCAACTTGAATATGACAAATTATCCGCTTATTACTTTTCTATCCACCAACATATAAAAGCCCCAAAAAGATGGGCTCCTTTTAGAAATGGTTTCGTATCGTATGCACGAACCTACAAAAAGAAAGCCTTATCTACCCCTTTACTATCGTCTCTTACGAATTTCGTGTGTTTGTGAGAAAAATCACTTTTCCTTCCTCTAATTCCTTTCTTTATTTTAAACATTGATCTACTTGTCGAAGCTTTTATATTTAAAGATGGACAATATCAGTTGATTTTTTAGTCAAAGTTAGTGTTACAATGACAATTCAATCAATTTGAATTATTAACTACTAAGAAATTATTGATTAGATTAAACCAAGAAAATAATGTTTTAATGGGTCCTATTTCAAATGTTGAAAGTTGAATTTCAAATTTTAATATTTTGTATTTGAATATGAAGATGAGAGAGACTGAGTTTATAAAATAAGAGAGAGATATGTTCACAGTCCAAAATTGTATATGTATTAGAAAAATGAAAAATATTCGAGGGGTTCATATTTCTTAATTAAACTTGCCATGAATTTATTTGATCTAAAATTTGCACAACGTAATCTTTTTACAAAGAAATTAACATATATATATATATATATTTATGTTTGATGGAGAGATACATTACATAAACAAATCTATACCCTTTCCATATATATTTTCATACAGCAAGCCATATTCGCATGCATATATTGCATCCCAAGAAAAAGCATCATAGGAAAATATCAGACAAAAACATGATTGCTGTTCATGACACATATTGGCCAAGAGGGCAAAATAAAAAGGAAGTTCAAAGTCCACTGGATCCAATCAACTTGGTTAACCCAAAGGTTATAGCCATAGCCAGCCACCCTCCAACCAAGACCCTAACTGCAGACCTCCCTGTTGGTGCCTTCCCTAACACAGCCCCCAACCATCCAAACACCAACAAAGCCAAGCTGACTGCGCCAATCACCGTGCCTAACCTCACCTTATACTCCCTAATAAAAGATGCAGCTAGCAGTGGCACCATTGCCCCCACTGAAAACGAAAGGGCTGAGGCTGCAGCTGCTTGTAAAGGGTTCGGTAAAGCCTCCTTTTCTCCATCTTTTTCTTCTTCTACTTCTCTATTTTCACCTCTTTTTTTGTCTCTTTTAATCTGGGCCAACTCTATATCTAACTGTGAGTACACAGAAACAAACTCACCTATGGCCATGCTGCAAGCCCCAG
Organism: Heritiera littoralis; assembly: GCA_031772115.1. Classification (NCBI taxonomy): domain Eukaryota; kingdom Viridiplantae; phylum Streptophyta; class Magnoliopsida; order Malvales; family Malvaceae; genus Heritiera; species Heritiera littoralis. The sequence continues at coordinate 1,081,471 of JAPDPK010000035.1, forward strand.
CCACCAGACCTGCAAAACCAGTCAGTATCATGGCCTTAATGTCTTGTTTTACTGCACCAACACCCATCATGAGTGAAGCGGTGGAGACAAGTCCATCGTTGGCGCCTAGGACTGCAGCTCGTAGCCATTGTGATCGTTTTGAGTAATTGAAGTCATCTTTTGCTTCAAGATCCAAGCTTGTTTGTTGCTCAACATCATTTACTGCTGGGATAGTGAGCTTCGGGTTGTTGAAAGATGTTCCGTTTGTGGTTGCCATGAGAATAGGAATGGAAATGGAAGAAATTGTTAGAAAATGAAGAAAATTAATGAAGGAAAGATTGAGTAGTGTGGAGGACACACGCCCCCTAGAAGGTTATTTATTGAGGAGACGTTCACTGTGCAGGAAGCAAATGTGGGGTACACTAAGCACTCGTGGAAGAAATTAGAAATTATAATATTTCACAAAGAAAAATAGCTGTCTATAATCTATGTATCCTGGAAACAAATTTTTTCTTAGTAGTGCCTTAAAAATTGTCGTCTTCCTAAAGTAGTGGTTTACACATTCTCCTGTGAGCATTATAATTGGAATATCCTTTATATGCTTCATACAAATATTGTCAAGGGTTTTGTAAGGAAAACTACGAAGGATATAGAGGAGAAAAAGAGAAAAAATTCCTCCTTTTCAGCGGACTGCCTGATCTGATACCAATCTAGCTAGGCATAGAATAATATAACGCAAAGGTTATACACCAATGATTGTTAAAAATATAAACAATCAAGGGTACCTGGACAAGAATTAAGGTGATAAAAATATTTTATATTTAACTCAAAAACTTGGCTTAATGGTGAAAAGCCTCACTGAATTTATGGGTAAGAATGTTTATAGCGGGAAGTTCTGCATTAGAGTCTTCACTAGATAAGCAAAAGAATGTTTTTTGTTTGGAAGGTGATTTGGTGGGGGTGTCATGATTTGTTATCAACTTTGTACTGTCAGCATACATTCAATTTCTGTTCACTCCATCACTAGATCTTATCTCCATGCAGGCGTTGGAGATTATTAAAAGAAGCCTAATCGAGCTGATTTTTGACCAAACAACGGAAGCTTTGGCTCCCTGTGAATCACTTCAATACAATGGACTCAGACTTGACTCTTCCAATTTTGTATGGCCACCCCAATTGGTTGTTTTTGGTAAAACAGTAGTGACAATTATTTCTCCACTTTGCTGCCAAATTCTACTCGGGATATCAAAATTGTCAGCTTTAAATTGTTCGGAAAGCAACAAAAAAAAAGATAACAGAATGGTTTATAACAAATCTAAAGAAGTAAAGGGATATACAGAGAAGAAAATAAACTGAAAACATAGAAGTACAAAAATAGGAATATGCACAAATTCCTTCTTATAGCTTGATTACTGAACAAGACAAAAGAAAGTACTGAGCGCATTAAATTTTTCAATTTTTTTCTGTTATCCATGTCTTCATATATTTCTTTTGTGTGTTTGTGTTTTTTACCAATTTTCGTGACTTTTTTTTCTTTTATATACTCCAGAGGAAGTGTGCTTTTCAATCAGGTTGATTTACGGAGTTGTTACTCAATTCTTAACTTGCATATTATTGATAATATGGATCTAAATATATTGTTATACATACTGTATACTAATCAGGGTTGGTATCAGATTTTCATTTGTCAATGTTCATTAGTTGTTAGCAGTTGGATATTTGATTAATGATAACATTAAATATTTTAGGCTTTGTGGTTGTTATTTGTTGACCAATGTTTAAGCTTAAAAAATAAGAAATAGGTTATAAAACGTACTCATTTGGATTAATAAATTTTTTATCATTCTTCCTTTTCATTCTTTGGACTAAGTAAATCCTTAGAGTCTGTGAATGTTGATATATATTTCTGCGCGTGAGAGTGGGAGCAATTTAATCAGACTGTTTGCATCATTGTTGTTGTTGATGTTGCTCTTGCGTCTCAGACATTTTGAGTTCTCTATCTATATAATCTATAATTTAGACATTCACTCTCATTTCACTGGATGGTTAAGATCTTACCAATGACCATGTGTGACAAATCTGAAAGACGTTAACCAGTTCCAGGCTTCAATAATTTACCAAAAGAGCTGTTTCCATCGGTCCAAAAACCGTAATATAGGCGTATAATAAATATTGAGAATAAGGGAAATCAATATTTCCAAATCTTATGAAATCATTTTTATTTTTTTAAGCGTTTGAAAACACCTGTTTTCCAATGTTCTTCAACTCCTTTTACGAAAGCTATACAATAAAGATTTAAGATAATGACTTTAAATATAATATCTAAATGTGGTTTTAATGGTGCTGTCTTTAGCAAGATCAAAGTAGACGATGAAATTACCTAATTATTGAAAGCCAAAGGATGAGAAGGCCAAGAGCCCACTCAAACGAACCCAAAAGTAATGGATTGCCGAATAGGAAAGCACTAAGTCGTGGGAATGAGATAATACTAAATAAACCACGGGAGTGTGCTATCCACGCGACTACCACCAACGCCCCATTAGTTTTGACAATTGGGAAAACTAAAAATATTGGATGTTTCATTATTGCCATCTCCCTTTCAACTTTCCACTCACACACTATCCTTTCTATATCTTTTATCGTGAAGCTCTAAAGCAAAGACAATGGCTTCTTCTCATACTATTTTTGGTTTCCATATCTTCGCTCATGGAGAGAATAATTGGCTTTGATGCGCATATATTTTCGTGTACGCCTCTCTTTAATTTTCTTCAGTTGTCCAGTTTGGTGAATGAGCTAGCAGCATCCAAGCTGATCATTTGCTTTTACGGCAACTGCAATTTTGCAAGCACCATCCCATTTGCGTGTTTCACCATGCATGCATCCGGTTGCATTGGAGAATTGCTATGTTATTCCTGCTGTTTTTCCTGTCTAGGCTGACTTGGAATTTATATCGCATAGATACACTATTAAGAAAAAGGCAATAGATTACAGGTATATAAAATAGATTATGGTTAATGAAATCAAACATAACTTAATATCTTTAACTAAGGTTTTTAAAATTTTAATTTCATTTTTAAATTTGAGACATTTGTGTTCTAACTACATTTATATGAAAAGTGTAGTATAAGATAATAAAAGATCATATTGTACTTAAATATAATTAAATCTTTAGAAATTAAAAGAATATAAATTTATATTTTTATAAAATTTATTATAGCAAAAGATTACGATTTTATTAGTACAAGTTAAGATTAATTGTAAAAATACAATTTAATTGAAAAGCATTAGTTTTTATAAAAGATAGAATTATTGTATACATGTAACACTCCCGATTACTAAAACTCGAACCAACTTTTTTTTTTTTTTCAGTTGGTTGGGCTTTGCTTAATGTCACAAATTCATTGTTAAGCTAAATTTACATTAGTTAAATCAATATCCATTAACTCGGTTGGTCCCAATTCAGACATTCTCATTTACACACACAGTCCCGTTTAAGCCAATTTTATTCATGTCACAATCCACAACCTTTTATATCTTGAGAACTAACTTAGCGAGATTCATACATATAGAATTATCTTATACCTCCATACATGCATCCAAACAGACTATAAATATATTTTCAAATTCATTTAGTTACATCCTTATTTATCTACATTAGTATTGTACAAATAAGTCTGAATACAAAGAAATAACTGTACATAGTATACCTTTAATGATGGACCAAAAAGCCTCGAAGGAAACATATTAGAACCACTCGCACTGCGAAATCTATTATAAGTAATCTGGAAATGGAAAGTAAAGGGGTGAGCTTACACCTAGTAAGAAATACATATAAAGATACAAATACTGTGAACTACATGCAAGTATCTTAAACAATTTATTAAATGCCAAAATTCAAGTGATAATTCTAAACAAAGAATCAGAAAGAATTTTCTCTATAGCTTGTTAGGTGTTTAGGGCTAAGTTAGGAAGGATGCTTTAAAGAACCTCATTTGTCCCTTTTCCTAACACCAAAGTTATAGAGAAGTCTAGGAAATCTATCAGAGAATGAATTCATGCGTTCCAAAATCAAAGTCAAACCAAATTAATATATAAAAAATTCAGTTTGCAAAGCCATAACATGCAAATAGCATAAATCAGTCAAAATTCAAACATATGTCATGGTTCAAATCAAAGTCATATACACTCGTATCAACCATTTTTTGATTTCAAAGTTAAGATATTAGAAGTTCAGAAATCATACAAAAGACTGATAAATAATAATAATAATAATAATAATAATAATAATAATAATAATAATAATAATAATAATGGAGACATGGCAACTTCTCGAAAGAAATCATGTAGTTCGAATCCCGTAAAGGGAGAAATATAGATATATGGCCATAGTCACAAGAGTCCATAGTGAGCACTGATCGGGTGTTAACTAAGACAGCTGATGATTGGATCAAAGTCACTCATCAGTTCAGATTCAGAGTAAAAAATACTACCGGATTACCTAAAGGCAACTACGAGTAGTCAAAGTCTCAAAGCATATAAATTAATAATTTAGAATTCAAAACAATATTTAAATCATTTCAAATATAATTAACAATCAGGATTTCAAGGTCATAGCATTAAAATCAGAATTCTATTCAAAGATTCAAAATCAAACAAATCTTAAAATGTTACATTTGGTACTCAAAATATTACGATATATTCCAAAATCATAATTCAATCAAAACATCATTAAACCTTCAAAACACTGTAGAACATGGTGCAGATTTCAAAATTGAATTCTATAAAAGTTTCCATTTCATGAACATTTCAAATCCCTAAACTAATTTGGGCTAAACTAGTATTTTTACGAAATTTCAGCAACATAACGATATGATAGTTTTAAACCTCCTAGAAAGCAAACACAGTTTATATATAACCAAGGCAGTTGATTTTAAAACCAATTTTAGTATCTCCTACGTTCCTTATATACATCTCTTACCAATCAATCACAGCGCAGCTAGTCCAAAACTAGTCCAGTAGTCAAAGTATGATAAATAAGCCAATATCTTTTTGGCACCAACTTACGCCGGAGCTGCAAAAAATCATTAAAACATGCTCAGTTGCAAAACTTCTTTCACGGAATATTTGTAAGTCTTAGTAATCTTCCATATTTTCTAATACAACTATAAATCTGGTCTACTTCTTATCGGACCCTATAACTACAACTACGATCTAAACATGTGTTTTTTCGATTCTAACTTCACCAATAGTCTTACATTAATTTATACAGTATTCTAAGATAGATTTTTTGCCAAATTGAGCATGGTTTCCCACACCCTTCACTTGGTCGAATACTCTCTCTCTCTCTCTCTCTCTCTCTCTCTCTCTCTCTCTCTACACTTTTCATTTTGCAAATTTAACATCATACCCATGTTCTTCACATTTTCTACACTAGTATACATCAAGATCTAATCAAATCAAGCATCGTAATAGCAAAACCCTAAGTGGCCGAATACCATAAACCCTCTTAAACATGGATTTGTTTCATTTCAAGCTTATACATATCTTTAAACAACTATAAAACTACCATATATGTAAGTTAAAATCAAAAATGAAATGTCTTTCTCTCACCTTTTCCTTGGCCAAAACTTTGAGAAAGATTTTCACCAAGTAAATGGCTTCTCCTAGCATCCAAATTCTAGTATGTGGTAGAGGAAATCAAGATGTGCAACTTTGCTTTTGGGTGTTTTGGTTTTGTGGTAGTTTTCCTAGGGTTCTCTTAAGCTTTCCCTCTTTTCCTTAAGCTTAAGAAGAAGATGCAAAAGGTGATGAAGGTGGCCGGCTAAATAAAAAAGAAAGCTTGAAAATATCTTGATATTTTAATATTTAAATTATAAGTTTAGTGATGTGCACTATTCTTCAATAGTAAATTTCATAAACTTTATAAATTTATATTTATTTTACATGGTTAATATTAAAAGTTGCAATATTTTATTACTTCACTATTCCCATTATTATTTTCCTTATTTATTATATAAAAGTAAGTCAAATTTTGACTTCAAAAAGGGGTGGCCGGCCATGCTTTGTGAATTTACCAAAATGCCCCTTTAAGCTTCATTATTATCGCTTATGTCCTAACCATTACAATATTATTTGAACTATTTAATTTGATTCCCATACATTTTTGTTGTCCTAAAAAATATACTTATTTAATATAAAATAGTTCAAACTTTGGCTTTTAAATGGGTTTGACTTGTCAAAGTGGTAAAATTACCAAAATACACCTAAATAGTTGTTTTCGGTATTTACTTATGGTTCAGTTTGCAGGTTGGAACTGAGTGAGACATCTTCACACAGGTGTTCGTCTATAGTTTTTGCTGGTCAAAAGTCATATCGGTTGACCTATATTTAAGAATACTTTTTGGCCTATGGACACAACTATTATTTTTAATTTGTTTTCACGTTTCCCAAGACATGTACAAATGAAAGAATTTTGAGATGCAGATTTTTACCGTCTCAGTATTTCACTTCAAATATCGATGTTATGAGGTTCAATGTCCATTCAGATAGTAAAATTCTTGATGGGGCCCACAATATACTTTCCTCTTATAGGACAAAACGTAAGGAAATCATATACTGTCATTAAATTTAATCATTCTAACTTCGAAATCAGTTTATATGAAAGGAAAGAAATTAAGAATCTCACATCCTCCCAACCTTAGGAAATTTGGTCTTTCAAATTTGCATTAGACTAACTTTGATAAAAAAAACTCTGGATATTTTTCTTGTATAAGACTATCTAACTCCTATGTAGCTTTTTCGGTGGTATGATACTGCCAGAAAACCTTGACTAACGAAATAGTTTTAGACTACAAAACTTTCTCATTCCTATCCAAGATCCTTACTAGCTTCTCAACATAGCTCATATCTTCTTTAATCTCCAGAGGCTCATACCGAATCACATGTGACAGATCAAGATGATACTGGCATAACATAGACGCATGAAAGACATTATGTACTCCAACTAAGTCTAGAGGTAAAGCTAACCGATATGCTACATCTCCAATACGGTCCAAGATCTCAAAAGGCCCAATGAACGGAGGACTCAACTTCTCTTTTTTGTCAAATCTCATAATACCTTTAGAAGGGAAAACTTTTAAGAATACAAAATCTCCCATAGAGAACTTATGATATCTACGTCGACTGTCAGCATAACTCTTCTGCAGACATTGAGCTATCCTATGTCTCTCACAAATCAAACGGACATCCTCAGAAGCCTATTCCACCAGATCAGGAGTAAGTATCCTGCGATCACCCACTTCTTCCTAACCAATCAAAGAATGGTACCTCTATCATATGAGCATTATAAGGTGCCATCTCAATGCTCAACTGGTAACTATTGTTATATGCAAACTCAGCTAATGGAAAATGATCGTCCCATGATCCCTTAAAATTCAAAGCACACCCTCTTAACATATCCTCAAAAGTCTGAATAGTATGCTCAGATTGTCCATCTGTCTATAGATGGAAAGTGGTGCTGAAATTCAATCGAGATCCAATTGCATCCTGAAAATGTTCCCAAAAGTGGGAAGTAAACCGAGAATCTTTGTCAGAAGTGATGCTTACTGGAACTCCATAAAGCCATACAATCTCTCTAAAATACAAGTTTGCCAAAGCATTGAGAGTATCAGCAGACTTAATGGCAAGGAAGTAGGCTAACTTAGTGAATTTGTCAACGATAACCCAAATTGCATTATGGTTCCTTCTAGTTCTCGATAATCCCATGATGAAGTCCATAGTAGTGTGCTCTTATTTCCACGTAGATATAGATAGAGGTTGTAGCAAACCTGCTGGTTTTTAGTACACTACCTTAACTTGCTGACAGGTGAGACACTTAGCAACAAATTCAGTAATGTCTATTTTCATCCCTGACTACTAGTACACTTCACGTAGATTATGGTACATAGTACTACTAGGATGTAAAGTGCACCTTGTAGTGTGTGTGAGATTTCTAATTTTCCTTATTCCTTCCTTACCACTGCAGTATTTTCAGTGAGAATGATTAGATAAATTGTAATGAAAAGTGGTGTTATGTTTTATAAGTAAAGAAGCAAACTATAAGATGGGCCCCACAACATTATGTGTAATTTGAATGGACATAGAAGGGCTAAATTGTTAAATTTGGGCTCAAAATACATAATTGGTAAGAAGATCTTTTGTTGAAATTCCTTTAATTGAGCATAGTTAGGTTTAAGTGCAACAATTCCAAAAAAGACGATTTTGTCCATAGGTTGGAAGAACTTTATTGAATATTGGTTAACCTAGTTTGACTTTTCGACCACAAATTGTCATAGTCAAATCATTGCGTGAAGATGTCTTAGGATATTCCAAATCATAGACTAAATTGCTTGGAAATGTCGAAGATTATACAATTTTACAGTTAAGGGTATTTTGGTAATTTCACCCTTATTATCGCCCAACATGTCTTTAAAGTCAAAGTTTGACTTCTTCTATGATTAGAGGATTATGATTGTGGAAAATGAGAATAAATAAGAGTTGAATAGATTAAGTAAATTGAAATGAGATTGCTTAGGGTATAAATGGAATTAAAGGAAAATTTAGGGGGCAAAAGGGTCAAAGAGGCAAATATGATATTCAATATTAAAATAACATTAAAATAAGATACTTTGGAGTCATCTTCTCTAGAAGGGCCAGGCACCTCCATGGAAGTTCATTTTCTCTCAAAATTTTCCTAAGTTCTTGTATGAGAGAGCTTGAGAAATATCCCTTAACCTTCATCCAATCAACTTGCACCCTAATGGAAAGTTATTCCTCTTGCTTTGCTCTATCTATACCTGGAGTATGGAAGCTTGAATCAGCCATTAAAAGGTGTTTTGGTTGCTGAAAAATTGGTCACTATTGAAGGTAAGAAAAGATGAAGTTCTACTTGACGATTCCTAGTGTTCTTGGTTGTTTTATGATTGTATAACATGTGTATAGCTTTAAAATGAAACAAAAACCAAGTTTAGAAGTTCTCTAGGGTTTCGATTAAAGGAGTGTTTATGGAGAAGTTGTGTAATTTGCATGCATGGATGATGTAAAGTTAAAATAGTGAGCAAGAGGAAGATGATGAGAGTGTTGGTGTTGAAAGGAGTTAAGTTTATCACTTTAGGTGCACTAGGTTTAATGAGAAAGAAGGGTTAGGGTATTGAGTTTCATGTTTTGAGGGCTGTAGGATGAGGTTTAAGTGATAGGGAAATGGTTATTGAAGTTAAATTAAAAAAAAAACGAGATTTGATCGAAGTGTTATTGTTTTGCAGGTATAACTTTGGACAGTTAAAGGGGGATCTTTGGTGCTGCAAAGCTATTGTGATTCTATTATATTTAAGGTAAGATATATATGTAAAAGGGCATAGGGGTATATCACAACCCGTGACCCTATTTTTCACCTTATTCTATACATCTTATATGGTTGGGCTGTCTGCGATACTTTACTTTTACTTTTACATATAAACAATTTCATATTAAATGATAATATGAATTACATCCCCTATCTTAATTCACAAGGAAGTAGTACCGTAAATAAGTCTAAATATAGAAATTAAATGATCATACCTTATTAATTAAATCGACCTGTCGCATCGTCCCTAAATGCGCAGTCGAAAATCCTTTTATTGCTAGACTCTCGGTCTTCGAAAACCTGAAATGTTAAAATTAAGGGGTGAGCAAACCACGGCTCAGTAAGGGAATTATATGCATACTTGATATTCAGCTTCCTATATGCTGAAAAACGTTTTCATTTTTCCTATGGGGCTCTAGGCTCACGTTTAGGAAGGATACTACAGTCGGCTAGGGATCCGGATGGAGTAAGGTAGGTATTTTGAAATACCTATCTTGTCCCGGAACCTAGAAGCAACTGGAGAGAGTAATATTCTTTCTTGTTTTTGAAATTCAAATCCTTTCCTTTTTATTTCGTAATCTTTTCATATTCTTTTTCAAAATAATGCTTTTATGAAATAAAGCATTTAAGTAAAATAACTAATATTCATATTTTCTTTGAAAAGAATATTAGTTAAATTCTCATTATTCTCATTTAAAACTCATTTCATGTTTTACTGTACAACCATAATTAGTACAGTACTTTAAATAAAAAAATCAGCTATTAAATCTTTTTTTTTGTATAACATATATATCATTTAAATCTAATATTCAATTTAAAAATTAAAATAAGAATATTAGATTTATTTCCCTCCTTTTTCCTTTTGAAAACATATCACATATTCATATCACATATAGTCTAATATTCAATTTAAAATCATAGTAAGAATATTAGACTTATAAACTCTTTTTCCTTTTGAAAACGTATCACATGTTCATATTACATATCATATGAAAATCATCTCGTAGTACTAAAATCAGTACTGAAATAAGCATTTTGTAGAATGCTGTAAATCATTTACATTTTACGTATCACATATCATGTAAAACATTTACATTTCACATATCACGTATCATGTAAAACATTTTCATTTAAAATATATCATATGTGGAGACTTAGGCACACACGCCCAGCCCGTCCACTGGGTCGTTACTCGTATCATGCTATAGACCCCGAAGGGTATGAATAATCATGTCAGATCTATGGCCATAGTCTATAATTGTTCTCGGCGGATCACTGATCAGGTGTCGGCCGGGACTACATATCACATATCACATGTTACATATCACATATCACGTATTACTTATCACATGTCGGCATGATAGAGGGCCAACTAGTCTCAAAACCATGTTTTCATCATAAAATAACCTTTATGAAATTTATAAAATATATAATTTCCTAATTTAAAATCATAAAGGTTATAAAACCATCTAGTGAATATTTAAGAAATAATTATGAAAATATTCACAAAAATATTCACTTTACTTCTTTTCATTTTTCATCTCGTATTATGTGTAATTTACATATTAAGAGAATTTTCGGTGATTTCATTATCACCATTCTCGAAGAGGATTTTCGGTGATTTCATTATCACCATTTTCGAAAACATGAATAAATGTAAAACCATTTTCATTTTATTCATGTTTTTATGAAAATATTCCTTTTCTCGATTTTCGTGATTGAAAATCATTTCTCGTGACATAAAATCATTTATTATGATTTTCAGTAATTTTTGGAGAATTTTTTTTTTAATTTTTCGGCAGTATAACGGCTGCCGATTGGCTAGCCTCCTGCACGAAAAATACAGTTTAAAATCCAGCCAGTGCATCACCACAAATTTTCAACCAATCATTTATCATAATAATTTCATAAAATATTTCCATAAAATATTTCGAAATTAAAACATGCAGACTGAATATCCCTACAGTGCTGCACATGCATCCCTTACCTTTTCCGGGTTGGCGACTTCCTCTTATCGGTCGCGCCCATACTCCATTTCTCCCGATCCATCGTCTCGATAGCTGAGAATAATTTCTAGAAATTTAAATTCTAAATTTTAGAATTTTCTCAAATTATTTAAATAAATAATTTATTTAAATAATTATCATTAATAATTTCTCGGATTTCTTACCGATTCCCGAGATTCTCGAGTTCTCGAGAATTTTCCGAATTCCCGAACATTTTCCTTTTTCCCTCTCTTTCTTCTTTTCCTCTTTTCTTTCTTCCTTTTTCTCTTTTCTTTTCTTTCTCTTTCTTTTCTTTTTCTTTCTCTTTTTCTTTTTTTCCTTTTTCTTTTCTTTTTTCCCGTCGGTCGGTTCAGTGTCCCTTCCTCGTCGGTTCTTCGCCGGCTGCCGGTTCTCTGGCGGTTCACTGGCTCCTCAGCTGGTCGACGGCACGACGAAGCTATTGGTGCCCTCCGTTTGCCCTGGATCGGCGGCACGGCGGCGGATCAACTTGATTTAGCTTCGGTTTCTTCCGCTCTTCGCCGGCCTTCCTTCGCCGTTCTCCACCCCAACGGTGGCCTCCATCCTCTTCCTCTCCCTCCGACGATGCTTAGGTGGCAGTGGCGGTGGCCAATTCCGCCAGCACCGCCGTCTCCTATTTTCTTTTCTCTTCCGGCTTTTCCGTCGATTTCGCTTCCTGTTTTGGTTTCTTTCTTTTCGTCGCCGGTCGATTTCTTCTCCTCTTGCTTTGCCGGCGACGACGCTTCTCTTCCCTCCTCTCCTTTCCTTCTCCGGCGGCCGCTGACGGGGGCAGCAAAATCTGTGTTATTGACACAGAAACGGGAACGGGTGTTTCCCATTTCTGTTATTTCCATTTTTTTTATATTATATATATAAGCATAATATAACACACATATATATATATTTACACAAAATACATATATATATATATATAAATTTTAATTTGAATTAATATATATTGTATTACAATATATATATAAATTTTGATAAAATAATATTTACTTTTCTTATATATGTATATATTTATATATATACATAAAAGATCATATTTATATACATATGTATTATTTAAATGTACTAAATAGTATATATATACATGTATATACTAATGTATATTAATATATACTATATAGTATTTCAATACATATGTATTTGTATAAAAAATACATTTATATAATATATAATTATATAAATATATTTTATATTCTTTTCTCCTTTTTCTTATTTAATTTGGATTTCCATTTATCCAAATTAAATTTCCTCAATTCCCTCACTTCCTTAATTTCCAGAATTTCAATGATATTCCATCTCGTAAATAAATTTTATTTATTTACTTTAATTTATTTATTTCCTCTTATCTATTTTCTTTAATATTAATTTTCAAAATAGAAAATTTGCGGTTATCACAGGGTACTATGCCTGCATGTGATTTATTGGTTGGTTACAAAATGGAACTGTTTTACCAGTGCAGGAAGTTTAAAATTTGGTTTTACTCTTAGTATCGATTTTGTCTAGGAGCAGCCGACTGCCTTAACGGGTAGCTAACTACCCAGACACAAGCACGACATGCTCATTTTTGAAACCGAATTAAACAGTTGATTGCCTTGTATAGCAATCGACTGCCCATTTCTAGAATCGACTTAAAACCAGCCGACTACCCTGAATATAAATCGACTGCTTTATTTCCGTAGCATTTTATTTCAAAACAAATCAACTGCCATATAGGCCAATCAACCGTAATTTTTTCATAAACATTCTGTTTGTGCATCAGTCTACCGCCACCTAGGCCAGTCGATTGCATTTTCTTCATAAGCGTTCTATTTCAAAACTAGTCGATTGCCTAAAAAATCAATCGATTGCCCCTCTTTTTATTTGATTTTCAAATATTTCGAAATTAATTTTTTGAAATTTATTTAATAAATTGAAAAAGTTCATAGCAGTCGACTGTCCTAATAGAGCAATCAACAGCTCTCTGTTGAAATATTGCTTCTAAATTCTTAACTTGTACAAATGTGTTAATGTACAATCCATGCATTTCAAGAATGCTTTTTTTATAAGTACTGATGATTTTAAAGGTATTGGTTGATAAATAAATGTTTTGAAATTGTTGACTCCCGTATCATGTATTCAGATTGCATTGCTTTATAGTTGTATGACCCTAGTCAAGTCATCAACTCCGACAGATGTCACTTGACTAGTGTACATTGTGTGATTGTTCAACAATGGCCATTAGTCACTATTTCGTAGGATTGGCGTACCAGCCATTTCCTATAGTGTATTGCCTATGCATGAGTTACTAGGATGTTGACGTCTCCATTGAATGTTTATAGTATTGATTGATTATGGATTGAAAGCTACATGTTTAAAGAAATGTTATAACAATTGGAATGTTTTATGATTGAAAGAAAATGTGATTTCATTGATTTGAATGTTTTGAAGTATACGAATTTTATAACTGAATTGCATTCATGAATAAATGATTGTTTTAAATCCAACTGTATCCTCTTCAATATCTTTAGAATATCCTATCGTTTTCCCTATAGTCGAATTAGGACTCAAGACACGTGAGGTGCTCCAAAGCATTCTCCCATACGTAGCTTGGTCATCCTAATTATCTATAGAAATTCCTTATTCGAAAAGCTTAATAGATATTGACCTTTGTTTGACATTATAGAGCCATGTAGGGATCATGCATTGTAGTAGCATAGTATTGCTCTTTTATGTATATCCTCTTATTTAGCATAAACTTACCCCCTCTTTTCCTCCCAGACTATTTGCAGTGATTTAACTCATTTATTGAGGAGCCTATACTTTTGGAATATGATACTCCTTTCGAGGACTCTGAAGAACCCTTGAAGGTAATGGCTTTATTGTATTTTCAGATTATGTACAGTATTGGATTAATATGTAAATGTAGTGGGGATGTAAATTGAGAAGGATAAATAGTATGTACAATAAATAGAGTATAGGAATCGGATCCTGGATTGATAATGTTAATGTTATTACACTCTTGAGGGGAATAGAAATATGATGTGGATACTGAATAGAATTTTTAACAGTGAATGTAATGTATGAAAGAAAGACTAAAGACTCGACAAATGACCTAACCAAATTGATAGAAAAGGAAAAAGTTAGCTCATATTTTCATAAGAATTGGACGTTACAGTGTGAGCTTTCGAGAAGACAAGATCCTTAAGATCTCTGTCATCTGGGATAAAAATCCATCTTTTGAATCTCCGAATATTATCAGAACTAACCCCAAAATCAGTCTGCTCACTACTCTGAACCTGACTAGCCATATCTACACATCAAGAAACCAAATCTTTGGCAAACTCCAACTCCTATCAGGAGGAAGCCCTAATAATTCATCTAAAAACACATCAAGAAAGTCCCTAACCACAAGGATCTCGTGTAACTCTAGATGCCTCTTTTCTACGTCATCGACACAGGCAACAAATCCTTCAAAATCAAACATAACACTATAAGTTATCATTCAAACATCCTCTTGATAGAACGGTACACTTTCATCACTTCAAAACAAAATTTACAACATATTGATCAAGGAAGGAAAAGGTTATAGTCTTAGAGTAGCAGTCTAAACTAACTCGATTGGTAGATAGCTAATCCATACCCAAAATCACATCAAAGTTATCCATATTCAATAAAACTAAGTTTGCTACTATTTCCTTCTTTTTTACCCGTAGTTTATAGTTTCTATACACTATATTAGTCATTTGGGACTCTCTTAAAGGAGATACAAATGAATGTATAGAACTTGGATCAAATAATGCTAGTGCTATAGTGTCAAATACAAATGAATGTACAGAACTTGGTCAAATAAATGTTATCAGTCATTTGATAACATCTGATGAAGTATCAACAATCTCCTAATCTAATGTGCATACTCTGCCTTGAACCACTACCTTCTTGTCTTTCTCTATGACTGTGGCTCATCTCTAAGTTTGGGTAGGACAATTGGGTTCTTTTTGTACTGGCTGACTCTATGGACAGTCTTTCACCAAGTGTCCCTTTTGTATACATCTAAAATAAGAGCCTGTCGCCCAATGGCAGGTCTTACCAGCGTGCGCTTTCCCGCACGTACTACAAGTGGTGACTGTTGTACCTCTCTGAGTCTAAGTACCCTTATTAGTAGTAAAAGATCAAGTAGCTCCGTCCCTATAGGTCCTATCTCCAACAAACTTCTTACTAGAAGACTCATCTCTTCTAAGTATCTTATTAGGTTGCCTGGATGCAGGAGATCTATCATAAAAAATCCTCTTACCCTTACCCTTATCCTTTCCCTTGCCCTTGCCCTCAGAGTGGGACCCATACTCTACCTGATGAAACTCATAGTCCTACTCACACAACTCAGCTATCTGGATAGCCTCATTATATGTAGCAATATCAAATACGGCCAGTTTTGCCCTGATCGATAACCTAAACCCTACCATAGATCTTCAAACTTGGTGCTCCTCACTATACACCGTCTCCAGATTAAAATGGCTAAGGACTGTAAATCTAGATTCATATTGATCTATTGTCTAGCTTCCCTTTGTCAAGTTCAGAAACTCGACTTGCATCTTCTGCTGGGCGATGTAGAGAATGTACTGCTTGTTAAAGGCTTCTAAAAGTACACCCCAAGTAACTGTCGAATACTTGGCTCTCAGAATTGTCTTGGTAGACTTCCACTAGTGCATGACCTCATCAACTAGTACAAATGTGGCCAAGGTGACCTTCTCAGTCTCTAAACACCTCATGTACTCAAATAGCTTCTCAATGGTTTTCAATTCTCTGCCACCATCGAATCCTTTTCGCCCTTAAACTTAGAGGATCAAACTTCTTAAATTGGTGAAGTAGATTAATATCACAATCAATTACTAGGCCTGCCTAAGGTTGTATTGAAGCTTGTGGAATTGTTTGAGCCAAAGCTGTGGAGCAGGTGGTGGTGGAGGCATTGGAGGAGGAACTGTCTATGGAAGAGGTGGTGGTGCTAATGGTGCCAGTGGTGGAGCTGTTGGAACATGGTTAACGTTGTGATTGAAATTCGCCATGAACTGATGAGTGAACATAGTAGTCAAGGCCTTGAAATTCCTGTCTAGCTATGAAATGCGAGAGTTAGGACTCTCTGGCTGAAGAGGAGGAGGTGGCTCTATAGTTGGCTTTCCTTGTCGCCTACCCATGTTCATTCTATGACCCCTCATATTCGGAGATTACCTATACAAAAGCAAACATATTTAGTTCCATTGAAACTTATATGTATAGTTTATATTCAAACAAGTACATTACTTCAGGAATGTAAATAGTTTCTAACCTACCGACACTAACACACATCAAACCAACCTTGCTCTGACACCAACTTCTGTAACGCTCCCAATTACTACAAATTCAAACTAACTTTTTTTTTTTATTTCAGTTGGTTGGGTTGTGCTTAGTGTCACAGATTCATTGTTCAGCTAGATTTACATTAACTAAATCAATATCCATTAACTCGGTTGGTCTCATTTTCGACATTCTCATTTACATACATAGTCTTGTTTAAATCGATTTTATTCATGTCACAATTCACAACCATTTATATGTTGATAACTAACTTAGCAAGATTCATACATATAGAATTATCTTATACTTCCATACATGCACCCAAACAAATTGTAAATATATTTTCAAATTCATTTAGTTACATCCCTGTTTATCTACATTAGAATTGTATAAATAAGTCTAAATATAAAGAAATAACTGTACATATTCATACCTTCAAGGATGGTACCAAAAGGCCTCAAAGGAAACAAATTAGAACCCCTCACACTGTGAAATCTATTGTAAGTAATCTAGAAAGAGAAAGTAAGGGTGTGAGTTTATGCCCAGTAAGAAATACCTATAAAGATACAGATATTGTGAGCTACATGCAAGTATCTTAAACAATTTATTAAATACCAAATTTCAAATGATAATTCCAAACAAAGAGTCTAAAGGAATTTTCTCTATAGCTCGTTAGGGGTTTAGGGCTGAGTTATGAAGGATACTTTAAAGCACCTCACTTATCTTTTTTCTTAACACCTAAGCTATAGAGAAGTTTAGAAAATCTATCAGAGAAGGAATTTATGCATTCCAAAATTAGAGTCAAACCAAATTAATATATTAGAAATTCAGTTTGCAAAGCCATAACATGTAAATAGCATAAATCAATCAAAACTCAAACATATATCATGGTTCAAATCAAAGTCATATATACTCGTATCAACCATTTTCAGGTTTCAAAGTTCAGATACCAGAAGTTCAAAAATCATACAAAAAACTGATAATAATAATAATAATAATAATAATAATAATAATAATAATAATAATAATAATAAGTGGAGACATAGCAACTTCCCCATAGAAATCATGCAATTTAGATTTTGTTAAGGGAGAAATATAAACATATGGCCATAGTCACAAGGATCTACAGTGAGCACTGATCAAGTGTCAGCTAGGACGGTTAATGACTGGATCAAGGTCAATCAATAGTTCAAATTCAGATTTAGAGTCAGAAATACTGCAAGATTGCCCAAAAGCAATTATGAGAAGCCAAAGTCTCAAAACATATAAATCAATAATTTAGAATTCAAAATAGTATTTAAATCATTTCAAATATAATTAACAATCAAAATTTCAAGGCCATAGAACTAAAATTAGAATTCTATTCAAAGATTCAAAATCAAACAAATCCTGAAATGATACATAAAATTTGGTACTTAAAATATTACAATAAATTCCAAAATCATAATTCAGTCAGAATCATTAAACCTTCAAAAGAATGCAGACATGACGTAGATTTCAAAATTGCATCTTATAAAAGTTTCCATTTCACGAACATTTCAATTCCTTAAACTAATTCGTGCTAAACTAGTATTTTTATGAAATTTCGGTAGCATAACGGTATGATAGTTCTAAACCTCCTGTAAAGCAAACACAGTTTATATATACCTAAGGCAGTTGATTTTAAAACCAATTTCAGTATCTCCTATGTTCCTTATATACATCTCTTTCCAATCATTCACAATGCAACTAGTTCAAAACCAGTCTAGTAGTCAAAGTATGATAAATAAGCATATATCTTTTTGGCACCAACTTACACCAGAGCTGCAGAAAATCATTAAAACATTCTCAGTTCCAAAGCTTCCTTCACATAATATTTATAAGTCTTAGTAATCTTCCATATTGTAACATACCGTAATATACAGTGATTATCCATAATCACACACACAATAAGTTGGTTGGGCTATCTGCGATACCTTTATCACACTCACTTTTAACATTAATCCACTTTTTAAATGAAATTCTTTTTATAACTAATATCAATATTTACAACAAAATATTATTTCTAGTATCTTTCACATGTTCTACATCCCCTATACATAATTATATAAATGTAGTATTGTACATAAACAGTCTGAACATATAAAAAAATAAAATATACCTCCAAATTAGTTCATTGCTGCCTTAGGGTACCAAAAGCGTAGCCAATCCATGGAACGATATACTATTGTAGGTAATCTGTGAGGTGGAAACATAAAGAGTTGAGTTAACATGCTCAGTAAGAAATTCGTATACAAGAATTGACACTATGAAATCTATATGCATAAAAATATTTAATTTCTAACAGTACTCTAAAGGACATTGATAGGAAGGATACTATAGTCGGCTAGGAAACCGGATAGAGCATAAGAGGTACTTTGAAGTACCTTTCGTGTCCTAGTCTCTAGTAGCGACTATAGGGAGTAAACAGTTAAAGATGGTATGTATAAACAGTTTAAAACACTTTAAATTATTTCATACACTTTTCAATATATATGCAGTGTATAAACAGTTCGAATGAAATACTTTAGTAGACAATTCGGTATGGGAATTCAGTAAACAATATAGTAAACACTTTAGAAATTCACAGTACAGTCATCATATAAATCATTCACTTCAGTATCAATAAGAGATTCAGTTCAATAAAATAGTATAGTACAGTGGAGAACAGGCAACACCCAATGAATATCATGCCATAACAGTATCCCATGAAGGGAGAAACAGTAATAGTACGACATATGGCCATGGTCACAATGGTCCATAATGTACACTTGCCAGGTGACAACTGCGAACCTAAAGACTTGGCGAGTCTATCGGCAACAATAATAGTTAGCATGATACAGGGTCTAACAATCTCAAAACAGTTTATAAACAATAGAAACATTATTTATGAAATTAATTTCAATGACGAAATCTTCAATCAATCCATAAATAAATATTTTGAAAAATATAAGCAGTTTAGATATAAAAATTCATAAAATATTCACAATTTGGTATTTTTTTTCTAAAAACGTTCTATTTATATGTAAAACAGTTATAAGAATATGCAGGTACCCTTACGTACATAAAATTCATTAACATGAATTTTTAAATATTGTTTTTCGGTAATAAGTGAAAAAATGCAATTTCACTAAATAAAATGAAATTAACTAAATAAATTCTTTATTTTCAATATTCAAGGAAATTAAGAGATAATTTCATAAAATTACTAGAATTTTCAGCAGTATAACAGCTATTTCTAACCTAACCCTCCTACATCAAAAACACAGTATATAAACTAGCCGGTATCCACAATTTCACCAATTCCAAAGCAATTGACTGCAAAACAATTTCATAAAATTATTTTAAACCATAATATGCATTCACAGTATCCCTACGTCTTCCATACTCATCCCTTACCTGTCTTTTTCTATCGACTTGTCAACTGCACCACACGATAATTCCTCACTCCCGGGCTGTAAAACATTATACCAACACTATCATTTCCCCACCTTCTAATTTATACCTAATTTTTCTCCCTTAAATTCTACCACATTGTCGACAAAAATTATTAAACCAATATAATTTACACTAGTGCTAAAACATAACTATGCCTAAATCAACTCCGATTTTAATTCTGATTACATCGATAG
Organism: Heritiera littoralis; assembly: GCA_031772115.1. NCBI lineage: Eukaryota > Viridiplantae > Streptophyta > Magnoliopsida > Malvales > Malvaceae > Heritiera > Heritiera littoralis. The sequence goes on from JAPDPK010000035.1 coordinate 1,101,801, forward strand.
TCTCATCTTAATTTATACAGTCTCATGGCACCTAGAACACATCAAATTGAGCAACATATCATGCTTCCCTTACCATGGCCGAAACCTACATGGTTTTTAAACATAGTGTTTCAACAATTTAGTCATTATTTCATGCTTAACCATTATCCTTCTTCCATCTAGCATCATTTTCATGCATCAAAACACCATGTATCATGAACATCTCACTATGACCGAAACCCTAAGGAAAGAGTTGAAGTGGTTTTGATTTAATCTAAGGCTAGAATCATGCTTAACAACTTTGATTTCATCATTTTCCAACCTTAAAACATGAAAGAAATGAAAACATGAATTTACCTTGATGTGGCCGAATACTATGGGATCTCTTTCCTCTTGATTTTGTCAATTTTAGGACAAGATATTGGTATGGGCTTGTAGAGAATTAAATTTGGAACAATTTTGTAGAAATAAGTTTCATGATTTAAGGTGATTTTAATGGTGTTTTTGGTGAATTTTTGTTTTTTCTCCAAGGTTGGCGATGGTGGTGTTGGCATGACGTTGAAGATGATGAAGTGGTGTGGCCGGCCCATTTTTGGAGAAATTTTTAGAATGTTCTCTTAATAGTAAAATGACCAAAATGCCCTTGGTCATGAGAATTTTGGATAATTTTACTCTTAAACTTCCATAATTTTTCTAACAATCCAATTTAGCTCCAAAATATTTTATTTCATCACTAAATATTATTATTAAACATATTTTAATGAATGAATGGGGTTTTATTAAGGTTTGACTAACAATAAGGGTTAATTACAAAAATACCCCTACAGGGCCAATCACATAAATTTCTGATTTCACCATCAATTCAATCTATCTATTGATATGGCCTAGAACTTGTTTATACATAGATTATCATGCTTCATTCAGTTGGTCAAAAGTCAATTTAGTTTGACCATTATTTACGAAAGTTCAATCGAGCTATGTCTTTAATCGTCATTTTCTAATTTGTTGGCACACTTCCCAAAAATAATCTAAATAAAGGATTTTAGGTTCTAGATTCTTATCATAGGCTTATTTGACTCTCCATACAGTATCTGTCTAGTCTCACATCCATCCGAGCACTATAGGGTTTGTGAGACCCACCACACTATTTCTTTGATTACTTGTGAAATACACAAGAATTGAACAATGGTGAGAAGTCTGACAAATGTAACAGTATCGAAATATGTGAGTCTCACACATATTTCTTAATACAACTACAAATCCAATCTACTTCCTATCGGACCCTATAACTGTAACTACCGTCTAAACACCTCCTTTTTCGATTCTGACTTCACCAACATTCTTAACATTAATTTATACAGTATTCTAAGATAGATTTTGTGTCAAATTGAGCATGGTTTCCCACACCCCTTCACTTGGCCAATACTCCCTCTCTCACTACACTCTTTATTTTGCAAATTTAACAACATACTCATGTTCTTCACATTCTCTACACTAGCATACATCAAGATCTAATCAAATCAAGCATCATATTATCAAAACCCTAAGTGACAGAAGACCATAAACCCTCTTAAACATGGATTTGTTTCATTTCAAGCTTATACATATGTTTAAACAACTATAAAACTACCAAATATGTTAGTTAAAATCAAAAATGAAATGTCTTTCTATCACCTCTTCCTTGGCCAAAACTTTGAGGAAGATTTTCACTAAATGGCTTCTTCTAGCTTCCAAATTCTAGTATGTGGTAGAGGAAATCAAGATGTGCAACTTTGCTTTCGGGTGTTTTGGGTTTTGTGGTAGTTTTCCCATGGTTCTCTTAAGCTTTCTCTCTTTTCATTAAGCTTAAAAAGAAGATGAAAATGATGATGAAGGTGGCCGGCCAAATGATGAAGAAAGCTTGAAAATATCTTTATATTTTAATATTTAAATTATAAGTTTAGTGGTGTGAACTATTCTTCAATAGTAAATTTCATAAACTTTATAAATTTATATTTATTTTACATGGTTAATATTAAAAATTGTAATATTTTATTACTTCAGTTTTCTTATCATCATTTCCCTTATTTATTATATAAAAGTGAGTCAAATTTTGATTTGAAAAAAAGGTGACCGACTATGCTTTGTGAATTTACTAAAATGCCCCTTTAAGCTTCATTAATACCATTTATGTCCTAACCATTATAATATTATTTGAACTATTTAATTTGATCCCCATACATTTTTATTTTCCTAGAAAATATACTTATTTAATATAAATTAGTTCAAACTTTGGCATTTAATAGGGTTTGACCCGTCAAAGTGGTGAATTTACCAAAATAACCCTGAATAGTTGTTTTCGGCTTTTTCGTGTGATTCAATCTGCAGATTGCAACTGAGTGAGACATCTTCACATGAGGGTTCATCTATAATATTCTGTTGGTCAAAAGTCACACCAAGTTGACCTATATTTAAGAATACTTTTCTTACTTATGGATATAACCATCATATTTGAATTGGTTTGCACTTTTCCTAAGACATTACAAATGAAAGAATTTTGAGATGCAGATTCTTACCATCTCAGTATTTCACTCCAAATATCGATTTTATGACGTCTGGTGTCCATTTAAACAGTAAAATTTTTGGTGGGGCCTACAAAACACTTTTCTCCTATAAGACAAAACATAAGAAAATCATATACTATCCTTAAATCTAATCATTCTAACTTCGAAATCAATTTATATGAAGGGAAAAAAATTACGAATCTCACAATATGTTACCAATGAATATGCTTTTATAGAAGAAAACATGTCTTGAATTCATTTAGATTGCATATATTTAAGAAGATGAAGTTTGGAAGTATAAAATTGATTAGAATGCAAAATGCTTTTGGTGACTAGCCTTGTGGTGTCTAACCTTAAGGCAAATTGATCTGCCACTAGCCTTGTGTTATCTAGCCTTGAGGTTACTAACAAGGATTTAAATTGCAGTGGCAACCGCATTTTCGATCGTGTTACGTTTATCATAGTTGCAAACATAACGGAGATCATTGCGGTTATTGTGGTTATCATGGTAGTGAATTTTTTTAAATTTCGCATGACTTTTAAACAAAATATAATAATTATAATTATAGTTATAAAAAGTCTTATTTTCTAATTTTTAAAATAATTTATGATATTTTGTTCTATTATTTATGTGAAAAAAAAGTTATTCATAATTTTTTTTGAATTATAGTAAAGCATTCATATGTAGAAAACTATTTATGGTAATTGAAAAGCAACAGATAATGAAACTAAAGATAAATAATTATGCATTAATAGAAATCAATATATTAATTATTAAACATTAATTATTTCTCATTTAAATTATTAAAAAAAATTTCATCCAAATTTTATCAAATATTTTTTCATCTAAATTAATTATATCATTTATATTATCAAATGTCAATATTATTTTTTTCTTTTGAGTTACAATTATATTTAATATCATATATTTAATTACATTAGTAATTCAACTAAAAAAATTACATTTGTAATTTAATTCCAAATTCAATTCAATTTACCTGAAACATTTAGTAAAAAAAAAAAACCATACATCCCAATTCCCAAATATCCCAAGCGACAACTCATATCTCAACCATTCATCAATATCACTCAATTATATTAAATTTGTAGTGCTAGAGTGTACAAGGTCTCTTCAAAAAATGTGAGAGGTTTGCCCTTGCAACTTCTGCTTAGGGTTTCTTTATTCTGTTCTTTCTTTCTTTTACTTTGTTTCTCTTGCTTACATAGTTCAGTGTAAAGGAATCAAGTATTACTTGTTTTCGTAGTGATACTCTGAAAATAAGGAGTGTGGGGGCAACAGCAAAGGGTTTGGAGGATTTATGGGAAAAATTATCCTTAACAGAAGCAGAGCAAGAAGAAGTCGTCATCGAGAAAGACTAGATTGAGGAGAATACGCAAGAAGGAAAGTTTTACCTCTTGGTCGGATCATGACAAGGAAGGTAGTGAATCTCGAAGCCTTACATGCGATTTGTCACAAACTCTGGAAGCCAAATGGAGAGTTCTTGGTTAATGAGATTGGTGATCACCTTTTTCTATTCCATTTTGAAGATATGCTAGATAAAGAAAAGGTGCTCATTAACCAACTGTGGTCTTTCAACAAATCACTTTTGGTCTTATGTGATTATGATGTTTTAGTCACTGAAATGAAGTTTTAGTGGTATCCATTCTAGATACAGATACATGGCCTTCCACTAGGTTTGATGAGTCAGAAAGTCGGTATAGCATTAGGAGAAACCCTGGGAGAAATTGATATGGTGGAGAAGGGTGATGGTTAGTTAGTCTGGGGAAAATACTTGCGTATAAAGGTGCATATTGATGTATGTAAACCACTCAAAAGAGGAACTCGCATCATTATCCCAGGTGGGGGTTTTCGATATATTCAATTTCTGTATGAAAGACTCCAGAATTTATGTTTTGTCTATGGATGTTTAAACCATCAGCAGTTGGAATGCAATATGGTAGTGAAGATGGTGAAAGAAACAAGTAGAATAACAAGAGAATATGGGTCATAGATGAGAAGGGAAAGACCCAGGTGTTCAGCAAATTGGTTTGATGGCTTCTCGTACAGAGATTCGCAAGGTTCCTCAAGTTCAAGAAAGATCTTATGGCCTTCGAAAAATAGCAGCACTATTGGAGAAAATTTAGTTCCGTTTAAGCTACATGGTGGCCGGGAAGTCCACTGTGGCGAGAATATTTCAAATTTGGGCAGGACTGATTTTAGGAACATGGAATCTAGTATACAATCAAAACCATGAGATTTAAGGAAGATGAGGGTGCCGATACCAATGATTTTTAAAACAGAGGGAAATTAGCTTGCATGGAATCTCAATCTATGATTCTAAAGAGATATACCTCTTTTCAAAAGGAGGCAAATAATGATCAGGAGAAAGAATATTTGAAAGAGTTAATACCCATCAAGAACTCTATTGAAAACCAACTACAAGGAGACCAAATCAAAGTCAACATAGCAATTTCCTTACCAAATCTTTTGACCATGTGCTAAAGAGGATGGGGTAGGTTACGTAAAATAAGCACCGGTCTAATTTAGGCATCCATGCAGGAAGGATAAAATGTCGTAATAAGATGGGCCAAGTACAAACAAAATACTTATTGATGTTTATAAAGGAGTTAGCAAATGGAGCAAGGAGAGTAAGTATCACAGATCCAGGATCAGCGGGTGATGGAGTTAATCTCCACCCCTGCTAGAAGTAATGAGTATTTAAGATGAAACTGTTGAGGGCTAGGATCCCTTTGAGCAGTTTATGGGCTGGCCAAAATGGTTAGAAGCAATAGACCTTGCATTCTTTTCCTTTGTGAAACTAAGAGGAAAGAGAATGAAATGTTGAGACTTAGTCAAAGATGGGGATATGTTGGTTTTTTCACAATTGAATCTATTGGGAGAAGTGGAGGGCTAGCTGCTCTGTCACAAGAGGATTATCAGTTAGAATTGCTCTCTTTTCTAAGAATCATATAGATTGTAGTAAAGTCAGAAATTTCTCATTGGCAGTTCACTGGTTTCTATGGGAATGCAGAAACTGCCTTACGACATGAATCATGTGATATGTTAAAAAGACTGAGGGATAAATGGTGTGGACCTTGGTTGTATGTTGGGGATTACAATGAAATTCTTTATGATAATGAGAAAGGAGGAGTGGTTAAACCACAGTAGCAAATTAGTGCTTTCTAGGAAGTTGTTGATTATTGCTCTTTTACGAAAATTCCAATTGAGGGCCCTCTCATGACATGGAAAAGGGGCACTGGTAGTAATTAAATTCTTGAGAGGCTGGATAGGGGCTTTTGTACTGAAGAATTGTATAATCTTTTTCCTAACTCGAAGGAAATTCATAAGTATGCATCTTCTTCGGACCATTTATTTTTATTGTTCAAGCTAAACAATTCACAGGCAGTACGTAGACGGGGTAATAATTTTTGCTTTGAAAACATGTGGATAACTAATAGCAACTATGAGTAGGTCATAAACAAGATTTGGAGTAGCATTAAGGTAGAGGATTGTGTTACAATGGCTGCAAGAATTAAAGATTGTAGCAATGCTCTAATGAAGTGGAATAGGGAAGAATTCAGACATGTGGGAAGAAAATTCAACAAATTAATCAGGAGATTGAAAGCATGTTATCAACCAATATGTAAGTTTCGATAGAGGAGGAATTGTCTCAAAAGAAATAGGAGCTTAACCATCTACTTCATCAAGAAGAGATAATGTGGAGACAAAGATCAAAGGAGTTGTGGTTGAAAGAAAGGCACCGCAACACAAAGTTTTTTCATTCTGTGGCTTCTAAACACAAAAGAATAAACAACATACAAAAGTTAGTCTCGGAATCAAGACAAATACTGGAAGAAGAATGCCGCATAGTATAAGAGGTATTGGGGTATTTTCAAGGGATCTTCTTACATTCAAGGGAGTCAAGATCGATGTTGTTGCTTTAAGGCCGTAAAAGTAGAATATCAGATGAAGCAAATTATAAGCTTTGCCAACCTTTTCTAATGGAAGAAGTAGAAACTGCGATGAGGAAGATGAACCTTAGTAAAGCACTGAGATAGAATGGCTGAATTGCTTGTTTCTATCAGACTTACTGGCACATTTTGGGGAAAGAGGTAACCCACTAGCTTTGAATTTTCTAAATGGTGAAATGGATATCTCAACCATTAATAAGACTACTGTTGTTCTCATACCTAAATGCCACAATCCTACTAGCATTAAAAATTACAGACTGATTAGCCTCTGTAATGTACTATACAAAATTATATCAACAGTTCTTATGAATAAACTAAACAAGATTATTCCTGATATTATTGGTGTTAACCAAAGTGCATTTGTAGAAGACAGATACATCTTCGATAATGTTGTGGTAGCGTTCGAAGCTTTTCACAGTATGAAATCAAAGAGAGAAGGATTGCATGGTTCAATGGCTGTCAAACTAGATATGAGTAAGGCGTATGATCGGATCGAATGGGATTTCTTGGAGAATATGCTTTAGAAATTGGGTTTTGCAAATAAATGGGTATGATTTATCAAGATGTGTGTGAGTACTGTTTCTAATTCGGTGAAGATCAATGGAAATCTATATGGGATATTGTGCCAACTAGAGGATTGAGACAAGGAGACCTCTTATCTCCTTATCTCTTTATTACCTATGCAAAAGGTCTATCCTATCTTTTAAAGTAATCCCATATTAAAGGTGAGCTACATGGTCTTGTGGTGGCAAGAGGGGCTCCAAATCTTACTCATTTACTTTTTGTAGATGATAGCATATTGTTTATACAGGCCTCGTAAAGTGATGTGTCCAACTTAAAAAGGACAATACAACAGTATGAAGTGCTATCTGGCCAGAGCCTTAACTTCTAGATATCTTTGGTCTTCTTCAACTCAAATGTTGACCAGGAAAATAGAAGCAGATTGTTAGCTGTTCTGGGAATGAGGAGATTCATCGTGGGTGATCGATATTTAGGAATTTCTTTACTATTTGGGAGATCAAAGAAAAAGGAATTGATCAACATCTAGGATTGATTCCGCCAGAAGATGCAAGGATGGCAGAAAAAGGTTTGATCACAAAGTGGAAGAGCAGTCCTTATCTAGTTGGTTGCACAGGCAATTCCAAGTTATTACATGAATTGTTTCCTTCTTCCTAAATCTTTCACTCAAGAACCAAATATGATGGCAACAAGATTTTGCTAAGAGGGAAATTTAGGTCTTAAAAAATCCATTGGAAGTCATGGACTAGTCTTTGTGTTACTAAACAAGATGGTGGACTCTGCTTTAGAGATCTGAAAGCTATAAACCTAGCGTTGTTATCAAAACAGTGGTGGGGTTTGGTGCAAAATAAAAAATCCCTTGCTTTATAGATTTTTAAAGCTAAATATTTTTGCACAGGGTGACATCTCTAAAGTTGGAGAGAGCTACAAAAACTTACCTATGGAGGAGTCTCCTATAAGGAAAAAAAATTGTGGATAAAGGTTGTCGATGAGAGTGGGAAAAGGAACTCAGATTGACATCTAGAAAAACTGATGGATTAAGAAACCATCAAAGTACAAGCCTGTTTCTGCTAGTCCGATTGATCCAACACCTATACAAGTGTCTCTATTGATTGATGGTGATAAGCATACCTGGAGAAAAGACCGCTAAAGGAATTATTTGTAAGTCGGGACGTGGAGTTGATTATGAAAATTCCACTTTTGAAGTATAATCAACAGGATTTGTTGATCTAGTATGGAAATTTGTTAGGAAATTTTTCAATAAAATCAGCTTACTTCATTGCAAGACAGGTTCTGGGGTTAGAAGTAGGGAATGTAGCGAATAGAAATCACCTATGGTGATCACTGTGGCAGGCTGAGGTGCTACCAAAGTTTTAAGATATTCATGTGGAGAGTATTCTGGAATCCTATCCCAACTACAATCAACCTCTCTAGTAGAGGTATGCCAATTCCATTGAGCTGCTCGATCTATGGGCTAGCTAATGAAGACTGGAGACATATCTTCTTTCAATGTACTTTCAGTAAACAGTTTTGGGAACCAAAGTATTCATGGATGGTGTTACTAGGAAACAACCAAGAAAACAGGATCGAGTTTTGGAAAACTATTATGAAGGTTGTTATCCAAAAAAATTGCAAGAACTTGTTCATGGTGGGTTCCTGGTTGATTTGGAAGAACCAGAGCAAATGTCTTTTTGATCAATCCTGCTCTTCAGTCAAGCATCTTCGTGGATTAATGATATATACTACCGGAAAGAACCTCAATGACAAACCAAGCCGCAAACAGCTTAATAAGAGTACAGGATGCGAGCAATCACCAGGGATGGATTCCTCTTGTACATGGAAGTATGAAAGTTAACATGGATTTCAGTTTCAAAGGCGATAAAGCTAGGGCTGGTGTAGTAGTTTGAGATAGTAAAAGAGAGGTTAGCTCTTGTGCAGTTAAGAAATTCACTAATATAGTTTACCCTATGATGGGGGAATGTCTTGCCATTTGTTTAGGGTTGGAGCTGGTCATGCAAAATCAAGTCGGGACAGTGAGTGTTGAAAATGATTGTTAGCAAGTGGTCAAGTTGGTTAACTCTGTAACCCAAAGCTACTGCGAAGGGGGCTCTTTGATTGAGGAGACTAAGGTTCTTATAAGTAAAATCCCTTTCTATAATTTGGGTTTTGTTCCTAGAGAACAAAATCAAATTTGCTCATGATCTTATTAGAGTTAAGTGTACTTTTGAGGAAGTTGGAATATGGTATAACACTCTTCCTCCAGGGTTTTGTAATCCAGATATTGATTTCTCATAAATAAAGAATTACTTTTCAAATAAAAAAAAATCACTATAACTCAATTCTCAGTTTCTCACCCTTACCCATATACATTTCATCAGTTCACACTTGCTCTCTTTTCTCCCTCATCGACTCTACTCTCTCCAAACGACCAGCTGCCCAGCGACCAGCGATACAGCCTACGACAGAGCCTCAGTAACCCAGCTTTCACCCGACAGGGGACAACCACGATGCCCACAGCCCCCTACTACACCATGCCCCGCCACGCTTCCACCATTCCACTGCGGTATCGCCTAGTGCCTTCCTTTCTTCTTAGTCTTTCTCTACTCTGCTTCTACAAAGTAAGACTACATAACAGAGCCCTCAGCAATCAGCTCAGCCCCTCATTAACCAGCTACCAAAAAGTCCATGACAAAATCCCATTCCTTAATTCGACAGATACCCTTCCCTAATCCAAATGTACTTGAAAGGTAAATGATTTTAAGTTTTAAATAAATTTTTTACTTTCAAGTATCAAAAGTCAAGTTAATTTTTGTGTTATGCTATTTTTTCTTAAGAGTCGTTGTTGATTGAGATTAAAATTTTGATTGTGTAAAGCTAAGGATGTGTTTAGGATTTCTGTTGATCAATCTTCTACTGGAATCTTTTCGTTGATTCTGAAATTTTTTTTTTAATACCCAAACTTTCAATTGAGAATGGACTATAGCGGCAATAACGGCCGATAATGGTAGATAATGACCAATAGCGATTGTTATTTCTACTATAATCTGTTAAGGTGTATTGTAACAGCCAATAACAATCGTTAGAGGTGTGAATACTTTTCACACCCGTTTTTTCTAAGACAGTGATGGCCGCTATTTCGTTACACGACTACTATTTGAAACCTTGGTTACTAGCTTTGTGTTGTCTAGCCTTGTGGTGTCTAGTCTTGAGATGACTAGCCTTGTGGCGACCAAATTTGTATTGACCAAGAGTATGGTGATCAGTAATAACACACTACCAAAAAAAGATGTTTTTATTGATGGAAATATCCTTTACTAATAGTCTAAATTTCGTCCATAAATGTTTTACCAATGAATTTTTTGTCGATAATTGATAATTGTATGAAAATAGAATTATTTAAGTGCTTTATTGATTAATTATTATTTAATTATCCCATGATTTTATTAATTATTTCCTTAATTTCATTAATTTTCTCATGTTTTGCAGATAAATAAGTCTTAAATGATTTTCGATCATTTCAGTGAAAATTAGATTGAAAATGGACACGGAAGGAGATTGGACCACAACATGACAAAAGAGCATGACTCATCATTTTCTCTCTCCTCTTTTGACACCTAGGATGTCACATGTCATCATCCTATGCACTCTAAGCGGATAAGAACAAAGGACACATGGTCAACACATGAAAGACGCATGCCCCGCCACCTTGCATGCTTATGTAGACTAGAAGGTAAAAAGGAAGGTGCTAGAAGGGTGAGGTGTCCATGGCTGATCTGGGCACTTAAATAACATGGAAATATTTACTTTGAAGAGCCAAAGACATGAAGACAAGTGGCAATTAATGCCAACTCATCTAGGATATGAAATTACCTTTGTATCCCTAAGTTAAGTGACTATATAAGCTACTTTATGAGACCTAACCTAGGGTGGGCAGCACAGTGTTTAGTTTTATTATTTTTCCAGCACTTTTTTATGTCTTTACAAGTTTAGAGCAGCCACCATTTCATTTCCTTAATGTTCTTTACATTTGTGCAAGTTAAATACAAGTTTTCATGATGTTTTCCTTTACTTTTACTAGTTTCTTGCAGTCTTTACTTAAGCTTTTTGGTTCTTTAATTTTCCAGCAACTTTAATCATCTTCTACTCTTTCTTTGGTTTTATTTTGGTTCATGATTGAGTCCCATGATCATGAGAGCTTAAGAGGTTGAAAAACTACCACCATAACTCTTGTGAAGGAGCTTGGACCATAGTTTCATTTTGTAATTTTTATTTTATGCTTTTGAAAGTCTAAATGATTTTTTAGTAATTTTATTCTACAGTTTTAGGGGTCTAGTTTGATGGGTTAAGACAGTTTTTAAATATCTTCTAAAACAAAATTACAAAAAATATTTAAAGTAGGGTACATAGGGAGTTGGTGTCATTTTGGGTTAGTCTAGAGTAGGTTTTTTATTTTCTATTTTTATTTATTTGCTGAGTTAGGAGTCTAGTTTAATGGGTTAAAGCAGTTTCAAAAAATCTTTTAAAACAAAAATATAAAAAGTGTTTAAAGTAGAGCAGTTTAGTTGAGGCATGAACTTGGTTCCAGTGTAAATCAGTTTTCTTTTCCATTTTTTGTTTACTGTTTTTCTTAGCCTTTTAATGGCTGGTAGTATTTTTATTTTACTGTTTTGAAGGTCAGTTTTAATGGTCTAAATTAGTTATTAAAGTTTCCAATCACAGAAAATTTAAAAAAAAAAATACGAAGTAGGTTGTTTACTTTCTTTAGGCGTTACTTCTTGTATGCTGGTGAGATAAGGTTTTCTTCATTTTGGTCAGTCTAGGCATTAGTTTTAGAGCCATTTAAGTTATGTTTTTAAAGTCTCTTTTAATGTCTTAATTAATGTTTTAAAGTTTTACAATTTTGGAAATCAAAATTGCAAAGTTAGAGTGATTGTTAGTGTTAGGGGTTACCTTGGTATTTTCTTGTAAGTTTCGGTTTTCCTTCAAGTAGTCAGTATTTAAATTCTGTTTTAGGGTCATTTATATTCTGTTTTTGAGTCCTTTTAAGTGTCAATTAGTTAGTCTTTAGGTACATTAAAGTTTCATGCATTTAAAGTTAGAGTTTATTAGGTGTTTGATTAAATTACATGTAGCATTTTCTTTGTTGTTTCATGCAAATATTATTTCTCATTTTCAGCATGTTTCGGCGTGATTTATAGGGTGTTTTAGGCTCTGGTTTTGTTTCATTTTAAGTGTCATTTAAGTGCCTTAAGTCCATATTAGGATCATATATTAATTAGGTAAATTTAGGAGTTACAATAAGTGAGTTTCATTGGCATTTTCATAACCATTTCATGCATTTATACTCAATTTTCCTGATCAATTTTCATTGTATTAATCATTTGGCTGCTGTTTGGTCATTAAATTAGGTTAAGGATTCGTCATAGAACTTTTAGGCTGCGTTAAAGTAATTTTTAGAAGCATTTTACATTGCATTTCGCATTAAATTCATCGCCTTAGGCGTAATTTTAGTGTTCTGTCAAGAATTTTTATAGCTTTTATTTTGGTTAGTTTCTAGTTGCATTTCATTAAATTGAGGTCATTTTAAGTTCATTTATTTAGTGGTTTAAGTGTAGGTTAAGTTAGAGTAATTTTTATGAACATTTAGTTGCATTTTTAGGTTCATTTAGCATATAAATTTAATTCTGTCCAGGGTTAACAATCATATCAGTTTCATACATTTAAGTAATGTTTTAAGTATGTCTAAAGTATCTTAGGTTAGTTTAAGCATAGTGTTAGAATTAGGAGAGTTTAGATTAAGGTTTCATGGCATTTACATTGTCGTAATGGCTTCGCGCTCGATGATTTTGAAAACATTTAAAAACAAGGGAGTTGCCACCAATCTTTTTTATTAGGTGTGATTGGTCACCTAAAAATATTTATCTTTTTAACGAAATCTAAAAATTAATTAAGTTTTATTAAAAAGATAATTTTGATTTGCGAAAACAAAAACGGGTTCGGGAGTACGATTAGGCGTGGGGAAGGATTAGCACCCCCACGACGTCCGTTAAAACGGTACCATAATAATCATGTGTTATCCTTTGGTTTTAATAAAATGGTCTTAATTTAACATTTAAAAATAATTCTTATTTTATTGCAATTTTTTTATTCAAAATCATTTTTTATTTGTAAATTTATTTTGTTTTATTTTAAAAGGTTAAATTTTATTTTTCGAAAGTAAATGTGAACCTTTTTGTATTGAATAATTAAATCGAATACTCAAATACTTTTGGCAGCACTTGAAATAATTTTTCTCACCTAAAGATTTCTTAACAATCACTACTTGTGACTTCTATAGAATCTCATCCTCAGAAAATTCACACTTGCTTCGAAAATTATTATGAATGCACATGATGAAAACAAATAAAAATGATGCAAATGAATTTTTTATTTTGAATTTCATTATTTATTTATTTATTTATATTTCTTTTTTTTTTAAAAAACTTATTCATTTTTTTTTTTTAATAAAATTTAAATTATTGAAAAATCGTACTAAACATTCCAATACTTTTGGCAACGTTTAGTACGACTTTTCTCACCTAAGGATCAGTTAGGAATCACTACTTGTGACTTCCGTAACATCCCATTATCGGACATGTTTAATTAAATTTAAAATTTATTATTAATTTTCTTTTAAAAACTTAAATTATTGAAAAATCATATTAAATATTCCAATACTTTTGGCAACATTTAGTACAACTCTTCTCACCTAGGGATCAGCTAGGAATCACTATTTATGACTTCCGTAACATCCCATAATCGGACTTCATTTACTTAACTTTATTTAGATTTTATTATTATTTTCCCTTTTCTATTTTCTTTAAAATATTATTTATTTTTATGTTTAACAAAAAAATTAAATTATTGAAAAATCATACTAAATATTCCAATACTTTTGGCAATATTTAGTATAACTCTTCTCACCTAGGGATTGGTTAGGAATCACTACTTGTGACTTCCGTAGCATCCCATCATCGGACGATTTTTACTTAACTTTAATTTTATTATTAATTTTAAAAATTCAATTTTATTTTCAAAAATTTAAATTATCGAAAAATCATACTAAATACCTCAATACTTTTGACAATATTTAGTGACTCTTGTCACCTAGGGATCAGTTAAGGAATCACTACTTGTGACTTCCATAACGTCCCATCATCGGAAGAATTTCTGCTTAATTTTACTTTTATTATTTATTTTTCTTTATTTAGATAAAAACATTTATTTCTATTATTTTTATTTTTTGTTTACCATGAAAATATATTAAAAGCACACATAATAATAAAAAAATTTTTTATTTTTAATTAATTTTATTTTTATTATATATATATATGTATTTTTTGTAACAAAACAAATAAATACTAAATAAATAAAATAAGAAAAATTACCAAAATGGATTTGGGCTTGGGCCCAAGGAGAAATCTGCCAAAACAGCCCAAAAGTAACTTGGAGTGGGCCCAATTTGCTGGGCCAGCTGCGGGTTGGGTCACCAAACGAGCCGGGTCAGATGCTGGATCGGCGCACAGATCTTCTTCCTCTCGCAGCCCGGGCGTGCAGATCTCGGGTCGGATCCGGGTCGCACGCAGGTCCTTCCCTCCTTTTTTTGTTTGCTATATAAATCTATCTTTTTTTTTTCAATTCATTTCTTTTTTTTCTTCAAAAAAACTTTCAGAGCCTTTGAAGGCTCTCGGCCAGGGTGATTCCCCTGCCGCCGCCTGTGCCACCGCCGGCCGCCGTCGACCGCCGTCTCCGGTGGTCGAAATCCAAAAGGAAACCCTTTTTCAGAAGCTCTCCACTCCCTCTTTCCGTTTCTGACCTTCGTTTTCCCAAAAAATGGCCCAAACCCCACGAATCTGAGGTTGAAACCTTCGGCCTCTCCTTTTTTATTTTGATTTTTTTCTCTTCAGATCTGGTTTCGGACGTGTTTGGGTTTGATTTTCTGTTGTTGTTTTTGTGTTTTTTGCAGGTGGGGATGGTGATTTAGGTCTCTGTGTGTGTGCTTGGTGGTTCACGGTCGTTAGGGTTGTTTCGGGTAAGGCTCAGGTAGTGCAGATGGCTGGGTGGTTGAGGGTATCGGGTGGTTTGGATTTGTAGTTTGTGGGTGAAGTGGGTCTCGGGCAAGGATGCGGGACCGTGGCTGTTTGTGGTTATCTGTTTTTTTCAGTGAGACAGAGTCCAAAAAAAAGAAAAATGCCCCCCCCCCCTTTAGGTCAAGAATGGTGGTCTTTTAAAAGAAGTAGAGATTGGCATAGATGGGATGGGCTAACCAGCAGTTGGCAGGGGTGTTGGCAGGATGGTGGCCGACGGTTATGGGGACTAGTGGCCAGCCTCGAGAGGGAGGCTATTGCAGGGTGGCAGAGGGCTGATTGACAGATTGGACAAAAAAACAAAACAAAATAAAATAAAATAAAAATAATAATAATAGGTAATAATAATAAAAAAAATAATAATAATATAAATAATAACAAAACAAATAATAGAAATAAAAATAAATATAAATATAATAATAATAATATTAGGACAAAATTAGGTGTCAACAGCTGCCCCTCTTTGCTCATTGCTGAGGATCAGGAATAGAGCAAAGACAATAGACACTAATTTGATCCGGCTTATAACCTAATCTCTCTTTTTTTTTCTTCTATTCTCTATTTTTTTTCATTTTCATTCATTTTTTTAATGTGCTCCTCTTGCAGCAGAGGCGATGAAACTTAAAAGTTTATTTTTTTCTTCTCTTTCTTTTTGGAATGTGTTCCTCTTGCAGCAGAGGCTATGAAACTTAAAAATTTTCCTGAAATGTGCTCTTCTTGCAGCAGAGGTAATGAAACTTTAATTAATAGTTTTTTTTGTTTTTTTTAAATGTTTTTTGAAATGTGCTCCTCTTGCAACAGAAGCAATGAAACTTTAAATTCCTTCCTGGAATGTGCTCCTCTTGCAACAGAGGCGATGAAACTTAAAATAATTTTTTTTTCACTTTTTTTCTGAAATGTGCGCCTCTCGCAGCAGAGGCAGTGAAACTTAAAAAATTTTTTTTTGAAATGTACTCCTCTTGCAGCAGAGGCAATGAAACTTTAAATTTCTTGTTGAAAATGTGCTCCTCTTGCAGCAGAGGCAATGAAACTTTTTTTAAAAATTTTTCTCAAGATGTGCTCCGCTTACAACAAAGGTGATGAAACTTTAAATTCTTTCCTGAAATGTGCTCCTCTTGCAGCAGAGATAATGAAACTTTAAATTCCTGGAAGATTTCATATTCAAAGATCTAGGATTCGGAGATTCACATCCGAAATTTTAACATGGAGATTCACACCCAAAAATTTGATTCGGAGATTCACATATGAAATTTTAATTTGGAGATTCACACCCAGAAATTTGATTCTGAGTTTCACATCCAAATCGATCGATTTTTTTTACTTTTGATTTGGAGATTCACATCCAAAGATTTTGATTCGGAGATTCACATCCGAAATTTTAATTTGGAGATTCACATCCAGAATTTTAATTTGGGGATTCACATCCAAAGATTTTAACTTGGAGATTCACATCCAGAATTTTGAAATTTTGATTTGGAGATTCACATCCAAAGATTTGATTCGGAGATTCACATCCGAGATTTCAACTTTGATTTGGAGATTCACACCCAAAGATTTGATTCGGAGATTCACATCCGAAATTTTAATTTGGAGATTCACATCCAGAATTTTAATTTGGGGATTCACATCGAAAGATTTTAACTTGAAGATTCACATCCAGAATTTTGAAATTTTGATTTGGAGATTCACATCCAAAGATTTGATTCGGAGATTCACATCCGAGATTTCAACTTTGATTTGGAGATTCACACCGAAAGATTTGATTCAGAGATTCACCTCCGAAATTTTATTTAAGAATCCAGAGATTCACACCTGAAATTCTTGATTTGGAGATTCACATCCAAAGATTTGATTCGGAGATTCACATCCAAATTGAATTTCCCTATCTTAAAATTCCCTATCTTGATTTTTCTTCAATTTCATCTTTAAATCTTATGTTTAATCTCATTTCAAATTTAATCTCGAACCTCCTTTTTAAAATATAGCCTTGAACCATCTTCTTCTTCTTCTTCTTTCTTCTTTTTTTTTTCAACTTCAAAATCTTATTCTTCCAACTTCATATTCTGATCTTACATTTTCTTGACAAGGATACATTCAGGAACTCAATTTGAGGATTTGCATTGAAAATTCCAAACGTAAACTTTAATACAGAGATTCTCATCTTAAATTCAGAGATTCTCATCTAAAATTTTGAGTTGGAGTTTCACATCCAGATATCCATTTTAGAGATTCGCATCTGAAAGGTTTGATTTGGAGATTCACATCCAAAGATTTTGACTTGGGGATTCACACCCAAACGTTTGACTTGGGGATTCACACCCAAACGTCCAGGAATTCTCATCTGGATAATTTATATCGGGAATTTCTCGTCCGATTGTTGGTTTCGGGAATTCACATCCGAAAAAGCTCCTCTTACAGTAAAGGCGATGAAACTTTAAATTCTTTTTTTTTGCTTTTCTCTCTTTTTTTTCTCTTCTTTCTTTTCTTTCTTTCTTTTTCTTCTTTTTCCTCTTTTTTTGAACAAATTTTCCTCTCTTTTTTAATCAATTTTTTTCAATCCAAAATCTCTTATATTCACCTTTTTTCAATGTTTGACTGATGCAATGATCACTAATGCAAATGCAATATCAACAATACGAATGCAAATTTCTTTATCAATGAATAACCAACTATTATGATGCAAATACAGACGACTTCTATCATGATGCAAATGCAAATGAATTCTATCAAGAGGCAAATGCAAATGTTTTATGCGAATGTACACTGTAAAGATGCAAATTCAATTATCCAAAATTTTCTTTCAATTTTCTCTTCTTGTTGATGAAAACTTTTTCATTTCTGATTTCTCATCTACCTTATCTTAAAGTATTTGTCTCACCACTGGAAGCCATTTTTTACTATGCAACAAGGGTTGCCTCATGACAATCATCACATTACCTTTTGAAACACCATAAGAAATCATTTTACAAACAAAATTTCCTTTAAGAAGAATTGCCCCCATTAATGGCACAAGAAACTCCTTGTTTTATAACAATTGTCAACTTTCTTTGTCATTTTTACTTAAAAAATCAAAATTCAATTTCCAACAAAAAATTCAAACAAAATTGCCCCAAACATCATTTCCATTTTCATATTCAAAAGATAAATGATTTTCATTTTTCAAAAATGTTTATCTAGCCAAAACTTTTTAATTTTACAAGATTGCCCACATAACTAAGATCAAAGAAAGTTAAGCACAGATACAACAAAGAATTATGACATTTGAGTCTCTTGAAAGTCGGTGACCATTATTAAGATTTGTACGGAGGGAAAGAAAATTTTTCCTCATTGGGTGTATTGGGTGGTTTCACCCATCAATATCCTAGTTTATTAAGAAAAAGCTCACAACTTGGTGAAAAGGGGATGAATGTTCCTTCATCTAGGCTCAGAAATAAAACACAATTTTTTTTAAAAAAAAATGAATTCCTTGCAAATCATGGTTTTGCAAAATAGTTTATCTTGAAATGCAGAAAAAATTTGACACTCTTTTAATTTTCAATTTATGTATTTTGATAGTTGTCAAGACTAGCCATAATGGGCTCAAACTTTTGCTAAATTATTTGGGAATGGAGAGAAGGTTCAAAATTTTACATCAATCCCTTTGACGGATCATCAAAATGGACATTCTCTTAAAGGCCTTAGATGTTCATGGGTCTCAAAATTATTTCACAATGTTGTAGACACCTAATTTTGTCCGAACAATTTTAAAAAAAAAATCAAAAAAATCAAAAAAATTAAAAAAATAAAAAATGATAAAAAGAAACAAGTCAATTTTGGTCAGATCTTTCAAATTTAAAAATCTCATGTGAAGCACATGCAAAATTTACACCCTCAATAGTTGACTTGGTTGATTTGTTGCCAAAAAAAAATGAACATAATAGTTTGCAAATTGATGGAAATAAATCATGAATGAGAATCCCATGATGGCAGCCATGGTTTAAGCATTAAAAGGGGGAAGTTTGTTTCCTTCCCTAAAGGTTTAGGGCTAGAAATGGCTATAAAAGCCAATGAAAAGGAGAAATTAAAAGTGGACACGGGAAGAGAAAAAAAACCCTAGAAAGGAAAAGGAAAAGAAAAACCAAGCAAGAAAAGGAGTTTTTTTCCTTTTTTAAACACTGTTCATCATCTTCTCATCGTCTGCTGGCATAAGCCAACGTTGCCACCATTCTCGCTTTGCTGTGTCACCACTACTGTCATCATCATCTTAAAGCTTTGCCTTGCAAGCATCATCATTGTCACGACTTCCCTTTGCTGTTTGCTGCATCATCTTCGCCAATCACCATCATCACAGTCCAGCCACTACACAAACCAAGCCTTCATCTTCCTTTAGTCAACATAGCCAAGCTCCAAACTATTCTAGCCTCCATTCCGTTTCTGCATCAAACCACCACGGTTGTTACACCATCACCAAAGCCGTTCTGCACTCCATCGTTGCTGCATGTTCTGTGATTTCCTTCGTGACCCGAAGCACCACTGCACCGCTTTGCTTCTTCACACGTTTCCTGCTCCTAAATAGTTTGGAAACCCACGTTTACTTGTATCCCATTCTTGCATCGCCGAGCCCATTCTTGCCACCTTGTGCCCAGTGTCCCTACTGCGTCTTCTCATCGAGCTACTGCTGCAACTTTCCTCGTTGAAGCTAGCCTCTATATCTTCATCATGGCCTTGCATCCCAGCCTTGCTGCTCCTTACTGTTGTCACCTATTCATTACTCTGCTGTTTCATCTCCATTAAGTCTTACACGACCATCACCTGCGCACTGATGCTTACTGTCGGCGTTGTTTGTTTTCGGTCATCTTAAGCAGCTGGTTGTTCATCGTAGGGCTGAGTAACACGTGCATTTGCTTGCTTCCAGGTAGTCTTCTTTTGCTAATATAAATGCTTGAGTTGATTTGTTTTGTTTTGCTTGTTTATCCTCTCACTTGTACGTGTATTGATAAGCCTCTCCATCTTATTATTTATTTATTTGTTAACTATTCATTTGCTCACTTAACAGTTTAAGTTGACTAAGATGAAAAAAAAAACTTTTGATGGTTATATCCACGTGTAGTACTTGATTGGCTATACTTTTGTTTAGATGATTAATTGAATACTTGTATGCTTGTTGGTTATATGATTAATATTGTTAATTATAATATAATTTGTAAAATAAAAGAATATAAAAAATTCTCCGATGATAGGATTTCTTAGAAATCGCAAGTAGCGATTCTTTGACAGTCCTTAGGATCGAAATAAAATCTTTAATGTCACCAGCGTATTGAGACATTTAAATGATTTTATTCCGATATAAAGAAAATATTAATAAGATTTCTTAGTATAAAAAAATAAAATAAAAAATGGTAATAAAAATAATAATATAAAAAAATAGGTAAATACAAGAAAATAGTAAGTGAATAGAAATAAAAAAACTTTTAAATAGGTAAAAATTTAGGAATTAAAATAAATAAATAAATGTAAATACACATCTTAAATATAAAAGGTATCCTATGATAGGATTTCTTAGAAGTCACAAGTAGTGATTCTTTGATAATCCTTAGGGTTGAAATGAAATATTTGAATATTACCAGCGTATTGGGGTATTCAAATAATTTTAGTTCGATGAAATAAATTAATATTAATAAACAAATAATAAACAAATAAATAAGAGTATAAAATTGTTACAATTAACCTTCGGAAATAAATGATAATAAAACAATTAAAAATTAAATAAAAAGTATAAGTTTTAAAGATTTTCCGATGATGAGATGTTATGGAATTCACAAGTAGTGATTCCTAACGGATCTCTAGGTGATAGAAATATGCTAAATGTTACCAGCGTATTGGAATATTTAGCATAATTTTTCAATAAAAGCAAGATTTTATAAATATAAATAAATTACAAAATAATAATATAAGTATAAATGAATAATGGATTTCTCATGTGCATCATCTGTATTTTGATTGCATCATTTGCATCCATGAAATTTCAAAATAAGTGTGAATCTCCCAAGGATGGGATTCTATAGAAATCGCAAGTAACGATTCTTGAGAAATCCCTAGGTGATGAAATTATCCAAATTGCTACCAGAAGTGTTGGGGTATTTCGGAATAATTTTTCGATACAAAAGATTCTCATTTATTTTAAATAAAAAAAATAAAATTTAACATAAATAAAAATAAATTTTAATATTTCAAATAATAAATAAATAAATGATTTTAGCATAAATGGAATTCTTTTTAAATGATTAAGTAAGACCATTTTATTAAGATCAAAAGATAATACATGATTAAGTGGTACCGTTTTTTTTAACGGGCGTTGTGGGGGTGCTAATCCTTCCCCACGCGTAACCGAACTCCCAAACCCAAACTTTGTTTTCGCAGACCAAAAATTATTTTTTTTGATAAAACTTAATTAATTTTAAGATTTTATTAAAAAGATAAATAATTTTAGGTGGCCAATCACACCTAGTCAAAAAAGATTGGTGGCGACTCCTCTTTGTGTTTTTTTTCGAAATCGTCTAGCGATCGAGTCCCCAGACGAAAATCGTTACGATAGCTTGGCGACTCCACTGGGGAAGTTAGAGAGTCGAACCATAATTAATCATGTCTTATCCAAAATCTTAATTAATGGTTTTAATAAATATTTAATAAAACTCTTCATAAAAAATTAAAAAAAAAAGCAAAAAATAATACAAACAAAAAAATGTGTGAATCATTTTCATCATTTGTGTTTTGTTGGGATGCATCTTAAATTTTATTCCTTTGCATACATGACATATTCATTGCATATATCAACCCTACACTCGGGTTTGTCCCTTTTAGGAGAGAGTAGAGTACCTTTGCTCTCGTGAGGTGATTACCTCCGCAATGGCAAGTGAAATACTCTCACTCAAGTTGAACCCTTTCCGTCTGTAGCCTACATAGGTGAGGATAGGGGTGCCTTACTAGTCTAGCGTGGACATTAGTAAGGAACAATTTGAGAACCTCTTGTCCTTTAGAACTCTAAAGCATACATATAGTAAACTTAAGAGGACCAACTTGGGATAGAGTCCTGTTGACCCAAAGAAAATACCTATTACTTAGGACACATCTTTGATCATCTATGTTTGCTTTTGTTTGACATGTGAGACACTAATAGGGAATTATAGGTTCTTTAGCAAAACATTTCCATGCATTTCTCATCCATGACTTATTTTTAGGTTTTACGCATGTAGCATTTTGTTCATTCATTCATCTTCATTCATTTTTCAAGCATCACCACGTGTGAAATGATAAATTCTTAATTGTGGTAATAAAAGATTTGAAGATAGCTCGACCAAAAGTTCATTCACACAACACTCGTTATCGAGCTAAGATCATGGAAGAAGAATCAAGCACGCGCATGGAGAAGATGGAAAAAGCTCAAGAGGAAATGAGGGGGCAACTAGCCCAAATTGCTGAATTATTTAAAAATCTAAGCAAGGGCAAAGGAGTAGTAGAGGAAGTTGCAGTCCAAGAAGGGGTTCAACAACACAGTATGGAAGAGCCTATCTATCCTCCTAGATTCGATCCATTTCCAAGTCAAACATCTCAAGAAAGAAGATATCCACCTGCTTACGCTGCTATACCCCAAGTGTTTGGACAAGCTCAATTCCAAGGACCCGCCCATCCTTCCCAAGGCGTAAAATCTACTGATCCCATCGAGGTGCCCGATTTAGATGACCCAAGGGAAATTGAGAAGTTGAAAGCCAAACAAGTAGAAGAGAAAGATGAGGTGAAGTCACAACAAAAGATTAATATGTTGGAGGAAAGGATTCGAGCTATTGAAGGCTTAGACTTTTATGGTTCCATGGATGCTACTGGGTTGTGCTTGGTGTCAGACTTGGTTATTCCACCTAAGTTCAAAGCGCCAGAGTTTGAGAAGTATAATGGAACTTCCTGCCCTAGGTCTCATCTTATTATGTATTGTCGGAAGATGGCTGCTTTTGCTCAAGATGATAAGCTCCTTATTCACATTTTTCAAGAAAGTCTCACTGGATCTGCAGCTAAGTGGTACAATCAATTAGACAAAACTCGGATTATCACATGGAATGACTTAGCAAGGGCATTCATGGCCCAATATCGGCATGTTGCTGATATGGCCCCTGACCGTTTATCAGTTCAAAACATGGAGATGAAAGCCAATGAAAGCTTCAAGCAATATGCGCAAAGGTGGCGCGATGTAGCTGCAGAAGTGCAACCTCCTCTTTCATAAAAGGAGCTTACCATCCTATTTGTGAATACTTTGAAAGCTCCATATTATGATAGGATGATAGGCAATGCCACCAAGAATTTTGCTGATATGGTGTTATCCGGGGAGATCATTGAGAATGCGATCAAGCGTGGCAAGATCGAAGTTCCTAGCAATACTGAGAAGAAAGGAGGAGCCAACAGAAGGAGGGAAGAGGATACCCATGCTATTATACATGAGGGGCAACATGGACGATACACTCCACGATACTCTTATCCCATGCCACAACCATATTATCCTGTTCAATACCCACACCAGTCATATCCGCAAATTAATGCTCAGCCTAACTTTCACCCTCAAACACCTGCCCCAACTATTCAACCAGTTAAGCAATTCAATAAACAAGAGGGCAATCATAATACATCATGGCCAAAAAGAGAAAGGACTCCCATTGACCCAATCCCCATGACCTACACTGAGTTGTACCCAAAATTGATCAAAGAGCAACTCATTGCCCCAGTCTATATGGAACCTTTCAAGCCTCCATATCCAAAATGATATAATGAGAATGCCCGATGTGAGTATCATTTCGGGAATCCAGGTCACTCTTTGGAGAATTGCACTGCTTTAAAGTATAGGGTGCAAGGTTTGATAAAGGCTAGCATATTGCACTTTGAAACAAAAGGGGAACCGGCTGTGAATGCGAATCCATTGCCCAACCTTGGAAATGAGGGATGATTCTTTTGAGGTGAAAGGAGTTTAAGCCATGCAAGTCTGGAGATTTATTAGATTTTTTTTTCTATTATTTCCTTCAAGTAATGCAAGACAGTTTTAAAAGTGCTTAAGCTCATAGGCACAAAATAAAGTTTTATGTATGGGCTAACTTTTATTTGGTTTCTTTTCAATAAAGCGACTAGTGTGATGCATTGTCATTTTCTCATTTTTTATGTTCATTGGTCATTACCCACATACTCATCATATCTTTCTTTCATAAGTATCCAAATAATTAACATGATGATAATGATGTCAATAAATCTGGAATTCAAATTTGAAAGAACCACTTTTGCTAATGGATTGTCAATCTGCCAAGGTGTCCAAGTAAGAAAGAAGAAAATTTGTTCACAATTTTCATCCAATTTGATGGTGTAAGAAAAGGTGAATCTCTTATAGAAGTTTCTGAAAAGTTTGTATTTGTTTAGTAAATGATCTTTAAGGGGAGTGTTTGCATTTGAAATGATAAATGGCCTTCTTTCACTATCCTTCAAGCGTGAGTAAAATTATCCTTTGATTACCCCTTTTGAGCCTATTATATTTTTGTAATATAACCCACCAAGGATCACCCTCCACACTGGGGGCAAGGAAGATGAAATAAAGAATTTTTGGGGCAAAAATGAAAGTGTTTATGATGAATCGAGGGGCAAAAAAAAAAGAAATAGCCAAGTTTTGTGAAAAAAAGAAAAAAAAGAAAAGAAAAAGGGTTTGAATTCAAAAAGAAAACCAAAAAAAAGGCAAGAAAAGAAATGGGTGAATTAGAAAGGGGCAAAATGCCTGAATATTTTACTTGTTAAAAAAGTGATCATTTGGTTTATAAACCCTGAAATACATTTTGGGCCTACATATCATTTTCTTTCATAAGCCCTCACCTGAGCCTACATTACGTGCCTTTAAAAGCCCATTTTGATCAAATGTAAATGCTTAAATTGAAGAATCATGCATTGAATGAAGACATACTTGTACAATGAGATAACGATCTTTTGAAGGTTCAATGGAGATAAAAGAAGTAGATCAAGTTGAATGAAGAAGTCCAAGAGCTTTAGAAGATATCCTGGATCAAAATCGAGAATGCCTATTAGGGGGCATTAATTTGGATTGAGCACTGAAGGTTGAAGATTGTCAAAGCCAATGAAGTTGAAAATGAAGAAAAGAAAAAAGAAAAAAAATATGAAAAAAAAGAAAAAAAAGAAAAAAACAAGAAAAAAGAAAAAGGAGGATTCAAATTGAAAACTCGAAAAGGGCAGTTTGAATCAAATGAGGGGGCACCTAAGTTGAAAACCTGAAAGGGCGGCTTAGGAAGAAGGTCAGCATCAAAAAGTTTTGATACGAGGGCAAGATTGGCAAACACTACATGAAAGAACATATCAATAAAAGTGGGCTTTTGGAAAAGAATTCTAGATTGACTTGATTGAAATTGTCAGAATGTTTATTAAATGGATACTGAAAACCCTATTCTAAACAAACTGTCTCATTGGTTTTTCTTGATATCATGTTCTTTTTCTAAGAATGAATACCCATATCTCTCATGATTATTTTAAATTCATTCCATCCCTATAATAAATTGAGAAGATGTATGAGTGCATTACATTGGTGGTCGAGTTGGAAGGAAAATAAATAAATGTTGGCAACCTTTTTTGGGTAAATTTTTGAAAAAATATTCTTTTGAGAAATCTTGCATTACTAAAAGAGAGAAAAAAAATAGAAAATGATGAAAACATAAATTTGAAAGCATGATGGCAAGTCTTCAAGCATAATGGGACCAAGACTCATTAGAAGGTGGGATGAGAAGTGGAGATAGAAGATTTGAATAAGAAGAATCCAGCAAATATGTGGAACTTGAGGAAAACGAGATGAGCTTGAGAATCTTATTACCACAATTGAGATTGCATTTACATACATTCATGGAATAATTCGGGGGCCATGACATTGACATGTGCATAACATTCATAGCATTCATGGTATTCATGGCATTCATTATATTCACGACATACGTGACATTTCATTATTGCATCTTGACATTGAACTATTTGTTAAGACATTAGGATAAGAAGTTCTGAATGATGAAAATGTTGAAGAAAAGAGAAAGTGTAAGAATACAATGAATAGGACAAAAATATAAGAGATGGTAATTTGAAAAATGATGAGAAAAATACTCTTTTTGAAAAACCTTAGATGAGAGGAAAGCCCAATTTAGCTGGCACCTTAAAGGAGGATGAGGCCCAATATTGTTGGCATCAAAATGAAAGTTAAGCCCAGTCAAACCCATGTTAACTGGCATTCTGAAAGTTCAAAGTTTCACTGCCTCTGTTGAGAGGAGCTCTCATTTTTTCAAAGTCTCAATGCCTCTGTTGAGAGGAGCTCTTTATTTTTCAAAAAGTCTCAATACCTCTGTTGAGAGGAGCTCTTTGTTTTCAAAGTCTCATTGCCTCTGTTGAGAGGAGCTTTTTGTTTTCAATGGTCTCATAGCCTCTAGTGAGAGGAGCTTTTATTTCATGATCATTTCGCATTCCTTAGTCTTATGATAGGAAAGACTAGGAATTTCATTTCACAGTCCTTAGTCTTATGATAGGAGAGACTAGGAAATTTCACTTTACCATTCTTTAATCTTGTGATAGAAAGGATTAGGAAATCCCATTCATTTTGTTTTCCTTAGTCTTATGATAGGAAAGACCAGGAAATTTCATATTGCATTCCTTAGTCTTATGATAGGAGAGACTAGGAATTTCACTTTGCATTCCTAAATCTTATGATAGAAAGGATTAGGAAATCTCATTCTACATTCATTTCCTTAGTCTTATGATAGAAGAAGCTAGGAAACTTCATTTTGCATTTATAAGAGAGGAAGATTAAGAAATTTCATTTTGCATTTATTCCTTAGCCTTATGATAGAAGAGGCTAGGAAATATTGTATTTTACAAAAAAAAAATCATCATTGATAGGTCTTGCATTCGGACAAAATGGTTGTCTATGTCTTTGCACCATTACTGTTTCACAGCAAAGTGCAAAGAGGGGCAGCTGTAGACACCTAATTTTGTCCGAACAATTTTTTAAAAAAAAAATCAAAAAAATAAACAATGATAAAAAGAGACAAGTCAATTTTGGTCAGATCTTTCAAATTTAAAAATCTCATGTGAAGCACATGCAAAATTTACACCCTCAATAGTTGACTTGGTTGATTTGTTGCCAAAAAAAAATGAACATAATAATTTGCAAATTGATGGAAATAAATCGTGAATGAGAATCCCATGATGGCAGCCATGGTTTAAGCATTAAAAGGGGGAAGTTTGTTTCCTTCCCTAAAGGTTTAGGGCTAGAAATGGCTATAAAAGCCAATGAAAAGGAGAAATTAAAAGTGGACACAGGAAGAGAAAAAAAACCCTATAAAGGAAAAGAAAAAGAAAAACAGAGCAAGAAAAGGAGTTTTTTTCCTTTTTTAAACACTGTTCATCATCTTCTCATCGTCTGCTGGCATAAGCCAACGTTGCCACCATTCTCGCTTTGCTGTGTCACCACTACTGTCATCATCATCTTAAAGCTTTGCCTTGCAAGCATCATCATTGTCACGACTTCCCTTTGCTGTTTGCTGCATCATCTTCGCCAATCACCATCATCACAGTCCAGCCACTACACAAACCAAGCCTTCATCTTCCTTTAGTCAACATAGCCAAGCTCCAAACTATTCTAGCCTCCATTCCGTTTCTGCATCAAACCACCACGGTTGTTACACCATCACCAAAGCCATTCTACACTCCATCGTTGCTGCATGTTCTGTGATTTCCTTCGTGACCCGAAGCACCACTGCACCGCTTTGCTTCTTCACACGTTTCCTGCTCCTAAATAGTTTGGAAACCCACGTTTACCTGTATCCCATTCTTGCATCGCCGAGCCCATTCTTGCCACCTTGTGCCCAGTGTCCCTACTGCGTCTTCATCATCGAGCTACTGCTGCAGCTTTCCTCGTTGAAGCTAGCCTCTATATCTTCATCATGGCCTTGCATCCCAGCCTTGCTGCTCCTTACCGTTGTCACCTATTCATTACTCTGCTGTTTCATCTCCATTAAGTCTTACACGACCATCACCTACGCACTGCTGCTTACTGTCGGCGTTGTTTGTTTTTGGTCATCTTAAGCAGCTGGTTGTTCATCGTAGGGCTGAGTAACACGTGCATTTGCTTGCTTCCAGGTAGTCTTCTTTTGCTAATATAAATGCTTGAGTTGATTTGTTTTGTTTTGCTTGTTTATCCTCTCACTTGTACGTGTACTGATAAGCCTCTCCATCTTATTATTTATTTATTTGTTAACTATTCATTTGCTCACTTAACAGTTTAAGTTGACTAAGATGAAAAAAAAACTTTTGATGGTTATATCCACGTGTAGTACTTGATTGGCTATACTTTTGTTTAGATGATTAATTGAATACTTGTATGCTTGTTGGTTATATGATTAATATTGTTAATTATAATATAATTTGTAAAATAAAAGAATATAAAAAATTCTCCAATGATAGGATTTCTTAGAAATCGCAAGTAGCGATTCTTTGACAGTCCTTAGGATCGAAATAAAATCTTTAATGTCACCAGCGTATTGGGACATTTAAATGATTTTATTCCGATATAAAGAAAATATTAATAAGATTTCTTAGTATAAAAAAAATAAATTAAAAAATGGTAATAAAAATAATAATATAAAAAAATAGGTAAATACAAGAAAATAGTAAGTGAATAGAAATAAAAAAACTTTTAAATAGGTAAAAACTTTTAAATAGGTAAAAATTGCATCATTTGCATCCATGAAATTTCAAAATAAGTGTGAATCTCCCAAGGATGGGATTCTATAGAAATCGCAAGTAGCGATTCTTGAGAAATCCCTAGGTGATGAAATTATCCAAATTGCTACCAGAAGTGTTGGGGTATTTCGGAATAATTTTTCGATACAAAAGATTCTCATTTATTTTAAATAAAAAAAATAAAATTTAACATAAATAAAAATAAATTTTAATATTTCAAATAATAAATAAATAAATGATTTCAGCATAAATGGAATTCTTTTTAAATGATTAATTAAGACCATTTTATCAAGATCAAAAGATAATACATGATTAAGTGGTACCGTTTTTTTTAACGGGCGTTGTGGGGGTGCTAATCCTTCCCCACGCGTAACCGAACTCACGAACCCAAACTTTGTTTTCGCAGACCAAAAATTATTTTTTTGATAAAACTTAATTAATTTTAAGATTTTATTAAAAAGATAAATAATTTTAGGTGGCCAATCACACCTAGTCAAAAAAGATTGGTGGCGACTCCTCTTTGTGTTTTTTTTCGAAATCGTCTAGTGATCGAGTCCCCGGACGAAAATCTTTACGACAAATGTCACTTCTTATTTGACCTTGCCAGCACCATGAGTGACCTCACAAATATTTTCGTTTTGGCTCTAGACTACCCTTTTTAGGGTTTTCACCCTAAAGCTTAATTCTTTTTTTTCTTTTTTTTTCTTTTTTTGTGATTGTTCCATCATGCACTTAAGAATTCAAAATTCATCCAAAATTGACTGTAAAGATTCTTGAAGGATAATCTTGGTTGAGAAATAAGCTAAGTGCCTCATTAGTTATGATAATTCATCAAGGAAAAATCTCTTCAGTTAACGTATCCACAATTGATCGAAATGGACTTGTCAAGGTACGTAATGCAGGCAAGGTTTCAGGGTTCTGAAAGAATGGATAATAAGGCCTAAAAATGTGTTTAAGGGTGATCAACCAAGGATCATTTAGTATAATGTGAAGACTTATTCAATTCATTTGTCCTCTTATTTCTTATTTTGTCACTCCTTCATTTCATTTTCTTTTTTTTTCTTGCAATTTCTTCTTCTTTTTTTCTTCATTTTTTTTTACTTTATGGAGTGAAATCAAAATCTTGTAAAGCTAATTCACCTCACATTTGCCCCTTAACATAATAAACCATTTTGACTTAGAATTGGGGCAGGTCATTCGTACTCTTGGAGAAGGTTTTTGTATATGTGCCCCCCAATGTGGAGGGTAATCCTTGGTTAAGGTTTATTTAGAAAGAATTTATAAGGCTCAAAGAGGGTAGCAAATGGATAAATTTCAAATTAGTGAAAAGGATGATGAAAGATGGCCATTTGTCATTTCAAACATGGTCACTTATATTGACGAAAATTTCCTTGAGCCAAAAGGGTCAAACATTTTGTCTTTTTGGCTTTTTTTGTTTTTCTGAATTGAATTTCTTGGATATTTTCAAATTTTGGTTCTTATTCTTCTTCTTCTTCTTCTTTCTTTCTTCCCCCCCCCTCTCTCTCTTTTGTGTTGTTTGGAATCATTCGAATATCCTGAGTGCATGATGTCACAATCGATTTTTCTTTTTCATTTTTTTTGTTTCATTTTTTCATTTTTTTGTTTTTTACAACTCATGCGGCAACAAAACATTGCTACAAAATGCCCACAAGCTAATGAAAACTGTTGGAATTGGCATATTTAACTTTGGGTTGCTCATGGTGTTTTTATCGAGAGAGGAAAAAGGTATTGCGTTATTTGGGCAATTTAAAGGTGTGGTATTTTGTCTTCCTCAATTTTAGTTTGTTTCACAATAATGAATCAGAGATTAAGAAAAGGGCCAAGGAATTTCATGGTCTATGGTTTTTCAAAAAGGTTCGGGTAATTCTAACAAACTATGAATTTTTAGCATAGTTTTGACACATATCAAATTACCAAAATTCAAATTTTAAAAGAGTGTCATGCTTGATTTTTCAAGGAATCCAAAAATAAATTTTATCAAATTGATCGTTTCATTGTTCATTGCCTAGGTAAAGGTCATTATACTTTGATGGCATATTGTGACCTGGTAAACATGGATCATGAAGTTTGCATTTATCCTCCTCAAATGTATGAAGGCTTTATAAGAGATTTAGGGCACGGAAACAATTGGAGAAGATAGTTGATGAGATGAATTTTTTTGATAATGATCACCAATTTTTCAAAACTCTCTTTAATCTTTCTTTATTTTGTCATTTTGTTCAACTTCTTTGATTATTTGGTTTAGTCATGTGAGGCTTTATTTTTTTTTTGGTGGAAATATGAGGCTTTATTTGAATCATTATATATAAATATATATTTATATATTAAAAAAATGTGATTTCTTTACAAAAAGAATCAATGCCATTTATATATGTAAAATACAATGACAAATCAAAATAAAAAATGTACATGAAAAATTTTCTCCTATATTTTAAAAAAAATCTATTTACAACAATTAATGACATAGCAAAGTAAAATACACAAATTTTTGTTGAAAATTCCCTCCTGTTTGACAACTTTACATATCAACTTAAAAAATCAAATCTGAAACATGTAGAAATGACTTAGAAAATAAGAGAATCATCTCCTGCCCCTACCAAAAATGTTCCAAAAATTTTTCTTTTTTGATAAATATCAGAAAGAATTTCTTCCACTTTGAAATGCGATGTGAAATGCATGAGATATGCCACAACAATGATGCATTGATGAAAGACATATATATATACGAAATGCAATCTATGCAAAATGCAATTATACATAAAAATCAAATTCTGTTTTATTTCACTCAACTTATATGATCCTAAAATGCGCCTAACATGATTTTCAATATATGTAGACACGATAATGTCAAAATGATATGAAATTAAAATGATATATGATGCTATCATACTTAAAAAATGAATGCTTGTATACCATAGTTATTAAATCAAGATACGTATCGTGAATCGAAATTTTATTTTTAAAGATTGAGTATCGAGTATCGTATCGTATCGTAAGATACGATAAATAATTTTAAAATTAATTATAAATAATATATACACATGTAAGATAAAAAAAATATTAAAAATATTATACATATTAATAGAATTAAGTAAGTATATGATAAAAATAAAAAAGTATGATTTTTTTCAAAAACTTAACATCTTTATTAATAGTATATATTTTTAAATAATATTTTTATATATTTTTTATTTTTAATTTTCTAACTAAAAGTTCATTTTTTTTTCAATATTTCAAGATTAAATTATATAGAAAATATGTTTTTAAGTGTTTTTTTTAGGTTAAAAAATTATTAAAATTGCATTTTTAGTTAATTGGGCCAAATCAGATTTTTTGGGCTTGGCCCATTGTTACTCTAAAGCGTATCGAAGTGAATCGATGTATCGTACGATATGTATCGATTCGCTTGTGTATCGATAGATATGCTACCGATTCATGATAAAACCAATTCTTTGTATAGATACGTATCGAATTTATACTGAATCGAACTGAATTGTACGATACGTATCGTGTATCGTACAATTTTGATAACAGAGTTGTATACATAATACTTAGACACAAATTCTATTGTTGCTGAGTCCAACATGCAAGGAGGAAAGAAGAAAAACATAATTTTTAACTAAAACTAAACACTTTTCACACATCTTTTTTTTAATCCTTTTTTTTTCTCTTTTTTTTCTTTTTTTTTCTTCTTTTTTTGTGTACTAGGCAAATTTTTTTATTCTTTCTAAAAAATTTCACATTTCCTAGTAGATATTCTTCCAAGAATTATTTTTATTTCATTTTGTTGGCTCTATAAGCTATACCGAGAGGGAAGGTGAATCGGTTCTTAGCTAACCTTATGCCCGTTTTTCGATTCTTCTAAATTCTCTAGCCTATTTTAGTGTTTTCTAAGTTTTCTAAGTTAGGAAATTATACAATATAAATTCAATACAATAAACACAAATATAATTGCAAGTAAGTAAAGAAAGTAGGGAAAGAGAAATGTACGCAAGCGATTTATAAAGGTTCGGCAACCTTGCCTACGTCCTCTACCTTGAGACGCTCCCAAGGATTTTTCCCAAATTCACTATTCTTGAATTTGTGTTACACTCCCTCTTTTTGCAGGCTAAATAGAAACCTCCCTCTTTTTCTTAGGCTAAAGAGAAACCTCCCCTTATACAAGGAATGATTTGGTTTACAAGAGATGTAATCAAAGAAGACCTCTAAGTAGGTAAATGATTACAGAAATTAGGTACAAAGAAAAGCCTATACAAGATTTATGCTAAGCAATACAAGAGATATGTGAATGATGGAAGATGAAGACTTTGTAGCTCTTGATTTATTGTTGAGGCTTGAGGATTTGAGGAAAATGAGTATTGGAGTTGATTGAGTAGTTCCTCTTGAAGGAAATCGAAACAAACACGCAGCGGAATTTAAATCATTCGGCCTCCACCAGGATCAATTCGGAGAGTTGCCTGATCAGGGTTTCGAGATTTTAGCTAACGTTTACTCTGATTTTCTGTCGTTGGTCGAGTCACAAGCAACAACTTTTCGTTCCTGCCTCTATGGTATCCACACGAACGGATCTCACGACTCTTGAACGTCTCACGATCAGAAGCCTTAAAGAGCGTTTTTGATTCTTTATAATCGAATTGCTAGCTTCGATTAAAAGAATACCTTTTCTGTTTTTTTTTTAATTGTGCGGCTATGTTTTAGAAAAAACATCCTTTTATAGGCAGTAAATTTTACCCTAAAATTTACTGCCAAACAGAACTCTAATCCTACTTAGAATAGGATTAACTATATCCTTAATCCAATTCAGAATAGGATTAGATATATCCTTAATCCAATTCAGAATAAGATTAATTAAGCTCCTCATTGATCCGTTCTAAGTGTGCGACCCAATAGGTTCTCAAAACAATGGCAATGACAAAATTGTCACAGGCAATGAGCGGTATCTAGCAACACATCATTGCTATCCATGTAACGAGAATGTCAATGACTCGACATAACCTTACTTGTGATAGATGTTACCGTGTAGTCTAATCCCTTTATCCTTTGATGTCTTGATTAGACACAAGTCATGGAATGTGTCACACTTGTATAGTCTAATCAGCGTTTCTTGATTCCTGAGTAGACTAATTAAACAAATAAAATCAATATCTCATATTGACTTATTCAAGCACGGCCATGTATTTCTTAGTCTCACTCTATCAAAGGGCCCAAGACATCACTCTTGTTATATAAGAGGGATAAATCCTATCTTGATCACTCAATATCCCTCTACATAGATCAAGGCATACCCAATTACTACCTTTATAGTCCATCCTGTTACGAATGACATCTAGCAGCATTAAAGTATGCAATTCTCTATGTTGGGATCTCGATGATCTCAAGTCAAAGGATCACATACACCATCATCACTATGAGAATCGCTTATGACACTCATATAACAATCCATGTAGCGTTCTCATGGAGGGTCGATGCAGTACATAGTTCTCTAACATGTACCTATGTGATGACTTGATATCCTATATCCATGACAATGGTCATCAGTCAACCACATCCTAGTCTTATCGTACATTGTTATCCTTGTTCACAATAATACTTGACTAGGGATATTTTAAGAATAGTGTGTTATTACTATTCTAAAGACATTATCATATAAGATTACATTACGCAGTTATAAGACAAATATAATAATGAGCTATAATAAATAAAATGTCATGATACATAAAAAAAAATGCCAAAGTCAATCATCTAATGAATGGTTCTAAGGGCATAATCCAACACCTCTTGCTTCCTTTAGCTTCTAAGCCTCTATTTATAGTCCCTTGGATGGTTTGTGGACATTGGTTGGAGCCAAAACAGAAACTAGTCGTTGTATCTCACAGAAACTAGCCGTTGGGGACTTTCTGGTGTAAAGGGATCGATCCTTTTGCAAAAGGGATCGATCCCATGCTTCATTCTAGGCCTCTGGGGCATTCTGCCATAAAGGGATCGATCCTTTCCCTTAGGGGATCGATCCCATGGTTCCAGAATGTGATTTCCTGCACTTTTTGAGTTAGAAATGATGTGGCCTTTGATCCTAATCGAACCCAAAACATTTTAGCATTTTTGTGGGAGTTTTTCTTGACTTTCTCTAATGAAAACATGGTCCAAAAATTCATCAAGTAATTTTCTAAAATATTCAAAACATTTTATAAAGTATTAAGACCAATAAGAATATGTAATTAAATCATGGTCTTAACGTTTGGTATGATCACTTGAAAATGGATTGAGAAAATCATTTGTGATAAGGCAAATTTACAATATGAATTAAAACATTAAAGCTTACTTAAGTTTTTGTCATTTCAAAATATATATTGCAATTTAAAGTTAACAATCTCTCCCTTTTTGATGTGACAAAACTTAATGTAAATTTGCTTTGAAAATTCTTTGAAAAAAATACTCCCCCTCAAATAAAGCAGGATTTTATAAAGCTCCCCCTTAATATAAGCATGGGTTTTGAAAATGAATTTTCAAACTATTTCTCCCCCATTATCTCTCCCCCTTAATATCTCTCTCTTTTAATATCTATCTCTCCCCTTTTTTGTCATAGCAAAAAGAAGGAAAAATAATAAAAAATATGCTCCCCCTAAAATCATGGCTATGTGAGAAGAGATAAAAGAATATGCTCCATCCAACAAGAAACATGTTAGTACACAAGACTCATAGCACAAATAAATAAGTCAATTGTTCATAAAGAGTATGAAATATTCATGCAAAGAACATGACTTATGATCCTATACCAATTGTTTATAAATAATTTTGCAAGAAGTTCACAATTGGTAATTAATGATGCAAGTTGTGTATAAATATCTACTAAGGTTATCAATTGTTCTTTCTAAAGTCCAACTAAGGTACCTTGTAATACATCATGATTATGAGCTTAAATTATATAACATATCATATGCATGTGCTCATAAATTATTTTCAAGAAATATTGTGCCTAGAATTAAGATATATAGCAATTAACTACAAATTCTAGTACATAAGAGTTTCATGCAAAAATATCCTAAGAGAATTCTTCTCTATTTGTCATTTCAAACTAAAGAGACAAGAAGAATTGTCAATTTAAAGCTCATAGCAATTGGCAATTTAGTTTTGGCTTACCAATTGTTGAAAATATGGTTGCCAATGATACTAATTGTTATTTCAATCTAAATACCAATTGTTACTAATGGTTGACTTAGGCATTTTGCATGAATCCAATATCTATGTGTAGTGTGTTCATGTCAAGAAAATAATCATTTTAAATATGCAAGAACACAATCACACATCATCAAATATGCATATGGATTAATTAAACATAAGCATACTATCATAAAGTATTAATCCATATTCATATTCACAAAGTTATATCATATGGAAGATTCCTAATATCAAAGTATTCAAGCAAACACATTTTCTTCCATGTTTTCAATCACAAAAATCCGATGCTCATTTTCCAATTCAAGTCCTTAACCAATTATGAGCAAGGAAAGATTCAAATAATAAATGCATGAATATCAAGTTTGTTCAAGTTTGCATTTATCTTTGAATGTTGGTGTTGTCGTTAAGACCCTAGTTCTTTAAGTACAAGGATGATAAAGTTTCATGCATTTGAACATTTAGGATCCATTTACCATCACAATTTATAGGCCAATGACCATTACCAATTGTTGAATTTACATTTGAAATCAATCCACTAGATGTAAAATTATCATGAAACCTAGTGTGGAATTGATAAGTCAAGCCAAGAGACATAATCCTATAAGCATGCCTGACTAAGATGAACAAAAGGAATGAAGAATATTCATTATGGACAAATTCATCAAATTCTCAAATATATCCACAAATCATTGAAATAAATCTTAAAATTATGTCTAAGCATTCATTGAAAATATATTTCAAGATTATTTCAAGATTTATGCAATTCATGACCATTTTCAATGAGAAAACTGATTTTGCACTTGTGAGCTTAAGAAAAATGATATTGATTGTTGAAAGTGATACCATTTGTTGGAAATGATACAAATTGATGGAGTTGAGGCATGATGTCAATGAAAAATGAATTTTCATAGTTTAAAGATCATCAAAAAGAAGTTAAAACAATGAATTTTAAGTTGAGAAAAAGAAGATATCAAGAGAATTAAGAAAACTTCTCAACTAAGGCTTAAAAATGCAGAAAAGAGCATAAATTGCCTAGAGGGATCGATCCCTAAACTCCAGAATCAAGTTTCCTGCATGTTTTTCCAAAGAGATCGATCCTGTATGTAGAGGGATCGATCCCTCATCCTGGTTCTGCAGATTTTTGACAGAAAATCCAACTTGTGAGGTGCCAAAACTTCGTTTTTGAGTATTTTAAGTCCAAGTAAGGGTTTAAACATTTGTAAAACATGATTTTGGACTTGTATGAATGAAAAACATGAATGAAAAACCATTTATCAATAGATTTTGAAATTTTGGAAGGATTTTTACCAATAAATGCATTTTTGGCCTCAAAGGAGGTCATTTTGAGAGTTATGCTTGTTTTGGCAAAACCAATGCATTGAATTTCATAAAAATGTCAAAACAAACTTGTTCACATAAGTTTTAAGCACATATATCATCAAATCATCATACTTGTGAACATTATGCCATGATTTCCAACATACAAGTTCTTCATTAATGCACATGACATGGCATTTTGCATATATGACGTATTTGGCAATTTGAGGCAAGTAAATACATTATCAACACATAGAAGACTTGCTCAAAATGCAGAAATCCAATAATCATTCCAAAATCACAAATCATGCTTTTCATTCAAAGCATCAAGTACTATTCATCAAACATTCAAAGATCATTGTCATGCCTTTTTGTTCAATCATTCAACTCATAATGCATCAAGAATCATTAACCAAATTTCTCATCAAAGCACAAATAATCAAATAATAGTTTCAAGGAGTAAGGAATTAAGCTTACAAAACTCCTTTGCTTGAGAGTGCTTTGCCTTGAATTGTTGAATCCACCTTAGGCCTTTCTTGAAGGATCGTTGTGAACTTGCCAAGGATGGATCCTCAAGCTCTTCCTCTCTCTCATTGGCACAAGCAAACTCCATGGGGCGTGTGTAGAGCATTTGAACTCCATTGTTCCATTGTATTCCCATGCTCTAACACTCCTACAACAAACAAATTCAAGCATGCTTTGGCACCCAAATTTTCTTGGGTCCATAAGAGTTAGTGTTAACAATTTTTGATCCCTTAAGGATCCATTTCAAACTCAAATCATCATTATTTATTGCATGCTTTGGTACCCACATTTGTCTAACAACTCTTCCTCTAAATGTGGTTTTTCTATTGGTGCATGCTTGTGAGGTGTGGCCTATTCTATTGCAAAGTGAGCATGTGAGAGATAAATCATGCATAGAATTTTTTCTCACAAGGAAATTCTTTAGATGAGTTTCTTTTTGTATTGCATTATATCCTAACCCATCTTTGTCAAAGAAAGCTCTTTGGGTCTCTAACATGTGATCTAGCTTTTGTTGACCCTTATAAAACCTAGAAAATGAGTTATGCAAATTTAAGTTCTTTTTATTCAACTCATTTATTTCTAAGTTAGCCTCTTCTAATTTCATTTCAAATTCTAACTTAGCATTTATCAAGGCTTCATTTTCTATTTTTAATTTAGAAATGATTTTCTTATATTTGGAGTTCATGCATTGAAATTCATTTGCTAAATCATTAAAGGCATTTTGTAGTTCACTAAAGGTATAATCATTATCTTCACTAGAACTACTACTAGCCTCATCATCACTAATAGCCATAAAGCATGAGTAGGCTACCTCTTCATCTGCATTTTCCTCATCGGAGCTATCACTATCGCTCCATGCAGCCACAAATGCTTTCTTCCTAGGCTTCCTATCCTTTTCCTTCCTAAGTAAGGGGCAATCTAATTTAGTATGACTCGGTTCATTGCACTCATAACATACTAAAGGGTCCTTTTCTCTTCTACTTGACTCTCCCTTTTGATGTCTCCTATTACTCTCTCTCTCTCTTTCATTCTCATAAATCTATTGAATCTTTTGGCAAACATTGCCATTTCCTTTTCTTCCTCATTTCCACTCTCATCACTATCATCCTCATGAGTGGAAGACTTAAGTGCTACCCCTACTTTCTTTGAAGGCTCTTCATTTCTTTTTAATTTCATTTCATGAGTAAGTAGAGAGCCTATAAGTTCATCTAGAGACAAGGTATTTGGATCCTTAGATTCTTCTATTACGGTTACTGTCGTAACGGCTTCGCGCTCGACGATTTTCGAAAAAGGCGTTTAAAAACAAAAATGGAGTCGCCACCAATCTTTTTTGACTAGGTGTGATTGGCCACCTGAAAACCTTTATCTTCTCAACAAAATCTTAAAATTAATTAAGTTTTATTAAAAAGACAAATTTTTGGTCTGCGAAAACAAAAATCGGGTTCGGGGGTACGATTACGCGTGGGGAAGGATTAGCACCCCCACGACGCCCGTTAAAAAACGGTACCATAATAATCATGTGTTATCCTTTAGTTTTAATAAAATGATCTTAATTTAATATTTAAAAACAATTCCTATTTTTATTGCAATCAATTTTATTCAAAATCATTTTTATTTGTAAATTTTGAAACATTTAAATTTTATTTTTTTTTATTTGAAATAAATGAAAATCTTTTGTATTGAAAATTATTCCGAAGTACCCCAATACTCTGGTAGCATTTCGGATAATTTCCTCACCTAGAGA
The DNA here is from genome assembly GCA_031772115.1 of Heritiera littoralis. Lineage (NCBI taxonomy): Eukaryota > Viridiplantae > Streptophyta > Magnoliopsida > Malvales > Malvaceae > Heritiera > Heritiera littoralis. The sequence goes on from JAPDPK010000035.1 coordinate 1,141,508, forward strand.
TTTCTTAAGAATCACTACTTGTGAGTTCTATAGAATCTCATCATCAGAAGATTCACACTCGTTTCAAAAATTATTATGAATGCATATGATGCAAACAGATAATAAATGATACAAATGAATTTTTTGATTTTTTATATAAATATTTCTTTATTTATTTTAAATAAAAGTTCTTATTATTGAAAAATTACACTAAGTATCCCAATACTCTGGTAACACTTAGTGAACTTTTCTCACCTAGGGATGAGTCAAGAAATCACTACTTGTGAGTTTCATGACATCCCATCATCGGAAGAATTTCATTTAAATTTAAATTTTATTATTGATTTCTTTTTTTATTTTCTTTTAAAAACTTATCTATTTTTGTTTTTAATAAAACAAATTAAATTTTTTATTAATCTTTTTATTTTCTTTTAAAAACTTATTTATTTATTTTTGTTTTTTAATAAAAATTTAAATTATTGAAAAATCATACTAAACATCCCAATACTCTGGTAACGTTTAGCACGACTCTTCTCACCTAGGGATCAGTCAAGAAATCACTACTTGTGAGTTTCATGACATCCCATCATCGGGAGATTGTTTATTTAAATTTTATCATTTATTCAAATTTAAATTTCATTATTATTTATTTTATTATTTTTTTAAAAAAACATTTCCTAATCAATAATAATAATTAAGGAAAATATGAATAAAAAAAATTTTTTTCCAAAACTTTTGTTTTACGCCATGCACTAATAATAATAATAATAATAATAATAATAATAATAATAATAATAATAATAATAATAATAATAATAATAATAATAATAATAATAATCACAATAATGAAACACAAATAATAATAATAATAATAAAAATAATAATAATAATAATAATAATTAAACATTAAAAAAGGCTAAAGTTAGAGCAAATATACCAAGAGGATTTGGGTTTCAAAACCCCAAAAAGAGCCCTTCAAACAACCCAAAAGGCAGCCAAAAATGAAGCCCAAATACAAGCTGGATTGGGCCGGATTCTGCTGGGCCAAGCAGGTTGGACCGGGTCGGACGCGGCACGGGTCGGGTCGGAGCGCTGGGCACGCGGGTATCTGGGATGCTTCCGGGTCGGACGCGCGGGTCGTGAAGTCGGGTCGAGCGTGACACGCGGGTCGCGGGAAGAAGGTGGAGCCGGGTCGGGCGCGCGGATCCCGGGTCGGATCCGGGTCGCGCGCGGGTCAGCCAAATTTTTTGCTATATAAACCAACTTTTTTTTTTAGCTCATTTTTTCTCTTTCACCCAAAAAAAATTCCAGAGCCTCTGAGGCTCTCTGCCGGGGGGGATTCCCGGCCGCCGCTGGGGTCGCCTCCGACCGCCGCTAGCCACCGCCGGCCGCCGTTCGTCGGCGGCCAAATGCGAAAAGCTTTCGACTTTTCGAAAGATCCCAACCTCTAAGCCCGAATCTAGCCTCTATTTCACCTAAAAAGCCCTCTAACCCCACGGATCTGAGCTTCACCGAAAAGATTTCCTCCCCTTTTTTTTTTGGATTTTCTGTTTTTTTTTTGTTGTTTGATGGTTTGGGAAATCTGTGGTTGTTGTTTGTTGTTTTTTTTTTTGTGTTTTCTTGCAGGTTTGAGATCTAGGGTTTTTGGGGGGTTCGGTTTCGAGATCTAGGGTTTTGGGTTGTGATGGATGGTGGCTGAGTGTGTGTTTGGGGCGTTTTGTGGTTTCTGTGTTTGAGGTTTTTGTGATGGCGATGGTGGTCTCGAGTGATCGCTCGGTTGAGGGCTGTGGGTTGAGTTGTCGGTTTTGGTTTTTGGAGGTCTCGGGTGTGAGGATGATGTTTCTGATTTTGGGGTATTGGACAGAGGCAGAGGTGGTGAGGGTCACGGTGGCTAGGGCTAGAGGGTTTTCTGTTCGGGGATCCTCTGGGTGGTGAAGATGAGTCTGGCTTTTAGAGGAAGTCAGCTGGGCATAGATGGGATGGGTAGATAGGAGCTAACCGGCGAGGATGGGATGGGTGACAGGGTTGATGGATTGATTAGACCAAAAAAATAAAAATAAAATAAAATAAATAATAATAATAATAATAATAATATAAATAATAATAATAAAAGTAATAAAAATAAAAGGAAAATAATAATAATAATAATAATAATAATAATAATAATAATAGAAAATAATAATGATAATAATAAAAATAAATATAAATAAATAATAATAATAATAATAGTAATAATAACAAAAATGGACAAAATTAGGTGTCAACAGCTGCCCCTCTTTGCTCATTGCTGAGGATCAGGAATAGAGCAAAGACAATTGACAGTAATTTTGTCCGGCTTATGACTCATTTCTATGCTTTTCTCTCTCTTTTTTTCTTTCTTTCTTCTTTGTTCTTTCTTTTCTCTTTTTTTTTTCTCTTTTTTTTTTCGTATGCGCTCTCTTGCAGCAGAGGCGATGAAACTCTAATTTTCTTTTTTGTTTTTTGTTTTTATTTTTTTTCTTTTTTCTTCTTCTTTTTTTTTTCGAGAAAGCTCCTCTTGCAGCAGAGGCAATGAAACTTTAAATTCTTTTCCTAGCAATGTGCTCCTCTTGCAGCAGAGGCAATGAAACTTTAAATTTCCTTTTGTTTTGTTGTTTTTTTTCGAGAAAGCTCCTCTTGCAGCAGAGGCAATGAAACTTTAAAGTTTTTTCCTAGAAATGGGCTCCTCTTGCAGCAGAGGCGATGAAACTTTAAAATTTTTTTATTTTGAAATGTGCTCCTCTTACAGCAGAGGCAATCAGACTTTAAAATTCTTTTTATTTTGTTTTTTTGTTTTTTTGTTTTTTCGTTTTTTTTTCTTTTCGAGAATGCTCCTCTTGCAGCAGAGGCAATGAAACTTTAAATTCTTTTCCTAGAAATGTGCTCCTCTTGCAGCAGAGGCAATGAAACTTTAAATTCTTTTTATTTTTTTTTTTCAAGAAAGCTCCTCTTGCAGCAGAGGCAAGGAAACTTTAAATTCTTTCTCTAAAAATGTGCTCCTCTTGCAGCAGAGGCGAAGAAACTTTAAATTTTTTTTTTCAAGAAGCTCCTCTTGCAGCAGAGGCAGTGAAACTTTAGATTTCTTTTCTTTTTTCTCTTTCTTCTTTTTTTTTTTGTTTCGGGAAAGCTCCTCTTGCAGCAGAGGCAATGAAACTTTAAATTCCTTTCTGAAAATGTGCTCCTCTTACAGCAGAGGCAATGAAACTTTAAAAATTTGCCCGGAGGACTTAGAAATGGTGCCCGGAGGTCTTAAATTCCTTTTTCTGAAAAGTGCTCCTCTTGCAGCAGAGGTAATGAAACTTTAAAAATGAAAGATTTCACATTCAAAGATCTAGGAATTCACATCTAGAAATTTTCTCTCAGGAATTCACATCCGAGTGTTTGTTTCAGGAATTCACATCCGAAAATTCAGGTATTCACATCTGAAAAATTAGTTCGGGAATTCACATCCGAACATCTAGGAATTCTCATCTAGATAGTTTATATCGGGAATTTCTCGTCCGAACATCCCATTTATCTCGTTCTATCATTGATGTGTTTAATCCTATCTAGAACTTTGTTTGAAGAGCTTCAATTCAAATTTAAACTTTCAGGACTTCTATTTCTTTTTTCTTCTCTTTTTTTTTTCATTTTTCTTTTTCTTTCTCTCTCTTTTTTTTTTTTAACTTAGACTTAAATCGGGAATTCACTTCCAATAATTTAAGGGTTCTCGTTTAGAAAATTTCTATTTCGGGAATTCACATCCGAGAATCTAAAATATCATTTCGGGAATTCGCATCCGAAAGTCTGACTGGGGGATTCACACCCAAACGTTCAGGAATTCTCATCTGGATAATTTGTATCGGGAATTTCTCGTCCGATTGTTGGTTTCGGGAATTCACATCCGAACATCTAGGAATTCTCATCTGGAGAATTTATATCGGGAATTTCTCGTCCGATTGTTGGTTTCGGGAATTCACATCCGAAAAATTTGACTTGGGGATTCACACCCAAACATCCAGGAATTCTCATCTGGATAATTTATATCGGGAATTTCTCGTCCGATTGTTGGTTTCGGGAATTCACATCCGAACATTTAGGAATTCTCATCTGGAGAATTTATATCGGGAATTTCTCGTCCGATTGTTGGTTTCGGGAATTCACATCCGAACATCTAGGAATTCTCATCTGGAGAATTTATATCGGGAATTTCTCGTCCGATTGTTGGTTTCGGGAATTCACATCCGAACATCTAGGAATTCTCATCTGGAGAATTTATATCGGGAATTTCTCGTCCGATTGTTGGTTTCGGGAATTCACATCCGAAAATTTGTCTTTTCTCACATTTCAACATTTTCTCTTTTTCTAAAAAATTTTATTTCATCTTAATTTCTTATAGAATTCAAAGTTCATCATCTTAAAATCCAAATTTTTGCTTTAAAATTCTTGAAAATCATGTTTCCCAAAATTCCACTCAACTTAAAATTGAAAATTTCCTACTCAAGGTTAAAATCTTTTCATTTCTTTCCTAGGTGCATGTGATGAATGCAATGCAAAGGTTGTTAAAAAATCATGCAAAAATGATGGTAACAAGGTTCACAAGACCATCCCTTCCATCATCTTACCTTTCCTTCTTAAAACTGATTCCACAATCTCCACTGTTTTTCCTTCATTCTTCACTACCTAATCAACTCTAGTATATTCCAATTAGAGGCTTCAAGCATTGATATACTTCATTATAATCTCAATTCTCATTTGCCCCATATCTTCCCAAAATTGGTAATGCATGAATTTTCATGAATAGTACTATTCATTTATTTTTCATCACTTCAGTTTCATAACAAATGCAATGTCATCACATTTTCTTGATTTTTATTGGTATGAAATGGGATAAAAATTAAAGGAGGGGTATTTATGATAAAGGGAATAGGAATAATTTTGTCAAAGAGCAAGGCAACTTGAAGGAGAGAAAAGGCAACAATTTTTAAACAACAAATATTCAATCAATCTTGATAGAAAATTTGGGATTCTTTCTCTAACAAATCTACTTCCTTGATGTCCTTAATCTTTTGAGTTAATTGTATTGAGATTAACCCCTATTTGACAAAATGTTTCCACCATGAAAATTTAAGGCAGAGATCTCCTCTACTTGCCAACTTGATCCTCCATCCTTATTTGACTCGAACCGCCCTTTTCGGGTTTTTGATTTGAGTCATTATTTTTCTTTTTCTCTTTTTTTTTATCATCATTTTCTTCTTTTCTCCTCTTTTTTTTTTGGTCATTTTTTCACCCCCCCTTTTTTTTTATCATTTTTTATTCATTCTCAACATCTTCATTACGGTCCACTATTAAAGAATCACAATCTTCACGCAATTTCTTGGCCCAATGTATGGTTCTTCGACTCAAATTTTCACACTTGATCAAAATGGACTTTTAAGGTACGTAATGTAGGCCAAGGTAAGGGGTTATGAAAGAAAGGATATAGTAGGCCCAAACTTTGTGTTTTAAAAGGTTGTAAACCAGAGGATCATTTTGCAATTCATGACTCATTTAGGTACTTTGCCCCATTCTTCATCCGTTCTTTTTCATTCTAATTCCACTTCTTATTTTTCTCTCTTTTTTCACAAATAACTTTAAAATGCAAAGGGGTTTTCTTTTATTTGCCCCTTAAATTCTTTCATAGATTTCAAGTGAACAAACTTCTTTCTTTTTCTTCCTTCTCTCTTCCCCTTCTCTTTTTTTTTATTTTACCCCCCGATGTGGAGGGTGATCCTTGGTGGGTTTCTTAAAAAACAAAGCAAACATAATAGGCTCAAAGGGGTTAGCAATGGATGATTTTCTTACAGTGAAATGTAGGTGAAAGATGGCCATTTTTCCTTTCAAATGTGAAAACTTTTATCAAAGAATCATTTACTGAGCAAATACTAACTTGTGGAACAATCTGTTACAAAATTGCCTGTCAGCTCCCACCTTCTCTATGTACAAATCATATTTTCACTGCAATATTCATGCTAAGATTTTGGACAAGATCATCAACACGAATAAAGCTTTGGTAGAGTTCTAATCCCAAATTATTATCAACATCGATATCATATTTATCGTTTAAAGATTTAAAAAATGGAGGAAACATGGTGAGGTATATAAAGAAGACAAAGCCAAATTTGAATCGAGGAAGAAAGAGAAATGTGATGAAAATGCATATGCTACTTCATTAAGATGATAAAAGATAAATGAAAGTCTATACATAAAAAGCCATTAAAGTTGGGCCATAACTTTAACCAAAAAACAATTTCACATCATCATGAATGACCCACCAAAAAGACCCTTTTTGTAGTTATCCCCTGGCATGGTTGGATGATAGGTTGACACTCATGCCTTTATCTCGAGATTCAATAAGCCTTTTCTGATCAAACTTTGCACCTTACGCTTAAAAGCAGGGCAGTTTTCTATTGAGTGACCCAAGTTCCCATTATGATAGTCACATCGAGCATTAGGGTCGTACCATTCTGGATATGGAGGCTCTAAAGGCTTTAGTGGGATTGGGGTAACAAGCTGATTCTCAACAAGGTATTGGAATATTTCAGTGTAGGACCAAGGGACTGGATCAATGTCGATCCTTCTTCGTTTGTTTCGGGATCCTCTTTGGTTATTTTGGGTAGGTATAGGTGTTTGGAGACCCATTTGCCAACTAGACTGCGGGATTGGCTGATGGGTATTTAAGCCTGGAGAGGTATTATTTGTGATGGGGTAGTGGGTTTGGTACATGGGATAAGGATGATATGGAGCAAAGTCTCCCACATGTTGCCCCTCATAATTCATAGCATAAACATCTTCTTCATTCCCCGATGTATCACCTTTTCTTACATTCATGGCATCATCTCCTACAAGCTTGCCACTCTTGATTGCATTCTCTATTATTTCACCAGAAATTACCATATCTGCAAAATTCTTGGTGGCATTACCGACCATCATTTCATAAAATGGTACAGGGAGCGTATTGACAAACAGGATGGCGGTTTCCTTCTCTGTGAGGGGGGGTTGAACTTGGGCAGCTACATCCCTCCACCTTCGAGCATATTCTTTAAAGCTCTCCTCATGCTTCTTCTTCATGCCTTGTAAGGACAGGCGGTCTGGTGCCAAATCTTCAATGTGCTTGTATTGAGCAATGAATGCTCGAGCCAATTCTTTCCATGAGCGGATATGGGCTTGATCTAGTTGGGTGTACCACCTGGCAGCTGATCCAGTAAGACTATCTTGAAAAATATGCACCAATAATTCATCATTTTGAGCATAGGCAGCCATTTTCTGACAGTATATCTTGATATGAGTTATCGGGCATTTAGTCCCATCATACTTTTCAAATTCTGGAACCTTGAACTTTGGTGGGATAACTACACCCGGTACCAAACAGAGCTCACGTGCATCCAAAGAGCCATATAAATTCATCCCTTCAATAGCTCGTAACCTCTCTTCAAGGAGATCTAACTTCGTCTGAGGCTTTAAGCTCTCCTTCATTATTGGTACACCCATCTTCAATTTCTCTTGTTCTTTAGGATCCCCTGAATCATGGACAGAGATCGGGTCTGATGGGTTCCTGCTGGGGTTTGGATTGTCATACCCTGAAAATGGCGTATGCTGTGAAGTATAGACTTGGGGTGGAATGGGACTATGTGGATATGGACATCCACCATCTTGTGCCCGCCTTTCTTGGGTAGTTGCTTCCTGTACTGGCTCCTTTCCCTTACTCATCTTGGTCATCATCTCCATCATTGCAGCCAATTGCCCCTTCATCTCTTCTTGCGCCTTTTCTATTTTCTCCATTCGACTAGCTTGTCCTTCTTCCATGGTCTATACTCGAGTGAGAGCCCCAGACTACTTTGTAACCTTTGATGGTCGAGAGGCCTTGAACCTTATTACCACAATTTTCTAATTAGAAAAACCTTATCTTATTTCTTTCAAGATTTTTCTGGAACAAACAAATTTTTTCTTCTTTTCTTTCTCGAAAAATGAAGAGTATTGACATATTTACTGAAGTATAACAAGTGTATGATGGGAATTTTATGAAAATCATGTTATTTGCATATGTATGGAACAATTTTTACTTCCCCCCCTTTTTTTTTTTACTTTTACTTTTTTTTTTTTACTTTTCTCTAAGTTTCCTGATTTTACATGTTAGATGTTTAGGTCTTCACTTTAACCAAATCTTAGGGAGGAATAATTTCAATGAAAATAATCAATCAATAACATCTGTGCACAAATTTGATAAAAAGAAAATTGAAAGAATAAACAAATTCAAAATTGTAAAAGACTTAGTCTAGTTTCTCAAAGACTTATCTACGAAATGTGATGCAACAATGCAAAATGCATACCGAATTTCGAACTGAAATTTGCCCCTTACTTATCATATTCACTTATTAACTTAAGAGGTTAAGTCCGAAACCAGTAAGAGAAGTTGAAGAGTAATCTTAAACCCTATCAAAATTGTTTCAAAAACTCTCTCTTCTTTTTGTTTTTTTGTTTTTAATTTTTGGTGAGAAGAAACATTATTAACCATGAAATGCTATGTAAAATGTTCAAGCCATGACACAATAACGAGACATTGTTGAAAGACATGTTCAAACAAAATGCAATTTATGCAAAATGCAATTACAATGAAGATCAAATTCTATTTTATTTCACCTAACCTTCATGACTCTAAAATGCACATGACATAATTATCAATATATGTATACACAATGATGATAAAATGAATTAAAATGATATATGTCCTTAACATGTGTGAGAAAAACGAATATTTGTATTCACAATACCTAGACACTAATCTTATTATTCCTTAATCCAATCATGCAAGAAAGATGGAATTCCTAATTAAACCTGAGCATTCTTCTTCATTTTTCTAAAAATCATTTTTCTCTGATCACCAAAATTTTTTTTATTTTCTATTTTTTTTAAAAATAAAATTCACATTCCCTATTCTATTCCTTTTTCAAAAATTGATTTTATTTCACTTTTATTCCAAATCAAACTTTTTCTTTTATCACTAAAATTTTTTTTATTTTCTATTTTTCCTAAATTTCACATCCCTTATCGATTCTTTTTTTCAAAAATTAACTTTATTTCATTTTTATTCCAGATCAAACTATTTTTATTTTTTTTTTGAATTCTTTTCCAAACAAATTCAAGAATAATTTTTTGTTGACAACTTTTTGTTTGAAAATTTTTTTTTAAATGAGATAATCAAGAAAAGAAAAACATTTTTTATAACCTTTTTCAAACTTTTAACATTTTTAAACTCTCATCCAAAATTCCTATACAACCTCAAAAAGATTTTTTTTTTTGTGCATGTTAACTTATTCTTTGAATTATTCAGAAAGAAAGAGAAAAAAATTCAAGAAAAGATTTTGTTGACTCTATTTTACCTTTATTTAGAAAAATGTCAACTCCCCTTTTTTTTATTATTGCTCTATAAAGCGCATTTTTCTATTTATTCCCATTTTTATGTCCAAATTTTTGAAAGAAATCCCTCTTCTCTTTTTTTTTTTGTATTTCTCACACTTTATTATAAAAACTTAAAATTTTCTTTTTTATTTTGCAAAATCTCTTTCCATAATTTTATTATTATTATTTTTTTAAAAACCTTTTTTGAAAAACAAGAAGATTTCAAAAACTTAAATTATGGACAATTCAAACCAAAATTCACAGTACCTTTATTATTGATACGAGAAACGAGATCAAATAATGTTCCCTCTTGTGTCCTAATATCGGGATAATTTCTACAAAAATTGAGCATGGCTCTACCTAAGGCTGGCCTCTTAGGTTTTTCTATATGCTGAGCTGGGTTTTCAAATCTAAAGGTTCCCAAATTATACCTCACTGTCGTCCACACTAGACTAGTAAGATTTAATTTGAGTGGGAGTATTTCGATTGCCATTGCGGAGGTGATTACCTCACGAGAGCAAAGGTACTCTACTCCCTCCTAAGAAGGACTGAACCCGGGTATAGAGCTCATGTTATGCAAATGCAAGTGCAAGTGTGTGTATGAGGGAACATTTATCAAACCATAACCCTTATTCTACCCCAACAATTTATTAGCAATAATATATACAACTAAAGAATGCTATAAAATAAACATAATAACTTATTCACACAAATGCAACAAATTATTTAAAATTAAAGAAATTAAATTTAAATATTAATTAAGACCTTTAAATTAAGACTTAGGATAACACATGATTAATAAATGGCTTGACCCTCAAAAAGCGTCCCCAGCGGAGTCGCCAAGCTGTCATAACGGCTTCGCGCTCGACGATTTTCGAAAAAGGCGTTTAAAAACAAAAATGGAGTCGCCACCAATCTTTTTTGACTAGGTGTGATTGGCCACCTGAAAACCTTTATCTTCTCAACAAAATCTTAAAATTAATTAAGTTTTATTAAAAAGACAAATTTTTGGTCTGCGAAAACAAAAATCGGGTTCGGGTGTACGATTACGCGTGGGGAAGGATTAGCACCCCCACGACGCCCGTTAAAAAACGGTACCATAATAATCATGTGTTATCCTTTAGTTTTAATAAAATGATCTTAATTTAATATTTAAAAACAATTCCTATTGTTATTGCAATCAATTTTATTCAAAATCATTTTTATTTGTAAATTTTGAAACATTTAAATTTTATTTTTTTTTATTTGAAATAAATGAAAATCTTTTGTATTGAAAATTATTCCGAAGTACCCCAATACTCTGGTAGCATTTCGGATAATTTCCTCACCTAGAGATTTCTTAAGAATCACTACTTGTGAGTTCTATAGAATCTCATCATCAGAAGATTCACACTCGTTTCAAAAATTATTATGAATGCATATGATGCAAACAGATAATAAATGATGCAAATGAATTTTTTGATTTTTTATATAAATATTTCTTTATTTATTTTAAATAAAAGTTCTTATTATTGAAAAATTACACTAAGTATCCCAATACTCTGTAACACTTAGTGAACTTCTCTCACCTAGGGATGAGTCAAGAAATCACTACTTGTGAGTTTCATGACATCCCATCATCGGAAGAATTTCATTTAAATTTAAATTTTATTATTGATTTCTTTTTTTTATTTTCTTTTAAAAACTTATCTATTTTTGTTTTTAATAAAACAAATTAAATTTTTTATTAATCTTTTTATTTTCTTTTAAAAACTTATTTATTTATTTTGTTTTTTAATAAAAATTTAAATTATTGAAAAATCATACTAAACATCCCAATACTCTGGTAACGTTTAGCACGACTCTTCTCACCTAGGGATCAGTCAAGAAATCACTACTTGTGAGTTTCATGACATCCCATCATCGGGAGATTGTTTATTTAAATTTTATCATTTATTCAAATTTAAATTTCATTATTATTTATTTTATTATTTTTTTTTAAAAACATTTCCTAATCAATAATAATAATTAAGGAAAATATGAATAAAAAAAATTTTTTTCCAAAACTTTTGTTTTACGCCATGCACTAATAATAATAATAATAATAATAATAATAATAATAATAATAATAATAATAATAATAATAATCACCATAATAAAACACAAATAATAATAATAATAGTAATAATAATAATAATAATAATAATAATAATAATCACAATAATGAAACACAAATAATAATAATAATAATAATAATAATAATAATAATAATAATAATAATAATAATAATAATAATAATAATAATTAAACATTAAAAAAGGCTAAAGTTAGAGCAAATATACCAAGAGGATTTGGGTTTCAAAACCCCAAAAAGAGCCCTTCAAACAACCCAAAAGGCAGCCCAAAATGAAGCCCAAATACAAGCTGGATTGGGCCGGATTCTGCTGGGCCAAGCAGGTTGGACCGGGTCGGACGCGGCACGGGTCGGGTCGGAGCGCTGGGCACGCGGGTAGCTGGGATGCTTCCGGGTCGGACGCGCGGGTCGTGAAGTCGGGTCGGGCGTGACATGCGGGTCGCGGGAAGAAGGTGGAGCCGGGTCGGGCGCGCGGGTCAGCCAAATTTTTTGCTATATAAACCAACTCTTTTTTTTTTAGCTCATTTTTTCTCTTTCACCCAAAAAAAATTCCAGAGCCTCTGAGGCTCTCTACCGGGGGCGATTCCCGACCGCCGCTGGGGTCGCCTCCGGCCGCCGCTAGCCACCGCCGGCCGCCGTTCGTCGGCGGCCAAATGCGAAAAGCTTTCGACTTTTCGAAAGATCCCAACCTCCTAAGCCCGAATCTAGCCTCTATTTCACCTAAAAAGCCCTCTAACCCCACGGATCTGAGCTTCACCGAAAAGATTTCCTCCCCTTTTTTTTTGGATTTTCTGTTTTTTTTTGTTGTTTGATGGTTTGGGAAATCTGTGGTTGTTGTTTGTTGTTTTTTTTTTTGTTTTCTTGCAGGTTTGAGATCTAGGGTTTTTGGGGGGTTCGGTTTCAAGATCTAGGGTTTTGGGTTGTGATGGATGGTGGCTGAGTGTGTGTTTGGGGCGTTTTGTGGTTTCTGTGTTTGAGGTTTTTGTGATGGCGATAGTGGTCTCGAGTGATCGCTCGGTTGAGGGCTGTGGGTTGAGTTGTCGGTTTTGGTTTTTGGAGGTCTCGGGTGTGAGGATGATGTTTCTGATTTTGGGGTATTGGACAGAGGCAGAGGTGGTGAGGGTCACGGTGGCTAGGGCTAGAGGGTTTTCTGTTCGGGGATCCTCTGGGTGGTGAAGATGAGTCTGGCTTTTAGAGGAAGTCAGCTGGGCATAGATGGGATGGGTAGATAGGAGCTAACCGGCGGGGATGGGATGGGTGACAGGGTTGATGGACTGATTAGACCAAAAAAATAAAAATAAAATAAAATAAAAAAAAATAATAATAATAATAATATAAATAATAATAATAAAAGTAATAAAAATAAAAGGAAAATAATAATAATAATAATAATAATAATAATAATAATAATAATAATAATAGAAAATAATAATGATAATAATAAAAATAAATATAAATAAATAATAATAATAGTAATAATAACAAAAATGGACAAAATTAGGTGTCAACAGTTACCTTTGCCTCCCATGACTTAGGCAAGCTATTCAAAATTTTCTTTACCATTTCAACATTGGAATAAGCCTTGCTTAGAGCCTTACGTCCATTAATTATATTATTAAACCTAGTGAACATTTTGCTAATGGACTCATTTTCTTTCATCCTAAATAGCTCATAATCATGTGTGAGCAATCCTACTTTGGTCTCTCTAACTTGATTTGTCCCTTCATGTGTGATGGCTAGTTTATCCCATATTTGTTTAGCATTCTCACATAAGGATACTCTATTATACTCATTGAGACCTAATGCACAAAAGAGGGTGTGCATAGCCTTGGGATTCAATTGTGCCAATCTCATGTCATTGGTATCCCACTCATCTTCACTCTTAGGGACATCTTTTCCATCTACTTTCTTTATTGGGATTCTAGGGCCATTAACTATTACTCTCTAGACTTCATAATCATTGGATTGCACAAATAACATCATCCTAATTTTTCAATAAGAGTAATTTTCACCATTAAAGAGTGGAGGTCTAACTAATTAGTGTCCCTCTTCTCCTAGGGGTGTGCCTACATTCAAGTGAGCCATTTATGATCGTTTTGCTCGATAGAGGTTAGTCTAAATCAATCTCGAGCCCAAGCTCTGATACTAATTATTGGCTCTATAGGCTATACCGAGAGGGGGGTGAATCGGTTCTTAGCTAACCTTATGCCCGTTTTTCGATTCTTCTAAATTCTCTAGCCTATTTGAGTGTTTTCTAAGTTCTCTAAGCTAGGCAATTATACAATATAAATTCAATACAATAAACACAAATATAATTGCAAGTAAGCAAATAGAGTAGGGAAAGAGAAATGTATGCAAGCGATTTATAGAGGTTCGACAACCTTGCCTATGTCTTCTACCTTGAGACGCTCCTAAGGATTTTTCCCAAATTCACTATTCTTGAATTTGTGTTACGCTCCCTCTTTTTGCAGGCTTAAGAGAAACCTCCCTATTTTTATAGGCTTAATAGAAACCTCCCTCTTTTTCTTATGCTAAAGAGAAACCTCCCTCTTTTTCTTAAGCTAAAGAGAAACCTCCCCTTATACAAGGAATGATTTGGTTTACAAGAGATGTAATCAAAGAAGACCTCTAAGTAGGTAAATGATTACAGAAATTAGGCACAAAGAAAAGCCTATACAAGATTTGTGCTAAGCAATACAAGAGATATGTGAATGATGGACGATGAAGACTTTGTAGCTCTTGATTTATTGTTGAGGCTTGAGGATTTGAGGAAAATGAGTATTGGAGTTGATTGAGTAGTTCATCTTGCTTCCTTTAGCTTCTAAGCCTCTATTTATAGTCCCTTGGATGGTTTGTGGACGTTGGTTGGAGCCAAAAACAGAAACTAGCCGTTGTATCTCACAGAAACTAGCCGTTAGGGACTTTCTGGTGTAAAGGGATCTATCCCATGCTTCATTCTAGACCTCCGGGGCATTCTGCCATAAAGGGATCGATCCCTTCCCTTAGGGGATCGATCCCATGCTTCCCGAATGTGATTTCCTGTACTTTTTAAGTTAGAAATGATGTGGCCTTTGATCCTAATCTAACCCAAAACATTTTAGCATTTTTGTGGGAGTTTTTCTTGACTTTCTCTAATGAAAACATGGTCCAAAAATTCATCAAGTAATTTTCTAAAATATTCAAAACATTTTATAAAGTATTAAGACAAATAAGAATACGTAATTAAATCATGGTCTTAATGTTTGGTATGATCACTTAAAAATGGATTGAGAAAATCATTTGTGATAAGGCAAATTTACAATATGAATTAAAACATTAAAGCTTACTTAAGTTTTTGTCATTTCAAAATATATATTGCAATTTAAAGCTAACACATTTTTATTCCCAATCAAATTATTCTTTAGATTCTTTACCAAATAAATTCAAGGACAATTTTTGTTGACATCTTTTTATTCAAGAAAAACTTTTGTTTTTTGCAATGAGATGATCAAGGAAAGAAAAAAAAAACCCTTTTTTTAATATTTTTATATTTTCATTAAAATTCCTATACAACCCAAAAAAATAAATAAAATTAATTTTTTCTTTATTTTTTCTTGTCAACTTATTATTTAAGTCATTCAGAAAAAGAAAAAAAAAGAAAAGAAAAAAATCAAGGAAAGATTTTGTTGACTTTATTTTACCTTTATTTAGAAAAATGTCAACTCTCTTCGTATTTTTCTATTTATTTCCATTTTTATTTCCATATTTTGAAAGAAATCCCTCTTCTCTTTTTTCCCAAGAAAAATTATTCCCATTGTTTTGAAAGAAAAGTTTGATTTATTATTTTTCTCACACCTTTTTTATTAAAAAAACTTAGATTTCTTTCTTTTTATTTTACAAAATCTCTTTCTACAATTTTATTATTTAAAAAAATCCTTTTTGAAAAACAAGAAAAATTTCAAAGACTTAAATTATGGACAATTCAAACCAAAATCCATAGCACCTTTATTATTGACACGAGAAATGGGGTCAAATAATGTTCCCTCTTGTGTCCTAATTTCAAAAATAGGGCATGGCTCTACCTAAGATTGGGCTTAAGATTCTCTATATGCTAGTTTAGGTCTCTAAAAGGTCAAAAGGTTCCCAAATTATTCCTTATTGGCATCCACACTAGACTAGTAAGGAACCAATTTGAGTGGGAGTATTTCACTTGCCATTGCGGAGGTGATTACCTCACGAGAGCAAAGGTACTCTACTCCCTCCTAAGAAGGACGAAGCCCGGGTATAGAGCTCATGTTATGCAAATGCAAGTGCAAGTGTGTGTATGAAAGAACACGTCAGACTCAAATTAAATTATTTTCTCTATCTTAAATACCTCAACAATTTATTAACAACAAGTATATACGAATATAAAACATAAGATAAATAACATAAAATGCAAATGCAAACAAAATCATTTTCAAAGTCCAAGTGAATTAAGTTTAAATATCATTCAAGACTATTAAATTAAAACTTTGGATAACACGAGATTAATGAATGGCTTGACCCTCAAAAAGCGTCCCTAGTGGAGTCGCCAAGCTGTCGTAATGGCTTCGCGCTCGACGATTTTGAAAACATTTAAAAACAAGGGAGTCGCCACCAATCTTTTTTGTTAGGTGTGATTGGTCACCTAAAAATATTTATCTTATTAACAAAATCTAAAAATTAATTAAGTTTTATTAAAAAGACAATTTTGGTCCGCGAAAACAAAAATCGGGTTCGGGAGTACGGTTACGCGTGGTGAAGGATTAGCAACCACACGACGCCCGTTAAAACGGTACCATAATAATCATGTGTTATCCTTTGGTTTTAAAAAAATGGTCTTAATTTAACATTTAAAAATAATTCTTATTTTATTGCAATCTTTTTATTCAAAATCATTTTTTATTTGTAAATTTATTTTGTTTTATTTTAAAAGGTTAAATTTTATTTTTCGAAAGTAAATGTGAACCTTTTTGTATTGAATAATTAAATCGAATACTCCAATACTTTTGGCAGCACTTGAAATAATTTTTCTCACCAAAAGATTTATTAAGAATCACTACTTGTGACTTCTATAGAATCTCATCCTCGGAAAATTCACACTTGCTTCGAAAATTATTATGAATGCACATGATGCAAATAAATAAAAATGATGCAAATGAATTTTTGATTTTGAATTTCATTATTTATTTATTTATTTATATTTCTTTGTTTTTTTTTAAAACTTATTCATTTTCCTTTTTTTTAATAAAATTTAAATTATTGAAAAATCATACTAAACATTCCAATACTTTTGACAACGTTTAGTACGACTTTTTTCACCTAGGGATCAGTTAGGAATCACTACTTGTGACTTCCGTAACATCCCATCATCGGACATGTTTAATTAAATTTAAAATTTATTATTAATTTTCTTTTAAAAACTTAAATTATTGAAAAATCATACTAAATATTTCAATACTTTTGGCAACATTTAGTACAACTCTTCTCACCTAGGGATCAACTAGGAATCACTATTTATGACTTCCGTAACATCCCATCATCGGACTTCATTTACTTAACTTTATTTAGATTTTATTATTATTTTCCTTTATCTATTTTCTTTAAAAAAATTATTTATTTTTATGTTTAACAAAAAATTAAATTATTGAAAAATCATACTAAATATTCCAATACTTTTAGCAATATTTAATATAACTCTTATCACCTAGGGATCAGCTAGGAATCA
This sequence comes from Heritiera littoralis, assembly GCA_031772115.1. NCBI lineage: Eukaryota > Viridiplantae > Streptophyta > Magnoliopsida > Malvales > Malvaceae > Heritiera > Heritiera littoralis. The sequence continues at coordinate 1,158,763 of JAPDPK010000035.1, forward strand.
CTACTTGTGACTTCCGTAGCATCCCATCATCGGACGATTTTTACTTAACTTTAATGTTATTATTAATTTTAAAAATTCAATTTTATTTTCAAAAATTTAAATTATCGAAAAATCATACTGAATACCTCAATACTTTTGACAATATTTAGCAGACTCTTGTCACCTAGGGATCAGTTAAGGAATCACTACTTGTGACTTCCATAACGTCCCATCATCGGAAGAATTTCTGCTTAATTTTACTTTTATTATTTATTTTTCTTTATTTAGATAAAAACATTTATTTCTATTATTTTTATTTTTTGTTTACCATGAAAATATATTAAAAGCACACATAATAATAAAAAAATTTTATTTTTAATTAATTTTATTTTTTTTATTTTTTTATATGTATTTTTTTTAACAAAACAAATAAATACTAAATAAATAAAATAAGAAAAATTGCCAAAATGGATTTGGGCTTGGGCCCAAGGAGAAATCTGCCAAAATAGCCCAAAAGTAACTTGGAGTGGGCCCAATTTGCTGGGCCAACAGCGGGTCGGGTCCCCAAACGAGTCGAGTCGGTGCTGGATCGACGCGAGGATCCCGGGTCGGATTCGGGTCGTGCGCGGGTCCTTCCCTCATTGTTTTTTTTGCTATATAAATCTATCTTTTTTTTTTCAGTTCATTTCTTTTTTTCTTAAAAAAAAACTTTCAGAGCCTTTGAAGGCTCTCGGCAGGGGCAATTCCCGACCGCCACCTGTGCCACCGCTGGCCGCCGTCTCCGGTGGTCGAAAACCAAAAGGGAAACCCTTTTTCAGAAGCTCTAAACTCCCTCTTTCCGTTTCTGACCTTCGTTTTCCCAAAAAATGGCCCTAACCCCACGGATCTGAGGTGGAAACCTTCGGCCTCTCCATTTTTATTTTGATTTTTTTCTCTTCAGATCTGGTTTCGGACGTGTTTGGGTTTGATTTTCTATTGTTGTTTTTGTGTTTTTTGCATGTGGGGATGGTGATTTAGGTCTCTGTGTGTGTCTGCTTGGTGGTTCACGGTCGTTGGGGTTGTTTCGGGTGAGGCTCAGGTAGCACAGATGGCTGGGTGGTTGAGGGTATCGGGTGGTTTGAGTTTTTGTAGTTTGTGGGTGAAGTGGGTGTCAGGCAAGGATGCCGGACAGTGGCTATTTGTGGTTGTCTGTTTTTTTTCGGTGAGGCAGAGTCCAAAAAAAAAAGAAAAATTGCCCCCCCTTTAGGTCAAGAATGGTGGTCTTTTAAAAGAAGTAGAGATTGGCATAGATGGGATGGGCTAACCGGCAGCTGGCAGGGTTCTGGCAGGATGGTGGCCGACGGTTATGGGGACTAGTGGCCAGCCTCGGGAGGGAGGCTATGGCAGGGTGGCAGAGGGCTGATTGACAGATTGGACAAAAAAACAAAACAAAATAAAATAATAATAATAATAGGTAATAATAATAACAATAATAATAATAATATAAATAATAACAAAACAAATAATAGAAATAAAAATAAAAATAAATATAAAATAATATTAGGACAAAATTAGGTGTCAACATACATTACCGTTTTTATGCATTAGATTAGGTTTACTTTGCATTCTTATTTTCTGTTTTTAGGGGCTGTTTTAGGTTAATATAGGGGTTGTTTTAGAGGTTACTTAGGTTTAGTTTAGGGTTTAAATCATGTAGTAGAGTTTGAGTTGAATTAGGGTTAAAAGAGTTTAAATTTCATTTCATTGTTTTTAAAACTCAAAAAAATATATATTACATGCATGAGTTTGCATTATTACTTCATGCATTTAATTAATTTAGAAGTTATTTAGATTAGGTTGTAGTTGAGGGTTACATTTTGTTGCATTTTAGGGTTAAGGTTAATTAGGTTAAGTAGGGTTAAATTAGGGTTTCAATTAGATTATTTTCATGCATTAATTCATTTTCATTTCAATTGCATTAGTTCTAATTTGATATTTTCATGCATTATTATTTTCATTTGAGGATTTTTATGCATATTTTTATTATTTATATTTTGACACCCCAGTTTTAAGAAATTACATTTTAACCCTTTAAGTTTACTAATTTGCATTTTTATTTCTTTTTTTTTTGCAATTATTTTTATTTAAATATTTCACTATAAGTATTTCTTAATTCACTTTTTTATTTCATTTATTTTTATTATTTTCATCTATTTTATTGATTAGCCTTTGTAAATTACCCATTATAAAACCTTCATAATTTGCTAGGATATACCTTAGATAAAAGTATCTAGTACTTAGAGAGAATTTGTAACACCAATCTCTATGGAACGATATTTTTAGACTCATCTCTGTATTACTTGAAGACCACGTGCATTTACGTGTAGATACCTTTTAGGGTCGACAATAATGTTGTTAGAATTTGCATTGTTTCTAACTAATATCCATCAGTAGTAGAAATTTTCGTCGGTAAACATTGATGTAAAATTTGTTGATAGTTCATTAGTAACCCAAAATTTCGGTTAGTAGCATTTTACCAAAAAAAAAGAAAAATAATTCGTTGGTAAAAATGGACGATATATTTAGCTGGTAACTGTCATCAGTAAGTTTTGTCAGTAATCCAATGAAATTTATAAACATATATAAGAATAAATTCCGTCTATAGTTTGTCACTATTCAATCGTTGAATTTAATTTTTACCATTTATTTTTAGTTTTATTAATAATATTAAATAATTAATTTATATAATTAATTTTGTTAACAATATTTAATAATAATTTTATATAATTTATTCTGTTTTTATTTATTATTAATTTTATTACTATTATTTGTTAATTTATATAATTAATTTTATTAATGAACAAATAATTAAAAAATGAATTAATAATTACAAATTATTACTAATTATTAAAAAATTAAATAACAATATTTGTGTATGCAGTAAAAAGAAAATAAAAATATATATACAAATTGTGAAAAAATTAAAGTTGTAGAATTATAGCTGGACATCATGACCCTCTAGTGAAGACTTGCCATCTTCGACATTGGTAGACGATGGAAGAGGTGCTAGGAGAGCTTGTAAGGTCCAACTTGAACCCATACTTCGAAACATTTCCCTGATCAATGATCGAGTATCATTCCTCATCTTAATTCTGAACTTGGTTACGACCTGATCCATAAATTAGTCGAGCTGAGTTTAAGGAATGGCAATGGTGAAGGATTATAGATAGACTGGACTTGGAAGGACCTCCTGCTGCGGTACCAAACTGAGCAAAGCCAAATATATCTTTAGAAGGCTGCCTAGACCCAAAAGCATAAACGTGAGTGCCCTCCGACTGCTTCGATCCATGCCCAAGGATTAAAGTTAGGATAAATACAAGAGTCTTCACCATACTCTGAGGTAATGCAAAAATATATGCCTCTTATAAGAAAGAAAAAATTATTATAGTAGCAGACCATATATTATAACAAAACATTTATCTTTAACTTGATTATGCTTTTTGTTAACTATGTACGCTGACAGCTTTGAACTTATTGTCCTCGAATTCACATTGTCCTTTGCTACATTTGTGGGTGTAGTCGAACATCTCAAGATAAAGGATCGGTTGTTGCAGCGCATTTTCCTACACATATGAACAATAACAGATAATATGTCACATTAAACTTAATTATAAGTAATAATATTAAACTTAGTGATTAACAAGCGTAAAAGAATAAAAATATTATACCATTCTCTTTTGATGTACATGGAATGAAATTGAACTGTCTATGTGCTTCATAATTGAACCTTCATAATATAGTTATAATGTTAGAATAAATAAGGAAAAGTAATTTAAAGTCAATGATAGAATATTATGAGTTAAAGTTTATGAGGATTGAATGTGATAAGTTTATCAAGTTGTTGCATTGCATGCATTTAGAAAAGTGTATAATGTGTTACCATCCTCTACACTTGTATGGTTACTTATTGGGCTTTGTAGCATACTCCCCACTGTTTCCCATCATAGTTTAAGCTGACGTAGTGTAGTGCCGCATCGTAGTATCAAACTTCGTAAGTTTCCAACTACAGAGCTCTCGCAGAAAATATGTCACATCCCGTGACCCTATTTTTCACATTTTTCTATACATTTTATACGGTTGGACTGTCTATGACACTTTACTTTTCATATTCATTTAACTATTAAATATAAAATTAGTAATATCAATTACATCCCCTATCTCAATTTTTAAGAAATTAGTACTGAAAGTAAGTCTAAATACAGAAAATAAATGATCATACCTCATATTATAAATCAAGCTGTCGCAATGTCTCCAAATGCGTAGCTCGAAATCCTCAGATATCAGATCTCACAGTCACTGAAAATCTGAAATGTTAAAATTGGGGAATGAGAAAACCACGGCTCAGTAAGAGAGTTATATGCAACACTTGAAATTCAGCTACCTATATGCTGAAAATAATTTTTCACTTTCTTTAAATCTTCCTAGAGGCTCTAGGCTCACATGTAAGAAGGATACTACAGTCGGCTAGGGATCCAAATGGAGTAAGGCAGGTATTTTAGAATACTTGTCTTGTCCCAGAACCTAGAAGCAACTGTAGAGAGTAATCATTTTCTTTTGATATTCAAATCCCATTAAAACATTAAATATTCACGTAATAAAACACTTAAGTAAATAAATAAGGAATTAATGTTCCTTTCACAAATACTCATTTCCACACTTGTAAAACACCTTATAATATTTAGTTCAACACGTAATATATCAAAGGCTCAGTAGCTGTAGATAATTTAGTACCAGCAAAAGTTCAGTGAAAAGTACAATCATAATTACAGTATCATAGAGACTAGGCAACAGCCTAAATATATCATACTATAATATCATCCCAAATAGGGGAAACACATGAGATCTATGGCCATAGTCTATGGGGTCCACAGTGTGCACTGATCAGGTGTCCACTGGGACGCTGATAATAGGATCAGTATCTATCAGCACTAACACGTGACACGTGAGCATGATATGGGGCCTAACAGTCTCAAAACAGTAAACACGTGATATAAACCCCATTTATGAAAACAATTTCACTGAATATAAGTTCAATCAATCCATAAATATTCATAAGGAAAAATATTTTCATCTTATGAATAACAATTTATAAAATATTCATACTGGGGTAATCACTCCCGAAAATGTTCTGAATATTATAGAACAGTATAAATCACATTTCTCATAAGGTGAAAACAGTTTATAAAATAATCACACTATAAATTAAATCTCATGACTGTTTCTTTTTCACCGTAAAACATGTACGCACGCTTTTCCGTGCTTTCTATCCAAAACAGGGTTTTCAAAGTTATCATAATTCAAATCAATTATTTTTATGATTTATGGAAAAATAAAATATTTATTTTCCAACTTCAATAATCCCGTCACCCTGTTTTCCTCTACAAACACGTGTAGAGACCTTCTAGTCTCAAAATACTATTTTTCATCTTTAATTAACCTTTATGGGATTTCTATAAATAATTATTTTCATAATTAAAACCATAAAGGTTATTTATGAAATCAAGTGAATATTTAAGAAATATTTATAAAATATTCACTTCAGTCCTTTTCATTTTCCATCTCGTTTCATGTGAAATATCACATATCGGGTGATTTTCGGTGATTTCATTTTCACCATTCTCGAAAACATGAATATTTTAAAATTAAATATTAGTATATTCATGTTTTATGAAAACTAATCGATTTCTCGATTTTCGTGATTGAAAATCGTTCCTCGTGATATAAAATCATTTATTATGATTTTCGATAATTTTTTAAGATTTTTCGGCAGTATAACGGCTGCCAATTGGCTAGCCTCCTGCACAGAAAATAGAGTTTATATTTTCAACCTGTAAATCGCCCCAATTTTCCAACCAATCATCATCAATAGCATTTATAAAAATTTAAATGCATATTTAAAACATATGTGCCGAATATCCCTACAGGCTGCACATGTCTCCCTTACCTATTCATCGAGATCGCGCTATCTTGTGCTCCACACGAACGCCGAGCTTCCGACTGCAATTTAATTCATCACAATCATTAGCTTAATTATCCTTTAATTTAAGCTAATGATTTATAAAAATTATAGATGTAAATAAAACCTCATAATTAAAATGGCTATTATCAATGCCATTCTTTCTCTCTTTTTCCTTTATGGCCAAATGACCTTTATCTACTTAAATTTGGTGTTTTAAATTTTAGTCGATATACACAATGCATGGGCTGCCCTCTTACTTGTATTTTGTTATCAATTAAGTAGTAAAATGCTATATATATAAATATATATATATATGTAGTGAAGATCGAGAATTCTCTAAATAAATATAAGGTATCCGAAAAATTTAATTTGGACAAATTGAAATCCAAATTAAATAAGAAATGAAAAGGAAAAATTAAATTGGAAATAAGACATGAAGGAGGAAATTTAATTTGGATAAATGGAAATCCAAATTAAATAAGAAAATGGAGAAAATAATTTTGGATATTTAGAAATCCAAAACTTAATAAGAAATAAAAATATTTTGATATATTTATATAATGATATTATATAAATATACCTTGGATAAATATAAATATTATTTCGTGTTAAAAGTGTAAAAAGTATATATATAAATATATATTTTGATACAAAATATGTATTTAAATACATATTATGAATAGTGTATATATATAATTATGGTGTATAATAATTATATATATATTATAGTTATTATTATTACATATAATAATAAAATATAAAAAAAAGTTAAAATTAAAGAAGCGGGAATCGGGTTCTTCCTTCTCCTCTGTTATAGATAGAGGAGAAAGGCAAGCACCGGTCGGCCCCCTGCCGGCCGAGAGAGGAGGAGGAAGGAGAGAGGGACGTCGCCAGCGAGGTGAGGAGGAAAAGGAGAAGCGATCGGCGGCGGCCTGAAGCTGGAAAAGAGAAGAAAATCAAAGACGAAAATGAAGGAAAAAAATAGGAAAAGAGAAGAAGGGACACGGCGGTGTCGACAGATCCGGGCACCGCCACTCCCCCCACGAGACCGGTGGAGACCAGGGAAGGTGAGAGGAGCCACCGGCGAAGGGGAAACCGACGGAGGAAGGAGAAAAGAGGAAGGAAAGGAGCCGAGAACCGCGGACCAGATCCGGTGCCGTCGCCGGTGATGGGGCAAAGCCAAGGCCAGATCCGACGTCCCTACAACCGTGGCTAGCTATTGGGTGGCCGAACCGCCGGAATGGGTGGCTGTCGGTGACCGAACCGGCCAGCAAAGGTTGATCCGGCCAAGCCAAACCCCGACCCGACCCGATCCGACCCGGTTCAGAAAAAAAAGGAAAGAAAGGAAAAAGAAGAAAAGAAAAGAAAAGAAAAAGAAAAAAAAAAAAAAAAAAAAAAGAAGAAATGGGTAAGGAAAATTAAAAGTTTTGCTATATTTCTATGGAATTTATTAGAAATTGTTGGATTATTTTCTAAATGAAAATATGTGTTAATTATTGAAATTGTAGCAAAACGGAAATGAGACGAGAGGTGGAGTTCGGCAAGGCTCGAAAATCGGAAAGTGCGCTAAGCTATGGCGAATAAGTAAGATACTTTTATAAAGCATTAGTAGCTTTATATTGTATGTGGGAATTATGATTTTTATATGATGCATTTATTTAGTTGATTTTAAAAATGGTAAGAGGACCCACAACTGATGGTGGGGGTCTTGGTAAGAGATAAAGAAAATGTGAGAAACAACGGTTGTAATTATAAACTGTTGTCCGTGCAGGAGGTTTAGTAAAAATTAAGCCGTCATGCTGCTGAAATTTTTAGGAAAACATTTGAGGAAAAAGATTAAGTTTCTCACGTAAATGGAATTTTGGAAATAATTATTGAAAAATAAACATTGAAAGGACTTTATGATATTACCGGAAAAGTTTGATATTGAAATTGATGAGAAGATAGATCATTAAAACATGATAATGTGATGAATTATATGGTTTAAACCTTATAGAATTGATAAATCAAGTAACTTTAATAGCACAAATGGTATCAAGTTGAGATTGAGGTGAAATCATTTATTAGACGGATCACTGATAAAAGTGACGATGATTATAGGATACAACTTAAGAGAGAAAAATTTGAAGCTGTGATTTAGACGGTCAAATGATAGAAGTACGGAATTATCAATTGAGTGATGATTATGGAATTGATAGATTCAAATAAATGAACCGTCTTAGTGGTATGAACTAAGATTTTTGCAATAATATAGATAGTCGCAAGACGACTTAAATGATTGAAACACTGTTGATAGTGAAAATTGGCAAATCCTTTTAAGTGGTAAATTGCCAATCAAAGAATTGAATTGAGGACGTTATATAGATAATTCTAGCATGATATTACATTCTACAGGCCATATGAAAAGTGAATTGAGGATTGTGATATGATTTTATGATAGTGAATGAAATTGAACCGCAAGTTGAAAATTTTGAATATGTACCAATAGGTCAAACCATAAATGGATTTGATAAGCGATTATTGATCTTGTGGTTCTATGATCATCGACGTCGACTCTGAAATAGACATCGAATGAGGATATTAGTATTTCATAATTTCAGTATCATGATGGCTATATGGAAACATGATATTTAAATGCTCATAGATACTAAGAGGATTCACACTGATGATGTGGTTCTAGTATCGATAATGAAATGTACAAATGATTATTATAGTCGATAATTATCGAAAAAGGATATTGAATACTGAATGGTTTGAATACCTAGTGATCTGATTATTGAACAATTAGAGTACTGAATAATTTGGATATTGAATGATTTGAAAATTTAATTACTGATTTTACAGAAAGAGAGTCTCGAAATCGAATGATTGATGGTGATGAATGTAAATGAATTTCTACACTATATTAGAGGAAAATATTACTGAAGTTGCATACTGAAATGTTTTATAGCATCGCAATTAAGCATGCCTTCTTGCAACTTGAAACATTTTAATAATGTTTATATGAATACTAAAAAGTATTAAATTGTTTTGAAATGAAAGTATACGGTAGATATATATATTTTGATATATGAAGTCTCATACAGAATTTTACCATATGTTTTACATGATATTGAAAAGAAAGCTATATATTTAAATGTTTTATGAGACTGTAGGCACCCTAAAAGAATGAAATTCAATAAAGCATAGTGGAAACCGCCTAATTGGAAATTTGCTCATTAGGCAGAGAGATGCTTGTCCGACAATAGTCGTGGACAGGTCTCAATCACGCCTGATCAATAGGGCCCTAGTTGGTTTCCAGGGGATGATGACATGATTTTCATTGCTAGCTACAGTGAATTAAGTCTTTATTGATAGAAAGATGATAGGGATCTAGCCTAGTCTCTAACCGATATGATATGAAGTCTAGAGTATGATTTTATTAATATGAACTCTAGATTTGACATGATTTATACTGTACATGAAATAGATTTGAAATGAAATATGTTTTGAAATAGTACATGTTTTGAATATGTTTTAAAAGTCCATGAGATATGAATTCGACACTTATATGATTTATATGTGATTTTGTGTCGAACATGGCATAATATGCGGTCTAGAGTATAGTTTGATTTGATATGAACTCTAGGCCTGATATGATTTACAGTAAATGTTTTAAAAGTATATGATAAATGATTTCGACACTTACATGATTTATATACGATTTTGTGTCGAATTTGAAACGACATGCGGTTTAGAGTATAGATTGATTTGATATGAACTCTAAACCTAATATGGTTTATAGTATATGAAAAATGTTTTAAAACCGCAGATGTTTTAGACATGCTCTGAAAACGAATACATGAATTGAAATTGAATATGTTTCTATTATGCCTTAAAGGCAAATTTGAAATGAATTGAAAATTCATATGTTGAGCATGTCCTAAAGTATATATGATATGATTTGAAATGATAGCGGTTTATACAGAAAAATTACATGAATTGCATATTAAACCCTGATATGATAATATGCTTAGTATATGAGAATTCCATGAGGAATGTCATGACTCGACGTTAATGATATTTCATCTATACGATGACATGATATGATATGATATATGAACATAAGATTGATATGAAGAGAATTCTGATCTTACTCTATCGTGATCATAAATTCCCATACGATAAGTGATATGAATTGATATAAGACGGGAATATGATTGTTAAATGTAAAGTGACTTGATAGGATATCTCAATTAAACATGAAGAATATATGAGGAGTACCATGACTCGGTGGTAACGATATTTCATCTATATGATGTCATGATATGATATGAAACATGAATATAGAAATACACGAAGAGAATTATGACTTCGTACCGCCGTGATCATGATCCACAATATGAGAATGGATAAGAGATGATATGAGAATTGATAAGAGATGTTATGAGAATTGATAAGAGATGATAGAATACAGAAATATGGTTATGAAATGAAAAGTAAAATGAGAATTGATATGAGATGATAGCATACCAGAATATGATTATGAAATGAAAAGTGAAAATGAGAAGTGATGATGAGATGTATCGATGAGAAAGGATTAACTGTAATTGCATCTTTACAAGTTTTAAGCATTACAGTTTAAGACAGTGTAATCCTACTCATGTATTTATATTAGTATCTTACTGAGCCGTGGTTTTGCTCACCCCACTAAATTTCATCTCTTTCAAATTATTGAAGTTAACATCTACCATGTGAGCTGCTCAGTGGGCATCGGAGACTGTATATGGACTTGGTACTAGTCTTCTGAGGTATATGTTTCTTATAAAATACTTGTTTACATGTAAGACTTAAATTGATACACAGTACATATTCTGTTTAACAAGTCGGGATGTAACTAAGAACCGTTTCTGTGTTTGTTTAATATTTAAATTGAATGACTATAGGTCACCTAGATAGTATAGTAATTACACTGACACCGAATACAAACCTTAAAAGGAAAAAAAATTTAGTCCATAAATTTGTAGACTAAAAAAAGTATAAGTATTTAAAGGATAGTCGCGGCCTTCAGGTCGTGACATATATATTTTTCATTTCTTCTCCATCCTACAGCCACATATATTGGTTATATTTATTCTCTTATGGGTTTTATTTTCTGCTTTAACAGCCCTCATTGTTGACCATTCTTATTTGGTCATCTATCATTAATTTAGCCTCTTGTTTTTCCTCTATACACGGCAGCAACATGCTCATTTTTTTCTTGGTTCCACCTCTTAACAGCCCACTTATTGACTATTTTGTCATCTTCATTCTCATGAGTCAACACTCTCCTTTCCATTTCTAAGTCTCGGTTCCAGCCTTTATTTTCCAGCTTCTATTCTTAAACTATCAATATCTACATGTAACATGATTCTTTACTTGTTCTCAATCCATAACAAAAAACTACAACTTATGCTAATTCCACTATTTAATTTGATTTAAGTAAAATTAATATTGTAATCATACTTCTCATGCTTAGAAACATATAAATATGTTATTGAATATCAACAAAACCATAAAATTCATTGACTTACCTTGACCAATTGATATTTCCAAAAACAGAACAGATTCCTTGTTCACGTCAGCCTTATTTTGATCGGTTCTTTGATGGTTCTTAAAGTGGGGGAAAGGTTTACCGAGAAGAGTTAGGTGTTTAGTTAACTAGATGATGAAATTTTGTTCAGAAAATATGAAAGAAACGGAAGAAACAGAGCCTGAACATATAGCAAAAACCGAAAAGTTGAAAAGCAGCAGAATAGCCTCGGTGAGGAGGAAAGTTGGCTGAGAGTTTAGTTCAATTTACACTTCTTTTATTCATGCTACCCAATATTACTTTGCCACCTAGCTTCCTTATCTCTTTTCCTCATCATTTCACTTCTTATTATGCAATAAATTGTGGAGAAAAATGACAGCAAAGGAACGACTGGAACTATTTTCCCTCTTACACGTTATTAACTATTTACCTCTATTATTGACTACTTCAGCCAATAAAATTAACCATCTCCCATTTATAAAATCCTCTTCCGTTTGGTACTATTTATATTATATTTTATACCACAAAAGTTTGCTTTTCAATTCCCCTTTTTATAGCTCAATCATGCAACACACTAGCAGCAAACTAAGTGGCGTGCCAGCCAATTTTCCGCTGCCTTCTTTTTGTTGCTCAGTTTTGACTCTTTTCCCTCCTTTTCTTGTGTGTTCCAAACAATGGAAAGTAACCATATTTTCAATTATTAATTTTCCTCTTTTTTTATATCATTTATTTGTATTTTATGGTAAGAAAATATCACTTCTATAGCAAATTTTCAGATTTGTTTACTTACTTTATTTATATGCCACCACTTCATCATTTAATATTTATTCCACCTCTTATACACCATAATATAAATCATAAATCCAATAATTCCAAAAATCTAAAGTGGAAATCCACATGCAATATTTATTTAATTACACTAAATACTTTATTTCCACTATCATAAATTTACAAAAAAAAATGATGTACAGTATAATAAAATTGGGTCTCACAAAATATTCGGTACAACTTTTTAGTTTTTAAATGATGTCATTTTTGGACAATTTTCTACAATACTATAGGTTAGGATGTGTATAAGTATGGCCTTAAATGGTAAAAAGTGTCATTATCATGATATAAATGAATTTTTATTTGAAAACGTGCCTAATTCGTAAAAATATTATATTATTTGTGTGGAAATTTTTTTGAAGGGTCAGACGACCCTATTTTTTAGAGAAATCTAAATATATTATAGATTACAAGGTTTATGAGTGTGATAGGGGACTAAGAACAGAATTTGACTATTAAATTGGGTTCCCAAGTATAATGTACCAACCTAAAAACTTTTTGCTTTTACACAGGAAATGTTTATGGTGTATTTGGATGTTAGTTGATATGAAACTAAAGTGGGACCTTTGGTAGGTTGCTTTAAATTTCATCAAGTGAATAGTAACTCAATAATATGATATGCAACCACTCACATGACAAACCAACCTAGAGAGAATGAAAGAAAAGTTAGCCCAAAAAAAATTAGACTTCAGCATTACTATATAAGTTATCGAACTATTACACCTCTCGGGGTTGATTAATTACTATACACAAATTTATGGAGTCACCCCAATCATTCTACCTATGAGTGATTAGTCACATATTCAAACTTAAAGACAAGGATTGGTCTATATTTCAAAATTTTTGGTCAAAAGTACAGTTACATGTGAGGAAGATTTAACACCTTCATAATGCCCATCCTAAATCGTACCAACTAATCTTAAATATTCTAAATTTTCCCTTTTTATATTAATTTTGATCATTAAATATTGGAAAATGTTCTTTAAGTATCCTTCATTATGTTGGTGTGATCACTTTGCAAATTTTTCTCACTTGACGAGTATTCAGAGAATCCTTTATAATCAATTTTTATTAATTGATTTTTTTTTGTTCATGGGAGGTACAAGGAAGGAGTGAAAATTCGAATCTTGGACCTAATCCGTCTTAAGAAAGGGTAAAACTACTAGGCTAAGCCTTGGCTGTTAATTTTTATTAATTTATTAAATGTTGATTATTTGTATTGAAAATTTTTTTATAAATCTTTCATCATTTTGGAAAAATTATATTAAAAAAACCTTCAGATGGAAATTTTCAAAATGTCAACCATTCGTAATATTTCAAAATAGCATCATCAAAATAATCTCCATTTATTCTTGATTTATTAGAAATTTATGAAATAATTTACAAGTGATCATAGAACATTTTTTATTTCTAGTTCATTTTTCATTTTTTATTCTTTAAAATACTAAACAACCTATTCCTAAAATAGTATACTTGAAGTAAACAAATAAATAGAATCAAACAAAACAAGTTAAAAATAAAAAATTAGGCACATTGAGAAAACCAAACAAATTAAATAATTGAAAAAATTAAAAAAGTAAAAATAAATAAATAAAAATAATAAAATTAATATAAAAACACATAAAAACATAAATTGCACCTTACTATTGGGTTGAACACCAAACTAAAAGGAGTCCAAAGTCAAGTGGGTTGTTCAAACTCAAGTGCTTAGGTCATAGATTGGATTGGACCCTTAGAAGTTCAAGCAGGGTCAATATTGGTAATTTGTTTAAGCCATTTTTTCTTCCTTCTTCTTCTCTCTTCTTTTTTTTTTTTTCCTTTCTTTTTTTCTTTTTCAAAAAACCATCAAAGCCTTCTTTCTTACTTCTATCCACATCCCAATGTCGGGTTTATCCTAGTTTCAATCATAGATCAACTTGTTCCTTGCCATTGGTCCCCTCTTTCTTTTTTTTTCTTTTCTTATTTTTCCTTTCTTCTCCTTTTCCTTTCTCTCTTCTCTACAGAATAGTCGCAGCCTACTTTTCTTCTTCTTAAGCCTAAAAACTTGGTTTTAGCTCTAAATCCTAGCCATAAGAAGTAGAACAACCCTTCGTCTAACCACCTCTGACCTTAGTTTTCACCGCCCTTAACTTCCAAAACAAAACCCAAAACCAAAAATAAACCTACAAACTTTTAGGTTTTTTTTTTATTTTTTATCTCTAAGTGTTGATTTTAACTCTTATTGATATTTGTTTTCTTTTTGTGTTCGGCTTTCTTTCTGTGGTCGGGTTTTCTAGATTTGGTTTTTGGGTGTGTTTTTGGTTTTATTTGGGTTGTTTATTAGATTAATTTTCTTGGTTTCTAGTTTTTGATTCTAGCTTTTTTGGGTTTGGCTAGATTTCAGTGTTTGCTGAAACTGTATGTTAACTTTAAACTGATATATATATTTTGAAATGACAAAAAACTTAAGCAATATTAAATATTTGATTCAATTTTGTAAATTTGCTTAGTTACTTATGATTTTCACAATCCATATTAGGTGCTTTTATCAAATATAAGACCATGATTTAATTAATTATTTTTTATATATTGGTCTTAATCTATATAGAAAAAGGTTTTGAATATTGCATTAAGTAATTTTCTCAAGGAATTATAGAGAAAATTACTTGATAATTTGTGGGCTTATTGCATCTAAAGTCATGCCACATTTAAATAAAACTGAAATTGGTTTATAAACTCTTTTAATGCTTAAAAAAGCCCAGAAAAATGCAACTAAAGAACAAAGGATTAATCCCTACTTACCAGTGTTTGATGAACTGTGTGTTAGCTTTAAACTAACATATATATTTTGAAATAACAAAAACTTAAGCAATATTAAATTTTTGATTCAATTTATAAATTTGCTTAGTTACTTATGATTTTCACAAATCATATTATGTGCTTTTATCAAATATAAGACCATGATTTACTTAATTATTTTTCATATATTGGTCTTCACCTATATACAGAAAAAGGTTTTGAATATTGCATTAAGTAATTTTCTCAAGGATTTATAAAATATGTTTTAAGAAAATTACTTGATAATTTGTGGGCTTAATGCATCTAAAGTCATGCCACATTTAAATAAAATTGAAATTGGTTTATAAACTCTTTCTATGCTTAAAAAGGCCCAAAAAATGCAACTAAAAAACATAGGATTGATCCCCTTTTGGCAGAGAACTAAAAGGATCAAGCCCTTACCTTAAGGAATTGATCCCCCAGTGAGCAAGAAGCCTCCAACAGTTTTATTTTAAGGGTTTCAACAAAAAGAAAAGCATTAAATGCTTCATTAACCTTCTCCAACTTCAAGGGGCATATAAATAGTTGCATTTGGAGGCAAGAAGAATCATTGTGCTATCATTTCCAATCTTGAAAGTTCTTTGAGGCCAATATCAATTCCTTCGTTTGATTATATATTCTTTTGCTCTTCAAATTGTGTACTTATACCTTCAAGAGGTACTTCTTTGTATACAAACTCTTTCCAATTCACCATCTTGTAATCAAGGGGAGAGTAACACTTCGTGAGGTTTAAATTACAAGTGATTAGGTACTCTTTTATTGAGAGTGTCACAGACTTTTTCACCCAAAATTAGGGCTAACTTTTTTCTTTTTCATTCATTTGGTTGGGTTGTGATCAGTTCATGTTAAGCTAAAGCTTACTTTGTTAGATCAATATCCAATTATTCATATTGGTCCTAGTAGAATCATTTCAGTTCATGTTTACTTTCCTTACATTCTCATTCGTTTACATCAAGTCAAGTAAGATGACTTCATACTACACTTAACTAAACAACCTCAAACTATATAAATATCAAGTATCATACTGTAAACCTCAACATACATTCATTTCTATATCAAATGACTATCATTGACATTCAAACTCCTATAGTTTACATCCCATTTGACACACTAAAGTACTGTATAATAAAGTTTGAAGACATAAAATAACTTTACGATTATACCTCCATAGTACCTTGCCAAAGTCTTGAAGGAATTCGATCAGAATCCTCTCTTTAACAAAGCAACTACTATTTCATATTATCTATGAGGTGGAAAAGGGGGTAAGCTTATGCCCAATAAGAAATACATATAAAAGAGCAGATACCATGCTAACTATATGCATGCATCCTATACATGTTCTTACGATAACAGTTTACCATCAATAACATTAGTCTTGATCTCAAAAGGAATAGACACTATACAACTAACATACATTTATCCTAACTATTTTCTTACATTTACATTTAGTATTGATAACCATAACAAAGGACTTGGAAAAAAGGAATTACTATAATCCGTTAGGGATACTAGCTTAAGTAAAGAAGGATGCTTTGAAGCACCACACTTGTTCCAGTCCTAAGTCCGACTATAGGTGTCCTAGGTGAACTTACAGATATTGCATTCATTCATTTTCAAAACAATGGAATTTCAATACAATACTTATGATAACCATGACTATGCAAATGATACATATTTCATTTCAAATTCATAATAGTTCAAAAAATCCTTTCTTTCAAACAATAAAACCATACTATCGATACATTCATTCGCATTAAAACATTTCATTTTGATAACTGAGATTTAATAAAACTATATCACAAATACATTTCTTTGCAGTAAAGCATTTCATTTCAATCAATAACATTCAATAAAAACATTTCATTTCATTTCAATAAAACATTCGATAAGAATAGTTCATTCCATTGCATTTCATTTTTATAAAACACTCAATGGAAACATTTCATTTCATTTCATTCCATTTCAATAAAACATTCGGTAGAAACATTTCTTTTCATTTCATTTCATTTCATTTTAATAAAATATTTGGTGGAGATAGTCAACATCCCAATAGAATCATGCGACATTAGGTTCTCAAATAGGAATAACATTACATTACATTACATTAGCCTATTCACCCGAAGGTACTTATGGGAGTTAACAGTTTCAAAACATTTACATGATTCCCATGAAGATAATAAAGCAATACTTTATGCTTTTAAACATTATACAATATACAGTCGAAATATAAATTTTTAGAAAACCAAGTTTCTTTTTACATTCCATGGATTCTAACAGTGAGGTATATTGTGTAGCACTTAGCTCTTTTGGGATCCTCGAGGTGACTTTCACAATCTCAGAGGAACTCATATAGCACATAGGTCCCTTAGGACTCTAGAGGTGGCTCTCCTAATATAACTCTCAACCTAGCAAACCATGCTAAAACATTTACGATAAACTATCTTTCATTAAACATTTCATTCAAACTTCAAAACATTTCTTTACTATAAAGCCAAAACATTTCATATTCATTCCATTCAAACTTCAAAACATTCAAAACTATACATTCTTTCAAAATCATTAAACATTATCAATGCATTTTAAAATCATCATGCATAATGATTGAAAAACATCAAATCAATGATTATGCATGTGAAATGCAATTATGCATGATGGAAACATGCCTATACATTATCATTTCATTTTCGATTCTATACCGTTCTTATCATTCCAAATCCAATACTTTCAATACAATTCATAATGTCGAATCATTAATCCTATATAATTAGTAACCTATTCCAAACATTTCTTTTCATTCAATAACGGTCAACCATTTCATTTCGTCAACCTTCAAACCTATTCAATCATTTCGATACATTCCATTTTCAAACACTGCATTTTAAAATTTTTCAATACCTCTCAATCATGTAATATAACTCAACACATTCAAGACATATACCTTTAAATCAATACCAATCATTTCAATCCAAAGTCTCATTCTAAAATCATCATTCACTAACAAAATCCAATGATTCCACAACGATCAATAAACATTAAAACCCTTTTAAAATGCATTAACTTATTTAAATCATTACTCTACCTAATACTTTCTTAAGCCAAACCATTCTAACTTAGCGCAATGGACTGCTCTTTTGGGGCAGTTGGCTGTCATATATTTCTTTAATTTCCAAATTAAAAATTTCAATATTCAGAACTGACCATATAATGAGCAGTCGATTAGTTCCAACAAAAAGCTTTTGTGTAAAATGCAGTTGAATGGCCTTTATGGCGGTTAACTATTTTTTAGACAATATGATTTTGGGTAAAAAGTAGTCAATTGGTCTTTATGGCAATCAACTAGTTTTGATCGATTTTACTTATGGATAATCGACTGGTCTTTATGGCAGTCAGCTAGTTTAGATTGATTTTACTTATGGATAATCGACTGGTCTTTATGACAATCAGCTGGTTTAAGTTAATTACTATGAAAACACTCAAATTTTGTGTTTAAGTAGTCAACTACTCCCTTAGGCAGTCAACTGCTCCTAGACATAATACTACTTAGGAGTTAAAAACCCATTTTGAAAACCTCCTATACAATCAAACATAGTTTAATATACAACAATTCAATTATAATTCAATGCAGACATGATATCCCTATGTTCCTTTATACATATCTTTTGCCAAACAATCGCGATTACGTGATGACGGTCTCTTTAGCATCAATCTTCAATGAGCAAGCCTAGATGCCTATTTGTTTCAAAGCTGTAGAGATCAATTCAAACACAATTTTTCGTATCAGATTTTATATTCATGCTTTACAAACTCAAAACTATCATATATATCTGATTAAATCAAAACCAAATTTTCACTCTCTTACCTTCTCTTGGTCGAATATTTGAGCTTGCTTTTCACCCTCCTAATGGTCACTCCAACACACCATACCATAGTATGTTGTAGAGCTTGTCGAGCTGAACAACTTTCCTTTAATGGTAAATTATCATTTTGCTCTTACACAATTTCATTAATTCCATTTCTATTCCAACTTTTTTATTATTCATTTAAATATTCGATTAAATTTCAAATTGTTTTTATTTCAATGCTAGATAGATCTATTTGTCATAATTCTATCAAAATTTTGACTTTTATCAGGGTTTGACCGTCAAAAGGGTGTAATTATCAAAATAACCTTACTTGTTCATTTGCATTATTTTTTACCTTTTCATGTGATTCAATCTACAAGTTTAGAACTAGATAAGACATCTTCACACAAGAGTTCATCTATGACAATCTATGGGTCAAAAGTTAAACTACGTTGACTATTATTCAATAATATTTTTTCGGCCTATGGACACAACTGTCATTTTAGAATTTGTTGCACATTTGCCAAAACATATACAAACGGGGAAATTTTGAGATGCAGATTCTTATCATCTTATTATTTCGCTCCAAATATCAATACTTTAGAGTTTCACCCCAATCTGGACTGTAAAAATCTCAATGGGGCCTGCATCGCAGTTTTCCCCAATCCTTACAAAGCATAACATCTACTATAGATCTCTTCGATACTTCAAATTAAACTCCAATCAAGATGAGTTTCATACCATGGGTAAATCAATCCCCAAGTATCAATAACCTACTCTTTTGGGGTTGTTCCGGATATTAGCAATACCCTTAGCCCTGCATCCAATTTTCTCTAATATTACCATCATTTTAGAAATTTTAGTGATTAACATTCGCTTTTCGATTTCCAAAATAAATAACTTATACTGGTTATTGGGAAATTGGGGTTCACACAAAGAGAATTAATCTTCCTAAGCCTTTAAAAGGAAGTGTAAAAAAGGTCTCACCAACCTTCAAGGAGGTATGTTGCTGGTTCACTCAATTTAGTGGAATCAACACCCTTAACAAGGAGTTCAATGAAAGAATAGTAGGTACAAGTTATGGTCGAACCTTTATAAATTGTGTTAGCACTTTCTCTTTCCTTATCTTTTTACATTTAGTAAGTCAATTTTCATTTTAATTGCACTTGATTGATTAATTGTGTTAGAAAAATTCATTTAGTTAGAAAATTAGCATTAAGCTGATTCACCTCTCAGTTTGAGTCAATAATTGGTATCAAAGCATAGGCTTGAGATTAGAAAAGTATTAACACCCTTTGAGTAAAATGATCTTAATGGCTCAAACAAGTATAGCTACTAATCTAGTGGGTAAAGGACACTCTACAGTTAGACCTCCACTCTTTAATAGAGAGAATTATTCATATAGTAAGACTAGGATGAAGCTTTTTGTACAAGCCAATGATTATGAGGTGTTAGCTTTAAATTGACATAAACATTTTGAAATGACAAACACTTAAGAAAATTAAATGATTGATTAAATTTTGTAAATTTGCTTATTTACTTATGAATTTCACAAACCATATTAAGTACTTTTATCAAATATAAAACCATGATTTAATTACTTATTGTTAATGGTCTTAATCAATTTAGAAAACATTTTTAAATATTGCATTAACTAATTTTCTCAAGAAATTATTGAATTTATTTTAAGAAAATTACTTGATAAAATTTTGCGCTCAAATTTATGTTTCCAAAGCATATCATTTTTAAATATGTTCAAAATTGGCTTAAAAATATATTTTTAAGCTTAAAATAGCCCAGGAATTATAAAAGCATCAGACAAATTCTATCCTCCCTCTACAGGGATCTATCCCCCTTTGGCAAATTGTTAAAGGGATAAATCCTTTACCCAAAGGGATCAATCCCCTGTGTCCAAAAATGGTTCCAACGACTAGATTCTTGTGAGGACCAATAGGCAAATTTGTTTTGGGCTCCACCAAGCTTCAATAATCAACTAATGGAGTATAAATAGAAGCTTAGAAGTTCAAGACACTAAAAAGATTTCATTCTTCATCTGCTTCAGGCTTCAAAAACATTCCGAATGCTAGAAATTCTAAGTCCTCTATCATTCAAATCTTTCTTGTATATCATAGAACAAAATCTTCTATAGATTCTTTAGAGCTCAAATTGTAATCACCTATCTGTTAGAGGTTATCTTTGATTACACATCTTCAAACCCATTCACAAATTGTAAAAAGGAGTGAACCCTTGAGAGTGTCATTATAATTAAGGTGTTGGGTAGAAAGGCTTTCTCCTTGAGCCATAAAAATGAGAGGTTGTAAGGTTTGCTACTTGATCTTGTAAAAAGTAGTGGCTGTAAGGTTTCCTCCTTAAGCCTGTAAAAAAAAGTGTTGGAAGGTTGCTCTTGAACTTGCGAAAAGAGTATAACAAATTCAAGTTAGTGAATTTGAAAAATTCCTTGGGAGCATTTCAAGGTAGAAGACGTAGGCAAGGTTGCCGAACCTCTCTAAATTTCTTGCGTATAATTTTCTAACCCTTCACTCTTTAATTACTTGTAATTTACTTGTGCTTATTGTATTGTGCATGAATTGTATGCTAGAATAGCCTAGTGAACTTAGAGAACTGTAATATAGGCTTGAGAATTAAGAAGATCGAAAAACGAACCTCAGGTTAGTTAAAAATCGATTCACTCTCTCTCGGTTAGGTAATTGAGCCAACAATTGGCATCAGAGCTTGGGCTCAAGATTAAGAAATGATTAATACCTTTTGAGCAAAACGATCTTTAATGGCTCAAATGAATATAGCTACCCTTAGGTAGTAAAGGACATCCCATCGTTAGGCCTCCACTTTTCAATGAAGAAAACTTTTCGTATTGAAAGACTAGAAGGATATTGTCTATGTAAGCAAATGACTATGAATTATGGAGGATTATAATTAGGGGTCCTCAAATTCCAACGAAGAAAGCTGATGGTAAAAATGTATCTAAGAGTGAGGATGAGTGGAACATAATTGATATGGGAATGGCCCAATTGAATGCGAAAGCTATGCACACTCTCTTTTATGCATTAGGTCCCAATGAATACAATAGATTCTCTTTACATGAGAATGTAAAACAAATATGGGACAAATTATCCATTACTCATGAAGGTATGAATCAAGTTAGGGAAAATAAGGTAGGTATGCTCACACATGATTATAAGCTATTTAAGACGAAACAAGATGAGTCCATTAGTGAAATGTCCACTAGGCTTAATGATATAATCAATGAACTTAAGGCATTAGACAAGACTAATTCCAATGTTGAAATGGTAAAGAAAATCTTGAATAACTTACCTAAATCTTGAGTGGATAAGGTAATTGCAATAGAATAATCAAAGGATCCTAATACCTTATCCCTAGATGAACTTTTGGGCTCGTTACTTACCTATGAGATGAAATTGAAAAGAAATGAGGAGCAAATAAAGAAAATTAGGGTAGCACAAAAGTCTTCCACTCTTAATGAAATTAGAGATGATAGTGATGAGACCGAAAATAGGGAAGAAAAAGAAATGACAATGTTTGCCAAAAGATTCAATAGATTTATGAGGATGAATGCTAGAGAAAATTATAGAAAACCTCAAAGAAGAGAGGTTATGAGAGGAGAATCCAGTAAGAAAGAAAAGGAATCTATAGTGTGCTACGAGTGCATCGAACCGAGACATATTAAGTTAAATTACCCCTACTTAGGAAGGAAAATGATAAGAAACATAAGAAGAGAGCATTTGTGGCTACTTGGAGCAATAGTGATAGTTCTAATGAGAAACATATAGATATGAGGTAGCTTACTTATGCTTTATGGCCCTTAGTGATGATGAGACTAGTTCAAGTTCTAGTCAAGACAATGATTATACTTTTAATGAATTGCAAAATACCTTCAATGAATTAGCTAATGATTTTTAGTGCATGAATTCCAAATATAAGAAGATCATTACTAAATTGAAAATATAAAATGAAATGCTATTAAATTCCAAACTTGAGTTTGAAAAGAAATTAAAAGAAGCAAATCTAGAAATTGAAGTAAAGAAAAAGAATATAAACTTGCATGATTCATTTTTTAGACTCTATATGGGTCAACAAAAGTTAGATAATATGTTAGAGACCCAAAAAGCTTTCTTTAACAAAGATGGGTTAGGTATAATGCAATACCAAAAAAAAAGTCATCTTAAGATTTTTCTAGTGAGCAAAACTTCTAGGCATGATACATCTATCACATGCTCACTTTGTAATAGGATTAGCCACTCTTCACAAGCATGCACATATCGAAAGACTACTTTAGAGGAAAAGTTGTTAAGAAGCTATAGGTGCCGATGCTATAGGTGCCAAAGCATACTATAAACAATGATGAATTAGCTTGAAATTGATCCTTAAGGGATCAAAAAATATTTGTACTAACTCTCATGGGCCCAAGAAAGTTTATGTACCAAAGCATGCTTGAAATTGTTTGGTGTAGGAGTGTTGGAGCGTAAAGTTACAAAGAAACATTGAAGTTTGAATGCTCTACACACCCCTAAGGAGTCTGCTTGTGCAAATGATAAAAAAGAAGAGCTTGACGATTCTCACTTAGTCTGACCACTTCATCATTTCAAAGGATTGCTCAAGGTGGACTCAATGAATCATGGCAAAGTGCTATCAAGTAAAGGAGTTTTGTAAGCTTAATTTCTATCCTTTTAAAACTCCTTTATTCTCAAATTTATTATGCTTTAATGAAATATGTTGTTAATGATCTTTGATGCGTTATGAGTTGATGAATGAATAATGGCATGTTAAATGATTTTTGATTATTCGATGGTGGATTGAATTGTTGTGATTTGAGCAAGTTTGTTATAGCTTGATAAATGTGATTTCTTGCCTCATTTATGCCAAAACATGTCATTTGTGCCAAAAATAAGCATAATTCCATTTCATGAGCATTAATGAGAAAAATGCATTTTGGAAATTTTGGCATGATGTTCAGAATTAATATGACTTGATGATATATGTGCTTGAATTCTAAGTGAACATGTTTGTTATGGCTTATTTGTGAATTCAAATCCCTTTGTGTTGCTAAAATAGACATAACTCTTAAAATGACATCTCATGAGACCAAAAATGCATTTCTTGGCAAATATCCTTCAAAAATTGCAAAATCTATTGTCAAATGATTTTTCATCCATGATTCTAATTCATACAAGTCCAAAATATTGTTTTTCATGCAATTGAAATGTTACTTGGACTTGAAACACTTGAAGATGGACCTTTGCCACTTCAAAAGTTGATCTATAAGCCAAATTTCTGCAAAATATGAATGAGGGATCGACCCCCTACCCAAAGGATTGATCCCTAATTGATTCTGTGCAAATAGGATCGATCCCCCCAGGTAAAGAGATTGATCCCCCTGTTTCGATATGTTAAATCACGCCAAAAACACTTGAATTTTCAAACCCCAACTTTTTTAAACCCTTTCTTCTATAGCCCTTTGCCTTTTAAAGTCACACAACATCGATCCCCTTTCAAATCTTCATCACTCTTCATTATTTTTACTTATCTTTCATCTTTTATATCTCATTTTCACTACCCATTTCAATCACTTCATCGTATTTTCTTCTTTTCATCATTACATCTTTATTGCAATCTTTCCAAAAACCTAAATTTTCTTCACATTTTATCTCCTTTAATCTTCCATTCTACTCTATATCTCTTAACACTTCCTTCATCAATCCTCTTCCTTCACGCTCCTATTACAATTCTGTTGTGCTGGTGTATCCAAACTCCCTCCATATTCTTACTTCCTCACCTTCAAACTCTTCACTGCTACTTATTCAATGAAATTTCAACACCAATATTTCTTAATATTTCTCATCCTTTTTCACTTTCAATTTCCTTCACAATGCCTCATAAGGAGAAACATGTTGTGTCTAAGAGCAAAGCTCCATCTTCTCCCAAGCCTACCAATTTCAATCATTGTTTTCGAAATGCAAGTGTCGTAACGGCTTCGCGCTCGACGATTTTGAAAAACATTTAAAAACAAATAGGAGTCGCCACCAATCTTTTTTGTCTAGGTGTGATTGGTCACCTAAAAATATTTATCTTTTTAACAAAATCTCAAAATTAATTAAGTTTTATTAAAAAGACAATTTGGGTCTGCGAAAACAAAGTTGGGTCCGGGAGTACGGTTACGCATGGGGAAGGATTAGCACCCCCACGACGCCCGTTAAAAAACGGTACCATAATAATCATGTGTTATCCTTTAATTTTAATAAAATGATCTTAAATTAATATTTAAAAATAATTCCTATTTTATTGCAATTAATTTTATTCTTTTTATTCAAAGTCATTTTTTATTTGTAGAAAAAATCATTTTGTTTTATTTTAAAAAGTTAAATTTTATTTTTCAAAAGTGAATGTGAACCTTTTCATATTGAAGAATTAAATCAAATATCCCAATACTCTGGTAACATTTGAAATAATTTTCCTCACCTAGAGATTTCTTAAGAATCACTACTTGTGAGTTCTATTGAATCTCATCATCGGAAGATTCACACTCGCTTTAAAAATTATTATGGATGCAAATGATGCAAACAGATAATGAATGATGCAAATGAAATTTTTTTAATTATTATTTTTTTATTTTTTTATTTTAAATAAAAATTTTTATTATTGAAAAATTGCACTAAGTATCCCAATACTCTGGTAACACTTAGTGAACTTCTCTCACCTAAGGATCAGTCAAGAAATCACTACTTGTGAGTTTCATGACATCCCATCATCGGACGATTTGTTTACTTAAATTTAAATTTTATTATTTATTTCCTTTTCTTATTTTCTTTTTAAAAAAAACTTATTTATTTTTCTTTTTTAATAAAAATTTAAATTATTGAAAAATCATACTAAATATCCCAATACTCTAGTAACATTTAGTACAACTCTTCTCACCTAGGGATCAGTCAAGAAATCACTACTTATGAGTTTCATGACATCCCATCATCGGAAGAATTCCATTTTTATTTTCCTTTATTATTTATGCAGATGGTGCTAACAGTTGATATATGATACATTTATAAAAGGAATTTTATATTTTAATTTTTATTAATGAAATTCTTAATATTGAAAAATTTGACTAAATATCCCAATACTCTGGTAACATTTAGCTAATTCCTCTCACCTAGGGATCAGTTAAGAAATCACTACTTGTGAGTCTCATGACATCCCATCCTCGGAAGAATTCCATTTTTATTTTCCTTATTTTTATTCTATTTTTATTATTTTTTACCTAAACAATTATTTCCATATAAACAAATGAATGAAATAAATGAAAAAAAAGAATATACCCTCCTCGGGCGAGCGAACTCCTCGAACAGGCGAGCTCTTTGAGCGGGCGAGCGAGTGGATGTTTTTTTCTCCTCGGGTGGGCGAGCTCCTAAAAACGAGTGTGTGACCCCCTTTTCCTCGAGCGGGCGAGCTCGTGAACGAGCAAGTGAGCTCGCGGATCCTACTTCTTTTTTTGGCGGGCGAACACGCTGTTGCTTCCAACGAACGAGTGAACTCCCGGACGGATGAGCAAGTGGGAGCAATACGCGAATCCTACTACTTTTTTCACAGGCGGGCGAGTTCCTTGAATGGATAGCTCCTTGGGCGGGCGAGTGAGCTCACGGATCCTACTTCTAGTGGGAACAACACGTAGATCCGACTTTTCCTATCCACGGACGGGCGAACTCGCGGATTTTGGTTGGGTCAAGTTCACACACGGGTCGCCTCCTTTACTCTTCTTTTCTCCTTAGCTATAAAAGGCAAAAATTTTTTTAAAACCCATTTTCATCAAATTTCACGCCAAAAAACTCAAAAACTCAAAATCCTCTAAGCCTCTCCTTCTTCGGACAACTGTCAGTCGCCGTACGCCGCCTTACACCGGTCGCTGGTGATCCTCCCGACAACCTTAAAACACTCCACTCCCCCTCCTCTACTCCGATCTGCCCTCCGTTTCCCTTACAAACAACCCTAACCTCACAAATCTAGCCCTCCGAAAACCACTTTCCTTTTTTGTTCTGTTTTCTCCGTTTTTGTTGTTAATGGTTTTGGATCTGGTTGTTGGCTTTTTGTGTTTGCTTTTCCCTTTCTTGCAGGTACTATAGAGGTCTCAGATGTTAGATCTAGGGTTTTGGGAGGTTGCGTTTTTGGGGTTTTCGGATCTGGGTTAAGGGCTCGGTTTTTGGTTAGGTTTTGGGTAGGTGATGGTGGTGACGGTGATGAGTGGTGGCGGTGATGAGTGGTGGCTGGGATCTGGTGATGATAGCTTGGTGATGGTAGTGGTGAGTGGTGTTTTGGGGTTTCGGTGTTCTCTGTGTTTGAGGTTTTGTGTGGTCGAGAGAAGAGAAGCAAAAATGGCCAACCTCCCCCCGGTTGTGTGTGTATCCTCTGGCTTTTGGAGGGAAGAGTGGTATAGAGTTTGCTGTGATGGGATGGGCAAAGTAGCTGGCGGCAGGTAGGAGAGCTAGTCGGCGATGGGAAGGGTCACAGGCTGAGGGGACTGGACTGGCAGGATGGTGGGTGATGGGCAGATTGGACAGAAAAACAAAGAAAATAAAAACTAATAAAAACTAATAATAATAATAATATAAAACTAATAATAATAACATAAATAATAATAATAATAATAAAAATGAAAACAAATACAAATATAATAATAATAATAATAATAATAATAATAATAACAAAATGGGACAAAATTAGGTGTCAACAGCTGCCCTTCTTTGCTCATTGCTGAGGATTCAAGGATAGAGCAAAGACAATTGACAGTAATTTTGTCCGACTTATGACTCACTTCTCTCTTTTTCCTCTCTTTCTTTTTTTCTTTTTATTTGTCTACTTACTTTTTTCTTTTAAAATTCTCTCTTTTTCCTTTTTCTTTTTTTTTATTCTTTTTTTTTATTTTTTGTAAAAGTGCTCTTCCTACGATAGAGGCATTGAAACTTTGAAATTCTTCCTGAAATGTGCTCCTCTTGCAGTAGAGGCGATGAAATTTTAAAATTATTCTCTTCTTTTTTTCTTTCTTCCCTTTTTTGAAATGTGCTCCTCTTGCAGCAGAGGCGATGAAACTTTAAAATTATTCTCTTCTTTTTTTTCTTTCTTCCCTTTTTTTTTGAAATGTGCTCCTCTTGCAGTTGAGGTGATGAAACTTTAAAATTATTCTCTTCTTTTTTCTTTCTTTCCCTTTTTTTCTTTTGAAATGTGCTCCTCTTACAGCAGAGGCGATGAAACTTTAAATTCCTCTCTTTTTTTCTTTTTTTTTGTATTTTTTTAAATGTGCTCTCTGCAGCAGAGGCGATGAAACTTTAAATTCCTTCCTGAAATGTGCTCCTTTTGCAGCAGAGGCAATGAAACTTTAACTTTTTCTTCTAAAATGTGCTCTTCTTGCACAGAGGCATGAAACTTTAATTTTAAAAATTATATTTTTTTTGGAATGTGTTCTCTTGCAACAGAGGCTATGAAACTCAAAATTTTTCCTGAAATATGCTCCTGTTGCAGCAGAGGCAATGAAACTTTAATTAATAGTTTTTTGTTTTTTTTGTTTTTGAAATGTGCTCCTCTTGCAGCAGAGGCGATGAAAATTTAAATTTTTTTTTTAAAATGTGCTCCTCTTGCAGCAGAGGCTATGAAACTTTAAAAATTTCTCTTTTCTTCTCTTTTTTTTTTTCTTTTTTCGAGGGAGCTCCTCTTGCAACAGAGGCAATGAAACTTTAAATTCCTTTCTAAAAATGTGCTCCTCTTGCAGCAGAGGCAATAAAACTTTAAAAATTTTACCCGAAGGACTTGAGATTTGGTGCCCGGAGGTCTTATGATTGTGCCCGGAGGACTTAAATTCCTTTTCTGAAAAGTGCTTCTTGCAGCAGAGGCATTGATACTTTAAAACTTTGCCCGGAGGACTTAGAATTGGTGCCCGAAGGTCTTATGATTTGTGCCCGGAGGACTTAAATTCCTTTTCTGAAAAGTGCTCCTCTTGCAGCAGAGGCATTGAAACTTTAAAAATGAAAGATTTCACATTCAAAGATCTAGGAATTCACATCTAGAAATTTTGTCTCAGGAATTCACATCCGAGTGTTTGTTTCGGGAATTCACATCCGAAAATTCAGGTATTCACATCTGAAAAATTTATTCGGGAATTCACATCCGAAATTTCATTTCATGGATTCACACTTGAAAGTCCAGGTATTCACATCTGAATAATTTGTTTCGGGGATTCACGTCCGAAATTCCATTTCATGGATTCACACCTGAAAGTCCAAGTATTCACATCTGAATAATTTGTTTCGGGGATTCACGTCCGAACATCTAGGAATTCTCATCTAGATAATTTATATTGGGAATTTCTCGTCCGAACATCCCATTTATCTCGTTCTATCATTGATGTGTTTAATCTTATCTAGAACTTTGTTTGAAGAGCTTCAATTCAAATTTAAACTTTCAGGAATTCTATTCTTTTTTTCTTTTTTTTCTTTTTCTTTCTTTTTTTCTTTTTTTTTCTTTTTTTTCTTTTTTTCTTTTCTTTTTTTTCCCTCTTTTTTTTTTGAACTTATACTTAAATCGGGAATTCACTTCCAATAATTTAAGGGTTTTCTTTAGAAAATTTCTATTTGGGAATTCACATCCGAAAATCTAAAATTTCATTTCGAGAATTCGCATCCAAAGATTTAACTTGGAGATTCATATCCAAAAATCTAACTTGGGGATTCACACCCACACGTTCAGGAATTCTCATCTGGATAATTTATATCGGGAATTTCTCGTCCAATTGTTGGTTTCGGGAATTTCACGTCCGAAAATTTGACTTGGTGATTCACACCCAAAAGTAGGAATTCTCATCTGGATAATTTATATCGGGAATTTCTCATCCGATTGTTGGTTTCGGGAATTCACATCCAAAAAATTTGACTTAGGGATTCACACCCAAACGTCCAGGAATTCTCATCTGGATAATTTATATCGGGAATTTCTCGTCCAATTGTTGGTTTCGCGGGAATTCACATTCGAAAATCTAGTAAATTTTCACGTTTCAACATTTTCTCTCTTTCTAAAAAATTTTATTTTATCTTAATTTCTTATAGAATTCAAAGTTCATCATCTTAAAATCCAAATTCTTGCTTTAAAATTCTTGAAAATCATGTTTCCAAAATTCCACTCAACTTAAAATTGAAAATTTTCCTACTCAAGGTTAAAAATTTTTTCATTTCTTTCCTAGGTGCATGTGATGAATGCAATGCAAAGGTTGTTAAAAAAATCATGCAAAAATGATGGTAACAAGGTTCACAAGACCATCCCTTCCATCATCTTACCTTTCCTTCTTAACACTGGTTCCACAATCTCAACTGGTTTTCCTTCATTCTTCACTACCTAATCAACTCTGGTATATTCCAATTGGAGACTTCAAGCATTGATATACTTCATTATCGTCTCAATTCTCATTTGCCCCATATCTTCCCAAAAATTTGGTAATGCATGAATTTTCATGAATAGTACTATTCATTTATTCTTCATCATTTCAGTTTCATAACAAATGCAATGTCATCACATTTTCTTGATTTTTTATTGGTATGAAATGGGATAAAAATTAAAGGAGGGGTATTTATGATGAAGGGGATAAGAATAATTTTGTCAAAGAGCCAGGCAACTTGAAGGAAAGAAAAGGCAACAATTTTCAAACAACAAATATTCAATCAATCTTGATAGAAAATTTGGGATTCTTTCTCTAACAAATCTATTTCCTTGATGTCCTTAATCTTTTTGAGTTAATTGTATTGAGATTAACCCCTACTTGACAAAATGCTTCATTCGTGACAATCTAAGGCAAAGATCTCTTTTCTACTTGCCAACTTGATCATTCATCTTTATTTGACTCGAACCGCCTTTTTCGGGTTTTCAGTTTAAGTCATTATTTTTCTTTTTCTCTCTTTTTTTATCACTTTTCATTTCTTTTTTTTTTATTTTTCACTTTTTTTATTTTTCATCATTTTTTATTCATTCTCAACATCCTCATTATGGTCCACTATCAAAGAATCACAATCTTCACGCAATTTCTTAGCCTAATGTATGGTTCTTTGACTCAAATTTTCACACCTGATCAAAATGGACTTTTAAGGTACGTAATGTAGGCTAAAGTGAGGGGTTATGAAAGAAAGGATATAGTAGGCCCAAACTTTGTGTTTTAAAAGGTTATAAACAGAGGATCATTTTTTTTAGTGCATGACTCATTTAGGCATTTTGCCCCATTCTTCATCCATTCCTTTTTCATTCTAATTCCATTTCTTATTTTTCTCCCTTTTTCATAAATAAAATTAAAATGTAAAGGGGTTTTCTTTTTTATTTGCCCCTTAAATTCTTTCATAGACTTCAAGTAAACAAACTTTTTTCTTTTTCTTCCTTCTCTCTTCCTCTTTTTTTTAATTTTGCCCCCCGATGTGGAGGGTGATCCTTGGTGGGTTTCTTAAAAAATAAAACAAATATACTAGGCTCAAAGGGGTTAGCAATGGACAATTTTCTTACAGTGAAATGTAGGTGAAAGATGGCCATTCTTCCTTTTAAATGTGAAAACTCTTATCAAAGAATCATTTACTGAGCAAACACCAACTTGTGGAACCATCTATTACAAAATTGCATGTCAACTCCCACCTTCTCTATATACAAATCATATTTTCACTGCAATATTCATGCTCAGATTTTGGACAAGATTATCAACACGAATAAAGCTTTGGTAGAGTTCCAATCCCAAATTATTATCAACATTGATATCATATTTATCGTTTAAAAATAAAAAAAATGGAGGAAATGTGGTAAGGTATATAAAGAGGACAAAGCCAAATTTGAATCGAGGAAGAGAGAGAAATGTGACAAAAATGCATATGCTACTTCATTAAGATGATAAAAGATAAATGAAAGTCTATACATAAAAAGCCATTAAAGTTGGGCCATAACTTTAACCAAAAACAACTTCACATCATCATGGATGACCCACCAAAAGGATCCTTTTTCTAGTTATACCCTGGCATGGTTGGGCGAGAGATTAACATTCGATCATTCCATCGTCTCAAGATTCAATAAACCTTTTCTGATCAAACTTTGCACCTTACGCTTAAAAGCAGGACAGCTTTCTATCGAGTGACCCCAGTTTCCATTATGATAGTCACATCGAGCATCAGGGTTGTACCACTCTGGATATGGAGGCTCCAAAGGCTTTAGCGGGATTGGGGTAACAAGTTGGTTCTCGACAAGATATTGGAATATTTCAGTGTAGGACCAAGGGACTAGATCAATGTCGGTCCTTCTTCGTTTGTTTCGAGATCCTCTTTGGTTATTTTGGGTAGGCATGGATGTTTGGAAACCCATTTGCCAACTAGATTGCGGGATTGGCTGATGGGTATTCAAGCCTGGGGAGGTATTATTTGTGATGGGGTAGTGGGTTTGGTACATGGGATATGGATGATATGGAGCAAAGTCTCCCACATGTTGCCCCTCATAATTCATAGCATGAACATCTCCTCCATTCCCCGATGTATTACCTTTTCTTGCATTCATGGCATCATCTCCTACAAACTTGCCACTCTTGATTGCATTCTCTATTATTTTACCAGAAATTACCATATTTGCAAAATTCTTGGTGGCATTACCGACCATCATTTCATAAAATGGTGTAGGGAGTGTATTGACAAACAGGATAGCGGTTTCCTTCTCTGTGAGGGGGGGTTGGACCTGGGCAGCTACATCCCTCCATCTTCGAGCATATTCTTTAAAGCTCTCCTCATGCTTCTTCTTCATGCCTTGTAAAGACAGGTGGTCTGGTGCCAAATCTTCAATGTACTTGTATTGAGCGATAAATGCCCGAGCCAATTCTTTCCATGAATGGATATGGGCTCGATCTAGTTAGGTGTACCACCTGATAGCTGATCCGGTAAGACTGTCTTGAAAAATATGCACCAATAATTCATCATTCTGAGCATATGCAGTCATTTTTCGGCAATACATCTTGATATGAGTTGTCGGGCATTTGGCCCCATCATACTTTTCAAATTCTGGAACCTTGAACTTTGGTGGGATAACTACACCCGGTACCAAACAGAGCTCACGTGCATCCAAAGAGCCATATAAATTCATCCCTTTGATAGCTCGTAGCCCTTCTTCAAGGAGATCTAACTTTGTTTGAGGCTCTAAATTCTCTTTCATTGTTAATGCACTCATCTTTAGTTTCTCTTGTTCTTTAGGATCATCTGAATCATGGACATGGATTGGGTCTGATGGCTTCCTCATGGGGTTTGGAAAGTCGTGCCTCGAAAACGGCATATGCTGTGAAGTATGGACTTGGGATGGAATGGGACTATGTGGATATGAACGTTCACCTTCATGTGCCCACCTTTCTTGAGTAGTTACTTACTGTGCTGGTTCTTTTCCTTTATTCATTTTGGTCATCATCTCCATCATTGCAGCCAACTGCCCCTTCATCTCTTCTTGCGCCTTTTCTATTTTCTCCATTCGGCTAGCCTGTCCTTCTTCCATGGTTTAAGCTTGTGAGAGTCCTGAATTGCTTTGTAATCTTTGGTGGTCGAGAAGTCTTGAACCTTATTACCACAATCTTCTAATTAGAAAAACCTTATCTTATTTCTTTCAAAACTTTTTTTTGAAACAAACAAATTTTTTCTTTTTTTTCTCGAAAAATGAAGAGTATTGGCATATTTACTGAAGTATAACAAGTGTATGATGTGAATTTTATGAAAATCATGTTATTTGTATGTGTATGCAAGTGATATGTATGACAAAATCTATGAAATGGAACAATTTTTCTTCTTTTTCTTTTTATTTTTGTCTCTTTCTTTTTGTTAGTTTGCATAACTTTCTTGATGTTACATATTAAGTATTTAGGTCTTCACTTTAACCAAATCTTAGGGAGGAATAATTTCAATGAAAACAATCAATCAATAACACATGTACATAAATTTGATAGAAAGGAAAATTGAAAGAATAAACAAATTCAAGATTGTAAAAGACTTAGTCTAGTTTCTCAAAGATTTATCTACGAAATGTGATGCAACAATGCATACCAAAGTTCAAACTAAAATTTGCCCCTTACTTAACACATTCACTTATTAACTTGAGAGGCCAAGTCTGACACAAGTCAAGGAAATTGAAGAATAATCTTAAACCATACCAAAATTATTTCAAAAAAACTCTTTTTCTTTTTTTTTTTTGTGTTTTCAATTCTTAGTAGGAATGAACATTTTTTTTCATGAAATGCTATGTAAAATGTTCAAGACATGACACAATAACAAGGCATTGTTGAAAGACATGTTCAAACAAAATGCAATTTATGCAAAATGCAATTACAATGAAAATCAAATTCTATTTTATTTCACCTAACCTTCATGATTCTAAAATGCACATGACATAATTATCAATATATGTATACACAATGATGATGAAATGAATTAAAATGATATATGTCCCTAACATGTTTGAAAAAAACGAATATTTGTATTCATAATACCTAGACACTAATCTTATTATTCCTTAATCCAATCATGCAAGAAAGATGGAATTCCTAACTAAACCTGAGCATTCTTCTTCATTTTTTTAGAAATCATTTTTCTGTGATCACCAAACAAAATTTTTTTTTATTTTCTATTTTTTTTCTAAAAAATAAAATTCACATTCCCTATTCTATTCTGTTTTTCAAAAATTGATTTTATTTCATTTTTATTCCAAATCAAACTTTTTCTTTTATCACTAAAATTTTCTTTTTATTTTCTATTTTTCCTAAAATTCACATCCCCTATCGATTCTTTTTTCAAAAATTAACTTTATTTCATTTTTATTCCAAATCAAACTATTTTTTTTTTAATTCTTTTCCACACAAATTCAAGGACAATTTTTTCGTTGACATCTTTTTGTTCAAAAAAATTTTTTTATGAGATAATCAAGAAAAGGAAAAAAAAATTTTTTTCTGTTTTTATATTTTCATTAAAACTCTTATACAACCCAAAAATAAAAAAATATTTTTCTTTATTTTTTTTTCTTGTCAACTTATTCTTTAAATTATTCAGAAAAGGAAAAAAGAAAAACCAATGAAAGATTTTGTTAACTCTATTTTACCTTTATTTAGAAAAAACTTCAGCTCTCTTCGTATTTTTCCATTTATTCCCATTTTTATGTCCATATTTTTGAAAGAAATCCCTCTTCTCTTTTTTTTTTTAAGAAAAATTATTCCCATTATTTTGAAAGAAAAGTTTGTTTTATTATTTTTCTCACACTTTCTTTTTTCATTAAAACTTAGATTTCTTTCTTTTTATTCTACAAAATCTCTTTCCACAATTTTATTATTTTAAAACAAAAATCCTTTTTGAAAAACAAGAAAAACAATTCAAACTAAAACCCATAGTACCTTTATTATTGATGCAATAAATGGGGTCAAATAATGTTCCCTCTTGTGTCCTAATTTCAAAAATCGGGCATGACTCTACCTAAAACTGGCTTCTTAGGTATTTTCATATGCTAGGTTAGGATCTAAAGATCTTAAGGTTCCCAAATTATACCTCACTGACGTCCACATTGGACTAGTAAGATTTAATTTGAGTGGGAGTATTTCGATTGCCATTGCGGAGGTGATTGCCTCACGAGAGCAAAGGTACTCTACTCCCTCCTAAGAAGGACGGAACCCGGGTATAGAGCTCATGTTATGCAAATGCAAGTGCAAGTGTGTGTATGAGGGAACTTTTATCAAACTGTAACCCTTATCCTCCAATGCCCCAACAATTTATTAACAATAACATATATACAAAAAATAAATAACATAAAAAAACAAATGCAAACAAAATTATTTTCAAAATCCAAGTGAATTAAGTTTAAATATCATTCAAGATTATTAAATTAAAACTTTGGATAACACATGATTAATGAATGGCTTGACCCAACGTCCCCAGTGGAGTCGCCAAGCTGTTGTAATGGCTTCGCGCTTGACGATTTTGAAAAACATTTAAAAACAAATAGGAGTCGCCACCAATCTTTTTTGTCTAGGTGTGATTGGTCACCTAAAAATATTTATCTTTTTAACAAAATCTCAAAATTAATTAAGTTTTATTAAAAAGACAATTTGGGTCTGCGAAAACAAAGTTGGGTCCAGGAGTACGGTTACGCGTGGGGAAGGATTAGCACCCCCACGACGCCCATTAAAAAACGGTACCATAATAATCATGTGTTATCCTTTAATTTTAATAAAATGATCTTAAATTAATATTTAAAAATAATTCCTATTTTATTGCAATTAATTTTATTCTTTTTATTCAAAGTCATTTTTTATTTGTAGAAAAAATCATTTTGTTTTATTTTAAAAAGTTAAATTTTATTTTTCAAAAGTGAATGTGAACCTTTTTATATTGAAGAATTAAATCAAATATCTCAATACTCTGGTAACATTTGAAATAATTTTCCTCACCTAGAGATTTCTTAAGAATCACTACTTGTGAGTTATATGGAATCTCATCATCGGAAGATTCACACTCGCTTTAAAAATTATTATGGATGCAAATGATGCAAACAGATAATGAATGATGCAAATGAAATTTTTTTAATTATTATTTTTTTATTTTTTTATTTTAAATAAAAATTTTTATTATTGAAAAATTGCACTAAATATCCCGATACTCTGGTAACACTTAGTGAACTTCTCTCACCTAAGGATCAGTCAAGAAATCACTACTTGTGAGTTTCATGACATCCCATCATCGGACGATTTGTTTACTTAAATTTAAATTTTATTATTTATTTCCTTTTCTTATTTTCTTTTTAAAAAAAAACTTATTTATTTTTATTTTTTAATAAAAATTTAAATTATTGAAAAATCATACTAAATATCCCAATACTCTGGTAACATTTAGTACAACTCTTCTCACCTAAGGATCAGTCAAGAAATCACTACTTGTGAGTTTCATGACATCCCATCATCGGAAGAATTTCATTTTTATTTTCCTTTATTATTTATGCAGATGGTGCTAACAGTTGATATATGATACATTTATAAAAGGAATTTTATATTTTAATTTTTATTAATGAAATTCTTAATATTGAAAATTTTAACTAAATATCCCAATACTCTGGTAACATTTAGCTAATTCCTCTCACCTAGGGATCAGTCAAGAAATCACTACTTGTGAGTCTCATGACATCCCATCCTCGGAAGAATTCCATTTTTATTTTCCTTATTTTTATTCTATTTTTATTATTTTTTACCTAAACAATTATTTCCATATAAAGAAATGAATGAAATAAATGAAAAAAAAAAAGAATATACCCTCATCGGGCGAGCGAACTCCTCGAACGGGCGAGCTCTATGAGCGAGCGAGCGAGTGGATGTTTTTTTCTCCTCGGGTGGGCGAGCTCCTAAAAACGAGTGTGTGACCTCCTTTTCCTCAGGCGGGCGAGCTCGTGAACGAGCAAGTGAGCTCGCGGATCCTACTTCTTTTTTTGGCAGGCGAACACGCTGCTGCTTCCAACGAGCGGGCGAACTCCCGGAGGGACGAGCAAGTGGGAGCAATATGCGAATCCTACTCCTTTTTCCACAGGCGGGCGAGTGAGCTCACGGATCCTACTTCTAGTGGGAACAACACACAGATCCGACTTTCCTATCCACGGACGGGCGAACTCGCGGATTTTGGTTGGGTAAAGTTCACACACGGGTCGCCTCCTTTACTCTTCTTTTCTCCTTAGCTATAAAAGGCAAAAATTTTTTTAAAACCCATTTTCATCAAATTTCACGCCAAAAAACTCAAAAACTCAAAATCCTCTAAGCCTCTCCTTCTTCGGACAACTGTCGGTCGCCGTACGCCGCCTTACACCGGTCGCCGGTGATCCTCCCGACAACCTTAAAACACTCCACTCCCCCTCCTCTACTCCGATCTGCCCTCCGTTTCCCTTACAAACAACCCTAACCTCACAAATCTAGCCCTCCGAAAACCACTTTCCTTTTTTGTTCTGTTTTCTCCGTTTTTTTTTTTGATGGTTTTGGATCTGGTTGTTGGCTTTTTGTGTTTGCTTTTCCCTTTCTTGCAGGTACTATAAAGGTCTCAGATGTTAGATCTAGGGTTTTAAGAGGTTGCGTTTCTGGGGTTTTCGGATCTGGGTTAAGGGCTCGGTTTTTGGTTAGGTTATGGTGGCGATTTGATGGTGATGGTGGTGACGGTGATGAGTGGTGGCTGGGATCTGGTGATGATAGCTTGGTGATGGTAGTGGTGAGTGGTGTTTAGGGGTTTCAGTGTTCTTTGTGTTTGAGGTTTTGTGTGGTCGAGAGAAGAGAAGCAAAAATGGCCAACCTCGCCCCCCGGTTGTGTGTGTATCCTTTGTCTTTTAGAGGGAAGGAGTGGTATAGAGTTTGCTGTGATGGGATGGGGACAAAGTAGTTGGCGGCAAGTAGGAGAGCTAGCCGGCGATGGGAAAGGTCACAGGCTGAGGGGACTAGACTGGCAGGATGGTGGGTGATGGACAGATTGGACAGAAAGACAAAGAAAATAAAAACTAATAATAATAATATAAAACATAGATAATAACATAAATAATAACAATAATAATAATAAAACAAATAATAATAAAAAATGAAAACAAATACAAATATAATAATAATAATAATAACAAAATGGGACAAAATTAGGTGTCAACAGCAAGTGACAAGCATCTCTTTTAAAAAAATTTTACCAATATGACGATTCGATATTGGCACTTTATTTTAAATTTCTTGAGCGCATGACTTTCCATTTCTTGACAAATTTGATACTTTTCGATTGACCAATTTAATTAAAATCAATAATTAGTCCCATGCAACACCGTCTGAGCCTGTTTCTCAAATGATAAGATTATCACCAATCTGAATGATCGACTCAAAATTATTAGCATTCAGTCCTATCTCATGAACTAAACCATTGAGGTCACTCCCAAGTTACTTTCTTATACTTTCTGGATTCCTAACCAGGGCCTTGCTAATGAAGAAGATGAAGTTCCCCTTATCTTTCCTATAACTAATGGCCAGGCTAGTGACCTCCTAGTGTATCCATGACTAGTGCACATCATCATCACGTGGAACTTGATGCTCTTTAGAACTTGCAACTTTCAGGTTCATCAGTTGGACAGGTTATGGTTGCACCATATCCATAAGCACGACAATGACACCCCAAGGCTAGCGACCTCCCAATTTATCCATGACTATTACACATATCATCATCTGGAACTTGAGGCCCTTCGAACTTGCAACTCTCAGGTTCGTCATTTAGATCGGTTTTGGTTGCACCACATCCATGACCACAATGGTGGCACTGCCAAACTTATCCTTTTCATCTTCCAAGATTAGGCGAAGATCATCCAAGGAAGCATCAAGACGATCGTTTTCCTCGACCACTAACCTATCTTCTCCAAACTATTAGTATTGACTACTTTTGCAAGGTAGGCATTCTTCTAAAATCAAAGAATAAGATTAATTTGGCCACCATGCACAATATGGGATGGTATAGAAATGGCGATGGTGAATGAAAGAAGAAAACTACTAAAGCTCTACCCTAAGCTCTAGCAGCCAAAGCCATAAATGCTCCATCTTCATTGGTTCCTTCTGGCCTCTTTAGAGTCGATTGTGCAAATGCATAAAAATTTTAACACACGCTTCATGCAATTTGATGACCACTTCACTACTTTCCAAGCTGACATCAACACACACATCACTGTTTTCCAAAGAGATGTCAACACATGACTTGATGCAATGGCAGAAGCTTAAGACTCTATGTTTGATGATGTGTAGGAAATTTGAGTTTGTCAAGATGCATTCATTGAGAATTATCGCAAGACTTTTCCACCTCGCTCTTAGATGTTATAACTTTAGCTTTTGAATTAGTACATGAATGTGTTTTACCCTTTTGTCATATCAAAAAAGAGGAGATTGTTAGCTTTAAATTGACATGTACATTTTGAAATAACAAACACTTAAGCAAAATTAAATGATAGAATAAATTTTTAAATTTCCTTATTCACTTATGATTTTCACAAACCATTTTGAGCGCTTTTATCAAATATAAAACCATGATTTAATTACTTATTGTTAATGGTCTTAATCAATTTAGAAAACATTTTTAAATATTGCAGTAAGTAATTTTCTCAATGAATTGTTGAATTTATTTTAAGAAAATTACTTAATAAATTTTTGGGCTCAAATTCATGTTTCCAAAGTCTATCATATTTAAATATGTTCAAATTGGCTTTAAAATATATTTTTATGCTTAAAATAGCACAGGAATTGTAAAAGCATCAAACAGGATCAATCCCTTTCTATAGAAATCGATCTCTTTTTGGCAGATTGCTAAAGGGATCAATCTCCTATGTCGAGAAAAGGTTCCACAGCTCGTTTCTTGTGTGACAAATGGAAAAATATGTTTTAGGCTCCATCAAGCTTCAACAATCAACCAAATGAGTATAAATAGAAGCTTAAAGTTCAAGACACTCAAGAAACTTCATTCTTCATCTTCTTAAAGCTTTAAAAACATTTCAAGTACTAGAAATTCCAAATCCTCTATCATTCATATCTTTCTTGTATATCATAGCACAAAATCTTGTATAGATTCTTTAGAGCTCAAAATGTAATCACCCACCTATTTGAGGTTATCTTTGATATCACCCACCTATTAGAGGTTTTCTTTGATTACACATCTTCAAACCCATTCACAAATTGTAAAAGGGAGCAAACCTTTGAGAGCTTTATTGTAATTGAGATGTTGGGTAGAAAAGTTTTCTCCTTGAGCCATAAAAGAGAGAGATTGGAAGGTTTGCTACTTGATCCCATAAAAAGTAATGGTTGTAAGGTTTCCTCCTTGAGCCCAAAAAAAGAATGTTGGAAGGTTACTCTTAAGCTTACAAAAAACAGTGTAACAAATTCAAGTAGTGAATTTAGGAAAATCCTTAGGAGCGTCTCAAGGTAGAGGACATAGGCAAAGTGGCCGAACCTCTATAAATCTCTTATGTACAATTCTTCAACCTTTCACTCTTTAATTATTTGCAATTTACTTTTGCTTATGGTATTGTGCATGATTTATGTGCTAGAATAGCCTAGTGAACTTAGAGAACTTCAAAATAGCTTGAGAATTAAGAAGATCAAAAAAGAACCTAAGGTTAGCTAAAAATCGATTCACCCTGTCTCTCGGTTA